>OZ030007.1:48563450-49165325 GCA_964023405.1 Apodemus agrarius | reverse complement strand
GCTCACTCAGGATGATATTTTCCAGGTCTAACCATTTACCTACAAATTGCATGAATTCATTATTTTTAATTGCTGAGTAGTATTCCAGTGTATAAATATACCACATTTTCTGTATCCATTCCTCCTTTGAGAAATATTTGGGCTCCTTCCAATTTCTGGCTATTATAAACAAGGCTGCTATAAATATAGTGGAGCATGTGTCTTTATTGTATGCAGGGGAATCCTCTGGGTATATGCCCAGGAGTGGTATGCCAGGGTCGAGGGAAACTTTTTTTTTTAATTTTTATTTTCTATATTCTATGTTTACGTTCCAAAGGCTTTCCCCTTTCCCAGTTCCCACCCACCACAGTTCCCATAGTTCCTCTCCCCCCCCAACTGTTCCCCAATCATTCCCCCTCCCCCCTCGGTTTCTTTACTAAACTGGATGCAATCTTTACATGCTCAGGGTCCTCTCCTTTCCTCTTCTTGGGAATCATTTGACTTGCTATTTGTGTCTTGAGTATTTAGGGCTTCTGGGCTCATTAATATCCACTTATCAGTGATTGCATTTCATGTGCATTCTTTTGTGATTGGGTTAATTCACTCAGGATGATATTTTCCAGGTCTAACCATTTACCTACAAATTGCATGAATTCATTATTTTTAATTGCTGAGTAGTATTCCATTGTATAAATATACCACATTTTCTGTATCCATTCCTCCTTTGAGGGATATTTGGGCTCCTTCCAATTTCTGGCTATTATAAACAAGGCTGCTATAAACATAGTGGAGCATGTGTCTTTATTGTATGCAGGGGAATCCTCTGGGTATATGCCCAGGAGTGGTATGCCAGGGTCCTCTGGAAGTGACATGCCCAATTTTCTGAGGAACCGCCAAACTGATTTCCAGAGCGGTTTTACCATTTTGCAATCCCACCAAAAGTGGAGGAGTGTCCTCTTTCTCCACATCCTCGCCAGCACTTGTTGTCTCTTGAGTTTTTCTTAACGGGTATTAACAGATTGCTATCTAAATGTGCTGCCACAAAAAATTCAAGACTTTAAATTTATCTATGTAAATATTTAATTGTCAATTATATGCTAGTAAGTTTATTTCTAAAAGAAAATAATAATAATTAATCAACTAATTCATGCCAGAGACCACCGCAGTGGGGTATGGGGCTCCCTGGGATGAGGGTTTTCAAAGTCCAGGTGGGTAAGGATTTAAGTGGTGACAAACAGAAACAGAGAAGCAGTTTGATTTTTTTTCTTTTTTTTATTGTATATATTCTATATTTACAATTCATTTCCCTTTTTCTGGTTCCCCACCCCGAAAGGTCCCACATGTCCTTTTCCCTCCCTCTGCTCCCGCATCCACCCCCTCCCACTTTACTGTTCTTGTACTCTCCCACAATGATGTTTTGGTCCATTCTAGCACCAGTGTCCACTCCTTTCTTCTTGTGAGACATCACTTGATATGTGATTTGTGTCTTTGGTGTTCCAAGCTTCTAGGCTAATATCCACTTAGCAGTGACTGTATACCATGGGTATTCTTTTGAGACTGGGTCACCTCACTTAGTATGACGTTCTCCAGCTCCATCCATTTCTCTAAGAATTTCATGAATTCATTGTTTCTAATGGCTGAATAGTACTCCATTGTGTATATATACCACATTTTTTTGTATCCATTCCTCTGTTGAGGGACATCTGGGTTCTTTCCAGCTTCTGGCTATTATATGTAAGGCTGCTATGAACATAGTGGAGCATGTATTCTTATTGCATGTATACAAAGAACTCAAGAGGTTAGACCCCAGAAAACCAAATAACCCTATCCAAAAATGGGGTACAGAGCTAAACAGAGACTTTTCACCTGAAGAAATTCGGATGGCTGAGAAACACCTTAAAAAATGTTCAACATCACTAGTCATTAGGGAAATGCAAATTAAAGCAACCCTGAGATTTCACCTCACACCAGTCAGAATGGCTAAGATTAAAAACTCAGAAGACATCAGGTGTTGCCAAGGATGTGGAGAAAGAGGAACACTCCTCCACTGCTGGTGGGAATGCAAGCTGGTACAACCACTCTGGAAATCAGTATGGCGGTTCCTCAGAAAACTGGGCGTGATACTTCCGGAGGACCCAGCCATACCACTCCTGGGAATATACCCAGAAGATTCACCAGCATGCAATAAGAATACATGCAGTTTGAATTTTTTATTGAAAGTTGTATTTTGCAGCTCTGAAGCAGGGGATCTTATACATTAAAAACCAAACATAACAGCTCTTAGAAACCATATGTAGCAAAACATGAAAGAATCATGAATAACAAAAAAATCATTTTGCACAGTAAAATATAAAAACCTTCTGAGCATCACAACTCTGAAACTAGTAAGTGAATCACAAACAGAACAAGTAGCATCATTATTAATAATATAAATCACCAAAATATAACAACTCTAAAAGAATGTATTCAATAAGGCAGTTGTCCAAGGCTAGTGGCATATTTTCAAGAACAGGTTAATAAATCTTTATGGTCAATGTTCTTAACCATTGAGTTAACTTTTTAGCCCATATGGTTAATTATTATGTAACATCTAATGTCTGATTTTTTTATAAAATTTTAATGAATAAGTTTAAACTCTCTTAATTTCTTCTAAATAAGGCTTTCTTTACCACATACCAAAATTCACCTCTGATGACACACATGTAGCCATATGAAATTTTATTATTGGGAAAGATTTTATCTATCATAATGATTTTGTAAATGTTTTGAAAAGTAAAGCTTTGGTTTCCCTGGAGATAAGGTCATGTTAGTGACCCATCTCTAGGGATGGATTCATACTCGGTGTAGTAAGTTTGAGTTATGTAATGCTTTAGACAAGCCAAAATTTTAAGGTGAAATATCACAGGGTTGTCTCTATGCATGAAAGTAAACCTACAAAGACATAAAATGTAGGTAGTCTTAGGTTGATATATCATAATGTATTGAAAGCACTATAAATGAAACCCACAACATTTTCATGAAAAATAGGTTTGACACAATAAAAAAATGAGACAAACCTGTGCCAACTTGACAAATTCAGTCCCTTCAACCAAATGACCTGAATCTTTTCCCCAAATAGTTATTTATTTTGTTGTATTTTTACTAGTTGAGGTTTTTTTGTATACATGCTATAATCACTAGAAATAGTTATTGTTCACTTTTTAAATTGGATTTTTTATTTATTTGCATTTCAAATGTTATACTGGTTTTCCCCCTGCAAACCCCCTATCCCTTTCCCCCTTACCTTGCTTCTAAGAGGGTGCTCCCCCATCCACCCACCCACTACCCACCACCACCCAAGCATTTCTCTACACTGGAGCATAGTCTTCACTGGACAAAGGACCTCCCCTTTCATTGATGCCAGATAAGGCCCCTTCATATCCTTCAATACTTCCCCTAACTCCTCCCTTGGGGTCTCTGTACTCAGCCAGATGGTTGGCTGTGGGTCATCACATCTGTATTGGATCTGGTAGAGCCACTCAGGAGACAACTATATCAGACTCCTGTCAGCAAGCACTTCTTGGCATCCACAATAGTGTTTGAGTCTGGTGTCTGCATGTGGGATGGATCCTCAGGTGGTCAGTCTTTGGATGGCCTTTCCTTCAGTCTCTATTCTATTCTTTATCCATGTATTTCCTATAGACAGGAGTAATTCTAGGTTAAAATTTTGGACATGGGTGTGTGGCCCCATCCCTCAAGCATGGGAGTCATGACTAACCTGTCGATATGGTCTCACACAATGCTTTACAAGAGCACTGTGATTACTGAGTTTGGGATCCTACTGATGTTCTGTGATTATGCATGTGGAATGTACATGTGAGATACATTTCTAATCTAATAAATATGTGCATGTTTTAGAAATGTGGCTATTGGTTTTAGTTACTTGAAGACCTTGTCAAATACATTTCTCTAGGCACTAGAAAATGGTACTGTGTTAGCCAGAACAATAGCATAGTTTAGGCAAAACTGTTATAGTTTATGCCAAATAAATGAATCATCCACAGAATTTGTGCTGTAACATAATTCATGAAATATAAAAACTCTGGGGTATCTACAGCCATGACAGATGTGCAGATGGAGAGACTGCTCTCATGCTTATATGATCCCAACAATATTTTTACAACAACAAAACCAGACTCACTAAGATTTTATTTTAAAACATCAAGCTCAATACTGTTAAAAGTTGAATTGTATTCTCTGAGCAATATAAAGGAAAGTTACACCATGCCATTACCTATTAATAAAGACTTATCTTGAAAGCGTGTCACTGATGATGTGATATAATATTGATACAACAGAGAAGTATAGTCAGTCAATAATTAGATAATTTTATGAAATTAGAATAATCTTATGCACAAAATAGAAAATATCCATGTATTCCATTGAAATGGATTATAATGCTAGATATATAAGTAAGGCTATTTCTGAAATTATAAGATTAGACAAGATAGGGGTTATCTCTAGAGCCCTTTCAGGAAGAGCACAATCTTGCCAATACTTTGATTTCAGATTCTTGACCTATAGAATTGTATGTGTTTGGGGTGGGACTTATCTTGTTAGCTACTTAGTTTGTGATAGTCTATATAGTAACTCTAAGAAACTAATATAAACACCACATTGCACACTTTCAAAGAGATAAAGTAACACATTTTAAATGGTTATGTACTCAATTTACTTTAATGATGATAATAATTCCAGTTTGTGCTGCATTAAGTTATTAGTATTGTGAAAGCTAACACTGAAGACATATATTTTGGTGTCATAAACATTATAAAAATCTGGCTAATCAACCATTGCACTGGGTGTGGCGTCCACAATGGAGGAATTGGAGGGTGGTCCAGAGGAACTGAAGGGGTTTACAGCCCCATGGGCAAAACAATGATGTCAGCCACCTAGATGCCTCAGGACTCCCAAGGACTAAACCATCAACCAAGGGATACACATGGTTCCAGCCAAAATGTGGCAGAGGAATACCTTGTTGGGCATCAGTGAGAGGAGTGGTCCTTTGTCCAGTGAAGTGATGCCCCAACAAAGGGAAATCGAGGAGGGGAGGTGGGAGTGGGTTGGGTGGAGGCAGGGGGTGGGAGGAGGGGTGGGGGTTTTCGGGGTTGGGGGAAACAGGGAGAGGTTTTACCATTTGAAATGTAAATAAAGATTAAATTCAATAAGAAAAAGTAATTAAATATAAAAAAATCTGGCTAATGATGATGGAAATGATCTTACCATGTACCCAATGCATGATCTTCAACTTCCCCTACAACAGTGGATGTAGCAATACTATCTTCACTCTATTAACAGGTAAAAGAATTTTCTCAACGTACAAAGTAAGGCAATCCAATCATTGCGTACTACCTGTAGCTCTTTTTGTAAGTATACAGAATAGTCTTTAAAATGTGGATTCTCTTTACTGAACTGATGGACTATCATGTCTCTTATACTTGTATTGTTTAGCAATTCAATGGAAAAGCATCTTTCTAGACATGACAATTATTTAACTAAACTTTTGATTCTGTAGATAGGCATAATAGCAGGTCACATATTCATTGCCTTCTACATGCAATTACTCTGCATGTCTATTTCATACACTTTTTGCCTCCCTAAATCAAATGATTGTGATTTGCCTCTTCAGGGAATAGGTGAATATTGCTTGGCTGTGCTCAAATTTCCATGCTAATTTTTCAGTGCTGTCCCATAATGGCTGTGAGAATGTGGCAATCTCCTGGCATTCTTAGGGTACAAGGTTCTTCATTTGTAAGATTGAGGCCATAGAGGATGTGGAGAAAGAGGAACACTCCTCCACTGCTGGTGGGACTGCAAGCTGGTACAATCACTCTGGAAATCAGTCTGGCAGTTCCTCAGAAAACTGGACATGATACTTCCAGAGGACCCAGCCATACCACTCCTGGGAATATACCCAGAAGATTCCCCAGCATGCAATAAGGATACATGCTCTACTATGTTCATAGCAGCCTTATTTATAATAGTCAGAAGCTGGAAAGAACCCAGATGTCCCTCAATGGAGAATGGATACAAAAAATGTGGTATATATACACAATGGAGTACTATTCAGCCATTAGAAACAATGAATTCATGACATTCTTAGAGAAATGGATGGAGCTGGAGAACATCATACTAAGTGAGGTAACCCAGTCTCAAAAGAATACCCATGGTATGCAGTCACTAATAAGTGGATATTAGCCTAGAATCTTGGGACATCAAAGACACAATTCACATACCAAATGATGTCTGACAAGAAGAAAGGAATGGACACTGGTGCTGGAAAGGATCAAAGCATCAGTGTAGGGGAATACCAGAACAGGGAAGTGGGAAGGGCTGGATGAGGAAGCAGGGGGAAGGAAAAGGGCATGTGGGACCTTAGGGGGGTGGGGAACCAAAAAAAAGGGGAAATGAAATGTAAATATAGAATGTATCCAATAAAAAATTTAAAAAAAAAAAAGATTGAGGTCATAATGGTTACTTAACTGCACTGCCATGGAATTCAACTGCTCAGGAAAATGGTAGCATGACATGCAATTTTCTGGTTGGATTATGTGATGCAGATTCATGTGGTGAGACCAATTCATTTGGTGTTTTGCTGAGGCAACACCTGTGGGAGGACAGGTGATGATTCAAGTATAAACAGGACTCAATGAACAGTAACTGGGCACTTGCATAGTTCACATTGCAGTGATTAGTTGGTCTCCTGTCTTCATTTCACCTTCACTGACTTTTCCTTCATTGAGAGAGGCACAGCAGAGAACTTCTGGCATTCCTGCTGGTCTTGGCCACTGCCACTGACTTGTGCCAATTCAGCAGAGGCCTGGAAATTTCTGTTGAATCCTGACACTACTGCTGATTCATTTTTGGTATTCTGACACTGCTGAACTGGTCTGCTGGTATCATGACAAACAGACATTGGAATTGCCCCAAGGAACTACTTATAAAAAAGTCCATATCCCATGTCCTAGTGATCATCTTTTCTCCCCAACCTTTGGATGGTGGGCTAGAGGAGGGGTTGAAACATTTGTGAAACCTTATTAAAAGTAGATTTAAAAAACAAATTGAAGTCTACAGCAGTACATACATATAGCTATTTTTATTTTTTCTACTCCAGTGATTGCTTTCCTTCCTAATGAAAAATTTCTATAGATTATATGAAATTGACACAAACGTATTATGAATTATAATATTATTGATCATTATTGAATTCATTACTCTGGAATCATAATTAATATGAATTTCCAAAAAGCACCAAGGTCAAAAGAACACCTTTTTTGTATATTTTATGAATAACTTTCTGGGACAAAACATAAATTGTTTCTGAAAAGCTAGCTCCTGCAATAAGAATGAATTTGTAGGAGTTCAAATTCTATAAAGAAAAAGAAACTCATTACATAAGCAGATATTTTTGTATCAAACTTTTTCTAAGTTTCCATTGATCAAGCATAACCCTTTGTATATTTGCCATCAAAATACTTTGCAAAACAATAGGAACCAAACAATCTAAGGAAAATATATTACTTTGCTGTTCTCTCTATATACATACATAGTCTAGGCAAATGATTGAAAACACTCAAAAACCATGAAAAAATAATAATTTATAGAATTAAAGAAAATAAGGCTTAGTATACTTTGTCATAAATTATAGTATTATAGGAATTGAAGGGATGATTCAACAATTAAAAACACATACTGGTTGTCTTAATTAGGGCTTTACTGCAACAAATACCACAACCAAGGCAACTCTTATAAAGACAATATTGAGGCTGCCTTACAGGTTTAGAGTTCAGTCCAGTTTCATCAAAGAAAGACCAGGGCATCCAGACAAGCAAGGTGCAGCAGAAGCTGAGAGTTCTACATCTTCATCTGAAGACTGTTAGAAGAAGATTGGCTCTTATCTTTTTATATAGACCCAGAACAGAGAAATCATGGGGCGGGGGATGATTTGGGAATAGTTGGGGGGGAGAGGAATTATGGGACGTATGGTGGGGGGGAACTGGGAAAGGGGAAAGCCTTTGGAATGTAAACATAGAATATAGAAAATAAAATTTTAAATAAAAAAAGAAGAAGAAGAAGACTGGCTTTTAAGTGATTAGGAAGAGGGTCTCATTTTCCATTCCCACATTTCCTCCAACAAGACCAACTTCAACAAGGCCACACTTCCTAATAGTGCTACTCCCTGGACCAAGAAAATTCAATCCAACACATTCCACTCCTTGGCCCACATAAACTTGTTCAAACACATAAGTCCATGTATCCATACCTAGCCATGGCATAATGCAAAACATGCTTAGTCATTTTCAAAGTCTCTGTAGTTTGTCTGTCTCAACAATATTTAAAAGTTGAAACTTCAAAGTCTCTTCTGAGATTGATGCAATTTCTTAATTGTAATCTTCATAAAATAAAAATAAAAAATCATATTACAAACTTTGAACACCATAGGATATATATTACCATTCCAAATGTCATGATGATGAAAGCAAAACAGAAAACCAGCTGAGCAAACTCCAAACTCTGCATCTCCATGTCTGATTCAAAGTGTTCTTCAAATCTCCATCTATTTCATCTTTCTTGTCTGCAACAAACTTCTTTCTCTTGGGCTGGTTCTACTTCCTGTTAGCAGTATTTCTTCATAGGTATCCCATGGCACTGGCCTCACTAACATGTTGGTGTATCCAATGCAATTTCAACTTCACAACTTCTTGTTCAATGTCTGAGTTCTACACATGATCTACTGAACTTCTCCAAAGGGCTTGGGTCACATCTTCAGCAATGCCCTCCATAGCACTATAGGTGCTGGTTAATTCCATTCCACTACTTATGATTTTCTTGGTGATCATCCCATGGTACTGGCATCTCCAATTTGCTGTAGTCTACTGCAACTAGGCTTTACCAATAGCCTCTCATAGGCTCCTTTCCTGGTGCAAAGACTTCCTTACATGACCTCTTCAGTCCTGGGCTTTCACTAAGACTTCACTTTCACAAATGAGCTTCCCTAGCCTGTTATAGTGCCAAGCCTCAGCTCATTCCCATGACCCCTTCATGCTTTCAAAGGCAGTACTACCTGGGTGACTCTTAAACATTACCAAGTACAACTGCAATATGACATTCAACCTTGGCTCTCTCTTGAACACAGCTTATTTGTATTCTCAGAAAACACTTCCCAGATTTCAACTCAGTGATGCTGGTCCTTTTCTAATCACAGCTAATTCCTTAGCACCAGCTAACCAGCCTCAATTATGCTAGTAGTCTTCTACTCTTGACTCTAAAGCCAGAGCCACAAGGCTGAAACTGCAAGTTCTGATGCTTACTGGCACATGGCAACCCTTGTTTACTTATCACCAGCTTTCTGTTTTCCAACTCCTTCACTGCCTAAGGTTGTCTCTCCTGAAACTTGCTCTATATATTGACCTTGCCTCTGTCTCATGAGTTGTAGGACCTAAGACTTTCCCTACTTGGAACTTGTTCTATGCCAGGCTGGCCTTAAACTCAGAGATCTGCTGGCTTCTATCTCCTAGCATTTAAGTCTTGTACTACCATCAGTAGACACAGGCTTTTTCATGAATACTATTACTCAAGATCTGAATCAAAAGCCTGTGATCTTCATTTTTAAGATTGTAGTTTATTCCATATTAAAAGTCCAAATGAAAGCAATAACCAGATAATAATAACACCTAGCTATAACTGTTCCTTGTTCAACTGCAAACACATAGCAATAAACTTACCTGAGTGAGATCTTGGTCACTCATGAGGTCACCACTCCTTTAATCTGTTTTTCCTCCTTAAACACAGGTTTAATTCTATTCTGCTTTTTGGTGTCCCTTTAATACCTGAACAATATATTTTGTATGCTTTCTTTCTAAGTTTGCTACTCTTGATCAGAACACTTTTCATGAGATTAAACCAGAAAACCAAGTCTCTTTTGGGCTTTGTTAAGATTTCCATTGTCAATTAAATTAGTCTGTTCTTGTGATATTTTGGTAAATAGTGTGGCTGCTTTTTGCTCTGTCTGAACAATCTACCAGAGACTAAAGTAAAGAGAATTCCATTAATTTTTCTTATTCCTCAGAAGTAAAAATTCCATAAAAAGATAGGTATGCAGTATCCCTGTTCCTCAATTGCAAACAAGTAGCATATGAGCCCAAGGAATGGGATCTAGAAAAAACTGATTTTCTATGCTGTCTTCATGATCTTATCATAAAGTTTTCCTTCATGAAATCTCCTTTAGTCAAGAATTTAATATATGAGTTTCACCTAAAGCTAGTAAAATATAACTTTCTTCTTCCACTGGCTTTAGCATCTTTTTATTCACATGTGTGCATGCACATGCCACACAAACACATACACACACAGGAACAACATACATTGGATTTCCATCTATCTTGACTTAAGTCTCTCATTTCCTAATACCCCAATTGACTATACTGAGCCAAATGTCCCTAACTACCATTCTTATGTCATTACAATGAATGTTAATTAATATGATCCCTCTTTTATAAGAACAAAATTGCATTCACGATTTGAGCAAAGCAATGAGGCAAACAGAGATGACCTGTGTGACCTGTGAAAAGTCCTAGACAAGAGGATCTACTGAGAAGCATTACTAAAGACATGGATTTGTAACATTATTAAGAATTGTAGCAATGAATAAAGTTGAGAAGATCTCAGAAATTTCAACATAGTGTTTGAATACTTGCAGGTTGGGTGTCTTCAGATATGTTATTCCTCAATTGCAGACAGATTTAATAAAAGTATTTTCTCTTGATTTTTTTCCTATCTTACAATTCTTCCTTGTATTTAGAAGTTTCTTGGAAGAAAATGGTGTGAATATTTAACAATACTATGGTGACAATAGATGACAAAACAGGAAGATTTATCCCTCATAATCAGTTGTTTGCAGATGGTACATGGTCAAAATATAGAGGTTTGGGACCACTTGAGATATGAATGTTTAAAACAAGTCTAATAATATTCATTGCTATAAATATTTATAGTTTTCTTTACTTAATTCTTAACAGGTTCCAAATTGAGTCATTAGAAAAGCTTTTACAATCATCAAATGAAAATTTAGGGAGATTTTATTTAAAATTCAGTGACATTTGAATGTTCTATATGAAAATATTATATCAAAAGAACCCATTAACAATTGAATTTGTCTTTTTATTATTGGTCATGACAGTAAATATTTAAATTTTCTGAATTGTGATATATGTGTGTGTGTGTATGTGTGTGTGTGTGTGTGTGTGTGTGTGTGTAAGAGAGAGAGAGAGAGAGACAGAGAGAGACAGAGAGAGAGAGAGAAAGACTGTGTATGTGTATGCTTCATGATTTTTTCTTTATTTTTTATGTTGTTTTGTTTGTCTTTTATTTTCTAAAGATAGGGAGAAAGGAGGAGTGGACTTGGATAGATGGAGATGTGAAGAGGATCTAAGAGAAAGTGAGGAAGGGTAAACTATGATCAGATTATAATGTCTGAAAAACTATTTTCAGTAAATTTTTCAAGAAAATTCTCACCCAACTACAGTGTTTTTGTACCATTCAAAATCTTCAAATTTCTTACAATTCGGCCCCCAAATTATTCCTAGTGAAACATGCTGTTCCTATCACTCACTGTTAGATGAGCCTGACAAGATTCTCATTATGTTGATTCTTCCTGCATTTTCATCATTATGATAGCTATCACTTCATTTTCTTAATGCTATACATTAACGTGAAGTCTATAGACATGGTGATCTCTTTGTATCTTTTCCTGATAGTATGCATTTTACCATCATCTTCCAAAATGCCAAGAACACATAAGATAATGCTAAACAAACATTTTTAATGAATAAATATATAGGTTAAGTCAGAAATTGACAAGTGATAATCTAGCAAGTCTTTATGCCTTTTTATAGTTCAGCTATCTCTCCCTCCTCTAGATGCCTAAAGGTACTTGGGGAGTTGTGTAACTTTGTGAGAATTTTCATATCCATTATCCAATATAACATTCATATGCTAATTGCCTATAAATGTAAAATGACTTTGAGTAAGTTAAAATTTCAAATAAATGCTTTGGCTTATGTTTACTGAGTCCTGGATTACTTTTCAATGCTCGAATGTCAAAATCTCATTGATTTCAAGTCTCAGAAATCTTGCATTTCACTCATTCATTTTCTTGAACATGTTCATTTTCTTGAACCAAAGCAACCACAATTACCTAAAAATTCCATAAAGATGGCTCTTCATAGTGAATCTACTGTTGAGGTTCTATAGAAGGAAATTTGTTTATTCTAGAGTTAATTTCTAATAATAGTGTGTTGTACCTAACAAAGTTTATTGTTTTGTTATTGTTGCTGTTATCCTGAGATTGTGAAGATGTTAATTCTTCAAAGGACTGCTTCTCACCGTTTCTACAATATAAAATGTAGGCACCCTAGAAAATTTTATAACTCTTTTACAGGTACAACTTATCATTAAAATCATCCTCAGTGTAAATGCTTCCTGGGCAATTTACTCAACATGAATGCCAATTTTACTGACAGATTCAGCTGGTGATAGTGTGTGTTTATTCTCATAAAGTTATGAATTTGTACAGAGATGCTGTGACAATAAAGATAAAACGATATTATGATGTGCAGGCCTACAGATGGTGAGGTTATTTTGTTATAACTCTATATTCCAAGGTAGGAACTAAATCCAAAGTTCAGAAAGAGTACTACATTGTGATTTTGTCATGCTGGGAGAATATAACTGATTTAGAGTTAGCAAACTCATCAAACAGTCTCAGAAAATGTTGTTTGTGCATGTCTGAAATGAATAGAAAATGTGAAAATGCTAATTTTAATTCAGTATAAGAAATAAATTCTGCTTTTCAACTTTTTCAGGTAGAACTATATGGAAGGAGATAAAAATAAAACTAAATATTGTAACTAAAAGAGTAAAATCTAAAAAAAAAAATTATAAATATCTGTATCCATTACCTCTAGCAGGTAATGGGCTAAAGGGGTAATGTGTTTAAAGCATTTAAGTACAATTGTTAAGGTAGGTTTTAAAAAAAATGTAAGAGTCATATTTGAAAGTTTTGGTAATTTCACCGAATGGTGACATATATTTCATGACAAATAGAGAAAGTAACTTTCCTTCTATCATACATTAAATTTTGATTTATTTCATATTAACTTTATGGAAGTTATCTGAAGGTTGCCTCTAAGATCTAAGATATCTTAGAGATACAGTTGTGAAAATAATATCTGACATTTGTTATCTTAGATCTTAGATTTAGTAAACCAAGACAAATACATGTGGGGTATATGGTAAGTGGCATTAAACAGGAGGGAAATAATGTCTTGGGTTGAAACCTGTGGCCACCAAGGTTGATGAATCTTGGAGCAGAAACTTATACCCTCATTTTACTAGGCAAACATAGTTCCTAATTGCATTCTGAATATTTTTTCCTGAAACTCACAGGTAAATCTAGCTTTCACCCATTATCAAAGAAGCATCTCTTGGCAACAAACACCATTGCACAATACCACAGTTATATTCAGAGAACTTGAATGTAGTACCTATCCACAATGGATACATCCATAACACAGCTCTTGATCCTAAACATGAGGAAACATAATGGAAAAGAACACAGAAAAGTTATAAGAACCAGAGAACCGGAAAATCTGCTGTGAGTGTGTCTTTTACAATCACAGGGAAACTTTGCCCATTACACCTTAACAGAATGGCTACTTAAATAAGATCTGACAAAGAACATGCCAAAAGATGCACTAAGAAAGAAGGGAAACTCATGGTGCCCCATCTGTAGATAACTGGAGGCAACTAATGAATAATGAGAGCAAAAGTAGTTTTCCCCAGGCCTGAGCCCCTTAATTGGTTATCCAGTACTGTGTGTGTGTGTGTGTGTGTGTGTGTGTGTGTGTGTGTGCACACACTCACATGTATGCATAAGGCATATGTTTAACAACACTTAAAAAGTGGCAAGAGTTTAAGGTGGAGTAAAGGGGAGGGGGTACAAGAGCAGAGCTGGAGAAAAGTTGAGGAGGTGAAAAATTAATTTAATCCATTTATGATGAAATCTTTGCTTTGAGTTTACTATTTTAATGTGAATATAGATGATACACTTAAAAATACTATGTGTCCTTTAAGTGAGATGAACTTTTGAGAGATTTTATTCTCAATTCAAACGTACATTAAAGAGATTATGAATGCTATGGAATAAATAGAAGTTGATTTTTATAAAAATGAAATTTAAAAATTAAAAAAGCCCTTTCTTTTAGCATCAGATTAATGCAAAATTCTGTATCTGCAAAACTGTCTCCATATTGTGAATAACAAGAAAATTAAACACAGTGAAACTATAGTGTTTCTCTGTTTAATGAAAAGTTATCAAATTGATTAAATTTAGTTATTTTAAAAAATGCATATGTGTACTTTGTCAGTTAAGCATAGTAATATGGGAGCTTATTGTGTTTGCAACAAAATAACTAAATACAATAAACATCACACATCTATAATAGGATAACTATCAGAAATTCTAGAGTCAGATAATATTGCAAATAGAAAAATGGTATGTGTTGGCTCCCAGTGTCACTAAACAAAAATAATTTATTTCTACGTAGCCATGTTTCATCAAAATAGTAGAAAGTAAACTGAAGGGACAAACCCTTGAGTAAGCCAGAGAAGGAAGGTAGGAGCAGGGTCTGTGTATGTGGTCTCAGATCAGGGGTGGGAAATAATGAGCATGAAATCTTCAGTTCTTCCCATTTAAAGAACAAAACAAAACAACAACAAAAATAAATGTAAATCACAGTGCTACTTAAAGCTACTATTCTAAGACATCATGATATGAAAAGATTTCCCATGCTTATGGATCAGTGGGATTAATATTGGGAAAGGGTCATGCTATGGAGCAGATGTAATCTATAGATATAATGCAATCCTCTTCAAAAGCTTCAACGCAGTTCTTCACAGAAATTGAACAAAATCCCATCAATAAAAGCAAATAAGGGAAGAAATGGTTTACCTAGATTACACATCCAGGGTCATAGTACATGAAGCAAGCCAAGATGAAAACAGCAAGTAGGATCTGAGGAAAAAAAACACTGAGGAACAATGCTAAGTGGCCTGCTCTCTATTGCTGACGTTGCCTGCCTCATATTTTATCCAGGCCCCCATCTTCAGGGTTGACATATCCCAGAGTGAGCTGGACATCCTGCATCATCCACAAATAAAGACAATACCTCAAGGCACTGCCTAAAACCAAACCATATGGAGACATTTTGTCAATTAAGATTTCATCTTCCCAAATTCTGTCAAATTGACCAAACCAAGCAACTTATTTTAAAAAAGATCTACCTTTTCTGTCAGGGAAAACACACATGTGAATTTCAAAATAGCAACAACTAACAATAAGACAAAAATTACCGAGAAAAAAGACATAGAAACAAAAGTAATAATGAGTAGATAAGTAAATACATACATTCATACATACATATATGCATACATACATACATGAAAGTTTGCCATGGCCTGCCTGGGATAGTTGATATAGCCAGTGATACAACATTCAAGAAAACCTCTTTCCCATTTGAAGCACGTTTCACTTCCAAATATCTTCTTGATTAGGGGTGAGACCTCAAGTCCACTTCTCCATTTCAGTGCTAGGACCCCATCTGGCTTGAACCTGTGCAGATTTTTGTTTGTCACCAAAGTTTATGTGTGTTGGGTGAGGATCATATGGAAGAAGTTGAGGGAAGGAAAAATATGATCAAAATATACTGCATGAAAATAAATAAATAAATAAATAAATAAATAAATGGAAAATTAGCAAATATATGTATGTGTATGTGTGTATATATCAAAAGATTAACTGTACAAAATGAAAAGTATTGTTTTTTAAGCATGATTATAGATATAGCATTTTTATATTCTGCTGGTTTTGCTATAAAATATGCCTAGAGGCAAAATTAACATGTGTAAAGCTTAGGACACCATCTGGCTATGATAGTGCATTCTTTAAACTCTGATCCTTGTGCAGGTGAGGCAGGAAGACTATAAGTTTGAATCTATACTTGAGTACCATGTGATTTCCAGACCAATCTTTGCTTATCTATCAATATCCTATCAAAAGTAAATAAATAGAACAAAGGTGGAGACAGGAAATGACGATAGGATCTGTCTCTTTTCAAGACCATGCAATCCTTCTAGATGAATACAGTACATTATGATGTTTGTGGTTCATCCTTTTCAATTTACTGCTTTGCTATTTTAGCAAAGAAACATTGTATAGAATGTGAAAACGATTACATCTAGTCCAGTTATTGCCTTTTGGAATTCAATTTTTTTGCTTATGGAACAAAGAAAATCAACAAATAGGTGAATCAAAGGCCTTAACAAATCTGATAAGTGATTTTACCCTAAGCAAAAGTAAAATATTTTATTTCAATATCCTGAAACAAATGCTAGTGACTCCAGGAACCTAATAATTGGATATAATGGATTTTACCTCTAGGTCAATGGAAAATTTAAAGTGAAATGTTACAAACAAAGCAGCTTCATGCCATGTTCTATCTATGTATCAGCAGGATTAATGGGAAAATTGCTAAAAAAAAAAACTCTTGATAGCTGAAAGAAATGGTTAAATTTAAAAAATGTTTACATTAGTATCTGATGGGACAGATTGTATATCTTTGTGTAATGTATAAATAAATTAACTAAATTTTTAAAAATCCTGTACTAGACCTCACATATTTGACTCTTAAGATGTTAACCACTAAGCTAAATCATCAAATGAAACTCAGAAAAGTAACACAGAAAAGATTTCAGACTTTTACACTGGAATCTGAAAATAAATGTCAAATTTATTAAAATTATAATACTTAATAAAATCTTTAAAATCTGAGATTTAAGACTACTCAGTGTTCTTTAATTTCAGTGACAGAATGAAAATTAATTTTTTATCATTTTCAATACAAATATTAAAAGTAACACAATTCAGATCATAGAAAAGGCAACCATCAATCTACATTCATTTTTCCAGGTAAGGTCTCCTCCTGTCTTAGGGTTTCTATTGTTGAGAAGAGGTACCATGACCATGGTAAGTCTTATGAAGGAAAACATTTATCCAGTGCTGGCTTAAAGGTTTAGAGGTTTAATTCATTATCCTCATGGTGACTGACAGATATAGTGCTGGAGAAGGAAGACATGAGTTCTGTATCTGAATTGGAAGACAGAAGGAAGATGAAGACATTCATCTTAGCTTAACCATCTGAAACCTCAAAGCCCAGCCCCAATTACATATTTCTTCCAACATTTCCTAACAGTCTCACTGGTAAACAAGTGATGAAATCTGAGTCTTTGTGGGGGGCTTTCTTATTCAAACTACCACATGCTCCTCTTTTATCCTTATTTTACATGTAATAACTATATATATATATGTATATATATATATATATATATATATATATATATATATATATAACATATATCTCATATATGTAATGTGTTGTGTTTCTAATGGTGGGTCTACAAAACCAAAATCATAGTAAATGAATTAGTAAATGCACAGCAGTTTCTAATAATAACATATTTATTGTTCAAAATAAAAACCAAGAGTCAAATTGTTTGTGCAGAAATGGATTTGTGAAACATGTTTGTTGCAAAAAGAATTGTAAAAAAATAGGAGTATAATAAAATATACCATTTTAAAGATGATAGGTGGTAATAGTACCAAAAATGTTCTAAAGGAACAAATAGATACAGTTAGAGATGGTTGTATAAAAAACAGCTTGTATAAATACATATAATTACAATACATTAAAATGTACATAAACTATATGTATATTCATTAATATTATGTAAAATGTTTACTACTACTATCATCAAAAACAATTTATTTTTCAACTGATATCAGTCACATATAAGGAGGTGATTAAACTTCTATACATTATTCTTATGAATTCACTTTGAATTTTTAATTTAAATTAAATGAAATTCTTTTAGTAATATAACCATGTATTTAGTAACTATACCAATTTGAACATGATAGTTCCTTACATTTTTCGATATCTGTTGTTCTTAGAGTAAAGGTCTCTTTGCCTTTCTCTTTTTTTTTGTTTGTTTTTGTTTTTGTTTTTGTTTTTGTTTTTATGCCTAGATTCTGCTGTTGCTTGCCTAACTGTTCTTGAGGCTGTTTTAAGTGGATTAGAATTAACTTTTTAAGTGAACTCACTGTTTATTTATAAAATATCTACTGATTTTTATGTGACCTTATAATTCAACACTTTGCTGAAAGTGATTATCAGAACCAAAATATTTCTGGTATACTTTCTTGAGACTTTCCTATTATCTATGAAAAGGCAAAGGGATTGAAATCTTATCCAGAGCAGTAAAGCAATAAATGGAATAAATGGTATAAAATGAAATCAACCTATTTACGATAAAAAGAGTAATAGAGAGAAACTTCCATCATTCCTAATTTTAAAGCAAATACTTTTGAGCTTTCTCCTTTTAGTATAAAATTGGTTTTCAATCTGTCACACATAATTTTTATTTGTCAAAGTATCACCATTGTACTATTGGTTTCTTTAGAGATTTTACAAGGAATGAATATCAACATGGTTCAAGGTTTATTTTATATCAAGTTAAAAGATCATATGAGTCTTGTCACTAATTATATATATATATATTATAAATGCATATATATGCTGTATTAAATTTATGAAGAGTGTGTGCTGAAACTTACTTAAAGTCCTAAATAAAGCCATTTCATTCATGGTCCTTTTAATTTGTTGCTAAATTAATTTGCAAGTATTTTATTGAGGATTTCTAGTTGAGTTTTTTTAATTTAATTTTTATTTTCTATATTCTATGTTTACATTCCAAAGGCTTTCCCCTTTCCCAGTTCCCCCACCACTATATGTCCCATAATTCCTCTCCCTCCCAACTATTCCCTAATAATTCCCCCCACCAAGATTTCTCTGTTCTGGGTCTACAAAACTGGATCCAATCTTTAGAGGCCCAGAATCCTCTCCTTTCTTCTTCTTGGGAATCATTTGACTTACTAATTGTGCTTTGAGCATTTAGGGCTTCTGGGCTCATTAATATCCACTTATCAGTGATTGCATTTCATGTGTATTCTTTTGTGATTGGGTTAGCTCACTTAGGATGATAGTTTACAGATCTAACCATTTACCCACAAATTGCATGAGTTCATTATTTTTAATTGCTGTGTAGTACTCAATTGTATAAATATACCACATTTTCTCTATCCATTCCTCTTTTGAGGGATATCTGGGCTCCTTCCAATTTCTGGCTATTATAAACAAGGCTGCTATAAACATAGAGGAGCATGTGTCTTTATTGTATGCAGGGGAATCCTCAGGGTATATGCCCAGGATTGGTATACCAGGGTCCTCTGGAAGTGACATGCCCAATATTCTGAGGAACCACAACACTGATTTCCAGAGCAGTTTTACCATTTTGCAATCCCACCAACAGTGGAGGAGTGTTCCTCTTTCTCCACATCCTCGCCAGCACTTGTTGTCTCTTGAGTTTTTAATCTTATCCATTCTGAATGGTGTGTGGTGGAATCTCAGGGTTGTTTTGATTTGCATTTCCCTGATGACTAATGATGTTGAACATCTCTTAAGGTGTTTCTCGGCCATCCGAAATTCTTCTAGTGAAAATTCTTTGTTTAGCTCTGTACCCCATTTTTTGATAGGGTTATTTGGTTCTTTGGGGTCTAACTTCTTGAGTTCTTTGTATATACTGGATTTTAGCCCTCTGTCACATGTGGGGTTGGTGAAGATCATTTCCCACATTGTTGGTTGCTGTTTTGTCCTTCTGACAGTGTCCTTTGCTTTGCAGAAACTTTGTAATTTCATGAGGTCCCATTTGTCAATTCTTGATCTTAGAGCATAAGCTATTGGTGTTCTGTTCAAGAACTTTCCCCCTGTGCCCATGTCCTCCAGGGTCTTCCCAAGTTTCTTTTCTAATAGTTTCAGTGTGTCTGGTTTTATGTGGAGGTCCTTGATCCACTTGAAGTTCATCTTAGTACAAGGAGATAAGAGTGGGTCAATTCGCATTCTTCTGCATGTTGACCTCCAGTTGAACCAGCACCATTTGTTGAAAAGGCTATCTTTTTTCCACTGGATGGTTGTGGCTCCTTTATCAAAGATCAAGTGACCATAAGTCTGTGGGTTCATTTCTGGGTCCTCAATCCTATTCCATTGATCTACTTGCCTGTTGCTGTACCAATACCATGCAGTTTTTAACACAATTGCTCTGTAGTACTGCTTGAGGTGAGGGATATTGATTCCCCCAGAAGTCCTTTTATTGTTGAGAATAGTTTTAGCTATCTTGGGTTTTTTGTTGCTCCAGATGAATTTGAGAATTGCTCTTTCTAGATCTATGAAGAATTGATTTGGGATTTTGATGGGGATTGCATTGAATCTGTATATTGGTTTTGGCAAGATGGCCATTTTTACTATATTGATCCTGCCAATCCAGGAGCAAGAAATATTTTTCCATCTTCTGAGGTCTTCTTCGATTTCTTTCTTCAAGGACTTCAAGGTCCTGTCATACAGATCTTTTGCTTGTTTGGTTAGAGTTACGCCAAGGTACTTTATGTTGTTTGTGGCTATTGTGAAGGGTGTTATTTCCCTAACTTCTTTCTCAGCCTGCTTGTCCTTTGAGTACAAGAAGGCTACTGATTTGCTTGAGTTAATTTTATAACCAGCCACTTTGCTGAAGTTGTTTATCAGCTGTAGAAGTTCTCTGGTAGAGTTTTTTGGGTCGCTTAAGTTAACTATCATATCGTCTGCAAATAATCATACTTTGACTTCTTCCTTTCCAATTTGTATCCCTTTGACTTCCTTATGTTGTCTAATTGCTCTCACTAGAACCTCAAGTACTATATTGAAAAGATATGGAGAGAGAGGGCAACCTTGTCTAGTCCCTGATTTTAGTGGGATTGCTTCAAGTTTCTCTCCATTTATTGTGATGTTGGCTACTGGTTTGCTGTAGATTGCTTTTACTATATTTAGGTATGGGCCTTGAATTCCTGCTCTTTCCAAGACTTTTAGCATGAAAGGATGCTGAATTTTGTCAAATGCTTTTTCAGCATCTAATGAGATGACCATGTGGTTTTTTCTTTTGGTTTGTTTATATAGTGGATTACATTGATGGATTTCCGTATATTGAAACATCCCTCCATCCCTGGAATGAAGCTTACTTAATCATGGTGAATGATCGTTTTGATATGCTCTTGGATTCGGTTGGCAAGAATTTTATTAGTATTTTAGCATCGATATTCATAAGAGAAATTGGCCTGTAGTTCTCTTTCTTTGTTGGATCTTTTTGTGGTTTAGGTATCAGCATAATTGTGGTTTCGAAGAATGAGTTGGGCAGTGTCCCTTCTGTCTCTATTTTGTGGAATAGTTTGAAGAGTATTGGTGTTAAGTCGTCTTTGAAGGTCTGGTAGAATTCTGCACTAAAACCATCTGGTCCCATACTTTTTTTGGTTGAGAGGCTTTCTATAACCCCTTTTATTTCTTTACGGTTATGGGACTTGTTTAGCTGCTCTACTTGATGCTGATTTAATTTTGGTATTTGGTATCTGTCTAGGAAATTGTCCATTTCCTCCAGATTCTCCAGTTGTTTTGAGTATAGGCCTTTGTAGTAGGATCTGATTATCTTTTGAATTTCCTCAGTTTCTGTTGTTATATCCCCCTTTTCATTTCTAATTTTGTTAATTTGGATACTGTCTCTGTGCCCTTTGGTTAGTCTAGCTAAGGGCTTATCTATCTTGTTGCTTTTCTCAAAGAACTCGCTCTTGGTTTTGTTGATTCTTTGTATGGTTCTCTTTGTTTCTACTTGATTAATTTCAGCCCTTAGTATGATGATTTCCTCTGTTCTACTCCTCCTGGGTGAATTAGCTTCTTTTTGTTCCAGGGCCTTCAGTTGTGCTGTTAAGTTGCTAGTGTATGCTCTCTCCAGTTTCTTTTTGGAGGCACTCAGGGCTATGAGTTTTCCTCTTAGAACTGCTTTCATTGTGTCCCAAAGATTTGGGTAGGTCATACCTTCATTTTCATTGAAGTCTAAATAGTCTTTGATTTCTTTCTTTATTTCTTCCTTGACCAAGGTGTCATTGAGTAGAGTATTGTTCAGTTTCCATGTGTATGTGGGCTTTCTGTTGTTCTTCTTGCTATTGAAGACCACTTTTACTCCATAGTGATCCAATAGGAGACATGGGATTAGTTCGGTCTTCTTGTATTTGTTGAGGTCTGTCTTGTGACCAATTATATGATCAATTTTTGAGAAGGTACAGTGGGGTGCAGAGAAAAAGGTATACTCTTTTGCTTTAGGATGGAATGTTACATATATATATATATATATATATATATATATATATATATATATATATGTTAAATCCAATTGATCCAAAGCCTCAATTAGTTTCACTGTGTCCCTGTTTAGTTTCTGCTTTCCTGATTGGTCCATTGAGGAGAGTGGAGTGTTGAAGTCACCTACAATTATTGTGTTAGGTGCAATGTGTGCTTTAAGCTTTAGTAAAATTTCTTTTATGAATGACGGTGCCCTTACATTTGGGGCATAGATGTTCAGTATTGAGAATTCTTCTTGGTGGATTTTCCCTTTGACAAGCAAGAAGTGACCTTCTGGGTCTCTTTTGATGACATTAGGTTGAAAGTCAATTTTATCTGATATTAGAATGGCTACTCCAGCTTGTTTCCTGAGACCATTTGCTTGTAAAACTGTCTTCCAGCCTTTTACTCTAAGGTGGTGTTTGTCTTTGACACTGAGATGTGTTTCCTGTATGCAGCAAAATGTAGGGTCCTGTTTCTGTATCCAGTCTGTTAGTCTGTGTCTTTTTTTTAATTTTCTATATTCTATGTTTACATTCCAAAGGCTTTACCCTTTCCCAGTTACCCCCCCCACCAAATGTCCCATAATTCCTCTCCACCCCCCATGCTATTCCCCAGTCTTCCCCCCCCCCCACGATTTCTCTGTTCTGGGTCTACAATACTGGATCCAATCTTTACAGGCCCAGGGTCCTCTCCTTTTTTTCTTCTTGAGAGTCATTTGACTTGCTAATTGTGCCTTGAGTATTTAGGGCTTCTGGGCTCATAAATATCCACTTATCAGTGATTGCATTTTGTGTGTATTCTTTTGTGATTGGGTTAGCTCACTTAGGATGATAGTTTCCAGATCTAACCATTTACCTACAAATTGCATGAATTCATTATTTTTAATTGCTGAGTAGTACTCAATTGTATAAATATACCACATTTTCTGTATCCATTCCTCTTTTGAGGGATATCTGGGCTCCTTCCAATTTCTGGCTATTATAAACAAGGCTGCTATAAACATAGTGGAGCATGTGTCTTTGTTTTATGCAGAGGAATCCTCTGGGTATATGCCCAGGAGTGGTATGCCAGGGTCCTCTGGGAGTGGCATGCCCAATTTTCTGAGGAACCGCCACACTGATTTCCAGAGTGGTTTTACCATTTTGCAATCCCACCAACAGTGGAGGAGTGTTCCTCTTTCTCCACATCCTCGCCAGTACTTTGTGTCTCTCAAGTTTTTAATCTTAGCCATTCTGACTGGAGTGAGGTGGAATCTCAGGGTTGTTTTGATTTGCATTTCCCTGATGACTAATGATGTTGAACATCTCTTAAGGTGTTTCTTGGCCATCCGAATTTCTTCTGGTGAAAATTCTTTGTTTAGCTCTGTACCCCATTTTTTGATAGGGTTATTTGGTTCTTTGGGGTCTAACTTCTTGAGTTCTTTGTATATATTGGATATTAGCCCTCTGTCACATGTGGGGTTGGTGAAGATCATTTCCCACATTGTTGGTTGCTGTTTTGTCCTTCTGACAGTGTCCTTTGCCTTACAGAAACTTTGTAATTTTATGAGGTCCCATTTGTCAATTCTTGATCTTAGAGCATAAGCTATTGGTGTTCTGTTCAGGAACTTTACCCCTGTGCCCATGTCCTCCAGGGTCTTCCCAAGTTTCTTTTCTAATAGTTTCAGTGTGTCTGGTTTTATGTGGAGGTCCTTGATCCACTTGAAGTTCATCTTAGTACAAGGAGATAAGAGTGGGTCAATTCGCATTCTTCTGCATGTTGACCTCCAGTTGAGCCAGCACCATTTGTTGAAAAGGCTATCTTTTTTCCACTGGATGGTTGTGGCTCCTTTATCAAAGATCAAGTGACCATAAGTCTGTGGGTTCATTTCTGGGTCTTCAATCCTATTCCATTGATCTACCTGCCTGTTGCTGTACCAATACCATGCAGTTTTTAACACAATTGCTCTGTAGTACTGCTTGAGGTGAGGGATATTGATTCCCCCAGAAGTCCTTTTATTGTTGAGAATAGTTTTAGCTATCCTGGGTTTTTTGTTGATCCAGATTAATTTGAAAATTGCTCTTTCTAGATCTATGAAGAATTGATTTGGGATTTTGATGGGGATTGCATTGAATCTGTATATTGCTTTTGGCAAGATGGCCATTTTTACTATATTGATCCTGCCAATCCAGGAGCAAGAAATATTTTTCCATCTTCTGAGGTCTTCTTCGAATTCTTTCTTCAGGGACTTGAAGTTCCTGTCATATAGATCTTTCACTTGTTTGGTTAGAGTTACGCCAAGGTACTTTATGTTGTTTGTGGCTATTGTGAAGGGTGTTATTTCCCTAACTTCTTTCTCAGCCTGCTTGTCCTTTGAGTACAAGAAGGCTACTGATTTGCTTGAGTTAATTTTATAACCAGCCACGTTGCTGAAGTTGTTTATCAGCTGTAGAAGTTCTCTGGTGGAGTTTTTTCGATTGCTTAAGTAGACTATCATATCTTCTGCAAATAATGATACTTTGACTTCTTCCTTTCCAATTTGTATCCCTTTGACTTCCTTATGTTGTCTAATTGCTCTCGCTAGAACTTCAAGTACTATATTGAAAAGATATGGAGAGAGAGGACAGCCTTGTCTAGTCCCTGATTTTAGTGGGATTGCTTCAAGTTTCTCTCCATTTATTTTGATGTTGGCTACTGGTTTGCTGTAGATTGCTTTTACTATGTTTAGGTATGCGCCTTGAATTCCTGCTCTTTCCAAGACTTTTAGCATGAAAGGATGCTGAATTTTGTCAAATGCTTTTTCAGCATCTAATGAGATGACCATGTGGTTTTATTCTTTTGGTTTGTTTATGTAGTGGATTACATTGATGGATTTCCGTATACTGAACCATCCCTGCATTCCTGGAATGAAGCCTACTTGATCATGGTGAATGATCGTTTTGATATGCTCTTGGATTCGGTTGTCAAGAATTTTATTTAGTATTTTTGCATCTATATTCATAAGAGAAATTGGCCTGTACTTCTCTTTCTTTGTTGGATCTTTTTGTGGTTTAGGTATCAGCATAATTGTGGTTTCGAAGAATGAGTTGGGCAGTGTCCCTTCTGTCTCTATTTTGTGGAATAGTTTGAAGAGTATTGGTGTTAAGTCGTCTTTGAAGGTCTGGTAGAATTCTGCACTAAAACCATCTGGTCCCATACTTTTTTTGGTTGAGAGGCTTTCTATAACCCCTTTTATTTCTTTACGGTTATGGGACTTGTTTAGCTGCTCTACTTGATGCTGATTTAATTTTGGTATTTGGTATCTGTCTAGGAAATTGTCCATTTCCTCCAGATTCTCCAGTTGTTTTGAGTATAGGCCTTTGTAGTAGGATCTGATTATCTTTTGAATTTCCTCAGTTTCTGTTGTTATATCCCCCTTTTCATTTCTAATTTTGTTAATTTGGATACTGTCTCTGTGCCCTTTGGTTAGTCTAGCTAAGGGCTTATCTATCTTGTTGCTTTTCTCAAAGAACTCGCTCTTGGTTTTGTTGATTCTTTGTATGGTTCTCTTTGTTTCTACTTGATTAATTTCAGCCCTTAGTATGATGATTTCCTCTGTTCTACTCCTCCTGGGTGAATTAGCTTCTTTTTGTTCCAGGGCCTTCAGTTGTGCTGTTAAGTTGCTAGTGTATGCTCTCTCCAGTTTCTTTTTGGAGGCACTCAGGGCTATGAGTTTTCCTCTTAGAACTGCTTTCATTGTGTCCCAAAGATTTGGGTAGGTCATACCTTCATTTTCATTGAAGTCTAAATAGTCTTTGATTTCTTTCTTTATTTCTTCCTTGACCAAGGTTTCATTGAGTAGAGTATTGTTCAGTTTCCATGTGTATGTGGGCTTTCTGTTGTTCTTCTTGCTATTGAAGACCACTTTTGCTCCATAGTGATCCAATAGGAGACATGGGACTAGTTCGGTCTTCTTGTATTTGTTGAGGTCTGTCTTGTGACCAATTATATGATCAATTTTTGAGAAGGTACAGTGGGGTGCTGAGAAAAAGGTATACTCTTTTGCTTTAGGATGGAATGTTATATATATGTTAAATCCAATTGATCCAAAGCCTCAATTAGTTTCACTGTGTCCCTGTTTAGTTTCTGCTTTCCTGATTGGTCCATTGAGGAGAGTGGAGTGTTGAAGTCACCTACAATTATTGTGTTAGGTTCAATGTGTGCTTTAAGCTTTAGTAAAATTTCTTTTACAAATGACGGTGCCCTTACATTTGGGGCATAGATGTTCAGTATTGAGAATTCTTCTTGGTGGATTTTCCCTTTGACAAGCAAGAAGTGACCTTCTGGGTCTCTTTTGATGACTTTAGGTTGAAAGTCAATTTTATCTGATATTAGAATGGCTACTCCAGCTTGTTTCCTGAGACCATTTGCTTGTAAAACTGTCTTCCAGCCTTTTACTCTAAGGTGGTGTTTGTCTTTGACACTGAGATGTGTTTCCTGTATGCAGCAAAATGTAGGGTCCTGTTTCTGTATCCAGTCTGTTAGTCTGTGTCTTTTGATTGGGGAATTGAGTCCATTGATATTAAGAGATATTAAGGAATAGTAATTATTACTTCTTGACATTTTGGGCATTATTATTATTATTATCATTATTATCATTATTATTATTATTATTATTATTATTATTATTATTATTTTGTGTTTGAGTGGTTTTCTTCTTTTGGTTTGGATGAGAGGGTATTTCTATCTTGTTTCTTCTGGGGTGTAGTTTCCCCCCTTGTGTTGGTATTTTTCCCCTATTATCCTTTGTAGGGCTGGGTTTGTAAATAAATATCGTGCAAATTTGGTTTTGTCATGGAATATATTGGTTTCCCCATCTATGGCAATTGAGAGTTTTGCTGGGTATAGTAGTTTTGGCTGAAGTTTGAATTCTCTTAGAGTCTGCATGAGGTCTGCCCAGGATTTTCTAGCTTTCATGGTCTCAGGTGAGATGTCTGGTGTAATTCTGATAGGTCTTCCTTTATATGTTACTTGTCCTTTTTCTCTTACTGCCTTTAATATTCTTTCTTTGTTTAGTACATTTTGGGGTTTTGATTATTATGTGAGGGGAAATATTTCTGTTCTGGTCCAGTCTATTTGGGGTTCTATAGGCTTCTTTTATATTCATGGGCATCTCTCTCTTTAGGCTGGGGAAGTTTTCTTCCATAATTTTGTAGAAGATATTTGCTGGCCCTTTAAGTTGTAGATCTTCATTCTCATCTATCATTCATTATCCCTATAATCCTTAGGTTTGGTCTTCTCATTGTGTCCTGGATTTCCTGAATGTTTTGGGTTACCAGCTTTTGCATTTTGCATTTTCTTTTATTGTTGAATCCATGGTTCCTATGGTATCTTCAGCATCTGAGATTCTGTCTTCTATCTCTTGTATTCTATTGTTGATATTTGCATCTATGACTCCTGATTTCTTCCCAAGGTTTTCTATCTCCAACTTTGTCTCCCTTTGCGATTGCTTAGTTGTTTCTTCTTCTGTTTTTAGATTCTGTATGGTTTTGCTCAGATCTTTCAGTTGCTTGTTTGTGTTTTCCTGTAATTCTTTAAGGGATTTTTGTGTTTCCTCTTTTATGACTTCTACTCGTTGACCCATGTTCTCTTGTATTTATTTAGGTGATTTTTGTTTCTCCCCCTTATTGGGATTCATTTTTTGCTCTATATTCTCCTGGATTTCTTTAAGTGATTTTTGTGTCTGCCTTGTATGGGCTTCCTGCTTTTGACCTATTTTCTCCTCTATTACTTTAAGAAATTTATCTAAGTGATCCTCTATCAGCATCCTTACCAGTGATTTTAGATCTGAGTCTTGTTTTTCTGGTGTGTTGAGATATCCGAGATTTAATTGTGTTTGCCTTGTAAGGGCTTCTAGTTTTTGATCTATTTTCTCATGTATTACTTTAAGAGATTAATCTAAGTGTTCCTCTATCAGCATCCTGACCAGTGATTTTAGATCTGAGTCTTATTTTTCTGGTGTTTTGGGGTATCCAAGATTTATTGCTGTCTGGGAACTGGGTTCAGATGCTGCCACACTGCCTTGATTTCTGTTAGTAATGATCTTATGTTTGCCTTTTGCCATCTGGTTAACTCTGGTGTTAGTTGGTCCTGTAGTTACTAGCTGGTGCTTGACCCTCCTGTGGGCTTGTAAGTCTATTTCCCCATGACTGGGACACCTGAACCACTGCCCTGCAGGGCTCCTGCTCACAGATTGCTGACAGGTGGCCCGAGTCCCCCAAGGTCTTAAACTCAGGATATCCCAGGTACTTGGTTCCGCCTGTTGGGCAGCTGCTCTGCACTGCTCCTGCTCAGGGTTTGCTGTCTGGTGTCCTGATTCCCCAGAGGTCTTAAAGTCGGGATATCTCAGTTATCTGGTTCTGCCTGCTGGTCCAAAGCTGCTGGGACGCTGGCTGAGGCTGGCTCCCCCGCTGCCAGCTGGATGGGAAGCAGGTGCGAAGATGGCGCTGACGGCAGGTAGTTCGGGGTCCGCCCTACAAGTGCACAGCACAGGCTTGGTTGGGGTCCCCCAAACCGCTACTCTGTGCGCAGCTCCAGCTCCAGGCCTGAGTCCCCGAAAGTCTTAAACTTGGGCTATCTGGGGTACCTGGTTCTGAAGGCTGGGTCTGAGCACCTGGGAAGCTGGCTGAGGCTGGCTCACCTGCCACAGGTTGGATCTCTAGTTGAGTTTTTTGTTTGTGGTTTTTGACTATGCTCACAAGGAAATCTACCTGTTCTGTTCTCTCTCTCTCTCTCTCTCTCTCTCTCTGTGTGTGTGTGTGTGTGTGTGTGTGTGTGTGCGTGTGCATGCAAGCACGCATGCGTGTGCATTTTTTAGTCTGACATCAATTGTGCATAGTGAAAATGTTAAATTGTTGGAGTAAATTTGTGGAGGAATTCTTCCTATTTCCTGTCTAAGAAACTGTTTAAGGAGCAATGGTGTTAGTTCTTCTGTAAGGTGTCAAGTGCACTGGAAAATACTGTTGAATCCATTTTGTCCTGAGTTGTTAGTGGGGCATTCATTAAAATTACTAAAAATACTTGCTATTTATAATCTTTCCTTATTTTGAAATTATTTGTATCATTCCTCAATTGACTTTGAGTTAAAATATTTCTTATTTCCATTCAACTTTATTGTTTCCCTCCAGTAATGATGGTTTTGTTTGGTCTGGGTTTTCTCAGATTTACCTTTGTGGTTTTGATAAAATTATTTTTATTTTTTGATGTTTATTCTGATTAATAAAGTATATGCTTATTAAAAATACAAGACATCTTTTGTTCAAATTCATTATATCAAGACATAACAGTATAAACACTATGTAGATATATAATTATTTGCCAATAACAATATGCATATACACAAATATAATTAGCTTATTTTAGTTCACATAATATAGGCAGTTTTATATATAAACATCCTTCTTTGAATGAATTGAGCTAGAACCAGAAGACTGAATATACTATTTCCATTTGTTTTAAATTCTAGAACTTTATTTCTTCACTTATTCAATGATCCATTCATTTCACAAAGCATATTCAATTTCTATATACATTGGGATGCTTTTTAATGTTATTAGATTTTAATTTTATTCTATTATCTTAAAAGATACAGAAAATTCTTTCATTTTTTTACATGCTTGACCTTGCTTTTGACCTAATATACAATCTGTTTTGGACAAAGTTTCATGGAATTCTGATAAAAACATACACTCTACAATTGGAGTAAATGTTCTAGAGTTGGTTAAGTCCATTTGACTTATGATGTAGTTTTACTGTTAAATTTTGTGGTGAAATTATATATAAATGATTAATCTATTTGTAGGAGTTGTAGGAGTTGATCATTAAAATTTCCTATTTAACTCCATGTTCACAAGCATGAATAGTCTAATTAAATAGGCAAGCAAATCTTCTGTGCAAATATAGCTATAATCATTATTTTTAGTCAGGAATAATATATTCTCGCTTTTGAATCCATTTCCTTTGTGCTTATATTGACAGATATGAATATAACTACTTCAGCTTATTTTTACGTTTCATTTGTTTAGAATTTCATTTTCTGTATTTTCATTTACTGTCTGTATTAGTGGAGTGTGTTGATTAAAAACAACAAAAGAGCTGCAACCAGCTCGCCGGCCTCTGGACCAGCGGCAGGCCTCCATATTGCAACCAGGACACAGCTGGAAAGGCCCAGGTAAACACCCCTTCCAGGGCTACCCTCACGGGGGGGGGGGGGGGGTCTGCTAGGCTCTCGGAGCCAAGCAGGCCGAGTTCCACCTAGGCTCTGTGGGTCTTCCCCGCACCCTCTGGCCATGCACCGAGGCTGCGGTCTGCAACCAGCTCGCTAGCCCCTGAGCCAGCAATAGTGGCGGGCCTCCATATTGCAACCAGGACACAGCTGGAAAGGCCCAGGCTCTGTGGGACTTCCCCACGCCCTCTGGCCGTGCCCCAAGGCAGTGGGCAGCAACCAGCTCGCCTGCTCCTGGACCAGCAATAGCAGCAGGCCTCCATATTGCAACCAGGACACAGCTGGAGAAGCCCAGGTAGACAGACTCCATCAGGGGCTACAATCACATGGGTGGCAGCCAGCTTATGATCCCTTAAAGCAGCAGTCACACATATTCACCAGTAGAGAAACAACAGGTGAGCCCAGCCTCATAGGAGATTCAAACACCAGCCACTGACAACAAGGACAACTAAAACCAGAAATAACCAGATGGCAAAAGGAAAACGAAGGAACGTTACTAACAAAAATCAAGGCAACATGACAGCATCTGACCCAGTTCTCCAACAACAGGAAGCCCTGGATACCCCAAAACACCAGAAAAACAAGACTTGGATATAAAATCACTGGTCAGGATGCTGGTAGCTGAACACATAAAAAAATCTCGTAAAGAAATAGAGGAGAAAATGGATCAAAAGTTAAAAGCCTTTACGAGGCAAATACAAAAATCACTTCAAGAAATTCAGGAGAAGATGGATCAAAAAGAAGAAGACAATAAGGAAGAAAGACAAAAGTCACTTAAAGAACTACAGAAGAACGTGGACCAACAAGTAGAAGCTATGAAAGAGGAAGCACAAAAATCTATTAAAGAAATACATGAAAACACAATCAAGCAAGTGAAAGATCTGAGCACATCCATCCAGATACTAAAAACAGAAGTAGAAACAACTAAGAAATCACAGAGGGAGACAACATTGGAGATAGAAAACCTTGGGAAGAAATCAGGGGCCATAGACGCAAGTATCAACAATAGAATACAAGAGATAGAAGACAGAATATAAGAAGCCGAAGATACCATAGGAACCATTGATTCAACAGTCAAAGAAAATACTAAATGCAAAAAGGTGGTAACCCAAAACATCCAGGAAATCCAAGACACTATGAGAAGACCAAACCTAAGGATTATAGGTATAGATGAGAGTGAAGATTTACAAGTTAAAGGGCCAGCTAAAATCTTCTATAAAATTATGGAAGAAAACTTCCCCAACCTAAGGAGAGAGATGCCCATGAATATACAAGAAGCATATAGAACCCCAAACAGACTGGACCAGAACAGAAATACATCCCGTCACATAATAATCAAAACTCCAAATGTAATAAACAAAGAAAGAATACTAAAGGCAGCAAGAGAAAAAGGCCAAGTAACATATAAAGGAAGACCTATCAGAATAACACCAGACTTCTCACCTGAGACCATAAAAGCTAGAAGATCCTGGGAAGATATCATGCAAACTCTAAGAGAACACAAACTTCAGCCAAAACTACTTTACCCAACAAACTCTCAATTGCCATTGATGGAGACATCAAGGTATTCCATGACAAAACCAAATTTGCAAGATATCTCTCCACAAATCCAGCCCTACAAAGGATAATAGGGGGAAAACACCAAGACAAGGACGGAAACTACACCCGGGAAGAAGCAAGATAGAAACCTCTAAATAAATAAATAAATAAATAAATAAATAAATATAATTTCAAAAATGTCTGGAGGAAATAATTACCATTCCTTAATATCTCTTAACATCAATGGACTCAATTCCCCAATAAAAAGACATAGATTAACAGACTGGATACAGAAACAGGACCCTATATTTTGCTGCATACAGGAAACACATCTCAGTGTTAAAGACAAACACTGCCTTAGAGTAAAAGGATGGAAGACAATTTTACAAGCAAATGGTCTCAGGAAACAAGCGGGGGTAGCCATTCTAATATCAGATAAAATGGACTTCCAACCTAAAGTCATCAAAAGAGACTCAGAAGGTCACTTCTTGCTTGTCAAAAGGAAAATCCACCAAGAAGAGCTTTCAATATTGAACATTTATGCTCCAAATACAAGGGCACCCTCCTTCATAAAAGAAACCTTACTAAAGCTAAAACCACACATTACACCTAACACAATAATTGTGGGGGACCTCGCCACTCCACTCTCCTCAATGGACCGATCAGGAAAGCAGAAACTAAACAGGGACACAGTGAAACTATTGAAACTTTGGACCAATTGGATTTAACAGATATATATAGAACATTTCATCCTAAAGCTAAAGAATATACCTTTTTCTCAGCACCGCATGGTACCTTCTCCAAAATAGATCATATAATTGGTCACAAGACAGATGTCAACAAATACAAAAAGATCGAGCTAATCCCATGCTTCCTTTCGGACCACTATGGAGTAAGAGTGGTCTTCAATAACAACAAAAACAACAGAAAGCCCACATACACATGGAAACTGAACAATACTCTACTCAATGACACCTTGGTCAAGGAAGAAATAAAAAAAGAAATCAAAGACTTTTTAGAATTCAATGAAAATGAAGGTACAACCTACCAAAATCTATGGGACACAATGAAAGCAGTGCTAAGAGGAAAACTCATAGCCCTAAGTGCATCCAAAAAGAAACTGGAGAGAGCATACACTAGCAACTTAACAGCATACCTAAAAGCCCTGGAAGAAAAAGAAGTTAATTCACCCAGGAGGAGTAGAGGACAAGAAATCACCAAACTCAGGGCTGAAATCAATCAAGTAGAAACAAAGAGAACCATACAAAGAATCAACAAGACTAGGAGCTAGTTCTTTGAGAAAATCAACAAGATAGATAAACCCTTAGCCAGACTAACCAAAGGACACAGAGACAGTATACAAATTAACAAAATTAGAAATGAAAAGGGAGACATAACAACAGAAACCGAGGAAATTCAAAAGATCATCAGATCTTACTACAAAGGTCTATACTCAAAACAACTGGATAATCTGGAGGAAATGGAAAATTTCCTAGACAGATATCAAATACCAAAATTAAACCAGCATCAAGTAGATCAGCTAAATAGTCCCATAACCCCTAAAGAAATAGAAGGGGTTATAGAAAGCCTCCCAACCAAAAAAAGTACGGGACCAGATGGTTTTAGTGCAGAATTCTACGAGACCTTCAAAGAAGACTTAACACCAATACTTTTCAAACTATTCCACAAAATAGAGACAAAAGGGACACTGCCCAACTAATTCTTCGAAGCCACAATTACGCTAATACCTAAACCACAAAAAGATCCAACAAAAAAAGAGAACTACAGGCCAATTTCTCTTATGAATATAGATGCAAAAATACTAAATAAAATTCTTGCTAACCGAATCCAAGAGCACATCAAAACGGTCATCCACCATGATCAAGTAGGCTTCATCCCAGGGATGCAGGGATGGTTCAATATATGGAAATCCAACAATGTAATCCACTACATAAACAAACTGAAAGAAAAAAACCACATGCTCATCTCATTAGATGCTGAAAAAGCATTCGACAAAATTCAGTATCCTTTCATGCTAAAAGTCTTGGAAAGAGCAGGAATTCAAGGCCCATACCTAAGCATAGTAAAAGCAATCTACAGCAAACCAGTAGCCAACATCAAAATAAATGGAGAGAAACTTGAAGCATTCCCACTAAAATCAGGGACTAGACAAGGTTGCCCTCTCTCTCCATATCTTTTCAATATAGTACTTGAAGTTCTAGCGAGAGCAATTAGACAACATAAGGAAGTCAAAGGGATACAAATTGGAGAGGAAGAAGTCAAACTATCATTATTTGCAGACAATATGATAGTTTACCTAAGCGACCCAAAAAACTCCACCAGAGAACTTCTACAGCTGATAAACAACTTCAGCAAAGTGGCAGGTTATAAAATTAACTCAAGCAAGTCAGTGGCCTTCTTGTACTCAAAGGACAAGCAGGCTGAGAAAGAAATTAGGGAAATAACACCCTTCACAATAGCCACAAACAACATAAAGTAACTCTAACCAAACAAGCGAAAGATCTGTATGACAGGAACTTCAAGTCCCTGAAGAAAGAATTCGAAGAAGACCTCAGAAGATGGAAAAATATTTCTTGCTCCTGGATTGGCAGGATCAATATAGTAAAAATGGCCATCTTGCCAAAAGCAATATACAGATTCAATGCGATCCCCATCAAAATCCCAACTCAATTCTTCATAGATCTAGAAAGAGCAATTATCAAATTCATCTGGAGCAACAAAAACCCAGGATAGCTAAAACTATTCTCAACAATAAAAGGACTTCTGGGGGAATCAATATCCCTCACCTCAAGCAGTACTACAGAGCAATTGTGTTAAAAACTGCATGGTATTGGTACAGCAACAGGCAAGCAGATCAATGGAACAGGATTGAAGACCCAGAAATTAACCCACAGACTTATGGTCACTTGATCTTTGATAAAGGAGCCACAACCATCCAGTGGAAAAAAGATAGCCTTTTCAACAAATGATGCTGGTTCAACTGGAGGTCAACATGCAGAAGAATGCGAATTGACCCACTCTTATCTCTTTCCACTAAGATGAACTCCAAGTGGATCAAGGACCTCCACATAAAACCAGACACACTGAAACTATTAGAAAAGAAACTTGGGAAGACCCTGGAGGACTTGGGCACAGGGGAAAAGTTCCTGAACAGAACACCAATAGCTTATGCACTAAGATCAAGAATCGACAAATGGGACCTCATAAAATTACAAAGTTTCTGCAAAGCAAAGGACACTGTCAGAAGGACAAACCGCAATCAATAAATTGGGAAAAGATCTTCACCGACCCCACATCCGACAGAGGGCTAATATCCAATATATACAAAGAACTCAAGAAGTTAGACCCCAAAGAACCAAATAACCCTATCAAAAAATGGGGCACAGAGCTAAACAAAGAATTTTCACCAGAAGAAATTCGGATGGCCGAGAAACACCTTAAAAGATGTTCAACATCATTAGTCATCAGGGAAATGTAAATCAAAACAACTCTGACATTCCACCTCACACCAGTCAGAATGGCTAAGATTAAAAACTCAAGAGACAACAAGTGCTGGCGAGGATGTGGAGAAAGAGGAACACTCCTCCACTGTTGGTGGGATTGCAAAATGGTAAAACCGCTCTGGAAATAAGTTTGGTGGTTCCTCAGAAAATTGGGCATGTCACTTCCAGAGGACCCTGGCATACCACTCCTGGGCATATACCCAGAGGATTCCCCTGCATGCAATAAAGACACATGCTCCACTATGTTTATAGCAGCCTTGTTTATAATAGCCAGTAATTGGAAGGAGCCCAAATATCCCTCAAAGGAGGAATGGATACAGAAAATGTGGTATATTTATACAATGGAATACTACTCAGCAATTAAAAATAATGAATTCATGCAATTTGTAGGTAAATGGTTAGACCTGGAAAATATCATCCTGAGTGAATTAACCCAATCACAAAAGAATGCACATGAAATGCAATCACTGATAAGTGGATATTAATGAGCCCAGAAACCCTAAATATTCAAGACACAAATAGCAAGTCAAATGATTCCCAAGAAGAAAGGAGAGGACCCTGGGCCTGTAAAGATTGCATCCAGTTTAGTAAAGAAACCGAGGGGGGAGGGGGAATGATTGGGGAATATTTGGGGGGGAGAGGAACTATGGGAAGTATGGTGGGTGGGAACTGGGAAAGGGGAAAGCCTTTGGAATGTAAACATAGAATATAGAAAATAAAAAATACTATAAAAAAAACAAAAAAAAAACAAAAAAAAAACAAACAAAAGAGATGCTTTCATTTTATGATCACGTATATCAATCCATATATATTTATTAGAGAGTTAAGTCTACTTACACTTACTATTGTTGCTGAGAATTGTATAAAAATTCCAATAATTTGTTTTATTTTTTGTAGTTAATTTCAATATTGTTTATTCCTTTATCTTCCCCATTAAAGTTTATTGGTATATTAAACATAAGTGTTTTACTCATTGCTAATTTTTATTAGATATTTTCTTTATTTATATTTCAAATATTATGCCCTTTCCTCCTTTTCCATCCCCCCAAATAAAACTATCCCATTATCCCTTCCCTGCTAATGAGCCCACCCAATCCAGCTTCCCTGTGCTGGAATTCCCCTATACTGGGCCAACTAACCTTCACAGGACCAAGGACCTCTCCTCTCACTGATGTCTGACAAGAACATCCTCTGCTACATATGCAGCTGGAGCCATAGGTCCCTCCATGTGCACTCTGGTTGGTGGTTTAGTCCCTGGGAGCTCTGGGAGGTTCTGGATGGTTCATATTGTTGTTCTTCCTGTGGGGTTGCAAACCCTTTCAGCCCCTTGGGTCCTTTCTCTAGCTCCTCCATTGTGGATCCTGTGCTCCGTCCAATGGTTGGCTGAGACCACCCACCTCTATATGTCAGGCACTGGCAGAGATTCTCAGGAGACAGCTATATCAGGCTCCTGTCAGCAAGTACTTGTTGGCATCCATAATAGTGTCTGGGTTTGGTAACTATATATGGAATGGATCTCGAGGTGGGACAGTCTCTGAATGGCCTGTCCTTCAGTGTTTGCTACACACTTTGTCTCTCTATCTCCTCCTATGGGTATTTTGTTCTCTTCCTTGTTTTTGAGCATCATGTGGTCTGGGAATTATATTTGGGTATTCCTAGCTTCTGGCAAATATCCAGTTATCTGTGAGTACATACCATGTGTGTTCTTTTGTGATTGAGTTACCTCACTCAGGATGACATTTTCTAGTTCCATCTATTTGTGTAAGAATTTCATGAATTCATTGTTTTTAATAGCTGAGTAGTACTCCATTGTGTATATGTAGCACATTTTCTGTATCCATTCTTCTGTTGAGGGACATCTGGGTTCATTCCAGCTTCTGGCTATTATAATTTTGCTGCTATGAACATAGTGGAGCATGTGTCCTTATTACATGTCGGAGCAAATTTTAGGTACATGCACAGGAGTGATATGCATAGTCAGATAGTACTATATCCACTTTTCTGAGGAAGTACTAAACTGATTTCCAGAGTGGTTGTACCAGCTTGTAATCCTACCAGCAGTGGAGGACGGAGTATTTTTCTTTCTTCACATCCTCTCTAGCATCTGCTATCACTCGCGTTTTTGTTTGTTTGTTTGTTTGTTTGTTTGAGACAGGGTTTCTCTGTATAGCCCTGGCTGTCCTGGAACCCACTCTGTAGACCAGACTGGCGTCGAACTCAGAAATCTGCCTGCCTCTGCCTCCCAAGTGCTGGGATTAAAGGCGTGCACCACCACTGCCCAGCTCACTTGCCTTTTTGATCTTAGCCATTCTGGCTGGTGTGAGGTGGAATCTCAGGGTTGTTTTGATTTTCATTTCCCTAATGACTAAGTATGTTGAACATTTCATTAGATGCTTCTCATCCATTTGAATTTCCTCAGTTGAGAATTTCATCTACCTCTGTTCCCCATTTTTCCATTATTATTATTATTATTATTATTATTATTATTATCATCATCATCATCATCATCATCATCATTTTAATTTTCTATATTCTTTGTTTATATTCCAAATGATTTTCTCTTTCCCCTTTCCCCTTTCCCCTTTCCCCTTTCCCCTTTCCCCTTTCCCCCCTCACCATATATCTCATAAGTTCTCTTCCCTCTGCCAATTCCCCAATCACCCCTCTCCCCCTTTTCTGTCCTGGTACTCCCCTACAATACTGTATCAAGCCTTTTCAGGACCAAGGCCCTCTCCTTCCTTCTTCTTGGGAATCTTTTGATATGATAATTGTGTCTTGAGTATTCAGAGCTTTTAGGCTGATTAATATCCACTTATCAGTGATTGCATTTCATGTGTATTCTTTTGTGATTGGGTTACCTCACTTAGGATGATATTTTCTAGTTCCAAACATTTGCCTAAAAATTTCATGAATTCATTGTTTTTAATTGCTGAGTAGTATTCCATTGTATAAATATAGCACATTTTTTATATCCATTCCTCCATTGGGTTCTTTCCAGCTTCTGATTATTATAAATAAGGCTGCTATCATGTGGAGCATGTGTCTTTGTTGCATGCAGGGAAATCCTCTGGATATATGCCCAGGAGTGGTATAACCAGGTCATCTGGAAGTGTCATGCCCAGTTTTCTGAGGAACCGCCAGACTGATTTCCAGAGTGGTTGTACCATCTTGCAATCCTACCAGCAGTGGAAGAGAGTTCCTATTGGGACCTCATAAAATTACAAAGTTTCTGTAAGGCAAAGGATACCGTCAGAAGGACAAAACAGTAACCAACAAATTGGGAAAAGATCTTCACCAACCCTACAACTGACAGAGGGCTAATATCCAATATATACAAAGAACTCAAGAAGTTAGACCCCAAAGAATAAAAAACCCTATTAAAAAAATGGGATACCAAGTTAAAAAATTTCACCTGAAGAAATTTGGATGGCTGAGAAGCACCTTAAGAAATGTTCAACATCATTAGTCATCAGGGAAATGCAAATCAAAACAACCCTGAGATTTCACCTCACACTAGTCAGAATGGCTAAGATTAAAAACTCAGGAGACAGGAGTGTCACCCAGCGTGCCAGGTGCTCAGAACCATCCGGCGGCGGCGGCAGAACCAGGTACCCGAGACAGCCCGAGCTTAAGACCTTCGGGGACTCAGGCCTGGAGTGGGAGTTGGGCACAGAATAGCAGGTGCACTCTGCACTCGCGGGGCAGACCCCGAGCTCCCTGCAGGCAGCTGCCATATTGCCTGCAGCTTCCCGCCCAGCTGGTGGTGGGGAAGCCGGAGTGTCACCCAGCGTGCCAGGTGCTCAGAACCATCCGGCGGTGGCGGCGGAACCAGGTACCCAAGACAGCCCGAGCTTAAGACCTTCGGGGACTCAGGCCTGGAGTGGGAGTTGGGCACAGAATAGCAGGTGCACTCTGCACTCGCGGGGCAGACCCCGAGCTCCCTGCAGGCAGCTGCCATATTGCCTGCAGCTTCCCGCCCAGCTGGTGGTGGGGAAGCCAGAGTGTCACCCAGCGTGCCAGGTGCTCAGAACCATCCAGCGGCGGCTGCTGAACCAGGTACCCGAGACAGCCCGAGCTTAAGACCTTCGGGGACTCAGGCCTGGAGTGGGAGTTGGGCACAGAATAGCAGGTGCACTCTGCACTCGCGGGGCGGACCCCGAGCTCCCTGCAGGCAGCTGCCATATTGCCTGCAGCTTCCTGTCCAGCTGGTGGTGAGGAAGCCGGAGTCAGCCAGTGTGCCAGGTGCCCAGACCCAGCCTGAGGCCGAACCAGCCTCCCATCCAGCCAGTGGCAGGGAAGCTGGAAACCGGACCCAGCCAGCTTCCCAGCAGCTTGGGACCAGCAGGCAGAACCAGATAACTGAGATATCCCAACTTTAAGACCCCTGGGGAAACAGGATATCAGACAGCAAACCCTGAGCAGGAGCAGTGCAGAGCAGCCGCCCAACAGGCAGAACCAAATACCTGGGATATCCTGAGTTTAAGACCTCAGGGGACTCAGGCCACCTGTCAGCAATCTGTGAGCAAGACCCCCGCAGGACAGTGATTCAGGTATCCCAGTCGCTGGGAAATAGCCTTACAACCCCACAGGAGGGTCAAGCACCAGCTAGTATCTACAGGACCAACTAACACCAGAGTTAACCAGATGGCAAAAGGCAAACGTAAGATCGCTACTAACAAAAATCAAGGCAATATGGCGGCATCCGAACCCAGTTCCCCAACAGCAATAAATATTGGATACCCCGAAACACCAGAAAAACAAGACTCAGATCTAAAATCACTGGTCAGGATGCTGATAGAGGAACACTTAGATAAATCTCTTAAAGTAATACATGAGAAAATAGATCAAAAGCTAGAAGCCATTGCAAGACAAACACAATTAAATCCCAGATATCTCAACACACCAGAAAAACAAGACTCAGATCTAAAATCACTGGTAAAGATGCAGATTGAGGATCACTTAGATAAATTTCTTAAAGTAATAGAGGAGAAAATAGATCAAAAACTAGAAGCCCATACAAGGCAGACACAAAAATCACTTAAAGAAATCCAGGAGAATATAGAGCAAAAAATGAATCCCAATAAGGGGGAGAAACAAAAATCACCTAAAGAAATACAAGAGAACATGGGTCAACGAGTAGAAGTCATAAAGGAGGAAACACAAAAATCCCTTAAAGAATTACAGGAAAACACAAACAAGCAACTGAAAGATTTGAGCAAAACCATACAAAATCTAAAAACAGAAGTAGAAACAACTAAGCAATCGCAAAGGGAGACAATGTTGGAGATAGAAAACCTTGGGAAGAAATCAGGAGTCATAGATGCAAACATCAACAATAGAATACAAGAGATAGAAGACAGAATCTCAGATGCTGAAGATGTTGAACCATGGATTCAACAATTAAAGAAAATGCAAAATGCAAAAAGCTGGTAACCCAAAACATTCAGGAAATCCAGGACACAATGAGAAGACCAAACCTAAGGATTATAGGGATAGATGAGAATGAAGATCTACAACTTAAAGGGCCAGCAAACATCTTCTACAAAATTATGGAAGAAAATTTCCCCAACCTAAAGAGAGAGATGCCCATGAATATACAAGAAGCCTATAGAACCCCAAACAGACTGGACCAGAACAGAAATACTTCCCTTCACATAATAATCAAAACCCCAAATGTACTAAACAAAGAAAGAATATTAAAGGCAGTAAGAGAAAAAGGACAAGTAACATATAAAGGAAGACCTATCAGAATTACACCAGACTTCTCACCTGAGACCATGAAAGCTAGAAGATCCTGGGCAGACCTCATGCAGACCCTAAGAGAACACAAACTTCAGCCAAGACTACTATACCCAGCAAAACTCTCAATTGCCATAGATGGGGAAACCAAGATATTCCACGACAAAACCAAATTTGCAAGATACTTATCTACAAACCCAGCCCTACAAAGGATAATAGGGGAAAAATACCAACACAAGGTGGGAAACAACACCCCAGAAGAAACAAGATAGAAACCCCATCTCATCCAACCCAAAAGAAGAGAACCACTCAAATACAAATAATAATAACAATTCCCACAATGTCAGGAAGTAATAATTACTATTCCTTAATATCTCTTAATATCAATGGACTCAATTCCCCAATCAAAAGACACAGACTAACAGACTGGATACGGAAACAGGACCCTACATTTTGCTGCATACAGGAAACACATCTCAGTGTCAAAGACAAACACCACCTTAGAGTAAAAGGCTGGAAGACAGTTCTACAAGCAAATGGTCCCAGGAAACAAGCTGGAGTAGCCATTCTAATATCAGATAAAATCGACTTTCAACCTAAAGTCATCAAAAGAGACACAGAAGGTCACTTCCTGCTTGTCAAAGGGAAAATCCACCAAGAAGAATTCTCAATACTGAACATCTATGCGCCAAATGCAAGGGCACCCTCATTCGTAAAAGAAACTTTACTAAAGCTTAAAGCACACATCGCACCTAACACAATGATTGTAGGTGACTTCAACACTCCACTCTCCTCAATGGACCGATCAGGAAAGCAGAAACTAAACAGGGACACAGTGAAACTAATTGAAGCTTTGGACCAATTGGATTTAACAGATATATATAGAACATTCCATCCTTCCATCCTAAAGCAAAAGAGTGAATATACCTTTTTCTCAGCACCGCAAGGTACCTTCTCAAAAATTGATCATATAATTGGTCACAAGACAGACCTCAACAAATACAAGAAGACCGAACTAATCCCATGTCTCCTATCGGATCACTATGGAGTAAGAGTGGTCTTCAATAGCAAGAAGAACAACAGAAAGCCCACATACACATGGAAACTGAACAATACTCTACTCAATGACACCTTGGTCAAGGAAGAAATAAAGAAAGAAATCAGAGACTTTTTAGACTTCAATGAAAATGAAGGTACGACCTACCCAAATCTCTGGGATAAAATGAAAGCAGTGCTAAGAGGAAAACTCATAGCCCTGAGTGCCTCCAAAAAGAAACTGGAAAGAGCATACACTAGCAACTTAACAGCACACCTGAAGGCGCTGGAACAAAAAGAAGCTAACTCACCCAGGAGGAGTAGAAGAGAGGAAATCATCAAACTAAGGGCTGAAATCAATCAAGCAGAAACAAAGAGAACCATACAAAGAATCAACAAAACCAAGAGCTGGTTCTTCGAGAAAATCAACAAGATAGATAAACCCTTAGCTAGACTAACCAAAGGGCACAGAGATAGTATCCAAATTAACAAAATTAAAAATGAAAAGGGGGATATAACAACAGAAACAGAGGAAATTCAAAAGATCATCAGATCCTACTACAAAGGCCTATACTCAAAACAACTGGAGAATCTGGAGGAAATGGACAATTTCCTAGACAGGTACCAAATACCAAAATTAAATCAGCATCAAGTAGACCAGCTAAACAGTCCCATAACCCTTAAAGAAATAGAAGGGGTTATAGAAAGCCTCCCAACCAAAAAAAGTACGTGACCAGATGGTTTTAGTGCAGAATTCTACCAGACATTCAAAGAAGACTTAACACCAATACTCTTCAAACTATTCCACAAAATAGAGACAGAAGGGACACTGCCCAACTCGTTCTTCGAAACCACAATTACGCAGATACCTAAACCACAAAAAGATCCAACAAAGAAAGATAACTACATGCCAATTTCTCTTATGAATATAGATGCAAAAATACTAAATAAAATTCTTGCCAACCGAATCCAAGAGCATATCAAAACGATCATTCACCATGATCAAGTAGGCTTCATTCCAGGAATGCAGGGATGGTTCAATATACGGAAATCCATCAATGTAATCCACTACATAAACAAACTAAAAGAAAAAAACCACATGGTCATCTCATTAGATGCTGAAAAAGCTTTTGACAAAATTCAGCATCCTTTCATGCTAAAAGTCTTGGAAAGAGCAGGAATTCAAGGCCCATACCTAAACATAGTAAAAGCAATCTACAGCAAACCAGTAGCCAACATCAAAATAAATGGAGAGAAACTTGAAGCAATTCCACTAAAATCAGGGACTAGACAAGGCTGTCCTCTCTCTCCATATCTTTTCAATATAGTACTTGAAGTTCTAGCGAGAGCAATCAGAAAACATAAGGAAGTCAAAGGGATACAAATTTGAAAGGAAGAAGTCAAAGTATCATTATTTGCAGATGATAAGATAGTCTACTTAAGCGATCCAAAAAACTCCACCAGAGAACTTCTACAGCTGATAAACAACTTCAGCAACGTGGCTGGTTATAAAATTAACTCAAGCAAATCAGTAGCCTTCTTGTACTCAAAGGACAAGCAGGATGAGAAAGAAGTTAGGGAAATAACACCCTTCACAATAGCCACAAACAACATAAAGTACCTTGGCGTAACTCTAACCAAACAAGTGAAAGATGTGTATGACAGGAACTTCAAGTCCCTGAAGAAAGAAATCGAAGAAGACCTCAGGAGATGGAAAAATATTTCTTGCTCCTGGATTGGCAGGATCAATATAGTAAAAATGGCCATCTTGCCAAAAGCAATATACAGATTCAATGCAATCCCCATCAAAATCCCAAATCAATTCTTCATAGATCTAGAAAGAGCAATTCTCAAATTCATCTGGAGCAACAAAAAACCCAGGATAGCTAAAACTATTCTCAACAATAAAAGGACTTCTGGGGGAATCAATATCCCTCACCTCAAGCAGTACTACAGAGCAATTGTGTTAAAAACTGCATGGTATTGGTACAGCAACAGGCAGGTAGATCAATGGAATAGGATTGAAGACCCAGAAATGAACCCACAGACTTATGGTCACTTGATCTTTGATAAAGGAGCCACAACCATCCGGTCGAAAAAAGATAGCCTTTTCAACAAATGGTGCTGGTTCAACTGGAGGTCAACATGCAGAAGAATGCGAATTGACCCACTCTTATCTCCTTGCACTAAGATCAACTCCAAGTGGATCAAGGACCTCCACATAAAACCAGACACACTGAAACTATTAGAAAAGAAACTTGGGAAAACCCTGGAGGACATGGGCACAGGGGTAAAGTTCCTGAACAGAACACCAATAGCTTATGCTCTAAGATCAAGAATTGACAAATGGGACCTCATAAAATTACAAAGTTTCTGTAAGGCAAAGGACACTGTCAGAAGGACAAAACAGCAACCAACAACGTGGGAAATGATCTTCACCAACCCCACATCCGACAGAGGGCTAATATCCAATATATACAAAGAACTCAAGAAGTTAGACCCCAAAGAACCAAATAACCCTATCAAAAATGGGGTACAGAGCTAAACAAAGAATTTTCACCAGAAGAAATTCGGATGGCCAAGAAACACCTTAAGAGATGTTCAACATCATTAGTCATCAGGGAAATGCAAATCAAAACAACCCTGAGATTCCACCTCACTCCAGTCAGAATGGCTAAGATTAAAAACTCGAGAGACAACAAGTGCTGGCGAGGATGTGGAGAAAGAGGAACACTCCTCCACTGTTGGTGGGATTGCAAAATGGTAAAACCACTCTGGAAATCAGTGTGGCGGTTCCTCAGAAAATTGGGCATGCCACTCCCAGAGGACCCTGGCATACCACTCCTGGGCATATACCCAGAGGATTCCTCTGCATACAACAAAGACACATGCTCCACTATGTTTTATAGCAGCCTTGTTTATAATAGCCAGAAATTGGAAGGAGCCCAGATAGCCCTCAAAGGAGGAATGGATACAGAAAATGTGGTATATTTATACAATGGAGTACTACTCAGCAATTAAAAATAATGAATTCATGCAATTTGTAGGTAAATGGTTAGATCTGGAAACTATCATCCTAAGTGAGCTAACCCAATCACAAAAGAATACACACGAAATGCAATCACTGATAAGTGGATATTAATGAGCCCAGAAGCCCTAAATACTCAAGGCACAATTAGCAAGTCAAATGACTCTCAAGAAGAAAAAAAGGAGAGGACCCTGGGCCTGTAAAGATTGGATCCAGTACTGTAGACCCAGAACAGAGAAATCGTGGGGGGGGGAAGAGTGGGGAATAGCATGGGGGGGAGAGGAATTATGGGACATATGGTGGGGGGTAAATGGGAAAGGGGGAAGCCTTTGGAATGTAAACAAAGAATATAGAAAATAAAAAAATAAATTAAAAAAAACTCAGGAGACAGCAGGTGTTGGCTAGGATGTGGAGAAACAGGAACTGTTCCCCACTTTTTAATATGGTTATTTGACTCTCTGGACTCTAACTTCTTGACTTCTTTGTATATATTGGGCATTAGCCCACTATCAGATGTACAACCGGTAAAGACCTTTTCCAATCTGTTGGCCAGTTTTTTTCCTATTGACAAATTTTGTTCTTTGCCTTGCAGAAGCTTTACAGTTTTTTTGAGGTCAATTCTTGATCTTAGATCATAAGCTATGGGTGTTCTGTTCAGGAAATTTTCTACTGTGCCCATGTGCTCGAGGCTCTTCTCTATTTCTTTTCTAGTTTCAATATATATGGTTTTATGTGGAGATCCTTGATCCACTTGGACATGAGCTTTTTACAAAGAGATAAGAATGGATAGATTTGTATTCTACATGCTAACTGCCAGCAGCATTTGTTGAAAATGCTTTCTTTTTTCTACTGGGTGGTTTTAGGTCCTTTCTCAAAAATCAAGGGACCATATGTGTGGGTTCATTTCTGAGTCTTCAATTCTATTTCATTGATCTAGCAGCCTGACACTGTACCTATACCAGCAGTTTTAATCATGATTGCTCTGTAGTACAGCTTGAGGTCAGGGATGGTGTTTTCACCAGAATTTCTTTTATTGTTTTGAATAGTTTTTGCTATCATGGATTATTTGTTATTCTAGATGAATTTGCAAATTGCTCTTTCAAACTTCATGAAGAATTGAGCTGTACTTTTGAAGGGGATTGCATTGAATCTGTAGATTGCTTTCAGCAAGATGACTATTTTTACTATATTAATCCTGCCAATTCCTGAGCATGGGAAATCTTTGCATTTTCTGAGGTTTCCTTCAATTTCTTTCTTCAGAGACTTGAAGTTCTTGTCACACAGATGTTTCTCTTGCTTAGTTAGAGCCAAACCAAGGTATTTTATATTATTTATGACTATTGATGGGGGTGTTGTTTCCCTAATTTCTTTCTCAGCCCATTTATCTTTTGAGTATAGGAAGGCCACTGATTTATTTTTGTTAATTTTATATCCATCCACTTTGCTGATGTTGTTTATCAGCTTTAGAATTATCTGGAGGAATTTTTTGGGGTCACTTAATTATACTATCATATCATCAGAAAATAATGATATTTTGACTTTTTCCTTTCCAATTTGTACCCATTTGACTTCATTCTTTTGTCTAATTGCTCCGAATAGGACTTTGAGTACTATATGGAATAGTTAGGGAGAGAGTGACAGCCTTGTCTAGTCCCTGATTTTAGAGTAATGGCTTCAAGGTTCTCTCCATTCAGTTTCATGTTGGTTACTGATTTTCTGGATATTGCTTTTACTATTTTTATATGTGGGTCTTGAATTCTTGATCTTTCCAAGAGTTTTAGTGTGAAGGGATGGTGGATTTTGTCAAATGCTTTCTTAGCATCTAATGAAATAATCATGTAGCTTTTTTCTTTGAGTTTGTTTGTATAGTGGAATACGTTGATGGATTTCTGTAAATTGAATTATTCCTGAACTGAAGCATACTTGATCATTATGTTCACCTTTTTATGTATTCTTGGATTAATTTTGCAATAATTTTATTGAGTTTTTCTGCATAATATTCATAAGGGAATTGGTCTGAAGTTCTCTTTTTTTTTTCTCCAGTCTTTGTGTGGTATATGTATCAGAGTAATTGTGGCTTCATAGAATGAATTGGGTAGTGTTCTTTCTGTTTCTATTTTGTGGAATAGTTTAAAGAGTATTGGTATTAGGTCTTCTTTGAAGGTCTGAAAGAACTTTGCGGTAAACCAATCTAGTCCTCAGCTTATTTTAGTTTGGACCAAATGACTGTTTCTATTTCTTTAGGTATTGTGGTACTGTGTAGATGTTTTATCTGATCCTGATTTTTTTATTCAATATATTCTTTATTTACATTTCAAATGATTTCCCCTTTCCTGGCTCCCTGCTCCCTGAAAGTCCCATAAGCTCTTTTCTCTCCTCCTGTTTCCCCATCCACCCCTTCCCACTTCCCTGTTCTGGTATTCCCCTAACTCTGGTACTTGGTATCTGTCTAGAAAATTGTCCATTTCATCAAGAATTTCCAGTTTGGTTGAGTATAGGCTTTTATAGTAAGATCTGATGATGTTTTGTGTTTCCTCAGTTTCTGTTTTTGTGAATCCCTTTCATTTCTGATTCTGTTGATTTGGATACTGTCTCTGTGCCCTCTGGTTAGTCTGGCTAATGGTTTATCTTGTTGATTTTCTCAAAGAACCAGCTCCTGGCTTGCTTGATTCTTTGTATAGTTCTTTTCATTTCTACTTGTTTTATTTCAGCCTTCAGTTTGATTATTTCCTGCTGTCTACTCCTCTTGGGTGTATTTGCTTCTGTTTGTTCTAGAGCTTTCGTGTTGTTAAGCTACCATTGTACATTCTTTCCAGTTTTTTGTTTGTTTGTTTGTTTGTTTGTTTTGGAGACACGCAGAGCTCTGAGTTTTCCTCTTAGCACTGTTTTCATTGTGTCCTATAAGTTTGGTTATATTGTGGCTTCATTTTCATTAAATTCTAAAATGTCTTTAATTTTTTTCTTTGTTTCTTCCTTGACCAAGTTATCATTGAGTAGAGTGTTGTTCAGCTTCCATGTGTATGTGGGCTTTCTATTGATTTTGGTTTTTGTTTTTGATGACAGCCTTAGTCCATCGTGATCTGATAGAATTCGTGGGATTATTTCAATTTTCTTGTATCAGTTGAGGCACGTTTTGTGGCTGATTATATGGTTAATTATGGAGAAGGTACAATGAGGTGCTGAGAAGAATGTGTATTCTTTTGTTTGAGGATAAAATATTTTATAGATATCTGTTAAGTCCATTTGTTTAATAACTTATGTTAGATTCACTATGTCTCTGTTTAGTTTCTACTTCCTTGAACTGTCCATTGATGAGCATGGGGTGCTGACGTCTTCCACTATTATTGTGTGAGATGCAATGAATGCCTTGAGCTTTGAGTAAAGTTTCTTTTATAAATGTGGATGCCCTTGCATCTGGAGCACAGATGTTCAGAATTGAGAGTTCTTGTTAGACTTTTCCATTGATGCACATGAATTTTCCTTTCTTTCCATGTTTGGTAACTCTAGATTGAAAGTTGATTTTACTCAATATAAGAATGGCTATTCCAGCTTGTTTCTTGGGACCATTTGCTTAGAAAATTGTATTCCAAATTTAAGTCTGACCTAATGTCTGTCTTTGTCACTGAGGTGAGTTTCCGGTACCCAACAAAATGTTGGGTCCAGTTTACATGTCCAGTCTTCTAGTCTATGTCTTTTGTGTGTGTGGGGGGGGTTCGAGACAGGATTTCTCTGTGTAGCCCTGGCTGTCCTGGAACTCACTCTGTTGGCCTTGAACTCAGAAATCCACCTGCCTCTGCCTCCCAAGTGCTGGGATCAAAGGCGTGCACCACCACTGCCCAGCTAGTCTTTGTCTTTTTATTGTGGAATTGACTCCATTGATATTATGAGATATTAAGGAAAAGTGATTGTTCATTCCTGTTATTTTAGTTGATGGGGGACAGTTATGTTTATGTGGCTATTTTCTTTTTGGTTTGTTAAAACAAGATTATTTTCTTCCTTTTTCTAGGGTGTGCTTTCCCTCCTTATGATGGAAATTTTCATTTATTATCCTTTGAAGGGCTGGATTCATAGAAAGATATTGTGTCAATTTGTATTTGTCATGGAATACCCTGTTTTCTCCATCTATGGTAACAGAAAGTTTTGCTGGGTATAGTAGCCTGGGCTGGCATTTGTATTCTCTTAGGGTGTATATGACATCTTTCCAGGATCTTCTGGCTTTTTAGTCTCTGTTGAGAAGTTTGGTGTAATTCTGATAGGTATGCCTTTATATGTTATTTGACCTTTTCCCCTTACTGCTTTTAATATTCTTCTATTTTATTCATTTGTTATTTTGATTATTATGTAATGAGAGGAATTTATTTTCTGGTCCAATCTATTGGTCCATAGTATTTTTTTCTGGTCCACTTGTGGTTCTGTAGGCTTCTTATATGTTCATGGGCATCTCTTTCTTTAGGTTAGGGAAGTTTCTTCTATAATTTTGTTGAAGATTTTCAGTTGCCCTTTAATTTGGGAATCTTTACTCTTTTCTAAACATATTATCCTTAGGTTTGGCCTTTTCATTGTTTCCTGGATTTGTTGGATGTTTTGAGGTAGGAGCTTTGTGCTTTTTGGATTGTCTTTGACTGTTGTGTCAATGTTTCTTATGTATCTTCTGCACCTGAGATTCTTTCTTCTATCTCTTGTATTCTGTTCGTGGTGCTTACATCTATGATTCCTGATCTCTTTCCTAGGTTTTCTATCTCCAGAGTTGTTTCCCTTTCTTATTTCTTTATTGTTTCTACTTCCATTTTTGGATCCTGGAAGGAAGGAAGGTTTCCTTCACCTGTTTGGTTGGGTTTTTCTGTCATTCCTTAAGGGAATTTTGTGTTTACTCTTTAAGGGCTTCTACCTGCTTACCTATGTTCTTCTGAACTTTTTAAGAGAGTTATTTTTGTCCTTCTTAAAGTCCTCTATCAGCATCATGAGATGTTATTTTAAATTCAAATTTTGCTTTTCCAGTGTGTTGGAGTATCCAGGATTTGCTGTTGTGGAAGAACTGTGTTCTGATGGTTTCTGTTGGTAAGGTTTTTGTGCTTGCCTTTTGCCATCTGGCTATCTCTGGTATTAATTGGTCTTGTTGTCTCTGGCTGGAGCTTGTCACTCCTGGGGGCCTGTAAGCCTGTATATGGACTCCTGGGAGACCAGCTCTTTTTGTCAAGACCTGTGCACAGAGGGCTATAGAATAGCCCCAGTTCCTGGATGCAGATGAAGGCTGAAAGGATCCTGTCCCAGCTGTTCCTGTGCCCTGTGCACTCCTGGCTTGTCCTGCTTTGTACAATTACTAGAGATAAAGTGGAGATCTCACCTCTGAGCCCAGAATTGAGAGCTCTCCTGGGAGACCAGGTCTCTCCTCGTGGGACCTGTATACAGAAGGTTGTAGAACAGCCTTAGCTCCTGGGTTCAGATGGCGACTGGAAGGATCTCACTGATAATTTTTAATTATTCTGTTGATTTTCATTTTACGTTAGGTCTGCTGACTGTTAATTTTCATCTTTTATTCATAAAATTTCTTTAGATGTCTGCTGACAGCAGACTTAGTGGGCCCTATATTGTCAAGCCTTGTCTGAATCAACTATCTGGGCAAAAACCAATGGAGACACAATTGAGTACAAAAAGACTAGCCATTGAGCTGTTGCTAGTTCAGAAAGATTGTGAGTCATCCAAATTAATATTGTTTTTGCAACAGAAAGTCTGCCAGTGCAGATATAAATGTAAGAAATACCTGGGAAGAGATTTTATTTCCAAAAATGTCTTTTGAGTTTGAGGAGATATAATAAAAAAAACAAAGCAATATATAGTGGAAGCCATGTTTCTCAACAGCTATTTGGGAACCACCATGATTCCTGGAGTGGTAAATTACTTAACCATTAATAAGAAAAGGATGCTGAAACTTTGAAATACAAAAATACATAGATCAGTGTAATTCTGCTTTGAATGTTTAATGGTGGGAGGGAACTTCTCTCAAGATAGTTCCCCACCATAGCACAAACGGGCAGACTAGGAATTCTAGAAAGATCCTTCTGGAATATCTACTGTCTTCAAAGACAGCAGATGGCTCATAATAAACTAGACTTTGTAGAACTGCAGAGTTCGCATGCTTGGACCTCATGAAAATGTTCTTTCCTCCTTTCAATTATGGATTTATTGAGTGGGGATTTTCACTTTCCTATCAGGAAAGCATGTGGTAGAATACTAGGTATTAGATGTCAGATGTGTTGTTTTGTTTTGTTGTTGTTTGTGGCATGTTTTTTAAAATAATTTTTAAAGGCAAAGGCTCCCTTTCTATGTTCTTCTTGGACTCTGACTACTGCTGCATTCTTGTGCTTTTACATGGCATTCACCTCTCCCTGTAGCCATGACCTGTCATGCTGTGTTAAACTCATGGAGTTGAAGAATTGTGGTGCTTGTCTCTATCCAGCCATCTAAAAAAGTGACTTTTTTACAAAATTAAACAATCTAATGGTGATCCAACGTGACCCTGCTTCCTGTTTTATTAAAGCATATAAAAGAATATTGGAGGAAGGTAAGACAACTAGAAAATAATCCTGCTGAACCAATTTATGGGCAAAATGTAAATTTTCTATGGCTAGGGAAGAAAAAAATTGCCTTAAATTTATAACAATACAAATCCCAAGTGAAACTTTATATTTAAGAATATATTTAACATAAATTGTCTCATTACAATTGTCAATACTAAAAAGGAAAATGGTGTAAGTTTACTTCAAAATGATACCTGAGATCATAAGCAATAGGATTAGTTTAGAAAGTCACCAACCACAATTTACATTCAATTAAACAATAAAGGTGAAACACAGTCAATGCGCTTGTATTTATATTAGAATCATAGTACTATTTTTAATGATGTTAACCAGACTCAGAGTTTAACTGCACTCTATTCCTGGAATTTAGGTCAACTTTATCAATGAACTTCATTTCTAACAAGTTGCATATTTTAGAGGGCTATGAATTCAAGTTGTAGAACTTTCTCTAAGGGGCATTAAAAATAGCTGTGCATATGCAATTCTGAGCCATAAATGGCTCCAAAGAGAGCATGACTGTAACTGGAAAGGACAGGATTATCCTTAGATATACCTTTTGCTCTGAAAACCAAGGAGATATGAGTGATGCATCTAAAATGTCATGTTCTTTTTTTTACTCTCCTGAACTTCTTGACAGTTTTTAATTTTAACCATTTACTTCTATAAACACATCAAAACAGAACAGGTACAACTCTGCAAATATATGAAATTTTCTAATTGACTCTATTGAATTTGAAGCACATCTGAGCCCAGAAATATTTCATTATCCTTCTCTTTAAAGACAATCCAAATTCCTGCAATTCTCCATGCATACACTCAAATATACTAATATTCTAAGGATATATATATATATATCCCTCCTTTTGACCTCTATTTAAAATCAATTTTTCACTTTTAAGTAATTCAACCATAAAATAAATGATTAAACATAGTTATGAAGAAATGCATTAAGAGTTAGTGATTACAGTTTTCACTGAAAACTGAAAAAGCATTAACAACAGATATAAATAACCTCATTCAAAAATATTGACAAAACACCTCTATTTTGCACATCATAGACTACCAGCAACACCTAAAAGAAAAACACTAATAAGCAATGACATTATGTAATTTAACAGCTCATTACCTTATTCAAAAGGTGATTCCTTATGTTTATGCATTATTCTAAATAATGTTAATTTAGATGATTACTTTGAATTTGAGAGTTAATTGTTTTAATGAGACATTTCTTCCCATATTCACACTTTTGGTATTAATATACCATTATATATATAGTATATATTGTAACAAAAATAAAATTTGGGTGAATGAATTATTATAAAATTTCAGCCTGAAAATTTCAATAACTTTAGAGTAAAATTTTAATTGAGATAACCATAAAAATTAGTTTTCTGGACTACTTTGCTGAATTCTAAGGGAAAGTAGAAATGTGATTGTCTTCAGTAATAACGGAGTTCAAACTCACTGTGGAATGTTTAGTCTCTATGAAAAGTCATAGTTTTTCATAAGTAATGTGATGTCACAGAGTAGTAAGTAACTGAAATATCAGTGACATTCCTGATGATACCTAGTTTCCTTTTCATTTACAGAAATTATGTAAAGTGAAAACTTTCAAATCTCAATAGCATATCATAAATAATTTATTTCACATATAAAATTGATTTATATCCTAGCCTAAAGTAATCAAATTTATTTTTCATCTACAGTTATCTAGTCAAAATTAAAATTACGCAGATTTTTCATGGTATGACAATTATGCAGTGACGGATGTCAAGCATTCCATTCTATAAAACAATGGTCTTCCCTTTATAAAAATTTCTATAACAAAGAGGAAGAACAGAGATTTTCCTATTCTTTTGTAGGCCCACACACAGAACTCTATCTGAAATAGGTTGGTGGGTGAGCCAGGTCATGGAGACAGTGGATACCAGATAAACTTGAAGTTTCTGTTGAGAAATTAATTGAAATACTATAATCCAAACTGTAATAATTTGAAAAACGAGTACCCAAAAAAAAAGCCACTACATGCTTTCAAACACATGCTCTACCTAAAAATAAAAGCAGTTGTTCTCAAAGAAATTAAATGTAGTATGGTGTTGTAAACCTGTTTTCTTGCAAATAAAAGGTTTCCTCCTGGAGAGAGCTGGCAGATCAATAACACTAAGGAAATAGATAGATAGATAGATAGATAGATAGATAGATAACATAAAATAAAAGTATACATCTTAGGATTTTGATGAAACTCAGCAAATTCAAGAAATTCACTGTTCCAAGATTTATAAATTCTCCCTTCAAGACAGTGTAAGAAATGACAGATCTGGAATGGACAACTTCTCAGTCAGCCAAACTGACTGCAAGTTAGAAAGGAAACTCTTTGATCCTGGGTTGGGGGTTTCCTATAACACAGTGGGGTTTTTGGTGCTACAGCTGCTCAAGTCACTTACACTTATCTAAGTAATCGGATACATTCATGGACTCCCCTCAGTAGATGTGGGCGATAAAGAAGAGAGTGTTAGTGTGACAATTTAAAAATATTAGGTTTTGGGAAAATATGGTTGATGTTGACCAGAATGTTTTATAATAAGTTTTCAATTTATTCCTAAGAAAATATCAAAGTGTTACTAATGTGATAGGCAACAAGAAGAATTGATAAAGAGCCTATCAACCAAAGTAAAAATCCATAAGAAGGATTTGATTTTTAGTTTCCATATCTCTTTTTTTCTGAATTTAAATCTCTGAGGATACATTTACTTTAAAGAATGCTGTTTGATATCATTGCTTTACTTACCTTGAGGTTAGCTTGTTAAATATTGGAAAAAAAGAAAAAAGAAAACACAAAAATGATAATGTACAGGTTTTTTTATAAATATACCTAATGAAATTTGTAGTATTCTAGAAATGCTTAGTTAAAATTTAAATGTTACTTTTAAATTTTAAATCTGTAGAATTCTAACAATGCTTAGCTAAATTTTAGATGTTAATGTTAAATTTTGAAAGAATATTTCTCTTTTATGGGAGTAGCCTGAATCCCCACAGGAAAAATCAATTGAAAGTATTTAAATTATTAATACTTTGTATTATGTGGTCTTCTTTTTTCTACCCCAATTCAGATTTCTACATGGTTCAATTTTAAACATATAATAAAAAGTACAAATTCACAGGGACATCTTAAATGCTTAGAAATAATAGTTTTTGTTTTGTTTTTTCTTTCTTAATCAGTGTATTAAACATTGGTATACACTAAAACCACCTGAGAAACTTAAAAAAATACAGATTCTACACTCTGTGTTCAGATTGTTTGCTTCAGGAATTCTAGGCATGTACTCAGAATGTGATTGATTGCCTCATTTTCTTCTTCCTTCTACTTTTGCTAATAAGAAACCAGTAAACATTTTCAACATGCTATCTTCTATCTCAGATATATACAGTAACATAGCATTACTAGTTTCCAGATCAACTAGTGTGATATTTCATTTAAATATGGAGCACTATATAGAATTTCTCATAAAAAACAAAGAAGCTAAGGAAGAAAAGAACCATAGAAACTCAAAATTAAACAGCCTAGCTCATAGTTTTGTATTTTGTGCTATGCAAGTAATTATAATATACTACCATTAAATAAGCACATTATTCTTTGTTGTACATAAAACCCACCACTTCTCACCTGACACTAATTTCTCAGGTTACTTAAATGATGTGAGATCCATCATTGCCAAAACTCTCCTAGGTAGTGTGCTGCAGCTTTATGATTGATACCATTCCTTTCAGAGTTGTTAGCAGCAGTTGCCAATGGGTAAGAGGGACAAAGAAAAGACAGCACAGTACCTTGTGAATCTTCTGTATGGTTTTGTGAACCAGATGCTTCAGCAATATTTCTTTACTTTATTTCTCCTGGGTGAACCACCTAGCATATATTAATACTCAGAATACAAAAACAGTTACTGGGACTAGACAAGGCTGCCCTCTCTCTCCATATCTTTTCAATATAGTACTTGAAGTTCTAGCAAGAGCAATTAGACAACATAAGGAAGTCAAAGGGATACAAATTGGAAAGGAAGAAGTGAAACTATCATTATTTGCAGACGATATGATAGTTTACCTAAGCGACCCAAAAAACTCCACCAGAGAACTTCTACAGCTGATAAACAACTTCAGCAAAGTGGCAGGTTATAAAATTAACTCAAGCAAGTCAGTGGCCGTCTTGTACTCAAAGGACAAGCAGGCAGAGAAAGAAATTAGGGAAATAACACCCTTCACAATAGCCACAAACAACATAAAGTATCTTGGCGTAACTCTAACCAAACAAGCGAAAGATCTGTACAACAGGAACTTCAAGTCCCTGAAGAAAGAAATCGAAGAAGACCTCAGAAGATGGAAAAATATTTCTTGCTCCTGGATTGGCAGGATCAATATAGTAAAAATGGCCATCTTGCCAAAAGCAATATACAGATTCAATGCAATCCCCATCAAAATCCCAACTCAATTCTTCATAGATCTAGAAAGAGCAATTCTCAAATTCATCTGGAGCAACAAAAAACCCAGGATAGCTAAAACTATTCTCAACAATAAAAGGACTTCTGGGGGAATCAATATCCCTGACTTCAAGCAGTACTACAGAGCAATTGTGTTAAAAACTGCATGGTATTGGTATAGCAACAGGCAAACAGATCAATGGAACAGGATTGAAGACCCTGAAATTAACCCACAGACTTATGGTCACTTGATCTTTGATAAAGGAGCCACAACCATCCGATGGAATAAAGATAGCCTTTTCAACAAATGGTGCTGGTTCAACTGGAGGTCAACATGCAGAAGAATGCGAATTGACCCACTCTTATCTCTTTGCTCTAAGATCAACTCCAAGTGGATCAAGGACCTCCACATAAAACCAGACACACTGAAACTATTAGAAAAGAAACTTGGGAAGACCCTGGAGGACTTGGGCACAGGGGAAAAGTTCCTGAACAGAACACCAATAGCGTACGCACTAAGATCAAGAATCAACAAATGGGACCTCATAAAATTACAAAGTTTCTGCAAAGCAAAGGACACTGTCCGAAGGACAAAACGGCAACCAACAAAGTGGGAAAAGATCTTTACCAACCCCACATCCGACAGAGGGCTAATATCCAATATATACAAAGAACTCAAGAAGTTAGACCGCAAAGAAACAAATAACCCTATCAAAAAATGGGGCACAGAGCTAAACAAAGAATTTTCACCAGAAGAAATTCGGATGGCCGAGAAACACCTTAAGAGATGTTCAACATCATTAGTCATCAGGGAAATGCAAATCAAAACAACCCTGAGATTCCACCTCACACCAGTCAGAATGGCTAAGATTAAAAACTCAAGAGACAACAAGTGCTGGCGAGGATGTGGAGAAAGAGGAACACTCCTCCACTGTTGGTGGGATTGCAAAATGGTAAAACCGCTCTGGAAATCAGTTTGGCGGTTCCTCAGAAAATTGGGCATGTCACTTCCAGAGGACCCTGGCATACCACTCCTGGGCATATACCCAGAGGATTCCCCTGCATGCAATAAAGACACATGCTCCACTATGTTTATAGCAGCCTTGTTTATAATAGCCAGTAATTGGAAGGAGCCCAAATATCCCTCAAAGGAGGAATGGATACAGAAAATGTGGTATATTTATACAATGGAATACTACTCAGCAATTAAAAATAATGAATTCATGCAATTTGTAGGTAAATGGTTAGACCTGGAAAATATCATCCTGAGTGAGCTAACCCAATCACAAAAGAATGCACATGAAATGCAATCACTGATAAGTGGATATTAATGAGCCCAGAAGCACTAAATACTCAAGACACAAATAGCAAGTCAAATGATTCCCAAGAAGAAGAAAGGAGAGGACCCTGGGCATGTAAAGATTGCATCCAGTTTAGTAAAGAAACCGAGGGGGGAGGGGGAATGATTGGGGAATAGTTGGGGGGGAGAAGAACTATGGGAACTATGGTGGGTGGGAACTGGGAAAGGGGAAAGCCTTTGAAATGTAAACATAGAATATAGAAAATAAAAATAACTAAAAAAAAAAAAAAACAGTTACTAGCCAAGTAGTTTCATTAGAATTGATGACATGAACCTTTACAATGTTTTAAAGGTTTCCTTAAGTGGTATCTTATTCTAATTCTGTGCATGCATGTGTATTTGAGTTGTATATGTGCATGTAAATGCAGATGCCAGTGGAGTCTACAGACATCCAATCCCTGGAGTTTCAGGATTGTTAGAGGTTGTTGTAGGGCAACTCATGTGGGTCCTGGGAACTGAATAGATATCCTCTGCAAGAACAATATGTGCTCCTAATCACTGAGCCACCTCTCCAGCTCTCAACCTTCCTTTCAATATCTATCATTGATTTCGTATAAACATAACTTTCAAGTAGCTCATTGTTTTACTACTTGTTCAATCAATATCAACATTTCTTCTTTTATATGATACAATCTTGTAAAGAAGAATCTGAATTTAATTCACGGTCTTGGGTAATTCAAGATTCAATGATTAAATATCTGGTTCGGGCCATGACTGTGAACATATGAAGTTGTTTTTTTTTTTATTTTTAGTCTTTATTTTTTTCTTATTTTCAATGTCAATTCAGATAGCAAAAAGCATTGCTCTTTTTGCTAAGATAGTTAGCAACAGAACAGATAGCAAAATTGATTCCTAGCAAAGAAAATAAAGTTTTTGTATTTCAAAAGTTTGTAATTATCAGGTAAATTATTAGTAATTAGATAAATAAGATAAAAGAAAAAACCAATACATAATCAAATTTCTTTTTAGTTACATATGAGTCTCTGTTTTTATCCAGAAGGCATTATCTCTGGACCTTCTCTTCATTAACTTACAAAGTCCTTTACTAAAGAAAGCCTCATTTCAAGTTCTATCCAGACAAAGACTTGGGGATGACCCACTAGAATATTTTATTTAAATTCTTTTTATGTCAAAATATTTCACACTGAAAAAGTTAATTTACATCAGGATACAAAAGGTATAGGATAAAAAGATCTAACCTTATCTAATGTATGTTGTGGTTTCATCAGAGACACTTTCCAGTTTCTATGTTATTTAGGCAATAATTTGAATATTACTTTTTTAAGAAACAAAGAATGTACAATTATTTGTTAAGCAACTTTTTCTCTAACATTTTGAGATGCTTCTACATTCTTAAATATAAAGCAATTTTTAAGAAGTCATTGTATTAAAATTTTTAAATATGTCTTTTTAAATATGTACAAATTCACAGGGACATCTTAAATGCTTAGAAATAATAGTTTTTGTTTTGTTTTTTCTTGAAAAACTATTCTATATATTACTTAGTGATTTGTATTTTATAATTTTATGTTCTTATAATGTTTAATATTTATAAATTAGGAAACTTCAATCTTTTTTTCATTTTTTTATTCTATAATCTTTCCCCTTTCCCAGTTCCCCCCCACCATACGTCCCATAAGTCCACTCCTCCCCAACTATTCCCCAATCACCCCCAGCACCACCACCATTTCTCTGTTCTGGTACTCTCCTACAAAACTGAATCCAAACATTTCAGATCCAGGGTCCTCTCCTTTCTTCTTCTTGGGAATCATTTGACTTGCTAATTGTGCCTTGAGTATTTAGGGCTTCTGGGCTCATTAATATCCACTTATCAGTGATTGATTGCATTTCATGTGTATTCTTTTGTGATTGGGTTAACTCGCTTAGGATGATATTTTCCAGATCTAACCATTTGCCTACAAATTGCATGAAATCATTATTTTTAATTGCTGAGTAGTATTCCATTGTATAAATCTACAACAATTTTCTGTATCCATTCCTCCATTGAGGGATATCGGGGCTCCTTCCAATTACTGGCTATTATAAACAAGGCTGCTATGTACATAGTCGAGCATGTGTCTTTATTGTATGCAAGGGAATCATCTGGTATATGCCCAGGAGTGGTATGCCAGGGTCCTCTGGAAGTGTCATGCCCAATTTTCTGAGGAACCGCCAGACTGATTTCCAGAGCAGTTGTACCATCTTGCAATCCCACCAACAGTGGAGGAGTGTTCCTCTTTCTCCACATCCTCACCAGCACCTGTAGTCTAGTGAGTTTTTAATCTTAGCCTTTCTGACTGGTGTGAGGTGGAATCTTGGGGTTGTTTTGATTTGCATTTCCCTGATGACTAATGATATTGAACATCTCTTAAGGTGTTTCTTGGCCATCCAAATTTCTTCTGGTGAAAATTCTTTGTTTAGCTCATTACTCCATTTTCTGATAGGGTTATTTGGTTGTTTGGGGTATAACATCTTGGCTTCTTTGTATACATTGGATGTTAGCCCTGTCGGATGTGGGGTTGGTGAAGATCTTTTCCCAATTTGTTGGTTGCTGTTTTGTCCTTCTGAAAATGTCCTTTGCCTTATAGAAACTTTGTAATTTTATGAGGTCCCATTTGTCAATTCTTGATCTTAGAGCATAAGCTATTGGTGTTCTGTTCAGGAAATTTCCCCCTGTGCCCATGTCCTCCAGGGTCTTCCCAAGTTTCTTTTCTAATAGTTTCAGTGTGTCTAGTTTTATGTGGAGGTCCTTATTCCACTTGGAGTTGATCTTAGTACAAGGAGATAAGAGTGGGTCGATTCACATTCTTCTGCATGTTGACTTCCAGTTGAACCAGCACCATTTGTTGAAAAGGCTATCTTTTTTCCACTGGATGGTTGGAGATCCTTTATCAAAGATCAAGTGACCATACGTCTTTGGGTTCATTTCTGGGTCTTCAATCCTATTCCATTGATCTACTTGCCTGTTGCTGTACCAATACCATGCAGTTTTTTACACATTGCTCTGTAGTATTGCTTGAGGTCAGGGATATTGATTCCCCCAGAAGTCTGTTTATTGTTAAGAATAGTTTTAGCGGCAGCTTCCCATCCAGCCGGTAGGAGGTCAGCCATACGTAGCCAGCCTGCCAGGTGCTGAGACCCTGCCAGCGGAACCAGGTACCAGAGACAGCCCAAGTTTAAGACCTCCGGGGACTCAGGTATGGGGCAGGAACTGCGCACAGCCTAGTGGTTTGGAGTACAGCGGCCGTGCCTGAGCTCTGCGCTCGCAGGCCAGACTCCCGAACCCCCTGCAGGCAGCGCCATCTTGTCTGCAGCTTCCCATCCAGCCGGTAGCAGGTCAGCCATACCTAGCCAACCTGCCAGGTGCTGAGACCCTGCCAGCGAAACCAGGTACCAGAGACAGCCCGAGTTTAAGACCTCCGGGGACTCAGGTCTGGGGCAGGAACTGCGCACAGCCTAGCGGTTTGGAGTACAGCAGCCGTGCCTGAGCTCTGCGCTCGCAGGCCAGACCCCAAACCCCCTGCAGGCAGCGCCATCTTGTCTGCAGCTTCCCATCCAGCCGGTAGCAGGTCAGCCAGACCTAGCCAGCTTGCCTGGTGCTCAGACCCTGCCCACGGAACCAGGATAAGCAACAATTCTTGTTTATTAAGAAGAGTGAGGACCAGCTATAGCGGCAGGCCTCCATATTGCAACCAGGACACAGCTGGAAAGGTGCAGATAGAGACTCCGCCTGAGGCTAGAGCAGGGAGAGCTGCTAAGCTCTCGCCCACAGGCAGGCCCAGGCGCCTAGGCTCTGCAGCACGTCCCTGCGAGCTTAGGCCGTGCACCTAGGCAGCCGGAACCACCCAGCTCCCCAGGAGCCCGGACCAGTGATAGCGGCAGGCCTCCATACTGCAACCAGAACACAGCTGGAAAGGAACAGGTAGACAGATTCCATCAGGGGTTACCACGTGGGGGGATCTGCTAGGCTCTCACTACTAGGCAGGCCCAGCAGCACCTGCCGAGGCTCTGCTGCACACCCCCACACTTCCCGGAGACCTCAGGCCATGCACAAAGTCAGTGGGTGGCAGCCAGCTCGTGATCCCATTGAGCAGCAATCACGCATAACCACCAGTAGAGAAACAACAGGTAAGCCCAGCCTCATAGAAGATTGAAACACCAGCCAGTGACAACAAGGTCAACTAACACCAGAAATAACCAGATGGCAAAAGGTAAACGAAGGAATGTCACTAACAGAAATCAAGACAACATGACAGCATCTGAACCCAGTTCGCCAACAACAGGAAGCCCTGGATACCCCAAAACACCAGAAAAACAAGACTTGGATATAAAATCACTGGTCAGGATGCTGGTAGCTGAACACATAGAAAAATCTCGTAAAGAAATAGAAGAGAAAATGGATCAAAAGTTAGAAGCCTTTACAAGGCAAATACAAAAATCACTTCAAGAAATGCAGGAGAAGATGGATCAAAAAGAAGAAGACAATAAGGAGGAAAGACAAAAATCACTTAAAGAAATACAGAAGAACGTGGGCCAACAAGTAGAAGCTATGAAAGAGGAAACACAAAAATCTATTAAAGAAATACATGAAAACACAATCAAGCAAGCGAAAGATCTGAGCACATCCATCCAGGCACTAAAAACAGAAGTAGAAACAACTAAGAAATCGCAGAGGGAGACAACATTGGAGATAGAAAACCTTGGGAAGAAATCAGGAGCCATAGATGCAAATATCAACAATAGAATACAAGAGATAGAAGACAGAATCTCAGAAGCCGAAGATACCATAGGAACCATTGATTCAACAGTCAAAGAAAATACTAAATGCAAAAAGGCTGTAACCCAAAACATCCAGGAAATCCAGGACACAATGAGAAGACCAAACCTAAAGATTATAGGTATAGACGAGAATGAAGATGTACAAGTTAAAGGGCCAGCAAATATCTTCTACAAAATTATGGAAGAAAACTTCCCCAACCTAAAGAGAGAGATGCCCATGAATATACAAGAAGCATACAGAACCCCAAACAGACTGGATCAGAACAGAAATACATCCCGTCACATAAAAATCAAAACTCCAAATGTACTAAACAAAGAAAGAATATTAAAGGCAGCAAGAGAAAAAGGCCAAGTAACTTATAAAGGAAGACCTATCAGAATAACAACAGACTTCTCACCTGAGACCATGAAAGCTAGAAGATCCTGGGCAGATATCATGCAAACTCTAAGAGAACACAAACTTCAGCCAAAACTACTTTACCCAGCAAAGCTCTCAATCACCATAGATGGAGACATCAAGGTATTCCATGACAAAACCAAATTTGCACGATATCTTTCCACAAATCCAGCCCTACAAAGGATAATAGGGGGAAAACACCAAGACAAGGACGGAAACTACACCCGGGAAGAAGCAAGATAGAAACCTCCTCTCATCAAACCCAAAAGAAGGTAACCTCTCGAATATAAAAAATAAATAAAATAAATAAATATAATTTCAAAAATGTCTGGAGGAAATAATTACTATTCCTTAATATCTCTTAACATCAATGGACTCAATTCCCCAATAAAAAGACATAGATTAACAGACTGGATATGGAAACAGGACCCTACATTTTGCTGCATACAGGAAACACATCTCAGTGTCAAAGACAAACACTGCCTTAGAGTAAAAGGCTGGAAGACAATTTTACAAGCAAATGGTCTCAGGAAACAAGCTGGAGTAGCCATTCTAATATCAGATATAATTGACTTCCAACCTAAAATCATCAAAAGAGACTCAGAAGGTCACTTCTTGCTGGCCAAAGGAAAAATCCACCAAGAAGAGCTCTCAATACTGAACATCTATGCTCCAAATGCAAGGGCAGCCTCATTCGTAAAAGAAACCTTACTAAAGCTTAAACCACACATTACACCTAACACAATAATTGTGGGTGACTTCAACACTCCACTCTCCTCAATGGACCGATCAGGAAAGCAGAAACTAAACAGGGACACAGTGAAACTAATTGAAACTCTGGACCAATTGGATTTAACAGATATATATAGGACATTTCATCCTAAAGCTAAAGAATATACCTTTTTCTCAGCTCCACATGGGACCTTCTCCAAAATAGACCATATAATTGGTCACAAGACAGATGTCAACAAATACAAGAAGATCGAGCTAATCCCATGCCTTCTATCAGATCACCATGGAGTAAGAGTGGTCTTCAATAACAACAAAAACAACAGAAAGCCCACATACACATGGAAACTGAACAATACTCTACTCAATGACACCTTGGTCAAGGAAGAAATAAAAAAAGAAATCAAAGACTTTTTAGAATTCAATGAAAATGAAGGTACAACCTACCCAAATCTATGGGACACAATGAAAGCAGTGCTAAGAGGAAAACTCATAGCTCTAAGTGCATCCAAAAAGAAACTGGAGAGAGCATATACTAGCAGCTTAATGGCACACCTTAAAGCCCTGGAAGAAAAACAAGTTAATTCACCCAGGAGGAGTAGAAGACAAGAAATCATCAAACTCAGGGCTGAAATCAATCAAATAGAAACAAAGAGAACCATACAAAGAATCAACAAGACCAGGAGCTGGTTCTTTGAGAAAATCAACAAGATAGATAAACCCTTAGCCAGACTAACCAAAGGACACAGAGACAGTATACAAATTAACAAAATTAGAAATGAAAAGGGAGACATAACAACAGAAACTGAGGAAATTCAAAACATCATCAGATCCTACTACAAAGGTCTATACTCAAAACAACTGGAGAACCTGGAGGAAATGGACAATTTCCTAGACAGATATCAAATACCAAAATTAAATCAGCATCAAGTAGATCAGCTAAATAGTCCCATAACCCCTAAAGAAATAGAAGGGGTTATAGAAAGCCTCCCAACCAAAAAAAGTACGGGACCAGATGGTTTTAGTGCAGAATTCTACCAGACCTTCAAAGAAGACTTAACACCAATACTCTCCAAACTATTCCACAAAATAGAGACAGAAGGGACACTGCCCAACTCATTCTTCGAAGCCACAATTACGTTAATACCTAAACCACAAAAAGATCCAACAAAGAAAGAGAACTACAGGCCAATTTCTCTTATGAATATAGATGCAAAAATACTAAATAAAATTCATACTAACCGAATCCAAGAGCACATCAAAACGATCATCCACCATGATCAAGTAGGCTTCATCCCAGGGATGCAGGGATGGTTCAATATATGAAAATCCATCAATGTAATCCACTACATAAACAAACTGAAAGAAAAAAACCACATGCTCATCTCATTAGATGCTGAAAAAGCATTCGACAAAATTCAGCATCCTTTCATGCTAAAAGTCTTGGAAAGAGCAGGAATTCAAGGCCCATACCTAAACATAGTAAAAGCAGTCTACAGCAAACCAGTAGCCAACATCAAAATAAATGGAGAGAAACTTGAAGCATTCCCACTAAAATCAGGGACTAGACAAGGCTGCCCTCTCTCTCCATATCTTTTCAATATAGTACTTGAAGTTCTAGCAAGAGCAATTAGACAACATAAGGAAGCCAAAGGGATACAAATTGGAAAGGAAGAAGTGAAACTATCATTATTTGCAGACGATATGATAGTTTACTTAAGCGACCCAAAAAACTCCACCAGAGAAATTCTACAGCTGATAAACAACTTCAGCAAAGTGGCAGGTTATAAAATTAACTCAAGCAAGTCAGTGGCCGTCTTGTACTCAAAGGACAAGCAGGCAGAGAAAGAAATTAGGGAAATAACACCCTTCACAATAGCCACAAACAACATAAAATATCTTGGCGTAACTCTAACCAAACAAGCTTAAGATCTGTACGACAGGAACTTCAAGTCCTTGAAGAAAGAAATCGAAGAAGACCTCAGAAGATGGAAAAATATTTCTTGCTCCTGGATTGGCAGGATCAATATAGTAAAAATGGCCATCTTGCCAAAAGCAATATACAGATTCAATGCGATCCCCATCAAAATCCCAACTCAATTCTTCATAGATCTAGAAAGAGCAATTATCAAATTCATCTGGAGCAACAAAAAACCCAGGATAGCTAAAACTATTCTCAACAATAAAAGGACTTCTGGGGGAATCAATATCCCTCACCTCAAGCAGTACTACAGAGCAATTGTGTTAAAAACTGCATGGTATTGGTATAGCAACAGGCAAGCAGATCAATGGAACAGGATTGAAGACCCATAGGTTAACCCACAGACTTATGGTCACTTGATCTTTGACAAAGGAGCCACAACCATCCGGTGGAAAAAAGATAGCCTTTTTAACAAATGGTGCTGGTTCAACTGGAAGTCAACATGCAGAAGAATGCGAATTGATCCAATCTTATCTCTTTGCACTAAGATCAACTCCAAGTGGATCAAGGACCTCCACATAAAACCAGACACACTGAAACTATTAGAAAAGAAACTTGGGAAGACCCTGGAGGACTTGGGCTCAGGGGAAAAGTTCCTGAACAGAACACCAATAGCTTATGCTCTAAGATCAAGAATCGACAAATGGGACCTCATAAAATTACAAAGTTTCTGCAAAGCAAAGGACACTGTCAGAAGGACAAAACGGCAACCAACAAAGTGAGAAAAGATCTTCACCAACCCCTCATCCGACAGAGGGCTAATATCCAATATATACAAAGAACTCAAGAAGTTAGACCTCAAAGAAACAAATAACCCTATCAAAAAATGGGGCACAGAGCTAAACAAAGAATTTTCACCAGAAATTCGGATGGCCGAGAAACACCTTAAAAGATGTTCAACATCATTAGTCATCAGGGAAATGCAAATCAAAACAACCCTGAGATTCCACCTCACACCAGTCAGAATGGCTAAGATTAAAAACTCAAGAGACAACAAGTGCTGGCGAGGATGTGGAGAAAGAGGAACACTCCTCCACTGTTGGTGGGATTGCAAAATGGTAAAACCGCTCTGGAAATCAGTTTGGCAGTTCCTTAGAAAATTGGGCATATCACTTCCAGAGGACCCTGGCATACCACTCCTGGGCATATACCCAGAGGATTCCCCTGCATGCAATAAGGACACATGCTCCACTATGTTTATAGCAGCCTTGTTTATAATCGCCAGAAATTGGAAGGAGCCCAAATATCCCTCAAAGGAGGAATGGATACAGAAAATGTGGTATATTTATACAATGGAATACTACTCAGCAATTAAAAATAATGAATTCATGCAATTTGTAGGTAAATGGTTAGACCTGGAAAATATCATCCTGAGTGAATTAACCCAATCACAAAAGAATGCACATGAAATGCAATCACTGATAAGTGGATATTAATGAGCCCAGAAGCCCTAAATACTCAAGACACAAATAGCAAGTCAAATGATTCCCAAGAAGAAGAAAGGAGAGGACCCTGGGCCTGTAAAGATTGCATCCAGTTTAGTAAAGAAACCGAGGGGGGAGGGGGAATTATTGGGGAACAGATGGGGGGTGGAGAGGAACTATGGGAACTATGGTGGGTGGGAACTGGGAAAGGGGAAAGCCTTTGGAATGTAAACATAGAATATAGAAAATAAAATAAAATAAAAAATAAAAAATAAAAAAAATAAATAAATAAAACTTATAAAAAAAAAGAATAGTTTTAGCTATCCTGGGTTTTTGTTGCTCCAGATGAATTTGATAATTGCTCTTTCTAGATCTATAAAGAATTGAGTTGGGATTTTGATGGGGATTGCATTGAATCTGTATATTGCTTTTGGAAAGATGGCCATTTTTACTATATTGATCCTGCCAATCCAAGAGCAAGAAATATTTTTCCATATTCTGAGGTCTTCTTCGATTTCTTTCTTCAAGGACTTGAAGTTCCTGTCATACAGATCATTTGCTTGTTTGCTGAAAGTCACACCAAGGTACTTTATGGTGTTTGTGGCTATTGTGAAGGGTGTTATTTCCTTAACTTCTTTCACAGCCTGCTTGTCCTTCAAGTACAGGAAGGCTACTGATTTGCGTGAGTTGATTTTATAACTAGCCACTTTGCTAAAGTTGTTTATCAGCTGTAAAAGTTCTCTGGTGGAGTTTTTTGGGTCGCTTAAGCAAACTATCATATTGTCTGCAAATAATGATAGTTTGACTTCTTCCTTTCCAATTTGTATCACTTTGACTTCCTTATGTTGTCTAATTGCTCTCACTAGAACTTCAAGTACTATATTGAAAAGATATGGAGAGAGAGGGCAGCCTTGTCCAGTCCCAGATTTTAGTGGGATTGCTTCAAGTTTCTCTCCATTTAGTTTGATGTTGGCTATTGGTTTGCTGTAGATTGCTTTTACTATGTTTAGGTATGGACCTTGAATTCCTGCTCTTTCCAAGACTTTTAGCATGAAAGGATGCTGAATTTTGTCGAATGCTTTTTCAGCATCTAATGAGATGACCATGTGGTTTTTTTCTTTTAGTTTGCTTATGTAGTGGATTACATTGATGGATTTTCATATATTGAACCATCCCTGCATCCCTGGGATGAAGCCTACTTGATCATGTGAATGATTGTTTTGATGTGCTCTGGGATTTGGTTGACAAGAATTTTATTTAGTATTTTTGTATCGATATTCATAAGGTTAATTGGCCTGTAGTTCTCGTTCTTTTTTGAATCTTTGTGTGCTTTTGGTATCACCGTAATTGTGGCTTCAAAGAACGAGTTGGGCAGTGTCCCTTCTGTTTCTATTTTGTGGAATAGTTTGAAGTGTATTGGTGCTAAGTCGTCTTTGAATGTCTGGTAGAATTCTGCACTAAAACCATCTTGTCCCGTGCTTTTTTTGGTTGGGAGTATTTCTATAACCCCTTCTATTTCTTTAGGGGTTATGGGACAGTTTAGCTGATCTAATTGATCCTGATTTAACTTTGGTATTTGGTATCTGTCTAGGAAATTGTCCATTTACTCCAGATTCTCCAGTTGTTTTGAGTATAGACCTTTGTATTAAGATCTAATGATCTTTTGAATTTCTTCAGTTTCTGTTGTTATGTCTCCCTTTTCATTTCTAATTTTGTTAATTTGTATACTGTCTCTGTGTCCTTTGGTTAGTCTGGCTAAGGGTTTATCTATCTTGTTGATTTTCTCAAAGAACCAGCTCCTGGTCTTGTTGATTCTTTGTATGGTTCTCTTTGTTTCTACTTGATTGATTTCATCCCTGAGTTTGTGATTTCCTGTCTTCTACTCCTCCTGGGTGAATTAACATCTTTTTCTTCCAGGGCTTTAAGGTGTGCTGTTAAGCTGCTAGTGTATGCTCTCTCCAGTTTCTTTTTGGATGCACTTAGAGCTATGAGATTTCCTCTTAGCACTGCTTTCATTGTGTCCCATAGATTTGGGTAGGTTGTACCTTGATTTTCATTGAATTCTAAAAAGTCTTTGATTTCTTTTTTTTATTTATTCCTTGACCAAGTTGTCATTGAGAAGCATATAGTTCAGTTTCCATGTGTATGTGGGTTTTCTGTTGTTTTTGTTGCTATTGAAGACCATTCTTACTCCATGGTGATCTGATAGGAGGCATGGGACTAGCTCGATCTTCTTGTATTTGTTGACATCTGTCTTGTGACCAATTATATGATCAATTTTTGAGAAGGTAATATGTGGTGCTGAGAAAAAGGTATATTCTTTTGCTTTAGGATGAAATGTGATATATATATATATACATATATATGTGTATATATATACATATACATACACACACACACACACACACACACACACACACATATATATATATAAAATCCAATTGGTCCAAAGTTTCAATTAGTTTCACTGTGTGCCTGTTTCCTTTCTGCTTTCCTGATCGGTCCATTGAGGAGAGTGGAGTATTGAAGTCACCCACAATTATTGTGTTAGGTGTAATGTGTACTTTAAGCTTTAGTAAGGTTTCTTTTACGAATGAGGGTGCCCTTGCATTTGGAGCATAGATGTTCAGTTGAGAGTTCTTCTTGGTGGATTTTCCCTTTGATCAGCAAGAAGTGACCTTCCAAGTCTCTTTTGATGACTTTAGGTTGAAAGTCAATTTTATCTGATATTAGAATGGCTACTCCAGCTTGTTTCCTGAGACCATTTGCTTGTCAAATTGTCTTCCAGCCTTTTACTCTAAGGCAGTGTTTGTCTTTAACACTGAGATGTGTTTCCTGTGTGCAGCAAAATGTCGAGTCCTGTTTCCATATTCAGTCTGTTAGTCTATGTCTTTTTATTGGGGAATTGAGTCCATTGATGTTGAGATATTAAGGAATAGTAATTATTACCTCCCGACATTTTTGAAATTATTTTTTTATATTTGAGTGGTTCTCTTCTTTTGGGTTTGATGAGAGGAGGTTTCTATTTTGCTTCTTCCGGGGTGCAGTTTCCTTCCTTGTGTTGGTGTTTTTCCCCTATTATCCTTTGTAGGGCTGGGTTTGTGGAAAGATAACATGCAAATTTGGTTTTGTCATGGAATACCTTAATGTCTCCATCTATGGTGATTGAGAGTTTTGCTGGGTATAATAGTTTTGGCTGAAGTTTGTGTTCTCTTAGGGTCTGCATGAGGTCTGCCCAGGATCTTCTAGCTTTCATGGTCTCAGGTGAGAAGTCTGGTGTAATTCTGATAGGTCTTCCTTTATATGTTACTTGGTCTTTTTCTCTTACTCCCTTTAATATTCTTTTTTTGTTTAGTACATTTGGGGTTTTGATTATTATATGACGGGAAGTATTTCTGTTCTGGTCCAGTCTGTTTGGGGTTCTGTAGGCTTCTTGTATATTCATGGGCATCTCTCTCTTTAGGTTGGGGTAGTTTTCTTCCATAATTTTGTAGAAGATATTTGCTGGCCCTTTAACTTGTAAATCTTCACTCTCATCTATACCTATAATCCTTAGGTTTGGTCTTCTCATTGTGTCCTGGATTTCCTGGATGTTTTGGGTTACCAGCTTTTTGCATTTTGCATTTTCTTTAATTGTTGAATCCATGGTTCCTATGGTATCTTCAGCATCTGAGATTTTGTCTTCTATCTCTTGTATTCTATTGTTGATATTTGTATCTATGGGCCCTGATTTCTTCCCAGGGTTTTCTATCTCCAATGTTGTCTCCCTCTGCAATTTCTTAGTTGTTTCTACTTCTTTTTTAGTACCTGGATGGATATGCTCGGATCATTCCCTTGCTTGATTTTGTTTTCATGCATTTCTTTAAGAGATTTTTGTGTTTCCTCTTTCATAGCTTCTACTTGTTGACCCACATTCTTCTGTATTTCTTTAAGTGATTTTTCTGTTTCCTTCTCATTGGCTTCTGGTTTTTGATCCATATTCTCCTGAATTTCTTTAAGTGATTTTTGTGTTTGCCTTGTAAAGGCTTCTAACTTTTGATCCATTTTCTCTTGTATTTCTTTAAGAGATTTATCTATGTGTTCTGCTATCTGCATCCTGACCAGTGATTTTAGATCCAAATCTTTTTTTCTGGTGTGTTGGGGTATACAGGGCTTCCTGTTGTCGGTGAATAGGGTTCAGATGCTGTCATGCTGCCTTGATTTCTGTTAGTAACTTTCCTACATTTTCCTTTTGCCATCTGGTTATCTCTGGCATTAGTTGGCCTTGTTGTCACTGGCTGGTGTTTGAAACTCCAGTGAGGCTGGGCATACCTTTTGTTTCTCTACTGGTGACCACTCTGCAAGATAGAGACTGCCTCTGCGAGTGCTGAGGGGACCTCAGGGAGGGCGGTTCCCAACTGAGATGGTGCAAGGCCAGAGGGCATGGGGATGTCCCGCAGAGCCTCAGCTCTGGCCCTGGTTAGTGGGGACAGCCTGGAAGATCCTCCCAAGTGATGGTAGCTTCTGATTGAGTCTGTCTACCTGGGCCTCTCTAGTGGTGTCCTGGTGGCAATATGGAGACCTACCTTGACCACCACTGTAAGGGACTGCTGGGCAGGCTGCTCCCAGCTGCCTTGGTACAAGGCTGGAGGGCGTGGAGAAGTCCTGCAGAGCCTCAGCCCTGGCCCTGGCTGGTGGTGAGAGCCTGGCGGATCCACCCATGTGATGGTAACCCAGGATTGAGTCTGTCTACCTGGGCCTCTCTAGCAATATATGTCCTGGTAGCAATATAGGAAACTTCATTCTTAACAAAATCAATTTCTAGTATAGGATACTGCATTTTTGTTCATAGGTCTTCATTCAGAGTTCTATATTGATTACCTTCACCATAAGCTCAGAGCAATCAAGTTCAAACAGCACTCAGATTCATTACCAAACAACAATGAATCCAAAAACTAAGCTGTGTTTTTAGTTCTATAGCCAAGGAAATGTGAAAACTGCTTAAGAAAGTCTTCCTGCCTTCATTCATATTCAGGAATTTAACATTTCCCAAAGCTACCTAACAGCAAAAACTGACTTTAAGCTATCCAATGCTCTATGGGAGCTAGCAGATAGCCTGGCTTAGAATATTCAATAGATGTTTCTGAACTGATTTGTTGATGTATTCTGTGGTTAAATAGGAAATTAGTGGAGAACAATGGAATTGAAAGATTTTGTCTTATTCAAAGCTATATTGTAGGGCATTCCAAAAGAAGAAGTTTGTTTTATTTCATTGTTTCATTTTTCTCATTTTTAAAATTATTATTCTTTAATCTTTTTTTACAGTCCAGTCTTTATCCCCTTCCTGGTCTACTCTCTGACAATTGCTCATCCTCTTCTTCCTTCCTCCTCTCCAAAAGGATGTCTCCACTCCCACCCCTACTCCAGCAGACCTACCTGCTACTAAGGCCTCAAGTCTCTTGAGAATTAGGTGTATCTTCTCTCACTGAGGCCAGAGCAGCCAGTCCTCTGTTGTATATGTGTGAAGGACCTTATATCAGCTAGTGTATGCTACCTGGCTGGTGGCTTAGCATCTGAGAGATCTCTGGGATCCAGGTTAGTTGAGACTGCTTGACTTTCTATGGAATAGCCCTCCTCCTTAGCAAATCAGTAGCCTTCCTTAATACAATGGTAGAGAAGCACCTAAAGAAATGTTCAACATCCTTATTCATCATGGAAATGCAGATCAAAACAACTCTGAGATTCTACCTCACACCAGTCAGAATGGCTAAGATCAAATATTCATTTGACAGCAGATGCTGGCAAGGATGTGGAGAAAGAGGAGCACTCCTCCATTGCTGGTGGGCTTGCAAGCTGATACAATCACTCTGGAAGTCAGTTGGGTGATTCCTTAAACATTTGGGCATAGTACTAGCTGAGGACACAGCTATACCACTCCTTGGCATATACCCAGAAGATGCTTCAACATGTAATAAGGACACATGTTCTACTTTGTTCTTAGCAGCCTTATTTATAATAGCCAGAAGATGGAAAGAATTCAGATGTCCCTCAACAGAGGAATGGATACAGAAAATATGGTACAAAAAAATATGGTACATTTACACAATGTATTAAATGCTATTAAAAACAATGCATTCACAAAATTCTTAGGCAAATGGATGGAACTAGAAAATATCATCTTGAATGAGGTAACTCAATCACAAAAGAACACACATGGTATGTATTCACAGATAAGTGTATATTGGCCATAAGCTAGGAATACCCGATATATAATTCACAGTCTATATGAAGCTCAAGAAGCAAGAGCAATGTGTGGAGCAGAGACTGAATAAAAGGCCATTCAGAGACTGCCTAACCTGGGGATCCATCCCATATACAGTTACCAAACACAGACACTACTGTGGATGCCAACAACTGCTAGCTGACAGGAGCCTGATATAACTGTCTCCTGAGAGGCTCTGCCAATGTCCAACATATACAGAGATAGGTGGTCTATGCCAACCATTGGATAGAATGGAGGAGCTGAGAAAGGACCCAAGAAGCTGAAGGGGTTTGCAATCTCATACGAGGAACAACAATATGAGCCAACCAGTACCCCCAGAGCTCCCAGGGACTAAACCACCAACCACAGAGTACACATGGAGGGATCCATGGCTCCAGATTCATATGTAGCAGAGGCTGGCCTGGTAGGACATCAATGCCAGGAGAGTCCCTTGGTCTTGTGAAGGCTCATTGCCCAAGTGTAGGGGAATGCCAGGACAGGAAAGCATGAGTGGGTGGATTAGTGAGCATGAAGAGGGGGGATGGAATAGGGGGGTTCAGGAAGGGAAATGAGGAAAGGGGATAGCATTTGAAATGTAAATAAATAAAATATCTAATAAAAAATACAAACGGTTAACGGGCTGTAAAGAAATTAGAAAACAACACCCTTCAGCATAGTCACAAATAATATAAAATATCGTGGGGTACCTCTAACCAAACAAGTGAAAGATTTGTATGACAAGAACTTCAAGTCTCTCAAGATATAAATTGAAAAAGACCTCAGAAAAAGGAGAGATCTCCCATGCTCATGCATGGATTGGTAGAATTAGCATAGTAAAAATGGCCACCCTTCCAAAAGCAATCTACAGATTCAATGCAATCCCCACCAAAATTCCAGCACAATTCTTCAAAGACATAGAAAGAACAATTCTCAATTTCATATGGAAAAACAAAAAACCTAGGATAGGTTGTTTGCTTTTTGATTTTAATGAATCAAGGCTTAAATCATCAGTTAAGTTTAGGGAAACCTGTGAGTAAACAACCTTTAGCAATAAAGAGAACTGAGGGATTGATTAGACACTCATGTGCTCTCACTGCTCCTGCGGTTTGACTTCCTGGAAATACATATCACCTTCTAAAAACTGCACATCTCCATGTAGTGCAAGAGGATGGCTGCTGTGTCTGCAGCATATTATCTATTGGGAGGAGGTGTTAGGTTCAGACTTTCAGATATGCATATAAAGAAACAACAGTCCAGAGAACTTTTAGTAGTATTCATGTTTTCAGGCTTCCACTGGGCTTCTTGAGTTAGGGTGACTATTGTACTTGCATAAAATCTTAACTCTTCTATGCATTTCCTGAGTTCACAGGAGAAATGTAGAGACACCCAATAGAGGTCACAAGGAATAAAGATATGTCACTCAGTGACAACTCACTCTCTCATCTCATTGCATTTTCTACACTTGTTGAACATAAAAATTCTGGCAGTCATTTAATCAGTCAGGAATTTTTTTAACTTGGTTAACAATCTGGTTTACTTTTCTGCAAAATAATTTTTTTACACTAAATTTGAAAAAAAATCAAAGTGAAGCAGAAACAACAGTAAAAAATAACAAAACAAAATAATACCAAGAGCAATTAAGTACTGATAAAATCTATTAATGCACACTTTTTATCCTTACTGGGTATAGTTCTTCATCTAATTAACACCACATGTAAAGTAGTAAACGTAAATGATGTTTTTATGTCCTTAGAGGATGAGATAAAAGCCTTGTTCAAGCTGTACAAACACATGCCTTGGACAGAGCCCAGAGCTTTTCTTGTTTTATTCTAACCATGTCTAGGTCTAGACTTGGCAGCTTCTAACCTCCATCTAGTCTAATATTGCAAGATGACTGGTTCAATCCGTCTTCTCTCAGCACTGGATTGAATTGCTCTGCCTGGATCATACTAACTTTGGCAGTCTGTTCTAATCTTCTGGCTCCTTCTAACTCTCTGGTTCCTTCTGTCTTCACCTGTCTGCCTTTCTCTCTCTGCCATCTGTTTTTGTAAAAGTGTTATACACATACACCACACTCCGTACCACCATTTTTCTCTCATCTTCGCTCTTGAGTACCCTCTCTTTTCTGGGCTGCTCTGGTGTAAGTTGGATGTATCCTATCTCTGATTCATTCTGTCAAATCGTTTTCTCATTAGTCACTTTGACTGTCCCTCAATTATGGACTTCACTTTCAAACATGTCTGCTTTCTTCTACAAACTAAACATATCTTCATAGGTAGGGAGTAAAGTGTTCACTAAAGGTATGTCTGTATTCTGGCAAATGATACTGTAATCCAGGGCATGCTTGCTTTTCATCCAAATCATATAGACATAGAAGGTTTTTAAATGTGTTCCCATGCCAGAGCACTCACGCTGTTGGATTAAAATTCCTCTATATGCAAAAATTAAAACAAAAATAAGAAATATAATATGCACATTAACAAAAAAACTATCAATACAAGCTTTATGAGCATATGTTACTGTGTATTCCTAAATCTGCTTCTTGCTGTATTAATATTTACACTGCACTAATTCTAGAACCTAACATTATTTCTTTTGCTTTGTTTTTCTATCTTTGAGTTCCTAGCAATGTACATTTACTGCCCAATATATAATAATCAAGTTATCATTCAAGAAATGCTAAGTAAACCAAAATTGATAACTGAAAATCAATAAATATGGAATAAATTACAAACTACAAGTGAATGCCTGTAAGGCATTCTTATAAGGAATTAAGAATTAAAAGATAAATTATAGCTATACTGAAGTAAAGTATTTATAGTGTTCTATTTAAAAAACTCATAGGACATAGAATTAATCAACAATAAAGCATGCCCTGATAATAAACCCAGCTGGGTTTTATATGAAACATTAAACATTATCTGAAAAATAATACATTGCAAATTATGTCAAAATTATTTTCTATTTTAACTTTTTGATGGCAGTTGATTTTAAGGTGTTTATCAAACATAAGCTACAAGATGGTGAAGGTAGTCTGTATATGATTTATCACATAGTCACCAGGAATACATATATATGTATAGATATATATGTATATATCTATACATATATATATCCCATACTCATACACATAGAAGTACACACAGATATACATGCAAATCACAATGTGTACACACACAAATACATGAACACAGAATCACATATACTTAAACACCCCATATGCCCCAAATATGCACATATACATACACAGAAACACAAATAAAAAACTGAGAACCATAAGAAAAAAATAGAACAGTATTGTATTTGCTGTTTTTGAATTTAAGAGTTAACCTCTGTAAATTTAATTCAAAGGAGGCTAAATTTATATCTTTTTATTTTATTTTATTTTTTGTTAATCATTCCATTTGTTTACATCTCAAATGATATCCTACTTCTGTGTTACCCCTCCACCAACCCCCCATCCCACATCTGCCCTCCCCTCTTCCCTTTGCCTGTATGAGGGTGCTCCCCTACTCATCGCCCTATGCTGGAGCATCAACCCTCCTTCGACCAAGGGCCTCCCCTCCCATTGCTGTCAGGCAAGGCCATCCTCTGCTACACATGTATCTGGAGCCATGGGTCCCCCTTAAAAAGGAAGTATTTCTCTCATCAATATCCTTATCAGTAACAAAAAGGAACTGAAGAATTTGACTTTAAAATTTTTCTAGAATTCTATTGGTCAGCAGAAAACAACAGTCTCCCTGTTCTTAAAATGGTGATACTTCTCCCTCAGTTCCTTTTAAACATCATGGGAAGACTGCCAATTCAGATTTTAGAAGGTAACTTCTTTTTCTCTTATTATTCTCACCCCTTTTCTTCTGGGCAGCAGAACAGCTATCAAACCTAAAACTATAAGCATTTGTTCACTTCAATTTATATCTTCTTTTTATTATTTTATTTTTATCCTAAAGTTGGTCTTTGTCACTCCTGCACCCCACCTTCTATGGACAAGTATCCCTTTGCCTCTCCCTTGTTCCCTTCCCCTTCTCTTTAATCCTCTATCTCCTGTCTTCATCTTTTTTTTTAAAGATACACTATTTACATTCCAAATGTTATCCCTTTCCTGGTTTCCCCTCTGTAAAACCCCTATCCTGTTCCCCCTCTTCCTGGCTCACCAACCCATCCACTCCCACTTCCCTGTCCTGGCATTACCCTACACTGGGGGAATGAGGCTTCACAAGGCCAAGAGCCTTTCCTCTCATTGAGGCCAGACAAGGCTATCTTCTGCTTCATATGCCATGAGGCCCTCCATGTGTACTCCCAGGCAGTTTAGTCCCTGGGAGCTCTGGGAGTACTCATTGGTTCATATCTTTGTTCCTCCTATGGGGTTGCAAACCCCATCAGCTCCATGGGTCCTTTCTCTAGCTCCTTCATTGGGGACCCTGGGTGAATTGTAAAGAAAAGAATTATCTCTTAAATGAACTGAAAGGACTTGCTAACACATAATCAAAACAGGTGTCTAGAACCATATGTATGGGTGATGCATGAAGGGGTTGAAAACTGAATAAAAAAGAAAAAATTGACACAATAAGCCTTCGTGTGGATATGAGTTTATTATCTGGGCAAAATCTAGAGCCGGTTGTATAATATGTTCATGTTATGGATCAATTGGTCTTAGAAATTGTTTTGGTATGCTTCAGGTTTAGTAGATTCCAAAATGGCCTTGGATGACTAGAGGAAATTTAAAAAAACAAAAACAAAAACAAAATCAAAAAACAAGTATCAGGAAATGTTGCAACTCTAATAAGGTTTATATATGCTATCAAATACACAGTAGCTGTTTATGTACGTTCCTTGGTGAGTCCAAGGAACACTGAGGCTTAACAGTAGTTTGTGTCTCTATGGTACTAAAAGAGTTTATTACACAACTAGACCCATTTGGTATCAGTGAGAATCCCATATGAGACAATGTCTAAGGAGAGAATGTGTCTAAGGAGAGAAGGCCAGATGGACAGCTTGGAACAGAGGATTGTGATTTTCAAGTACCAATATGTATGAAAATGGAAAACATCAATAAGGCCTAAGCTTCACATGCTCAAGAAATCACGTTACAGAAGGAAAGACTTATGTGCATGATTTCAGAGGGCCCAGTCCATTGTGCTGAAGAGGGTAGTGATAGCACACACCGGTTCACAGTGTGGTTTCCAGGAAGCAGTGTAAGTAATGATTGATGTATATGAAAGAGACATTTATTTTGTTTATTTTCCTCTTTTACTTTTAATTCTACACATTCCCTAAGCTTATATGAGGTGCCACCAAAATTCAAGTTGTGTTATCTGTGTTTACTTAGTTAATGTCTGAAAATATAACTATACTCAAACACACTGGTGAGCTTAACTGGTTCTTTATATATATTTCTAAATCCCGGAAACCAACCCTTGATAGTAGCTATCATGGTGAGTATTGATATTTTTTAATATATAAATACAATTAATCAAAAATAGATGAACAGAGAATAGGTATTTTAGTTTCGATAAATGTAATAATATCCTGATTTATTTCTTGTCATAATCCTCTTTGCAAGCATAGGAGGAGAAATTATAACTGCATTCTTAGGAATTAGAGAACATGTATCACCACATAGGGTACATGTTTCAACATGTAGGGTCAATTCTTCCAGCCTTTCCTGGAAAATGTCTGGGTATGTTCCATTGCTACAATTTCCTTGGAAAAATACCAGAATTTTTGGAGTCTATTGGTTATTTAGATTGTATAATAATATGGTAAGAACACAGAGGAAGGTCACTGGAAAGGCATTTAATCTTGGGAACAGCAGCAAAGAGGTACCAGTGGGACCTTAGCACCTGATAATCTTCAGTGCTAGAGTGTTTTCCCTCAGAATCCTAGGAATAAATGACAACCAGGGTTCCTAGGCATACTAAAAATGGGAACAGGTCCTCTCTACTTGTACCCTTGTACTTGGGGGTACATTTCATTTACATAGTAGCTAATGGTGCCAATTCCCAGATAAACAGAATGCCAGAGCTTTAAGATAGCAACAGATCCAAGTAGATGTCAAGTATAAAATAAATATCTTTGGATGCCAGGCAAACTTGTTATAGTAGTCAAGTCACAACAAAAAGCCTTCATCAGGTCAATATCTAAAAGTTTTACAGGATGCCAACAGTCTTTGTGACCACCAGCATGCTACATGTTTGTGCTTTGCAAAGCTGCAGGCTTTTCTTTAAGAAGAAAGAATGCTCGATTGATTGTGATCTGCATAGGATTAGGAGTGCCTGGAATAAATGGAGCCTGTAGATTAAGCTCAATATTAGGCCAGAGACTTCTCTCATATGTCTGAATCCAGGCAGGTGCTGGAGAGGCCATGTGCTGGGTTGTGAATGCATCATTACCATAGCACTTTAACTACGAACAACATTATTGTGCAAGAGTGTGCCTTTTACCTCTCTCTCTAAGAGGCTGCAGCTGTGCGGTCCTTATCATATTTCTAGATTCCATTACAGTACCAGGTAGGTTCATTATTCAAATTCCTGTCAGAGATGTGCTACCCAATTTTTAGCAATTGGCCTGTCTTATAAAGAAAACAACCCAACACTTTCACAAAGAATATAATAGCTTCTTTCCCAAGGCTTAGTAAAAGAAGTCCAAAACATTATATTGCTTTTATACTTCTTTTTAGCACAACTAAGTGTTAATAGTGATTTTTTTTGATACATCAGATTTCTCAGAGCAAGTTATTTTTTAGATGTAAGGCATTTGAAGAAGCCATTGACTTTTTCAGGGCAATTGAACTAAAATCTTAAATCAGCCATGTGTGAGGTTATTTATGGTGGCTATTTTGTGACAGAGGCAATTTACTGTGACTCTATCCATGTTCCGGTTTTTTCAGCAAAATTCATTTCTTATTTGTTTACTTGACTTTCTATCATTTTAGAATTTGTGCAGAGCTAAAAAAAAGTATTATACACTTTTGAAAAATAAGTGAAGTTCTTTTAAGCAACTTTGACTTTCTATGCATCAGTCTCTAGTTTTCTATGATATTCTTCCTCCTCAGTGTCTACTGAGATATTCATTCATTTGAGAAATCACATTTGCTGTGGTACCTATCCACATGCTTGTCTCTATAATTACTTGCTGCTGGTTTTCTTCTATGTCTCTGTTTTAGAATACAGATCTTTGCCTTTTGGACCCATACCTACCGTTCAATGCACATGTAATGGAAATACATAGCAAATCACACAGTAGAGCTGGATGTCTGCACTGCATTCCTCCACTTGCTTGCACCAACGGTCATGGCAAAGGTCCAAAACAGGCTATTTAACTACAGAAATCAATTGACTCAGTTTCTAGGTCTGGAAGTGTAAAGTCAAGGTATTGGCAGGAACAATAGCTTCTGAGCCATCAATGTAGGTAGAACTGATTTGCTTCAACCCTTGACCTGGCAATTTCCTTTTAACTGTGGTGATTCTTGACCTATGTTGTGTTATCACAGGCTCTGTCTCTTCTTCATGCTGTCCACTCCCTACATATATCAGTGTAGAAATTTCACAATTTTATGTTACCATTGAACCACATTTTGTACTTACAAAGTGTACCTAAAATAGTGGCAATTAATATGTAAAGTCACTTCAATAAGAAATGGTTAGGGCTTTGAACATATGAACTGAGTGTGGAGAATATGACTGTACTATTTACAGATTCTTACACTGACTTCCCTGACCAAACTTTGCTTCTGCTGAATTTGGAATAAGATGACTATTGCTTACTACATAGTTTAATGAGGAGCAAGAGAATCAATACCTAGGAAGAACATAGATTATATCTTGAAAATACTAATCACTACTGATGATAAGTGAACTTATTTTGATAGTTATATTTTTTAATGAATATAAAATTATCCAGAGTGACTTTTAAATTGAAATGTGCCAAATTTTGTGTTACGTTTTCTTTTTTAACTAGAGAATTTGAGTGTCATTTTTTTAGATGTCAAGTAAAGTCAGTTAGTAAAGGGTGGCTCCATCTGCATATGTAGCAGAGGATGGCCTTGTTGGACATCAAAGGGAAGAGAGGCCCTTGGTCCTGAGAAGGCTTGATGCCCCAGGGTAGGGGAATGCCAGGTCAGGGAAGTGGGAGTGGGTAGGTTGGTGAGCAGGGGGAGGGGGGATGTGATAGGGTGTTTTCAGAGGGGAAACCAAGAAAGGGGATACATTTTAAATGTAAATAAAAGTCTAATTTTAAAAAGACCCATTCCCCTGCATGCAATAAAGACACATGCTCCACTATGTTTTTAGCAGCCTTGTTTATAATAGCCAGAAATTGGAAGGAGCCCAAATATCCCTCAAAGGAGGAATGGATACAGAAAATATGGTATATTTGTACAATGGAATACTACTCAGCAATTAAAAATAATGAATTCATGCAATTTGTAGGTAAATGGTTAGACCTGGAAAATATCATCCTGAGTGAATTAACCCAATCACAAAAGAATGCACATGAAATGCAATCACTGATAAGTGGATATTAATGAGCCCAGAAGCCCTAAATACTCAAGACACAAATAGCAAGTCAAATGATTCCCAAGAAGAAGAAAGGAGAGGACCCTGGGCCTGTAAAGATTGCATCCAGTTTAGTAAAGAAACCGAGGGGGGAGGGGAAATGATTGGGGAATAGTTGGGGGGAAGAGGAACTATGGGAACTATGGTGGGTGGGAACTGGGAAAGGGGAAAGCCTTTGGAATGTAAACATAGAATATAGAAAATAAAAATTAAAAAAAAGAATCATATTGGAAAACTTAGATGTTTTTATTACTAAATTCTGTTATCTTTATTTTCAAAAGACTATCTGTGCTAGTAGGAAATTTCGTATCCTCTATTCTTTCAGTTTCTGTTTTGTACCAATGACCTATTTATTTTTTAAATAATTGAAAGGTATAGATTATAATATAATCATTTCCTTCTCTTTTCTCCCTCACAATCCCCTTGCTCTCGTTTAAATTCATGACCTTTAGTTCTGCAGTGACTTGATGTGCTAGTTTGTGTTTGTGTTTGTGTGTGTGCGTGTGTGTGTGTGTGTGTGTGTGTGTGTGTGTGTGATACCTGGAGGGGTCTTCCCTTCCTCAGAGGAGAAGGGGATGTGAAATGGGGAGAGATCTGTGTGAAGGGACTGGGTGGAGGGGGGCTGACATTGGGATATAAAGTAAATAAATAAAATAAATGAAAAAAAAGACCCATTTATAATGATGATATATAAAAGTCACCTCACACAGTTGACAAGATGGCTTGCTTGGCAGATAAAGGTATATGCTGCTAAGCCTGTTGAACTGAGTTGAATCTCTAAGGTCCCTGTGGTGGAAAGAGATAATCACTCCTTCAGGTTATTCTCTAACACACACATACAAACACACACACACACACACACACACACACACACACACTGCACATACGTACTGCCCATACACAAAAATACCTCATGCACACTACATATGCACACCACATATACACATACCACACTCCATACACACACACTATACTACTACACACATATATATACTACACATATAAAAACACCCTCAAAGTATATATATATATATATATATATATATACATACATATATATATATACATAATACATATATATCATACATACCACATATACACACTACACACTATATACACACCACACCCACTTATATAAAACACACACATACACATACCATACAAAGCCACAGGCACACAATACACACACACACAACATTATAGCTGCATAAATAAATAAATAAATAAATAAATAAATAAATAAGGTTTTAAATATATTTGTGGCATATTGCCAGAGACAGTATTGTATATTCTGGTACCTATTAGCTCTCCCACCATCTATTTGAGGAAAGTAATGTGACTCACATGCTTTAGGGTTTTCTGAAAGAAATAGCTACTGTAGTTGCTTTTATGTGCAAAGTTTATAGATTTTTAGCATAAAATTCTAAATGTACATTTTCATACATTACTTTAATTTGGGGGGAAAAGAAATAGCTAGAAAATTCTCTTAGACTGACTAAACTAAGAGAGGAAAATATTCAATACTCTTCAATGTAAATGAGTAACATATTTCATTATGATATAGTTATATAAATTCATGTGCTTCTATAATTTTATAATAATAAGGCTTTGAGCTTTTCTTTATACACATACTTTCTGAAGAACCATTAAAACCTTTCCACCTGCTTGCACATTGTGTTTTATGGTGTGATATTGACAAAATGATAAAGTTCTTGCTGTAATTTGTTTGCACATTATTTTTAAGTGTGCTTCAAGCTTATATGCAAAGGGATTGTAGGGAACATTTTAAGGCAATTAAAAAGAGAACAAAACCTCAAGATTTCAAAGTAATAAAAAAATTTTAAATGATACTGTAAAAAGTTCAGGTTTCCAGAAGCCTCTATGTTGACAAATATAATGTTAGGTTTTATTATTATTATCATTATCACTATGTTTGTTTTTTTATTGACTCATTTGTGGCATAACTGTCATAAAATCATAATTCTACTAAGGTTGACTTGTGCATAGTGACATATCACCACATACATGTTCACATATCCATTGCCCACAATGTTTTCTTCTAAGATTCCGTGGTCTATTCCTCTTGACTCAATGCCTCATCTGCTGGCTATCCCATTAGGCTAGCTTGAATTTTATTTTAAAAAATGTGTAAGGGTGCAATCAAACAGAATATGTTTATGGTTTTTATGGATTATAGTTCTCTGTGTCCCATAATTATAAGATATCCACACCCATGTTGATATAAATAATTTACTATGTTTATTGCTAAGCCATATTGCATTCTTTTTCATTAAATATTATAATTCATATATTTACCTAGTAACATTTAGTTAGGTTTCTGTTGGGGTTATTAAAAGTGAAGATGTTATATTAACATACTAGCTTCCTAGAGTATTCTCAAGTAAGTATTGAGAATACTTAGACTGAAATGTAGGAATGTGTTGATAGTGTCTTATCCTATATCTTTTCTTCTTTAAAAAAATTATTTTTGAGGTTTTATTATAGTTACATTTTTCCTTCCTTTTCCTCCCTCTAAACCTTTCCATGTTTCCTTCAAATTTATGATTCCTTCACTAATTGAAATTGCATACTATTTTTAACTATACCCCTATTCAGCCCATAGAATGTTGCCAGTATGTATTTTCAGTTCTGACAATTTGGCACTACAGGAACAATTGTCATGTTCTTCCTTGGGGAAAGTCACTTCTCATAACCTCCAGATTTTATCAGGGACACCAATGAACATGCTAAAGTAGATGGGGAAATCCCACAGGACCAAACATACACAAAAAAATTACAAATATGTATTAGAGTTTACAAACTGGGAGTAAGGAAACAGTTTCACTGGTGATGGGGTGCTGGCCTAGACATCAGGAAGCCCTGAAATTTGTCCCCAGAATGTCCATAAAGGCACATCAGCATGCTTGCAATTCCAAGGCTCCGCGAAGAAGTAAGTACATATTTGGTGCTTTCAGATCAGCTACCCAAATTAGGTGATTTCTAGGATACCAGTGAGAGACCGTGTCTCAAAAAGGAAGAGAAAGGGGGCAGCCCCTGAAGAATGACATTCAAGACTGCAAGACTGTTCTCCATCTACATGCATTCCTGCATACTCATACACTTATCACAATGAAAATTAGAACATAGCTGCAAAAATCATTACGTCATTAGTGTTTGAGAGTTCAACTCAATCCATATTTCCCTTTACTTGTATTAGGCATGCTCCAATAATTTAGTAGGCCTTATCTTTGTTAGGTTGGACCAGATGTTTTTTGAGACCCATGATGATCTCAAAAAACATGCATTTGCTTATTTACCTAACCAAGTCTCTTCTCTACTAACATGGTTCTTCAAATTCTTTGTAGATTTTATCACTTTTACTCATAATTTGAGATTTTAAATTTTGTAAATTTAACATACAAATTTTATCAGACAGATAAATGACTTTAAAATTTTGACCCTGAGTCTATAACTTGTTTTCTTTGCTGGTAGTAGGTTTTTGGTAAACTGGCAAATAAATTTGTTAAGTTTTTCTCAATCTTTGCCTCTTTCTTCTCTCTCCTCCCTTTTCTCCTTCTTTAATGTCTCTATCTTTCTTTCTCTCCCCTTCTCTTCTCTTTCCTGTTTGTCTCTGTCTATGTCTCTGTCTCTCTGTCTCTCTGCCTCTCTGTCCCTCTCTCTGCCTCTCTCTCTCTCTCTCTCTCTCTCTCTCTCTCTCTCTCTCTCTCTCTCCCTCTCTCTTTTCCCCAGCCCCCATCCCTCCCCCCTACCTTGTGACCCTGTGATAGGATCTCATTATGAAGTCCTACAATTGAAGGGATACTCAATCATGATTGATATTAACTTTTTATTTGAACATTTTAAAATTCTCATTTTACTTTTGAGATTAACATAATTACATCAGCTCCTTTCTCTTTTCATCCTACAAGATGTCCTTCTATATACCTCTTTGTTCTCTTTCAAATCCATGGCCTCTTTTCATTAATTCTCACATGTATCTATGTATATGCAAATACATATATACCCCTAAATATAATTTGCTTATCCATAAAAGTAATTTTTTAAACATTCCTCCCAAATTTTCTTATCTCAATTTGATACAAAGAATGATGTATAAGCAACAAATGAGCAAAGCAACTCTGTCTAAGGGGCTTGGGCTCAAAAACATTAGAGACCTTGATTTTATAAGATCCATAAAGCCCTTGCAGTTTTTTTAAAGAAGAATTTTTATTAGATGTTTTCTTTATTTACATTTCTAATGTTATCATCCCCTTTCCTGATTTCCCCTCCAAAAACTCCCTATCCCATACCTCCCCCGGCCCCCACCCCCGTTCACCAACCCACCCACTCCTTCCCTGTCCTGACATCCCCTCTCCTGGGGCATCAAGAGTTTTATGTTTATGAAATCCAGTGTTTACATCTGTTTTGTAGGAATATTATTTTATTCTCAAATATCAGCCTCTATATTTTATGGAAGTTTTAGCTGTAGATATTATAATTAGGTTTATGTTTCATTATGAGTTAAACATTGTATAGTATCAAAAATGAGGATTTTTTTTAGATGAAAGCAGATAGATATGTACTTTTATCATTTCATTATTTGTTAAAAAGACTTTTCCTCAGCTGAATTCATTTTGGACTACGCTAAAAAATGCTGTCTATGTATATGAATATATCTACTTTTACACAGCTTACTCCACTTTAATCTATGTAGATATTGTTATAACACTAAATCTCTCTTAATTACTATGGTTATGTAATAAGTTTTTACATTGGAGTGGCAACCATTCTTTAAACATTACTGCTTTTCAAAACCAAACTGAAAGTCTGAAACAAGAAAGTGTACACGATGTTGGTAGGAAACAATTAGGAGTTACTTCCAATATCTCTCCAGAATGTGCCAGAACCTCAAGGAACATGGAAGCTACATACACCAGTGGTTCCTATTTCTTCTTCTCTAACTCATCACAAGGTCGAGCTTGCTAGAGTCAGAGGAACTTGAGAACTTCATGTTTAAGCTATGCAGAAGTGCTAGCAGTTTTCACTCTAAATATTAGAGTTGATACTGACCTTAGTTGGGGAAGATGTTTTATTTGCTGTGTGTAGCATTTAATGCAATGTCCAAACTGGTTCAAGTGCTGAGAATGATTATTTAATATCCACCCTTACAGGCAACTTCCTTATAGCCCTCCATCACAAATCTCAGGAAACATCAGGGAATAGACTGTAAAGAATTTAAAAGTCCAAGAATAGGCAAGAGTGATATGGAATGCTGTCATCTGAATGTGACATGGTAAGCAACTATGGTTACTAAAAAAGAACAAGCTGTTCAATGTTCCAACATGGATGTCATAGTGGCTCACAAAACTGCAGTCTTTTATTAAAAGCTATTATGAGTTAATATCTGCTAAGACAGGATTTTTATTTCTTCTTGAAAATATACTGCCAATTGTAAATTGCCAAAGATCCAGTAGATAACACAATACCTATTTCCATGCATAAAATTCTAATTAAATTCAGTGAGCTGAAAATAGATGAAATGGGGGCATAAGAGATGTTTCTGCAGTTAAAACGGCATCTTGCTCTTGCAGGGTAGGATACCCCAGTTAAGTTCCAAGCATTCTCTACTTATTCATATTATCTGTAACTCTAGCATAAGAACCAACTTAAGTCTCTGGCATTCATGGGAACCTGCTCATGTACACATTCCCACATAACATACACAGATACACATGTGATTTAAAATTAGAGAAAATAAAATGATGGAAAGTAGAAAGAGGGTTGCTGAGAAAAAAGAAAGATTCCAGAGATAATGAGGAGAGAAAACTGATATATATTATATGTACCAATATGATAGAATATATTTTATAGCCATGACAAATTGTTAAAGAATAAATTTTCAAAAAATGATTAATGCTTTGAGCTACTATGTACAATTTAATATCTGGTAGCTGTCAGTTAATATTGTTGACCACTGTGATGGCTAATCTTTGTTGTCAACCTGACTACAAGCTGGGTACATCTGTGAGAAATTTTCTTGATAGAACATTTGAGGTGGGAAATTGCTCTAAATCTGGACCACATGTTTTTGTTTCGGTCTACATAAAAATGCATTTTAAAAGAACACTCTCAGCATAGACTCACTGATAATTGGATATTAGCCCAAAAGTTCAGAATACCCAAGATACAATTCAGAGACTATATGAAGCTCAAGAGGAAAGAAGATCAAAGGGTGATTCTTCAGTGCTCCTTAGAAGGGGGAACAAAATATTCACAGGAGGAAATATGGAAACATAGTGTTGAGCAGAGACTGAAGGAAAGGCCAGCCAGAGACTGCCCCACCTGGGGATCCTTCCATATAAAGTCACCAAATCCAGACACTATTATGGATGCTAAAGAAGTGTCTGGTAAGGCTATCTCCTGAGAGGATCTGCCAGAGCCTGACAAATACAGGGAAAGATGCTTACAGCCCATCATTCCTTTTTTTCTCACTGTTTTTATTAGATATTTTCTTTTGTACACTTCAAATTATATTCCACATGTCCCCTCCACAAACCGCCTATCCCATCCCCACTCTCCCTGATCACCAACACACCCAATTCTGATTCCCTGACCTAGCATTCTCCTACACTGGGGCATTCAGCCTTCACAGGACCAAGGACCTCTCCTCTCATTGATATCTGACCAGACCATCCTCTGCTACCCATGATGCTGTAGCCATGGGTCCCCCCATGTATACTCTTTGGCTGGTGGTTAAGTCCCTGGGAGCTTTGGGGGGTACTGGTTGGTTCGTATTGTTGTATATCCTATGGGGCTGCAAACCCCTTCAGATCCTTGGGCCCTTTCTCTAGCTCCTCCAGTTGGGACCCTGTACTCTGTTCAATGGTTGGCTGCGAGCATTTGCTTCTGTATTTGCCAGGCACTGGCAGGACCTCGAAGGAGACAGCTATATCAGGCTCCTGTTAGCTAGCAGTTGTTGGCATCCACAATAGTGTCTGGGTTTGGTTAAAATCTATGGGATGGATCCCCAGGTGGGGCAGACTCTGTAGTCTTTCCTTCAGTCTCTGCTCCACACTTTGTCTCTCTATCCTTCCCATGGGAATTTTGTTCCCCCTTCTAAGAAGGACCAAAGTATCCACACTTTGGTCTTCCTTCTTCTTGAGCTTCATTTCGTCTGTAAATTATTTCTTGAGTATTCCTAGCTTCTGGGCTAATATCCGCTTATCAATGAGTGCATACCATGTGTATTCTTTTGTGATTGGATTACATCACTCAGGATGATATTTTCTAGTTCCATCCATTTGCCTAAAAATTCATGAATTCATTGTGTTTAATAGCTGAGTAGTACTCCATTATACAAATGTACCACATTTTCTGTATCCATTCCTCTGTTGAAGAACATCTGGGTTCTTTCCAGTTTCTGGCTATTACAAATAAGGCTGCTGAACATTTCTTAAGGTATTTCTCAGCCATTTGAAATTCTTCAGGTGAAAATTCTTTGTTTAGCTCTGTACCCCATTTGTTAATAGGGTTATTTGGCTCTATGGAGTCTAACCTCTTGAGTTCTTTGTATATATTGGATATTAGCCCTCTGTCAGATGTAGGGTTGGTGAAGATCTTTTCCCAATTTGTTGGTTGCTGTTTTGTCCAAATGACAGTGCCCTTTGCCTAACAGAAACTTTGTAATTTTGTGAGGTCCCATTTGTCAATTCTTGATCTAAGAGCATAATCTATTGGTGTTCTGTTCAGGAACTTTTCCCCTGTGCCCATGTGCTCAATGCTCTTCCCCAGTTTCTTTTCTATTAGTTTCAGGTGTCTGGTATTATGTGGAGGTCCTGGATCCATTTGGAGTTGAGCTTAGTACAAGGAGATAAGAATGCATTAATTTGCATTCTTCTGCATGTGTCCTTATTGTATGCCAAGGAATCCTCTGGGTATATGCCCAGGAGTGGTAAAGCAGGGTCTTACAGAAGTGTCATTCCCAGTTTTCTGAGGAACCACCAGACTGATTTCCAGAGTGGTTTTACCAGCTTGCAATCTCACCAGCAGTGGAGGAGTGTTCCTCTTTCTCCACATCCTTGCCAACACCTGCTGTGTCTTGAGTTTTTCATCTTAGCCATTCTGACTGGTGTGAGGTGAAAGCTCAGGGTTGTTTTGACTTGCATTTCCCTCAGCCTTATTTATAATAGCCAGAAGCTGTAAAGAACCCAAATGTCCCTCAGTGGAGGAATGGATACAGAAAATGTGGTATATTTACACATTGGTATACTACTCATCAAATAAAAACAATGAATTCATGAAATTCTTAGGTAAATGGTTGGAACTGGAAAATATCATCCTAAGTGAAGTAACCCATTCACAAAAGAACACACATGGAATGCAGTCACTGATAAGTGGATATTAGCCCAGAAGATCTGAATACCAAAGACACAATTCACATATCAAATCATTTCCAAGAAGAAAGAAGGAGAGGGCCCTGCTCCTGGAAAGGCTTGATGCAGCAATATAGGGGATTACCAGGACAGAGAAGTAGGAGGGGGCTGATTGAGGAAAGGGCAGAGGGACGAGGGCCTATGGAACTTATGGGGAGGGGAGAAACAGGAAAGGGTGAAACATTTGGAATGTAAACAAAGAATATAGAAAATAAATTTTAATTAATTAATTAAGGCTGCTATGAACATAGTGTGGAGCATGTGTCCTTATTACATGTTGGAGCAACTTCTGGGTATATGCCCAGGAGTGGTATAATTGGGTCCTCAGGTAGTACTATGTCCAATTTTCTTAGGAACCACCAAACTGATTTCCAAAGTGGTTTTACAAGCTTGTAATCCCACCAGCAATGGAGGAGTGTTTCTCTTTCCTCACATCCTCAACAGCATCTGCTGTCACCTGAGGTTTTGATTTTAGCCATTCTGACTGGTGTAAGGTAGAATCTCAAGGTTGTTTTGATTTGCATTTCCTTAATGACTAAGGATGTTGAACATTTCTTCAGGTGCTTCACAACAATTCAGTATTACTCAGTTGAGAATTCTTTGTTTAGGTTTGTACCCCATTTTTAATAGGGTTATTTTATTCTCTGGAGTCTAAATTCTTGTGTTCTTTGTTTATATTAGATATTAGTCTGCTATCAGATATAGGATTGGTGAAGATCTTCTCCCAATCTGTTTGTTGCCATTTTGTCCTATTGACAGTTGTCCTTTGCCTTACAGAAGCTTTGCAATTTTATGAGGTCCCATTTGTCAATTCTTGATCTTAGAGCATAAGCTATTGGTGTTCTGTTCAGGAAATTTTCCCCTGTGCCCATGTGCTTGGGGGTCATCCCCACTTTATCTTCTATTAGTTTCACTGTATATGGTTTTATGTGGAGATTTTTTTTATTCACTTGGACTTGAGCTTTATACAAGGGGATAAGAATGAATCATTTTGCATTCTTCTACATGCTTACTACTAGTTGAGCCGGCACCATTTGTTGAAAATGCTGACTTTTTTCCACTGGATGGTTTTAGTACCTTTGTCAAATATCAAGTGACTATAGGTGTGTGGGTTCATTTCTGGGTCTTAAATTCTATTCCATTGATCTTCCTGCCTGTCTCTGTACCAATACCATGATTATTCGGTAGTATTGAGGTCAGGGATCCTGATTCTGCCGGAAGTTTTTTTATTCTTGTGACTAGTTTTTGCTATTTGGGTTATTTGTTATTCCAGATGAATTTGCAAATTGCTCTTTTTAGCTCTATGAATAATTTAGTTGGAATTTCTATGGGGATTGCATTGAATGTATAGATTTCTTTTGGCAAGCTGGCCATTTTTACTATATTGGTCCTGCCAATCCATGAGCATGGAAGATCTTTCAATCTTCTGAGATTGATTTCTTTCTTCAGAGACTTGAAGTTCTTATCTTACTGACTTTCACTTGTTTAGTTAGAGTCACACTAATGTATTTTATATTATTTGTGACTTTTGTGAAGGGAGTTGTTTCTCTAATTTCTTTCTCAGCTTTTTTATCCTTTGAGTAGATGAAGGCCACTGATTCATTTAAGTTAATTTTATATCCAGCCACTTTGCTGAAATTTTTTTATCAGGTTTAGCAGTTCTCTGGTAGAATTTTTAGGGTCACTTAAGATCAAAGACTAGACAAGACTGCGCACTCTCTCCTTACCTATTCAATATAGTACTCAAAGTCCTAGCCAGTGCAATTAGACAACAAAAAGAAGCCAGAAGGATAGAAATTGGAAAGGAAGAAGTCAAAATATCACTATTTTCAGATGATATGATAGTATACTTAAGCAGCCAACCATTCCTGATGAGGGAGTTGGAGAAGGGACTGAAGTTGCTGAGGAAACTTGCAGCCCTATTTGGGGGGTGGGGGTGGAGGGGGAAACAGTGTCAACTGCCCAGACCCGCAGAGCTCCCAGGGACTGGACAACCAACCAAAGAGTACACATGGAGAGACCCAAGGCTCAGGCTACATATGTGGCAGAAGATTGCCTTGTTGGACATCAGTGGGAGGAACATCCCTTGGGCCTGAGGGAGTTTGATGCCCCAGTGTAGGGGAATGCAAGGAAAGGAAGGTAGGAGTGGGTGGGTATGCAGGTGGGATAGCACCCTCATAGAGACAGAGGAAGAGGGGATGTGATAGGGGTTTTCTGAAAGGGAGTCCTGGAAAGGGGATAACTTTTGAAATGTAAATAAAGAAAATATCCAATTAAATAAATCATGCTTTTTGCTTGGCTTTACTCACTTTTATTCACTGGAAGTTTATCCTCTTGCTGAGGCAACCTTTTCTTTGTACTAGACCCTTCTCTGTTGATACTATGGAATTCCAATTAGACTATTGACCAATATCTCTTTAGGAATTCCCCAAAACTCCAGCATCAGATTGGAACTTCTGAGACATATAGTCTAGTGGACTGAATAAGTATAAGATTTGTGACCCTTCTGTCTGGAGATAGTTATTACTGAACTACCTGGAGTCCAGCCTCTAAGCCACTCTTAATATGTGCATGTGTATGTTTGTATACATACATACATATATATGTATATATTATGTGTATATATGTATATATTTTAAAGAACCATGACTAATACAAATTGTAGAGATACAATTTTTAAAACTGAGGTTCTTAATACTTCATCTGGAAGTATTATATATCTGGATTTATATGTTTATATATTGTCTAATTGCATTGGCTGTGACTTATCTATATTCCAACTAGATATGGAAACCAATAGCTAAGTTTCAATTTCACATTTCAATTTCATGTGTTCTTTTGCCTGTCTTGGCAACTTAAGGAAGTTTTCAGGAAATAAAGCCTTTGAACTGTTTTGCCAACTTTATGACTAGATGTTAATCTTGGTTATACGTTTTATTAAAGTGCATATTGTTTCCCACTAAGCAAGAAAATATATTTTGTATGCTAGTCTAATATTCCATTTTTAAAAGTTTATTTTTATTTATTTCTACTTTCTTTTCTTGAAAAATATATTGGTTTTATCCAACAAAAAATATTCATCATTTATAGTGGTTATTTTCTAAATGTTGCTGGCTTTTATTCAAAGGTGTTCATGATGTCTATTAATAAATATATTTCTTCCATTCTAATCTATAGGTTTTCTTCTTTTATTTCTTGACTTACTGCCCTAAAAAGATCTACTTTACAGTTAAACTGAATTAGTAAAAGTATATGTTCCTGGGTTTGTTCTTGGTATTAAAGGGAAATAATTCAGTCTCTTATTACCAACCAGGATAGTGGATGTATATTTTATTGTATATCCTATTTATTTTTTTCTTTTTTTGAAAATAGATTTTCATACAATATATTTTATCATGGTTTTTCTACATAACTCCTCCCAAGTCCTCCACACATGTCTTTTTACACTGTCTTTCTCTTTGACCTTAAAAATCAAACACACTGATTAAAAAATAGGGCACAGATCTAAACAAAGAATTCTCTACAGAGGAATCTGTAATGGCTGAGAAGCACTTAAAGAAATGTTCAACATCATTAGCCATCAGGGAAATGCAAATGAAAATGACTCTGAGATTCCATCTAACAGCTGTCAGAATAGCTAAGATCAAAAACTCAAGCAACAGCTCATGATGGCCAGGATTTGGAAAAAGGAGAACATTCTTCCAGTGCTGGTTGGAGTAGAAACTTGTACAGTCACGGTTCTTAATCAATTTGGAGGTTTAACAGAAAAATTGGAATTGATTTACCTCAAGACCCAGCTATACTACTCCTGCTCATATATCCACAAGATGCTGGTCCATACCACAAGGTCACTTGCTCATCATTGTTGTTAGCAACTTTATCCCTAATAGGTAGAAACTGAAAAGCAACTAGATATGGTACACTTACATCATAGAGTATTACTCAGCTATTAAAAGCAATGACATGAAGTTTTAAGCAAATGAATGAAACTAGAAGGTATCATCCTGAGTAGGTAACTCAGACTCAGAAAAGCAAACATGGTATGTATGCACTATAAAAGGGTATTAGTTATAAAGTAAAGGATTACCATGCTATAGTCCACAGACCCAAAGAGGCTAATAGGGAGGGATCTAGGAGGTACACGTGAATCTCACTAGGAAGGGGATATAGAATAAATATTATGGGTGGACAGGAGGAGGGGCATGAATTTATGTGAGATGAGGATGGAAAGCAGTAGGATCAGATGGTACGATGAGGGAGGGAAAGACTACTGGGAGATACAACTGGAATCAGGGGTGAGGTGGAGAGAGGTGGAGAGCATCTCTTGGATGAACTGGAAACAGTACAATGGGCATTAAAAGTAATCCATGAGAGTGATCCTATCTAAGAGTCCTAGCAATGGGGCATATGGAGATTGAACCCATCTCCTGTAACCAGGCAAGGCTTAAAAGGAGGAGTGGGGACAACAACCAAGCCACAAAACTACATTTGTCTTGCCTACAATATGTGCAGGGGTACAGATAGTGCAGATATAAATGGTGTGGCTAACCAATGACTGTTCTCGCTTGAGATCCATGCCATGAGAGGGAGCCCCCCTCCCAACACTGTTAATATTCTGCCATGCTTGCCGACAAGAGCTTAGCATAACTGTCATTGGAGAAGATTCAACCAGCAACTGAGAAACAGATGCAGAGGCCAAACTTTAGGCAGAGTTTGGGGAATACTTTGGAATAGGTGGGGGAAGAATTTTAGGAGCCTGAAGGGTTAAGGGCACCACAAGAGAACCTATAGAATACACTAATCCAGACCCACACAGGCCAAGTGACTGAACTCCCAGCCTGGAAACATACATGGCACTCACTGATCTAGGCCCTCTATAATTATGTAATGGTTGTGCAGCTCGCTCTTAGGTGGGACTCCTAATGGTTGGAGTAGGGGGCCTTCTCTGACTATGTTGCATGGGTTTGGAATGAATGCTGTTGCCTTACTGGTTTGCATTGTGTAGCCTTAGTAGTTGAATATGTGCCTAGTCATACTGTAACTTGATATGCCAAGGCAAGTTGATATAGGAAGCCTTCCATTTTAAGAAGAAAACGGCAAGTGAAATGGATTGGAGAAAGTGAGCCAAAGACTAGATAGAAAGGAAGGAGAGGAAACTGTGGCTGGGATGTAAAGTAAATTAATTAGTTAGTTAATTTTAAAAACAGACATCTCAAAAATATAATAAAGTAATATAATTTGAATCAAACAAAGATAATAAAAAACAAACAGAAGAAAAGTTTAAACATAGTGTTATTGCTGTGGCCAAGATTTTCAAAGAATGTGTAAGAACTATCGATTTCCTCTGTTTTCTTTGTGGCTGCTTTTTTGTCATATTTTGTCTACTTTAAAAACACTACTCCCCAAGGCAGTGAACCCTTGAAATTGAAAATGGACTGATGGGTTTCAAATGCCAACATTTGGCTTGGATAAAGAAGTGATGTTTGAAGTGGCACTTCTGTGAAGAAATTATTGTCAACTTAAGTGTTCTACCTTTAGAATTTCATACAGTGTTATGAAGTAATACAGCACATCTCTTCTGTATGAGGTTGACTGAGACTGATAACATTCACTGTACCCAGGTCATATTTTTGTGTATTCTCTGAATAATGGTTCCATATAAGCAGTTTATATTTTTAATGGTATTTAGGTGGAATTGTATCCTTAATTTCACTTTCCTGTTGACATTTCTACAAAAAAATATGATTTCCCTTCAGTTTTATATTGGAAACCTTTTAAAACACCTTCACCAAGGCTAACATGTTTTTTCAATTTTTGGAGCTTATTTTTCTTTGGAAGATTATGTTAAATGACAATAAAGGTTTTTTGTTTCCTTATGGTTGATATCAATTGTATTAATATTTTTTAACACAGAATCCTGTATAGGATGTCTGAACAATGTAGAAGTGATGTCTGAACAATGTGGAAGTGATGACAATGGATTTCTTAAATTCATCATATTTAGTAGTGAGAGTCCTGTGTTTCTCCATTAATTATCATGCTGTACTGTTTTCCATGAATACTGTTTAAGGAAACCTTATCCTGCGTCTATTCTGTTAACTGTCTCAAATCATTATAAAGTGCCTGGTCTTCTGTCAATCTGATTTTGTTCCATTGGAATAATCAGTTTTCAGATCTTAAGTTTGCTAAATTATGTATTACATTAGTCAAATTCCATATACTAAAACCAATTTGAATATTCCAGGAAAGCATTGGTCTTGGTGTGTAATACATTTTAACTACCACTAGCTAGCTTTTGCTCATAAATACTTAGTTTTAGATTTCTCACATATATTCACAAAGTACATTGATTTCTAGCATTTTCATAACATGTTTGAATTTGGTGTCATAAACTGTAGGATATAAAATTATACTTATTCTATTTCTTTTTTTACATTCCATAATAATGTATTTATATTTTAGTTATCCAATAACATTTATTTCATTATACCTGTCTAAAAATACATTCAAAAATTCTAAATTAGCTCATTTTAACACTGGAAGCAATATAGTTTATTTTCATGAAGTTTTACATAAGCAGAATACAAACACTTTTTTCAGGGTTTTTCTTTAATGTATGGTTGATCATTAATAGTTAATAACAATCTGGTTTGGAGAGTAGGAAGAGGATAGCAGAGATAGCGAGATAAAGGGAGGCTTTCAGTGCTTTGGAAATCAAAATTAATTTTAGAAAGACAGAAAAGTAGGGCATGGTCATGAGCCATAGGATTGTGCCTGGCATGTTAACAGTCCCCATCCACTTTGGTGGTACAATTCCTGTGTGTTTCTTCTTGGTACAAATAAGCTGCTAGTGGATTTCATATTCTTAGAAGTTCTGCATAGTTATTCATCTTGTCATTTCAAACTCACGAAACAGTGAACAGCTCCAAGTGAAAAGAAGTGGCTGTCTTCAACTGGGGATCTCTGATCTGTGTTCCCATCCAGGATCTTGAGCCCGCAAAGTCCCTAGTTCATTAAATGTCTGAATTCTAGTTTTCGCTTATTAGTCTCATGAGACTGACATAAGCTCTGATCAGTTTTCAAGCCCCCAGTAGCTATTTTCTGCCCAATTTCCCAGCCTCTCAACTGTACAGTTAAAATGTTAGCAAGAAAGAGCCTGGATAATAAAAGTAAGGAATAATATCTAAAACCTTCAATGAATTTATGCTCTTTGGGGATTTTATCCCTGGTAGAGGTCTAATGCTACAAAATACACGCTTTTAAATTTGTACATTTTTTTCTTTCTTTTATTCAGTAAGTAGAGAAGTCGGCTACCTTAAAGGGCATTCCTCCTGAGTAAAGCTACTAAATACAGTATTTTAAAGATGGTATCTGAAATTGTCATTAAAGTTGCTCAAGGACTGAGGCTATGGCTCAGTGAGTGACAGGCTAGCTGCAGAAGCCTGAGCTCTGATTCAAAGAACGCAAGTAAAAGCAGAATTAGGCAGCTAGTAACCCTGAGCTGGAACAGGACAGGGCAGGGCAGGGCAGGACAGGGCAGCACAGGGCAGGGCAGGGCAGGGCAGGCAGGGTTAAGCATGTTCAGGGCTCTCTCCAGACAGCCAGTGTAGCTGAAACAGTCATCTACGATTCAGTAAGACACTATTTACTGAAATACTGTGGGTATGATGGATAACCATCACTTGATATGGCCTCTAGCCTCCACATACGTGTGCATGAGTGAGGGCATCTCTGTACATGTGCACATACATACACATCACACAAACACAAACATGCACATACATTGTTAGAAAATCAGGTAAGATATAAAAATTACATAATTCAAGATAGTGCTATTATTCATGTATTCAACCAAAAGAGAATTTTAGTTATTGCTTAAGTAAGTGTATACATTTAAAAAAAGATAGACATTATTTATAGCCATTTCTAGTGCTAACTGCTTTTTATATGAATGCAGGGGATTCAAATTCAGGGGCTCAAGCTTGCAGAGTAACACATTGCTGCTTTGATCCAGCTCCCTGGAACCCAAACATTCAGTTTTGCAATTTAAGAAAAGAAAAACTGATAACAACAGTAAATAAATACCATTTTGAAGTTAGAATCTTTGAAAAACAAAATAAATGTTTGTTTTATGTGTAAACTCCGGTGTCTCAATTCACTGGCACAAACATCTTTGTTATTCAAGGTGCAATGACCTATCTCCAAATTTCTAGAAGCTATGGAGATCTTCTGTTATTCATGGGACATTTCATTGATCTCCACTGTGTGCAGAAGCCAGCCACACTGCCTAGTGGAGAACAACAGAGACCCAGGGGCTGGTTCTGATTAAAATGCAGAAAATGCACATGTTACAGAGCTCTAATTGTCAGCATGATAAAGCCTCTATCTTAGCAAACTAAGAAACCCAGGCCAAAAAAATCAGGTAGAGAAATTTCTAGGAGCATTTTGACAATAATGGGGCCAATCTTGATTGCTCCTTCTAAAACACTCTTGTTTTGCCTCTCAGTATTGCAATTTTGGTCAATCCTAATCACCTTAACAGGGGCTGGGGGGTGTTTGACAGGATAGCACATTCTCTAAACTTCTTGGTTTTCCCTGCAGTAGAAGTAAATTGTTAAGGACTCAGTTTAAAAGGTACTAACAAATAGTTTTCATTTTTTAGTATTATTGAGATATTTCAAATGAAAAACACCTTATAGAGTTAGACCTGCAGTGTCTCAAAGACAAGTTCAATCCAAACCTTAGGATTCCTTGTTCTTTGAACTCTTCCATGAAACAGCTTTTCCAAGAGCTTCTGATTGGAGTCCATACCTGGCTTTAGTCCGACATTCTGGTTGATGAAGCAATAACGTTGGGGTAGGTAAGGTTTTAAGAAATTGAGACTATGTCAGATTGTGCAAGAGAAAGTCTAAAAATTTCCAACATGGAAACAGAGGGTAAAGTGCCTGCCTCAGGAGCCTACAAGTCTGAATGGAATCCTGTAACCATGAAAGGAGAAAACTGAATCCAACAAATTGTTCTCATTTCTGTGTGTGCACTTGGGCATGCCCTTTCCCTCTATCTTCCACACATTATGCACACGCAAAATAATAATAAATGCATATTCAAACAGTGAACTTTGTCATTTAATCCTAGAACTGTGAAAATAAAGCTACACAGCAGCTTTGAATTTTGAAGATAAGGAAAAACCAATGTACACTACCCACAGATCTGAAGGGTGAAAGAATAATACTAAATGTAACAGGCTCTGCCAGCTCACAATGAAGAATAGGTAAATTTAGGTAATAAATGTGGCTGGCTACCTCCTATCTCAAAATTTATCCTAAAAAATATCCTAAATTTAATCCTATCCTAAAAAATATCCTAAATTTAAGCTTAAAAAGCACAGTCCTTAACTGACCACAAAGTCAAAACCAAGAATCATTGGAAGGCGTTTCTTCTTCCTTTGTTTACCCAAGAAGATGGATTATAATGCTTTTCTTCGTCCTTTTTTTTTCCTGATTTTTATTTGGTTGCTTTGTTTCCTTTTGTTTTTACACATCCAAGTTGCTGCCTCTGTCAGTCATCTTCCAGGCATATATGTAGCAGATGTGCAGCTCAGTCTCCACATTGGTCTCCGAACAACTAGAGGAGGGAAGGGAGTCTGTCCCTAAAGACCCTGCCTGTCTGTGAAATCCGTTCCCCAACTGTACTGCCTTGTCTGGTCACAATGGGAGAGGATATGCCTAACCCTGCAGACTGTTTCCTGCTTTCTCTCTAAGGTTCATATCAGACTGGCTGGAAAGCAGTTTCCATGCCTTCTTCTATAAAAGCTACCACTGTTACAGGACTCTCTGCTGTGGCTCCTTTAGTCTTGTTGCAGGCTGCTTGCAGTTCTATTGAAAAGAGTACTTTACTTAATTCAGTTTCAGTGAACGCTTCCTTGATGGCTCTGGAGTTCCCGGCTTCAATCATTGGGAAGGCATTCTTTGCTAACTTCAGGTTGTCATACCCAAGGATTCAGTTGACTTTCCAACTTCCCAGCACACCCTAGGAAAATCAGGAAAGTAATCTTCATCCAACAAACCCAAAAGAAGATACCCACACAAACATAAAAATAACATAAAAAATAACAGGAAGCAACTATCGCTATTCCCTAATATCTCTTAACAACAATGGACTCAACTCCCCAATAAAAAGACATAGACTAACAAAATATTTCTCATGTAAATCTTCAATTTTATCAGAAAATGTTTGCAATTCCCCTTTTAATTAATTTAGTAATTTCTTTTATGTCTACCATCTTATCTGCATTTTTTATGATCTTAAATTTTAATGTCTTTATATTTCCTGTATTTTATCAGAAATGTTTTCAATGTAAATCTTTGATTTTATTACAAATGTTTCTAATTCCACCTTTAATTAATTTAGAAAGAGTTTTTATATCAACCATTTTCCATGAAATTTACCATGAAATAGTCAATTTTAATGTGCTTCTCTATTTATTTCTTGAATTGTACCAGAAATATTTTCCATGTAAATCTTCAATGTTATCTGAAAATGTTTATAATTCCACCTACAATCAACTTAGAATTATCTTCATGCCTATCATTTTGTCTATATAATTTCCATGATAATCTTTAATTTTAATATGTTTTTCTATATATTTCTACAATTTTGTCAGAAATATTTTCCATGTTAATCTTCAAGTTTATCTAAAAATGTTCATAATTCCACTTTTAATCCACTTAGGAATACTTGTATGCCTACCATTATTATATCTATGTAAAATTTTCCATGATAATCTTCAATTCTAATATGTTCTTCTATATTTCTCTACAATTTTATCAGAAATATTTTCCACATAAATCTTCAGTTCTATCATAAAATGTTTCTATCCCATATTTCAATTAATTCAGCAATGTTTTACATGTCTACCACTTTACTCCTTAACTTTCCATGAAAATTATCCATTTTAACATGTTTATCTGAAATATTTTCCAAGTAAATATTTAATTTTATCATAGTGTTTTTACTTCCCTTTACTTCCCTTTTCAATAAATAAAAATAAATTAAAATAAAGATTAAGCACAAAGGCAAGTTAATCCATGAAGCTACAGTGAAAATGCATTGTTAATGAAATTGTTTTCAAACATTTTAATATAATAACAATAAAAATAAAGAGGATATAAGGTGTATAGTGGGAAAGTTTTTAACATACAAAAATAGAAGAAATAAGATAATCATGAGCAAAGTAAAAAAAAAAGTATCCTCTGTTTAAGCATGACAATTTTTCCTAAAGTTCTAAATAAAAATAACACAAAATGAGAATTGAGACAAATGACATGTGTTTCTACTTAAATTTTTTGATCTTGTGTTAGTCTCTTTATATAGTCTCTTCTACAAGTGATATATTTATCCGCAGGCCTACTGGATGTGACTCCAGACAAGAAACTAACATAATGGGTGGTAAAAATTGAAGTGTGTGTGTGTGTGTGTGTGTGTGTGTGTACGCATGCGCGCACGTGTGTATGTGTGTTCCTCAATGCTTTTTAAATAGCCATAATATTGTGTGTCTGTTATATTTACCTTTTATTGGATGGAGAGGGGACAAGGAGGAAACTGGGAGGGAGAGAAAAAAAGATAAGATGGGAAGATAGACATTGAGAAATTTTTCTCAGAGTAATTTGCAAATCTTTCTTTTCTATTGAAGCCTGGTCTTAAAATCTAAATAGTTTCAAATCTTTGAGCTATATTTTATCCTGACTTTATCCTTCTTTTCAAAAAATATAAAGCTTTTTCTGTCACACCATTCTGCACTCACTCCTCTATCCATCCATCGACACCAATGGAGGTTTTCCATCTTTTAATGTATCATCCACTGGCTCAGTAATTACACAAAATATATTTAAAATTTATCAACATATTACCAACATAATTATCCACCAACTACCATGAATAATTTTAGTATAAATTTGTTTCCATTTTTTTTAAGTCTTAGTCATTGATTTCACTTGCTTACTATTATTCATGGTAGAACAACTGGTACAATCTACAATAATATTTCACTCTTATATTTCCTTAAACTAACATTTTTCCTTATTTCCATGAGTTTAGATAACCTAGTACCATTTATTAAATAAAGAATATTTAGTGAACATATAAGTATGAATGTATTTTAAAACAGAAGACATGCTGGGTTTTTGGTGGCATATACCTTCAAACAGTGCTTTAGAGGCAGAGGCAGGAAGATCTCTGGCAGCTTGAGGTCATTCTGGTCTACAGAGAGAAATCTAGGACATGCAGGACCACATGAAAAAACCATGTCTCACAGAATGAACTAATGAACAAAAAGAACAAAATCTTGAAATTTTAGCTTTCATGTGTCTTATGAAGTGAAAGTAATGGATTTAATTGGAAAATCTGGTTACAAATCCCAAATTACTTACCAAATGTGAGTCACAAGCAGACTGTGTGTGTGTGTGTGTGTGTGTGTGTGTGTGTGTGTATGATTTTTTTTCTTATTAAATTCAGGCATTTCCAAAACTGTAGCTGTGCTTACTAAACTAGTTCTTCCTGATTCAAAGAAAGAAAGAAGGAGAAGGAGGAGGAGGAGGAGGAGGAGGAGGAGGAGGAGGAGGAGAAGAAGGACAAGGAGAAGAAAGAAGGAGAAGAAGAAGAAGAAGAAGAAGAAGAAGAAGAAGAAGGAAGAAGAAGAAGAAGAAGAAGAAGAAGAAGAAGAAGAAGAAGAAGAAGAAGAAGAAGAAGAAGACCCATACACTGTCACCTTTTAAATCCTGAAGACAAAAAGTAGCTCCTAAAATAAATTATGTGCTATTAATGCTCTTGGTAAATCGGCTTCTCTGTTTGTTTTCTACTCCAAAAAGTTGAAGGTGAATTTTTGAAATGTGACCAAGCAACTCAGATGAATATACATCTTTAGGCTAGAAACTGTCTCAAGAACTTGGGTAATAAATATAGAATGAAGGAGATAATTTTACTGTGATGATTTATTTTGTGTGTTCCATTTTCCATTGTGTGTGTGTATTTGTGTGTTTAAGTTAGTAATTAGACGTTGCATGTTACAGCATATACACACCTATTTATATGGATACACTTACCTGTGTGGGTCCGTTGGGAGGGTAAATGCTGATATTTCAGCATCATTCTTCAATCAGTTTTCCATCTCATTTTGGTGGGATATGGTCTCTCATTGAAGCTGGGTATTTTATCTACTCATTCATTGGTCAGTAAGTCTTAGTTATCAGCTTTCTTCATCATCCAGCATGGAAGAACTTCTAGGCACTTATATTTTAGAGCAAATGTTTTACCATCTCCTCAGCCCCGTGGCCTGGTAATTATTTAGAGGTCATTTATTATTTCAGTTTATAGATGGATTTGTCAGATTAGAATTATCTTTTAAATACATGAGCTCTGGATTGATTAAATGTGATGGTCTATTTTGGTAGAAAGAAAGAAATATTCAAAATTGTATATCTAAAATATTTTCTTATATTTAATCTGCAACAGCTAGAAAATTAGTTTGGAATAACCAAAAGAACTTTTTGAGAAAAATATTTAACTATGAAAAATTTATAATCCTAAGAAAAACAATCTGTGTTACAATTAACTATATTTAATCTGAGCCATGACAGCTATGTTCTTGCCATAAAATACTCAACAACTCACTTAACTATAACTGGAACAAAAGTTTAAAAAAAGTTTACTAAATTGATAATTACTTGTAAAGGGGCACATGGTTTTAGTGCAGAATTCTACCATACCTTCAAAGAGAACTTATACCAATACTCCTCAAAATATTCCACAAAATAGAAACAGAAAAACACTACCTAATTCATTCTATGAAGTGACAGTTACTCTTGATACCTAAACCACACAAAGACTTTACAAAGAAAGAGAACTTCAAACTAATTTTTGTTATAAATATTGATGCAAAAATACTCAATAAAATTCTCACATCTGAAGCCAAGACTACAACATCAAAAACATCATTCACCACTATCAAGTATGTCTTATCCCAAGGATACAGGGATGGATCAATATATGAATATCCATAAATTACACCACTATAAGTAAATAAACACAAAAAAGTCTTGTGATCATGTCACTAGATACTGAAAAACACCTTGTACAAAATACAACAATTCTTCATGTCAAAAGACTTGGAGAGGTCAGGAATTAATGGCACAAGCTTAAACATATCAAAAGCAATATGCAGAAAACCAACAGCCAATATCAAATTAAATGGAGAGAAACTTGAACTAATTCCATTAAAATCAGGGACAAGACAATGCTTCTCATTTTCTTTTATCTATCCAATATAGTATTTGAAATTCTAGCTAGAGCAGTTAGACAACAAAAGGAGATCAAGAAGATATAACTTAGAACAGAGAAGTGAAATTATTACTATTTGCAAATGATATGATAGTACACATAAGCAGCCACCAAAATTCTATCAAAGAACTCCTAAACCTGATAAACAACTTCAGCAAAGTGGCAGGATATAAAATTAACTCAAGCCAATCAGTAGCCTATATTTTTACAAATCATAAGCATTCTGAGAAAAAAATTAGGGAAACGACACCCTTCACAATAACCACAAAAAATATAAAATATATCCATGTAACTCTAACCAAGCAAAAGATCTGTAGGACAAGAACTTCAAGACCTGAAGAAAGAAATCAAAGAAGACTTTAGAAGATGTAAAACACTAACCAAAGAGTACATATGGAGGGACCCATGGCTCCAGCCACATATGTAACAGGGGATGACCTTGTTGGACATCAAAGGGAAGAGAGGCCCTTGGTCCTGAGAAGGCTCAATGTTCCAGTATAGGGGAATAGCAGGACAGGGAAGAAGGGAGTGGGTGCTTTGGTGAACAGGGGGAGGGGAGATGGGATAGAGTATTTTGGGAGGGGAAATCATGAAAGAAGATAACATTTGGAATGTAAATAAGGAAAATATCCAATATAAAAATAAAACAGAACAAAACTAAAAAAGAAACTGTAAGGAACTTTAATGCTCATAGACAATGGAGTTATCAGCAACCAATTTAGTATGTAAGGTGATATGTTTGATATCATTACTTATCTTTAACTGCAAGAACAAAAAATTTCAGTATTCATATTTTTTCCAAAAATCATATCAGGATATATTTCCCATGTGACTTGGTATGCTAGCAATCGTCACAAGTTATTTGTTCCAAGACTATGATAGTGACCTTCAAAGAAAAGGGAGTACATATTTTTACACTTCTTGATTTGTGTGAAATGTCAAATATTTCACTTGTTTCTAATCTCTTCAATGCACAAAAGCCTACACAGACAGAAGCACTGAACATGGTTTTATTCAAATTTCTCAACTATTAGAAGCATAGAAATGCCATGCTTGCAAGTCAAAATGTGAGCCCCATAGTAAAATGTTCATCCTAGCAGAGGCTGAGATACTGAGTGAAATTCAAGTTCTGTCTGCTTGCTGTCATCAACTGGCATCCATGTTTCTCATTTATCTTCGCTAATAATTCACCTGTAAGGTTAAACGTATCTTCCTCCAGAATCCTTAAAAATTCCTATGAAACTCTTCTCAGGTACTTTCTCTTTTTAGAAATGTCTATTTTAATTAATGATGTCATATGTTCTTCAGTTTCTGTTATTAGTATTACTATTAGTATTAGTATTAGTATTTGTATTAGTATTAGTATTTTATCTGTGCATTATGTGGCTGTCTGATGCCCACCAAGTACAGGAAAGGATATCAGATCCTTGAGACTTGAAGTTACAAATGGTTGAGAGCTGCCATGTGAGCATCAGGAGTCAGTCAAGGATTCTTTGCAAGAGTAGTCAGCGCTCTTAATCACTCAGTCATTGCCCCAATCTCCTACAAGAGTAATAACTTCATGGTAAGTGTAGTTTCTTTAGCCTCTAGAAAGGTCAATATACATTAGTAATTATTCAGGACAACCAAATCTATCACCAGGGCCATCCTAAATCTGGCAAAGGAATTATTAGCTGCTCCAAAATGGAGGCTAAGATTGAAATATAAATGTTGATTTCAATGAGTCAAATTAACTAACATAAAATGAACTTTCTGTCTTTTAACAGAAAATAAAGGCTGACTCCTACTGTGAGAATGAACAGTATTTTCCTTAGGCAAACATCATTTGTCTTCAGGACAATGCAGAATGTGCTTTTAGTTCAGTGAACAGACAATGAACTGTAGAGAATCTTATCACATTCCCTTAGGTCTCTGTGGTAGCCTCTGTCCATCATTGGGAACATGGATATTTATGGTTACAACAGGATAGGAATTTTTCTGTTTTCCTGAATTCAAAGGGCCCTTCCATGTTTTAAAGAACAGAAAGGTTCATCCAAATTTTCTAGACCACTCATTATATATTGATATTGAATGCCAGAAACTTCTATCTGTTGTGCTGTTTGTACTTTGATGTAACAAAAAAGCTGTTTTACATGACAAATTACACTGTTGTAACTAATTGTAATTAGGACAGAAAGCAGATACATTACATTCACATTTACGAAAAGAGCTACAGAAGATTAATGTCAGTCAATTAAAATTCTAAGTTCATCATAATTTATTTTTTTCACTTCATACCAGAATGGAAGAATTCCAATATGTTGGTGAGCTGATACTTGCACACACTAATCTACCATGCTAAACCCATTCAGATTTACAGACCCAAATGTGTTATAAAACATAATTACTTGAGAGTTAAAATCTTAAGCAAGACTAAAATCCAAATTAAAGTTGCCAAGTTACATATATAAATAGATAATAAAATCTAAGAAAACCCATACCAAAAAGGGTTTTTGTCTTTAGTATAAAGTCATGAAAAATACAAAATTACATGCTGCTTGCTACAATCTAACATGCATTCTTTGAGTTAATTTTAAGACATTGAAAGTTAAATTAATCTTCATGTATTTAAACTGATTCATTTTATATTAGCTTTTTTATATTAGCTGGCAGATGTCACAATAGTGTGTCATCCAAGTTTTCTATCCAATTATGCATGCAAATGCAGAGAATGTAGCAAGAGTATTTTTAATATCATATTTTGATGGTGCTATTCGAGTTTTATTAGACAAATTTATATAATTGCACATAATACTATTTTTAAATAAATTCCAAGTAACAAGCTGTCAATCTTTTAAATATAACAATGTTTTTAATAAGGTTTATTTGATATTTTCTAAAAGTTAAATGTCCACTTGTAGGATTCTCCAATAATAGAAATGTGTTTTTTTTCCATTGTTCAATATGAAATTCTTCTCTTTGAAACAGACAAGACCTAAACTTGAGGGATCAAAACTGATGATGATAGTAATAATATACAAGTAGCAAGAAAGTTACTTTTATATAAAACATGTACTTTCAGCTAAACACAGGTTTCATTTTGAAAATTATGGTCAGCTTTCTTAATAAAATCAGGTCATATTAGACATGTGCTGTACTTACCAGTTGGTTGTACTTCACACATAAAAATCATTTCTGACACAAGTTTTCAATAAGTTGCTTGCCTTTAATACTTACTTACCTTTTTGACAAATAGATTTAGTTTTCCTGTAGTAATTATAATGCCATGGTTAGCCAATTAGTGATAGCTATGATCACTATTGTAGACTTTTCCAGAGTACCAAGTCTGACTTCAGGGACTTTACTTTATGAACATCCTCCACTAGCATTCTACAAAGAAATCTAAAAATTATGAAAGCCAATATCATTTTTTATGTGGATGAAAATCCACTTAAGTTTCTAACAAGAGTCATTGATATAAGCAAATTTATATATGTTAGAGCCAAATAGCCTCCGTCAAATGTGATGGGGAGAAACAAATGCAATTCCACTAAAATCAGGTTTAAAAAAAATGCCTACTCTCCTTGTATCTATTCAATAGAGTACTTGAAGTTTTAGCTAGAGCAATAAGACAACTAAAGGAGAATGGGACTGGGGTTAAAAATTGAAAAGAAAGAAGTCAAAGTATTGCTTGCCACAGATGATATGACAGTATGCATAACCTACTACAAAAATTCTAGCAGGGAATTCCTACAGCTAATAAGCACCTTACGTAAAATTGCTTGATACAAAATTGACTAAAAAATTCATTAGCCTTCCTTTATACAAAGATAAGTGAGCTGAATAGGAAATTAGAGAAGCAATATGCTTCACAATAGCCACAAGTAATATAAAATATCTTGGTGTGCTTCTAATCGAGCAAGAAAAAGACATGTATGACAAAACCTTAAAGACTTTGAATAAAGAACTCAAAAAATATATTAGATGATGAAAAGGTTCCATTAGGAAATTGGATGTGAGAAATGGTGGGAAGGGGAACAGGAGAGATCAATTGTAGAGAGGGTAGAGGGGGAGAGAACTGGATTGTGGGTAGGGGAGCATCTCTGGGATAAACTAGAAACCTAGGACAAGGGAAACTCCAAGGGACCTATGAGGGAGAACATAGCTAATACTCCTATCAATAGGAGATATGGAAATTGAACCATCACCTCCTGTTACCAGGCATGAATTTCAATGCAGGAATGGGGACAACCACCGACCAACAAAACCTTCAACTAATTTTGTACTGACTGCATGATATGCAGAGATAAAGATAGAGCAGAAATTGAGGGATTGGCCAACCAATGACTGTCCCACCTTGAGACCCGTGCCACGAGAAAGAATCCACCTTGGACACTATTAATTATATTCTCTTCTATTTGTAGATAGAAACAGCATAACTGTCCTCTGAGAACAGTTGATGATTCACCCAAAAGATGATTGAAACAGGTGCAGAGACTCACAGACAAATTTTAGAAGGAGCTCAGTGAATCTTATGAAAAAGGGGGAAGAAGAATAGGGGAGCCAGGTGTTCAAGGAAACCACAAGAAAACTACATAACCAACAAACCTAGACCCACAGGGATTCAACAAGATGGAACCACTGACCAAAGAGCATGCTTGGTATGTAACTAGTCCTCCTATTCATATGTAACAGATGTGGACCTTGATCTTCAGGTGAGACCACCAACAACTGGAGCAGCGCTGTCTCTGATTCTCTTGTGAGGATTTGGACCTTTTTCCCCTACTGGGATGCCTTATTTAGGCTCAATAGAAGAAGATGCACCTAGTCTCACTACAGCTTAATATGCCAAGGCTGGTTGATACTCATGGGAGGTGAAGTCTCTTCTGTGAGAAGAAAGAGAGAGGGATTTTTGTGAAAGGTAGGTGAGAAGGAGGGAATGGAAGGAGTGCAGGAAGGGAAATCTGTCATCTGAATGTAAATTAAATAAAATTAAAATAAATAAGTAAATAAATTTTTAAAAAGTCTCTAACATAAAATAATATATCTGTATTCATGTTTGATTTTCTTTTTGGTTCCCTATAGACTTCATTTCACTGCATATTCCTTTTTTGTTTTTCAAGAGCTAAAACACCCAAGGCTTCATTTTTACAAAATGTCAGTCATGACAATATCCTGTTGAAGAAAAGATTCTGAATGTTTTCATGAAAAGTAACTTAAAATTTATAGCTATAAAAAAAAGATTAAACTGCTTAATATATTGACAGTAATCACTTCACCTAAAAGTGATAAAAACTGTTTCTTCTCTGTCTTACCATAGGTGATTCTAAATAAGATCAGCCAATGGTTTTACACACATCTTCTTTTATTTAATCAGCACTCTAAAATTCAGGTTGCTACTATTGAATATGAGAAATGAATATACTGTTTACTATATATACATGATTGTTATTATCTTAGATTATTGAGGTTTGAACTTAACCTGATGCTAAATTGGATATATATGAGCTATAGAGCAAAAATTAGATGATCGCGAATGGAAAACTAATTCAATACAATTTTATTTGGACTTAAAGGTGTGTGTGTGTGTGTGTGTGTGTGTGTGTGTGTGTGCACTCATGGATTTGTGCATGTACACATGTGTACATGTGCATGTATGTATGTGTGTATAAAAATCTATTTTATTAGAAGCATTTCTATAAATCAATAGTTAGTATTTAGTCTGATATTAAAGCCAGTGTTAGCTTACTGCCAGGTTGAAGATACCCAAACATGGACACACACACACACGCGCACACACACACACACACACACACACACACATTTGCATGTTTGCAGACTTTTAAACTGCTCATAAAGTGTAGTGATTTCTGAAGGCTTTGTGAAAAATGAAAATGATCAAATGCTTATACACAGGTATTCTAAAATATATTAAGACCATCAAGTGTTTATTTCCAGAGTTCTTTCCCCTTGCCTTTACCACAAATGACAATGTGCTATAGAAAATTTTTCTTTCCACAATTTTTTATCATTGTGAAACAATCCCCTCCTCCACTCTTTTGTTAGTACCTTTCTCCGACTCCTCCAATATGCATCTTTCTTCTCAAAATAAACTCTTCGAATTCATTTTTTCTTTTTAAACTATTCTCATTTAAAGTACTTAAAATAGCCTTTCCAGGATTTTTTTTATAAAGATAACAGACACTGCATATATAGCTTCCTTCTTGCCTATCTCAAATTCTAAGAAATAACATAAACAAAGGTAGCTAAAATATTATACATAATTTTATGCTTTTTCACAGACTTGTGTTTTCCCGTAAAGTTCTAATTTCCTAAAAGTATGCAAACATTTGTGAGCTTTAATTGTCTTTAATGGTGGACAAACTACTAAATAAGATGAATAATTCAAAGTAACCTAGAGAGATTGGAAAATTTCTTTCTCATAATTTGATATGACAAATGATAGTAAATAATGCCATATAGATGGATATAATTAAAGAAGAAAATAAATAAGTTTGTTGTAATTTAATTGTATAGATTTTTGACAGAGTCATACAGAGAATGAGATAATTATCAATTTTTATGAATCATCAAAGTTGAGTAGTTTACTAAAATAATAATGTAATAACCATCTTCAGTAACTAACTAAATTAACAAATAAAAATTGAATAAAGATTTTATTGAATATCAAAGTTACTTTTGAATAGGAGTAAAATTTAGAAATCTGATTGATATTAATGAGCTACAATTAACAAGTAAATTATGATGTCATACAAACTAAAGATAAAGCATTAAAGAAAATGCAAAGCAAGTTCATATGCTGAACTATTCATGACAACTGCTGGCAATATTTTTTGACTTGGTAGAAAGATAAGGGACTAAGATATTGTTGAAGGAAGTAGATCACTGGGGAAAAGCCATCAAAGGAGAAATTATCCATGATATCTTTCTTTGTTTTCTCTACTTCCTGTTCATCATGGTGTGGATGGTTGTCCTCTGTCACCTTTTCTGATGTTATTGCATTATGTCCAAACATACAAGGCCAAGCAGACATGAAGTAAAAAACTCTGAAACTGTGAGCTAAAATAAGTCATGCCTAAATTATTTCTGATAGTTGTGCTTGGTCACAACAATGGAAAGAGTAAAATAGACTCTTGATTTGAAATCTTAGCTTGTATGCTTTGAAGTTTGAGCCTTCCCTCTTACCTAGTTTTTTGGGTCTGTGGATTGTGGCATGGTTATCCTTTACTTTATGACTAATATTGCCTTCTAAGTGAGTAGATGCTGTGTTTATATTTATGGATCTGGATTACCATACTCAGGAGGATCTTTTTTAGCTCACAAGAAAAGCTACAGAATCATCTAACCTGGGCCCATAGCAGTTCATAGAGGCAAAACTGTCAACCAGAAATCATGCACAGGATGGACCTACTCACTGCACATATGTAACCATTGTGGGATTCCTAAAGCTAGAGTAGGAGTGGTCTCTGATTACATTGCCTGCCTTTGCATCCCCTTCTACTAACTGGAATGCTTTTTCTAGCCTCAAAAGAAAATAGTCCTAGTCTTACTGCAAGTTGATATGCTAAGGCTAGTGAAAATCTATGAGAGTCAGGGGAGGGTAGGTGAGGAGAGACTAGGGAGAAAGGAGGAAGGGAAAGCTGTGATCAGGATGTAAAGGAAATAAATCACAAAAATCGAAAATATTTCAATCTTAAAAAACCTTTAAAACAAAGAATATAGAAAATGAAATAAAATAAATTAAAAAACCTTTAAATGAAACAGTTGGGATGTCAGTAACATGTTTCGAGTGTGCTGATGAGAGACTTTTTTTGGAAATATTAATTGAAAGGCACCTGTTGTACCATGGTGGGAGGATGCCCAGTGGGAGCACTACCCTCTCAGAAGAGAAGGGAAGGGTGATGGGAATAGGGTGTATGAAAGGGGAGTGACGGCATGCAGTGTTTCTGATGCAAATTAATTAATCAATTAATTAAAAATAAATAAATAAAATCATTAAACACATATGTGTAAGTCACACACTGAATGTATGTGACATAATCCTATATACTGGGGCCCAAACACTATAATACTAAAAGACCAAAAAGCTACACCAGCAACAGTATTCCTATCTCTATTTAATGGTTCAGCAATGTGAGCCACAGGCCTTGTGTTCCTCCTCCTATCACAGTCATGAACTATCAAAAGATCACAAAATTTCTACCTTTTAGTGTTTCATTTATTCTACTGCCTTCTTTTGTGTTTCAGTGATTTTCTGTGAAAGCATATCTTTGATTATCTTTGTGTCAATAAATGTTTTATTTGTTATCATTTTAAAGCATGATATATCATAAAGTTTTTTGAAATTCATAAAGATAAAACATAAACGTGTTACAGAACTGACATCACTCATATAAAAAGCCTTCTTCTATACAGCTTCTACCCCCCACTGTATATTTGCCAATATCACAAATTATATCTCAGTATTTTGTGGTATTGTCAGTTAAATTATAGGGAATATTGTCAACTTAATCTGCATATCTAAATATAATGGCATTTGTTCTTACATTAGCTTGTATATTTTTCCATAGGCTTGCCATTTTCTATTTTTTATTTCATGAAAGATTTCTCTTTTATGATTTTAGTTCTTCTAAGCATTGATTTTCCATGCTTATTAAGTTAAATTTAAAAAATATATTCTGTGCATAATGTTATTCCTTACTTAATAGTCCAGCTAATATGTACAATTTCAAAAGATTGTGTGAGCCATGGTTTGGGGAAGAAGACTGGGACTAAATAGTGTCTACTGTATATGACAGGATAAAGGTGTTCACAAATTCACAGCAACTATAGTTATTCTGTACAAGACCTGTAAAACATTAAACTACTGACATGGTCTCAAATAGTTTTAGAGGACCTATTGATGGATGACGGATGCTTAAGAAGAGAAAATTGTTTTGCTCTATTAGGTCAATCATGTCCTGGTAAACTGCCCCATATCCATGAACATATATGCAGCACAAATTGGACTGAGTAAGTAATTAAAAGCATAAAGAATATAAAAATTTAAGAAGGTTTGAAAGAATCAGAGTGGAATTTTAAAAAGTTGGGGAAGAAATAGGTTTGATATGATCAAAATATCATTTATACATGATGAAATTCTCAAATAATAAAACATTTTATTAAAAAAATATGATACTTCTCATTCTAGCATATTTCCAAGAGACTTAATAAGTTATATAATTACGCAAGTTTTATTCAATGGTCACCATTAATAGTATTAAGTTAAACCTAAATTAAAAACCCAATCTACCAAAATACCACAGCTTTTAAAATTGAATTGAAACAAAGTATCCATGCACTTAAAATGGAGGAGAAGGAGGAGGAAGAGATGAAGGAGGAGGAGATCATAAAATGATCATTATTTACTTCTGGTATCAGAATTTCAAGAGAGAACAGTATTTGAAGTGCTTCTGAACTATTCATCTTTGATATACACATGGATATCAAGTTTTAAGGTAGGAGCACTTTGCAAAGATAGCTGTGCATTGATAAACTCTACAAGAGAAATGTAAGTGCACTATGGGAGTATTTGCTGATTGCAAGAAGTGAATCTAATATTGCAAGAAATCAATTTATTTGACTACTTCTTACATTTGTATTAATTTTGTCTTTATGATCTCTAATGATTAAGAATGCCTTTGGGACACTATAAATTATGAATTGGATATTTCAATATAGCATTCAGAGGATTAAGTCTTGAAAATAAAATTTTATTCAGAATGGTCATCTTCCAAGTAGAAAATTAAAAGTAAGTAATTGAGAAATAAAATTTATGAGAATACTTATATTGAGAGCAGCTCAGCAGCAGCAGCGGCGGCGGCAGGTCTGTGCACCTGCTGCTGGGTTCTGCCGACCATTGGGGTCCAGCCCGATCGGCTTGCAGAGGAGGGCGCCATCTTTCCTCGGGGCACTGCAGGCGGCTGGAAGCTCTACCTAGGTGCATGGACAGACTCTTAACCTAACATCGACTACCCAGTGCTAGAGGGATGGAGAGGACCCTAGTCCAGAAAAGACTAAATCCTGTTTTGTAGGAGAGTACCAGAACAGAGAAATGGTGGGGGGGGGGGAGTGATTGGGGAATGGGGGAGGAAGAGGACTTAAGGGACATATGGTGAGGGGGGGAACTGGAAAGGGGAAAGCCTTTGGAATGTAAACAAAGAATATAGAAAATAATAAATATATAAAAAAATTATAGACTAAACAATTACAATTGAAGAGATTATGTGAACAAAACCTATATTTGGTAAAATAACCAGACTATGAAAAGACCATATTTTCTATGTGTTGAATTGCAGTATGCTTTTCCAATTTCTGAGATAAAGTGATGAAAGTATGGGACAAGAGAAATGTCAATTTATATTTAATAAAAGGAAGTCCACATGAAATTATGGACTGTGAATATTTCATATTTAATATTATTTGAAACTGTGATCTTGCTTGTAAAGAAGAATATTTATCAAGATCAAATAGAAGGCATATAAAGCAAGTCCAAGGGAGGAGGTCCTTGCTAAGGGCTTCAGTGGAGCAAGAGACAAAGAACAGACATTTACGGATCTAACACACAGTGACACAGTCACAGAGCACTGATTTGATGACTCTGAGCTATTGAAAAGGCAATCTAGCCTTCTGCACCAGAGGTGAGTGACTTTTCTTACAATTGGCAATTTCATAAAACAGCACTGGTATAAGACCCTTCACAGGCTAAAGGTAGATGTCATTGATACATAAATACTGGAGTTAATTAGAAAAAAAATTTCCTTTCACATACATCACCCCTCAATGAGACAGGTAATTCAAAACTGTTAATTGCCTAAATATCACATTGTTAATAGGGTTTATAAGGTTAAATCCTGTCTTTTGGCAGTCCCAATTAACTCGTCATGGATACCCATCTCCAGACCACCATTTGAGGAATGAAAAGATTTATTCATTGAGGCCATAATGGGAAGAAAAACAGAGTTCATGTATATTTCACCTGAAGTCCATCATTAGGCTCCTAACACAATGTGTGCATTTAAGGAGAGACCAAGAGTCCACAGTCTTGACGAAGATATTGTCTCACATACATTGACTCACCAGTATCAGGGTTCCTGGGTCTCTGCAAATATGGTCTTATAAGTTGCTAGAACTGTGTGAAATATTTTTCTGGTACATAACTACCTCTTGAGTATCATTAGGACTTTACCTTTTCCCTTTCCTAATCTTAAGAGACCTAGGGAAATTCCACATTTTGGAGTAAGCTGTTAGAACAGATCTATTACCAAATGTAGAGGTATAAATGTATCTTTAGAACATCTCTTCTGCCAGGATAATTACAACATAGTCATAGGTATTTATGGGGAGATAAGAATAAGTTGCTGATATGCTTCTAGCCAACATAGACTAAAATAAACAACTTTTTACCTTAAATGATGAAGAAAGCAAATGAAATAATAAATTTCAAGATCTTGGAGTTCATATAAGCCACAGCAAACCCCAGGAGGAACAGTGTAAAGTGATCATCTCTACATAAGGCCTTGGGTGTTTAGGGTACAGCCATTGCAAAGATGCAGAAAAATGAACAAAGCTTCCAGAAACACACACAGATATGAGAACTTGAGAAGACCCAAAGAATAGAGCACTGGGAAGAATTCTGGAGGAAAAAAAGAGCTGTGAAGCATTACATTATTTCTCACAGTGGTCACCTGAGATCTGTTCACTTCTTCTATATTAGTAAACTATGCTGAGGAAGAACTATATAAGATTAGCAGGAATGGACAGTGAGGTTCATATCCAGAGCCAAGAGTTACTGTTCTCATAACTGGATCAAAAATCCTTCAATGCATTATCGCTTGATAAAATATAAAACAGTGTGTGTGTGTGTGTGTGTGTGTGTGTGTGTGTGTGTGAAAACAAAGGAACATAGCTCATAAATTTGAAAAAATGGGGCAAGTGATGAAGAGGTTAATGAAGAAAAGGGAATACATTGTAATTATATTTCAATTTTGCATACTAAATATACATATACGCATACACATATACATATACATGTGATGGTTTGTATATGCTTGACCAGGGAGTGGCACTATTATGAGGAGTACCCTGTGGTCGTTGGCTTAAGACCCTTACCCTAGCTTCCTAGAAGTCAGTCTTCCACTCTGCTTGCATAATGGCTGCCTAGATGATACCCTGCTCCCACCATGATGATAGTATACTGAACTTCTAAACCTATAAGCCAGCCCCAATTAATTATTGTTCTCTATAAGACTTGCCTTGGTCATGGTGTCTGTTCACAGCAGAAAAACCCTAACACAGAAGTGGGTACCAGGGACTGGGGTATGGCTGTGATAAGCCTGACCATGCTTTTGTTTGGAAGACTATAGATTTGGAAAGCAGTGAAATGCTTTCAATGGGGTTTAATGGGCTATGCTAGTAAAAATATGGAAGACTTTGTTACTGAGAATGATTTGAATTGTGCAGACCTGGCCCAAGAGGTGTCAGTGAAAATTTTCAATATCTGGCCTAGAGACTGTTTTTTGTGATATTTTCATAAAAAATGTGGCTACTTTTTGCTCCTGTCTGAAAAGTCTGCCTAAGGCTAAGGTGATGAGACTCAGATTAATTGCACTGACCAAGGAAGTCTCAGAAATGCCCATCATAGACTTTGTTCTTTGGTTAAGTTTTATGAAGAGCATTTTAAACAAGCATATCAATCTGAGAAAGGAAAAACGTTTACTATATGGTTCCATATTAAGGAGGTACCAGGAAGTGAAGTGGAGTCTAATCCTGTGTTCTAGGAGATAGCAGATTAAGGGAGTAGGACTTTGGGGCAAGATTCTACCCAGCTAAATTTAGATGCAGGCATGGTGGTACACAACTTTACTCCTATGAGACAGTCAGGCAGATCTCAAATTCAAAGTCAGTTTTAAGTTCCAGGACAGCTAAGGTTAGGCAGTGAAGGAGTTGGAAAACAGAAAACTGGTGAAATGTAGTATAACAAGGGGGCCAAGTTCCATCCCCCAAAAGTAGTAGAACTCAGCAGCTTTGTTCATTTGATTCTGGCTTTATAGTGAAGAGGAGAAGGAGACTATGGGAACAATTGATACTGGTTAGCTGGAACTAAGAAATTAATGATGATTAAGAAGAGACCAGGGTCGTTAAGGTGAAATCAGCTGGTAATTATTTTCTGAGAGCAAAAAGAAGCTGTGTTCCAGAAATAGCCAAGGATGTACCTCATGCTTCAGTCATGCTTGTGGTGTGTATTGTATTAGTGAGGATATCAAGGTGACTCAAGATAAAGGTGCTTACTCAAAAGCTTGTCATGTAGTGGGAGCAGAGAATCAAATCTTTCCAGTTGACTTCTGACCACCACTCAGCCACTGTGGAAACACATACACACACACACACACACACACACACACACACACACACATTAAATAATACAAGTCAAATCAGTAAAATTAAAAATAGCATAACAATAGTCAAGCACATATAATTTGAGATAATAGCCAATTTCACAAATGATATCATACTAGATGCTATAGAAGTAAAATAGGTAATAAAGGATTATTCAACTTGGTTATTGAAACAAATTTGAAAACAGAAAAGAATCAAAATATTATTTGAAATATATAAAGATCCAAAGCCTTCTTTAAAAGAACCTACCTAAAGGATTTGATAAATATTAAAGCAATTAATTTTGTTTTTATTTTTGCCACATAGAAAACTCTAGGGCTAGAGTATTTCATTATAGAATTCTATTAAACAAAACCTACCTAATTTTTTCCATGAGATTAAAGAAGAGACAATGCTTCCCTCCTGATAAATAAAAGTATAAGCCAATATTTCTAATAGCAAAAGTGAAATATTCCCAACAGAATCATAGCAATTAAGCTCAGTATTATACAAAGTAATAATGCATTATATTATATCTGAGAGGAATGTATTACAAGCAAACATAAACATAGTGTTAAACAATCATTGTATGTAATGAAGGTATCCAAACTTCTAGAAGAAAGTATCTGTGACTTGAGATTAGCAAAAATAATTTAAGCCTGACCCCTAAGGTGGAATTCATAAAATAAATTGTGATAAATTGTATTTTATAAAAATGAAGAACTCGGGGTCTCTAAAGTCACTTTTGAGAGAGACAAACCATAGATAAATATCTAACTTGATATGTTAGATTCATAATAAGGAATAAGTATCAAGATTACATGAAGATATTTCAAAATAAACACTCAAATTTAAAAGTATGCAAACAATTTTTAGAGGAACAAAACACTCCCTTGAAACCTGTTTTAGAAAAGCAAATGTTAATTTGTTCCTTGAGACTTTCACAAGATGATCCTTTTCTTTTGGAAGCAAAAGATTCTGTTTTCGAGGACCTAGCAAAATCATTGGTCTCCAAATCTAAATACCCCAATTCTTTTCAATTATTTCATAGTTCCAATGGAAAACAATAACGACAGCTATCATTGACTAGTAAGTCTATAAATCCAATAGGATAACCCACTACCACTACTGTCTCTTACTTAAACCAGTATGATTTCCACAGATAAGTTAACCCGTTAACAAAGAATCTTTTTTAAAATTTTTTAACATCAGAAGACGACTGTAGAAAGCAATAGTTGATCAAAATACCGAACCACTGCCCATGGGTGCTTGAGTTCAAATGAGATTTCTAAATACAATTGCTTCAACTAAGGCTCAGGAAACATCAGGAAGAAGAGAGAGAAAGATCGGAGCTAGAGGGCCAGGAAATCTACTGAGAAACTGTGCTCTAAGAAATGGAAACTATACCCATGAAATCTCAACTGCATGGCTGTGCCATGAAGACTTGGACAATTCCAACACAGATGACATTCCAAGGTAGATGGGAGAAATATCAGAGTCCCATCATAGATGAAAAGCAATTAGCAAATGCTGAGAGAGAAAATTCATCTTCCCCCAAGGATTAGGCCCCTGACTGTTTATCCAATTCTCGGAGGTAAGACATAGAAATATTTACATGCAGGAAACATTGAATGACTAAAGTGGTTGTATTCATGTACTGACTCATTTATATCAAATGTAATAAAAAATGATTGAAGAATAGTAGGTTTATAATTTGAGAGGGATGATAGATATACATGAGCTGTGTAGGAAGTCCAATATGAAGGTTATTTATTTATTTATTTATTTATTTATTTATTTTGGTTTTTCGAGACAGGTTCCTCTGTGTAGCCCTGACTGCCCTGGAATTCACTCTGTAGACCAGGCTGGCCCCAAACTCAGAAATCCTCTTGCCTCTGCCTCGCAAATGTGGGGATTAAAGGTGTGTGCCACCACTGTTTGATAGGAGGTAATTTAAAGTAAGCATATTCAATTAAATTTTAACAGAATAGGCACGTGAAAGGGGAAGGATTATTGAGTTTTTGAGTGATAGGAAGATTGTAGATGGATATAATTGAGACGTGGAATCACATATACAATACTGACAGACTTAAAAAAAATGATATTAGTCTTTTAGTACTTTAGTTCTCAGGAAGCATAAAGCATGATCAGCCCTGTAAAGTATGGAAAAACCCTGCTGGAGAGAGGATACTGCTTTAGTTATTATCTTTTGTGTTGCCAGGCAAAAGATACACATGGTATTTCTAGTGATGAGGGCTGCAGGCAAATAAAGATGAAAACACAAAGAAACAAAGAAAAGTATGTCTGAGGCCAAAGAATGAGTCCTCATAAGGAAACAAAGCAATAGTCATTGCTATTTTGGCTTAGCTACAGTTGTAGAGACTCAGCAGTAATTTCCCTAGCTCAGCATCAGCTCTTGTGACCCACGCCATTTGTCAAGGGGACACATAGTGCTTACTGCTCTAGTGGCTTTACGACCCAGCTCTCCTGAGTTTTTTCCTAAATGTATCTCTCTATATATTTCTTCTACCTCAACTTTCAGCATTTTCTTATTCTGCTAGTTCTCTCCTCTTCTCTTCTCTTCTCTCTCTCTCTCTCTCTCTCTCTCTCTCTCTCTCTCCCTCTCTTTTGGGTGTGTGTGCATGCATGTGTGTATGCATGCTATGCACATCTGTGTTGTAAATTTTCTAATACTAATTCACATTTTTTCTAATTATAATAGGCAACCAGAGTGCTATTAACTTATGAAGCTATGATTGGATTTTTATTAAACAATATTTTAAAATATTGGATGACTATTAAAAGTACAAGAAAGGCACTCAGAATGAAAACCTTAGACAAGCATTGAAGTTGAGTGTAGACTTCTCTAGGAGATTTATGTTATCTAGTTTCTAGTTGATTTTGTTTCTAGCATTACCATGGCTCTTTTATTCAATATAGCAAAACCATTGAACATTAAGTGGGCAAAATGAATATAGTGTTTGTGTCTGCATATGTTAGGGCCAATGGGTAAAACATTTTAGATTGATGGAATATCCAGATATATAAGTAATATAATATAGAAGTAATAAAAACTTACACATTCCTTCCTATGTATAATACTTTAGATCGATGGAATATCCAGATATAGAAGTAATATAATATATAATAAATGTACATATTTCTTCCTATGTAAAAACCACTGCTGCAGGCTTCTGAATAGTCAAAATTTTATATCATAATTCAACTACCAGCATGAACATTTAGGGACAGAAAAGAAAATAAATGTGTGACAATTGTAATTATCTACCCTCTTCATCACTAATCAATTTTTGCATTTCTTAAATTTTGAGATTATAATTTAATAATCTTTCTCCCTTCCCTTTCCTCTCTCCAAACACTTTCATATACCCCTCCCCATTCTCTTTTAAATTCCTGGCCTTTTTATTCACTAATTTATATTGTGTGCATGTATATGTATTTGCATATGATGTATATGTATGCCTATATGCATATGTGTATATTCCTTTATGTAACCTGCTCAAATATCTTTTTAAAGTTTATTCCTTATTCAAGAACACAATACTAAGAATTCCACTTTTGACCCAGTGTTTGCAGAAGAGTTCTCAGACACATTTTAAGTTATGTAGCCTGTTTACTATGGGTTTACTATGTTTACTATGGGTTGGATCGGTTTGCTAAGTGACAGGGTAAATAATACCAACCATGAAGCATACCTTGGCTTGGCAAGTTTCATACATGATTTTAAAGGGACATATTGAATAATAATGCAATGAAATATTAAGCTATTTGTAAAATGTAGGCCAGTCTGTGTCCATTAGGTTTTAGTTCTTTTCAAGACGCAACATGGTAAAAGGTTGAGATGCCACATGAACCACGGGTGCAAATCCAGGACATAGAAGATGCAGTGGGAAGACCTCTACATCTTCTATTCATATACTTTCTATACATTCAATACAGAGTGAGATCACACTGCAAAATTAATAAAACAGGAAAAGGAAAATTTGTGAAAATAGGTGGGTACATTGACTACAAGTAGATTGGTTCATACTCTGAAAACCACATAATGAATAGCAATAGTAAGAAAATGAAGGAAATGGAGCATTATATGTTAAAGAGTTAAATTTGCTTGTGTGATGATGATAGTGTGGTTATTTTGAGTATTTTATTTTAAAAAGAGGACTACTGAAGTTTTGAAAGTGAAGAAATTTAAGTTTACAGTAGCTTAAAATATATCAGCAAACAAATGTATACGACATTCAGACACGTAAATAAACAGAGAAATTTAAAGATTGTCAAATAACAAAATGATATATAGGGATGTTTCTGTAAAATTAGGATCTCCTATATTTTATATATTCAAATCTTTTGTGCAATAATCAAAACAAAATTTAAATTTAAGGATAGGGAACACCTTTAGAATCTTGACTTCTTTCTGCTAATATTTTATGAAGAATTTCTACTACAGTTTGATTCACAAGAATACACAAATAAAAAAAATGAAATATTGTAAGTTTTGCTTCTAATGTTCAAGCAGCCTATATGAATTTGAATTATTATATTATTTATTATGAATATTAAACATATCCTAATGGCTTGGGCTGTGGCAAATATCATCTGTAAAATTCCCAGAACCCCTGCTTTTACTTGAAATCTTGCAACAATATGCTCATTGTCACTAACTGGAGATTCTTCCAAAGTTATCTTTGAAGTAAAAGTACTTTCTACCAATTCTTTATTTTTCAACACATTTGAGAAAATAGTTATTATTTCAGGCAAAGCAATGATCTTTAAATTTTATACTACTCACTTTGTGAAGAAATTTAAAATTGGATTTATATTTCACTTTCATTTCAAATTAGTTCCCTGTAATGATCATCAGAATTATGGTTTGAGATTATTCATTTATTGCTATGTTCTTAAATTTTGCTTTAATAGAGTCCAAAAATTCAAGAATAGTATCTTTTATGTAAGAGAATTGATTGGGTCACCAAGTATTCTTCATTAATTGAAATATATACTATTCACTCATGATCTTCAATATTACAAAGGGGGTGATTCTTGTGAGAGTTTAATGAACTCTCAATTGTGCTTTATTTGTCACAATATCCTGTCCATGTTAAGCATCTTATTTATTTATTTATTTATTTATTTATTTATCTTCTTTAATCTTTTTATTTTCTTTATAGTCCAGTCATTATCCCCCACCTGGTCTGCTCTCCCACAGTTCCTCATCCTATTCCTCTTTCCTTCTGTCTCCAAGATGTTCTTACCTTCTCACCTCCCCCAATACCCTGGCAGGCCTCCCTACTCCCTGGGTCTCCAGTCTCTTGAGGGAAAGGTGCTTCTTCTCTTACTTAAGCCAAACCAGACAGTCCTCTGCTATATATATGTTGGGGGTCTCAGACCAGCTGCTGTGTATGCTGCCTGATTGGTGTCTCAGGGTCTGAGAAATCTCGCAAGTCCAGGTTAATTGAGACTGCTGGTCTTCCTATATGGTCGTCCTCCTCCTCGACTTCTTCCAGTCTTTCCCTAATTAAGTATAGACGTCCCCAACTTCAGTCTATTTGTTGGGTGTAAGTATCTGCATCTGTCTGTCAGATGTTTGTTGGACCTCTTGAAGGATGGTCAAGCTAGGCTCTTGTCTGTAAGTATACCATAGAATCAGTAATAGTGTCAGGCCTTAGACCCTCCCCTTGAAATGGATTGAGCCTGTCACTGGCCCTCCCATGCCTCAGTCTATTCTACATTTTTGTCCATGCAGTTCTTTTAGATGGGAACAATTCTGAGTTAGAATTTTTTACTGTGGGATGGCAACCCTGTCCCTCACTTGATGCCCTGTCTTTCACTGAAGGTGGGCTCTACAAGTTCACTCTCCCCACTGTTGGGCATTTCATCTAAGGTCCATCCCTTTGAGTACTGAATCTTTCACCTCCCAGGTCTCTGGTACATTCTAGAGGGTCTGTTTGCTTTCCACCTGCCAAGGTTGCCTGTTTCTATTCATTCTTCTGGCTCTTGGGGCTTCGCTCCTGTTACCCCTCCAATACCTGATCATGTTCCCCTTTCCCCTCTCCTTACCCCCCACACATGTCCCACCCTCACCTGCCCAAACCATGATTCTCCCAACTCAGCTAGTTTTATTTGATTAGGGAACAAGTAATAAATTTATCACTTTGAAGAATATTTGAATTTATCTCCTTAAAACCCTTTTTCCAATACATTGCATTTTATACCATATTATATTAGTCCCACAATGACATCTTCCATAATATAATTATTTATATATAATCATATATAATTATGTAATATGTGTAATATTTATTATATAACATATTTATAAATACAAAATATTTGTGGCAAATACATTCACTGTTTGATATATTGCTTTTCCACCTACTACCAGAATTTCTCTTAGGTAAGTTTCCAAATACAAATCAGATTGTGGCAGACACAAAGAGATTTTGTAAAATGTGAAGGCAATTGCGATAGAAAATGGCCTTTTTGCCTCTTTCAGTATTTCCAACCAGCCTGTAAGAATGCAACCGTGCTTGTATCGAGTCTTTAACTTTGCAAGTATTGAAGTATAATCATAGGCTAAAGCAAGCACACAGCTCTTTGAGGTACAGAATTGTCATGGTTTTGTGGCTGTCATGTCTGATTCTTGATTCACACATGCAGCTAAGGATTATGAACTCTCTGTCACTGGCTTCTGTTCCCCACTTTGATAATTATGTATGGTTCGCTTCCTGTCTGCATTTTGCACATTATTGCCCCATAAGCTAGGATCCTTTTTGCTTTCCTATTGCTCTGTGTGTATTTAATTCCCTATATTCAGCTGCCTTTGGTGCACAGAATATATAGAATTGCTTCCTTTTCCTATGCTAGGCTTGAAATAATTTTTAAATGGAGACTGGTAGGGAACACATTAAATATGCTGTTTTTTGTTATCTGGTTACATGAGGTGAGAGAATGTCAGAAAAATGATTTCTGGTGGCTCATAAGAGGCCAAGGGGGTGAGAAACAAATTACCTGAAACAGTATTAATAGAATCCTAGCTAATAGTTGATTCTAAAGGCAAAGCCTGTATCATTGAAATGTTACATGTCACAGATCCAAGATAAGATCTTGCCTGGAGATGCACACTACATGACTGTATGTAACTAAATATATGTTACATTCTGAGGAGCTTCAGCTCCTCTATGAAAAAACCCACATGCAATTGAAATTTTGAAGCATGTTAGTTAACATTTCAAACATAGAACAGTAGCACAGATATGGAAATAGTAGATATAATATAACAAATCCTACAGAAATAAGAATTCAGTGTTGCTTTTAACCAGTATATTGCTGAAAAAGGCACTGATATGTTATATTGCGAAATGTAGACAAAGGTCATCACTTTCATTAAACTACTTCTACTGAAATACTAAATGATTTTAATATAAATTTTATTCTGTGTTTTATAACAAATTTTTAAATATATTCTGCTTTTTTCAATCTTATGTAAAGAATTAGTCTTTATTAGATTAATTTCATACCTTTGAAATAATGCTATTTCTATAACGCTATTATATTTCAACAAACACAAAGAAATAACTAGATTACTTTTATTTAAATTAATCTTGCATAGAATGATTTATCATGTTTTTGTCTTAGATAAAATGTCTATATCCATGTTTACTGTGTGTTTTCGAATTGAATTATAACTTTCTTCTACAACTTTGACTCTTTCTCCTCTGTATTATTTCACCTTCTATATTAACTTGCCAAAAGTAAGAGAACAAGTTTTCATACATTTATATCTTCTTTCACTTAATTATACTATGGGACATTTTCACAGAATAGAGAATTGATTTAAATTTAAAGAAAATTAATTATTTTGGAAGAAGTACTTAGGATGACTTTTCCTGTTCTGCAAGAACTACAATAAATCCAGTAAAGCACTTAAAATATTTAATTTTTGAATATGAAAGCCTGCTAGAGACTGGAACTAGCCTTTAACATTACTGCAGGACATCAATTTCATGCAGGGAAATATTCTGTCAGGTGCTGTGTTTACAGATAATAAAATTCTGACTTTATGTAAAGAACTTATGAAACTTTAATATCTTCCCTAGCAGTGTAGTAGTCTTGAGCTATCTTTTCCATTTATTTATTAATAACAAAGATTAAGTGCTTATTATGTGCATGGAAATATCCACAAACAAAATAAACATCTGTTGCTGACAATGCAGTGAACATTTTAATATGAAAACACATGTGTAAAATTATTGTAAAATGCTACTAGACTTTTCATTACAGGGGCAGATATTTCTATGAAAAGTGTCATTATTCTTAATGATACATTATTATTTTCAAATAAATGGAAAGAAAAAGAAAAAAGTATTCAGCAAAGCCTGAATCTAAATGGAATAAAAGAAGGGGAGAATTCAGGGCAAGACCTCACCCTGCTAAGCTTCCAACTTGTGAAAATGGATTAAAGAAAACTTTAGCTAAACAGTCCCATAACCCCTAGAGAAGTAGAAGGGGTTATAGAAAGCCTCTCAACCAAGAAAAGTATGGAACCAGATGATTTTAGTGCAGAATTCTATCAGGCCTTCAAAGAAGACCTAACACCAATACTCTTCAAACTATTCCACAAAATAGAAACAGAAGGAAAACTGACCATCTCATTCTATGAAGCCACAATTATGATGATACCAAAACCACACAAAGATGCAACAAAGAAAGAGAACTACAGGCCAATTTCCCTTATGAATATCGATGCAAAAATACTAAATAAAATTCTTGGCAACTGAATCCAAGAGCACATCAAAACGATCATTCACCATGATCAAGAAGGCTTCATACCAAGGATGCAGGGATGGTTCAATATATGGAAATCCATCAATGTAATCCACTACATAAACAAACTAAAAGAAAAAAAAAACCACATGATCATCTCATTAGATGTGGAAAAGGCATTTGACAAAATTCAGCATCCTTTCAAGCTAAAAGTCCAGGAAAGAACAGGAATTCAAGGCCCATATCTAAACATAGTTAAAGCAATATACAGCAATCCAGTAGTCAACATCAAAATAAATAAAGAGAAACTTTAAGCAATCCCACTAAAATCAGGGACTAGACAAGGCTGCCCTCTCTCTCCATATCTTTTCAATATAGTACTTGAAGTTCTAGTGAGAGCAATTAGACAACATAAGGAAGTCAAAGGGATACAAATTGGAAAGGAAGAAGTCAAACTATCACTATTTGCAGATGATATGATAGTATACGTAAGTGACCCAAAAAAGCTCTACCAGAGAACTCCTACAGCTGGTAAACAACTTCAGCAAAGTGGCTGGTTATAAAATAAACTCAATCAAATCAGTAGCCTTCCAGTACTCAAAGGACAAGCAGGCTGAGAAAGAAGTTAGGAAAATAACACCCTTCACAATAGCCACAAACAATGTAAAGTATCTTGGCATGACTCTAACCATACAAGTGAAAGATCTGTATGACAGGAACGTCAAGTCCTTGAAGAAAGAAATCGAAGAAGACCTCAGGAGATGGAAAAATATTTCATGATCTTGGATTGGCAGGATCAATATAGTACAAATGGCCATCTTGCCAAAAGCAATCTATAGATTCAATGCAATCCCCATCAAAATCCCAAATCAATTCTTCATAGATCTAGAAATAGCAATTCTCAAGTTCATTAAGAGTAACAAAAAACCCAGGATAACTAAAACTATTCTCAAAAATGAAAGGACTTCTAGGGGAGTCAAGATCCCTGCCCTCAAGCAGTACTACAGAGCAATTGTGTTTAAAAAAAAAAAACAGTATGGTATTGGTACAGCAATAGGCAAGGAAATCAATGGAATATAATTGAAAACCCAGAAATGAACCCATAGAGATATGGTCACTTGATCTCTGATAAAAGAGCTACAACCATCCAGTGGAAAAAAGATAGCCTTTACAACAAATGGTCCTGATTCAACTGGAGGTCAACATGCAGAAGAATGCGAATTGACCCACTCTTATCACCTTGTATTAAGATCAACTCCAAGTGGATCAAGGATCTCCACATAAAGCCAGACACACTAAAACTAATAGAAAAGAAACTGGGGTAGACCCTTGAGGACATGGGCACAGGGAGAAAGTTCATGAACAGAACACCAATTGCTTATGCTCTAAGATCATGAATAGACAAATGGGACCTCATAAAATTACAAAGTTTCTGTAAGGCAAAAGACACTGTCAAAAGGACACATTGGCAACCAACAAATTGGGAAACAATCTTCACCAACCCTACATCTGACAGAGGGCTAATATCCAATGTATACAAATAACTCAAGAAGTTAGACCCCAGAAAACCAAATAACCCCATCCAAAAATAGGGTACAGAGCTAAACAAAGACTTTTCACCTCAAGAATTTTGGATGGCTGAGAAACACCTTAAAAAAATGTTCAACATCATTAGTCACTAGAGAAATGCAAATCCAAATAACCCTGAGATTTCACCTCACATCAGTCAGAATGGCTAAGATTAAAAACTCAGGAGACATCAGGTTTTGGCGAGGATGTGGAGAAAAAGGAACACTCCTACACTGCTGGTACACTGGTACACTGCTGAGACTGCAAGCTGGTACAACTACTCTGGAAATCAGTCTGGCAGTTCCTCAGAAAACTGGACATGATACTTCTGGAGGACCCAGCCATACCACTCCTGGGCATATACCCAGAAGATTCCCCAGCATGCAATAAGGATACATGTTCCACTATGTTCATAGCAGCCTTATTTATAATAGCCAGAAGCTGGAAAGAACCCAGATGTCCCTCAACGGAGGAATGGATACAAAAAATGTGGTATATATACACAATGGAGTACTATTCAGCCATTAGAACCAATGAATTCATGAAATTCTTAGAGAAATGGATGGAGCTGGAGAACATCATCCTAAGTGAGGTAACCCAGTCTCAAAAGAATACCCATGGTATGCACTCACTGATAAGTGGATATTAGCCTAGAATCTTGGGACACCAAAGACACAATCCACATACCAAATGATGTCTGACAAGAAGAATGGAGTGGACACTGGTTCTGGAAAGGCTCAAAGCATCAGTGTAGGGGAATACCAGAACTGGGAATAGGGAAAGGGTGGATGGGGGAACAGGGGGAGTGAAAAGGGCATGTGGGGCAGGGAACCAGAAAAAGGAAAATGAAATGTATATATAGAATATATCCCATAAAAAATTAAAAAAAAATTCAAGAGACAACAGGTCCTGGCAAGGATGTGGAAAAAGAGGATCACTCCTCCACTGTTGGTAGGATTGCAAGATGGTACAACCGCTCTGGAAATCAGTATGGCGGTTCCTCAGAAAATTGGGCATGACACTTCCAGAGGACCCTGGCATACCACTCCTGGGCATATATCCAGAGGATTCCCCTGCATGCAATAAAGACACATGCTCCACTATGTTTATAGCAGCTTTGTTTATAATAGCCAGAAATTGGAAGGAGCCCAGATATCCCTCAAAAGAGGAATGGATACAGAAAATGTGGTATATTTATACAATGTAATACTACTCAGCAATTAAAAATAATGAATTCATGCAATTTGTAGGCAAATGGTTGGATCTGGAAAATATCATCCTAAGTGAGTTAACCCAATCAGAAAAGAATACACATGAATTGCAATCACTGATAAGTGGATATTAATGAGCACAGAAGCTCTGAATACTCAAGGCACAATTAGCTAAGCAAAAGATTCCCAAGAAAAAGGAAGGAGAGAACCCTGGTCCGGAAAAGACTAAATCCAGTTTTGTAGGAGAGTACCAGAGCAGAGATATGGTGGGAGGTTGTGATTGAGGAATGGGTGGGGGGAAGAAGATTTATGGGACCTATGGAGTGGGGGAGGGGACTGGGAAAGGGGAAAGTCTTTGGAATGTAAACAAAGAATATAGAAAGTAAAAAATGAATTAAAAGAGAAATAAAAGAGAAATTTCATTTCTATTAAAAAATCTTTAAGCAGTGAAGTGAACTGCTTCTTAGTGGATGAAGAAAATGTAACTTTCAATCAGTGATCTATGAAAGCAATATTGTTTGCAATCCATTTTAATGAGTGAATATAATGTAGTAATTATAAACAAATATAAATGAACAATGTTTTGTGTATTAATAGTTGAAGGAAATATCTATTCAGAATCCATGTTCAAAATTATTCATTTCAATTACAAAGAAGATTCTGTCTTTTCTAATAATATGTCAATATGAGCTGAAATCTTATAACATACAAGTAATGTAAAAAGTAAACTAAATGACTATTAATATAAGCCATGGAGCAAGCTCCTCAAAATTTACCACCCAGAATTGTTTGGCTGTGACAGAATATCTGAAAGAGGTTACTGAAAGAAAGATGGAATGGAGATCTTAGATTGTCTAGTTTCAGTCCATGATTGACTGATTTCATGGCTCTTAGAAAGATCTTTGCAGACAGTATTGGTATCAGGTAGTAGAGTATTACTTTGACATATTTGACCATGCTAATATTTAGATTTAGGTTAGAAAAGCAGTTGAACACTTTAAGCAGAGCTTAATGGGACATACCATTAAGAGCAAAAAAGACAGTCGTACTGAGAGCACTGTAGATTATAAAGGTGTAGGGCAAGAGTTTTAAGAGGAGAATAATATTCAAAGGTGACTTAGAGATCTTTTGTGATGTTTTGGTAAAGAATATGGCTATTTTTTATTCTCATTAAAAAATATGCCTGAGACCCAGCCTGCGGAACCAGGTACCCGAGATATCCCGAGTTTAAGACCTTCGGGGACTCAAGCCTGGAGCGGGAGCTGTGCACAGAGTAGCAGTTTGGGGGACAGTGGCAGCGGCAGCAGCCGAGCCTGCACTCTGCACTCGCAGGGCGGAACCCAAAATGCCTGCAGACAGCTCCATCTTGCCTGCAGCTTCCCATCCACCCAGTGCCAGCGAAGCCAGCCCCAGCCAGCTTACCAGGTGCTCAGACCCAGCCGGTGGAACTAGGTACCCGAGATATCCCGAGTTTAAGACCTTTGGGGACTCAGGCCTGGAGCAGGAGCTGTGCACAGAGTAGCAGTTTGGGGGACAGCAGCAGCAGCCAAGCCTGTGCTCTGCACTCACAGGGCGGACCCTGAACTGCCTGCAGACAGCTCCATCTTGCCTGCAGCTTCCCATCTAGCCAGTGGCAGGGAATCCAGCCACAGCCAGCTTCCCAGGTGCTCAAACCCAGCCTGTGGAACCAGGTACCCGAGATATCCCGAGTTTAAGACCTTCGGGGACTCAGGTCTGGAGCGGGAACTGCACACAGAGTAACAGTTTGGGGGACAGCAGCCGAGCCTGTGCTCTGCGCTCACAGGGCGGACCCCGAACTCCCTGCAGACAGCACCATCTTGCCTGCAGCTTCCCAGCCAGCCAGCAGTGGCAGCAGGGGACCCAGCCTCAGCCCGCTTCCCAGCAGCTTTGGACCAGCAGGCTGAACCAAATAACTGAGATATCCCGACTTTAAGACCTCTGGGGAATCAGGACACGAGACAGAAAACCCTGAGCAGGAGCAGTACAGAGCAGCTGCCCAACAGGCAGAACCAAGTACCTGGGATATCGTGAGTTTAAGACCTAGGGGGACTCAGGCCACCTGTCAGCAATCTGTGAGCAAGAGCCCTGCAGGGCAATGGTTCAGGTGTCCCAGTTGCAGGGAAATAGCCTTACGAGCCCACAGGAGGTTCAAGAACCAGCTAGTAACTACACGACCAACTAACACCAGAGTTAACTAGATGGCAAAAGGCAAACGTAAGATTGTTACTAACAGAAATCAAGGCAGTATGGCAGCATCCGAACCCAGTTCCCAGACAGCAATAAATCTTGGATACCCTGAAACACCAGAAAAACAAGACTCAGATCTAAAATCACTGATCAGGATGCTGATAGAGGAACACTTAGATAAATCTCTTAAAGTAATACATGAGAAAATAGATCAAAAGCTAGAAGTCCTTACAAGGCAAACACAATTAAATCTCGGATATCTCAACACACCAGAAAAACAAGACTCAGATCTAAAATCACTGGTAAAGATGCAGATAGAGGATCACTTAGATAAATTTCTTAAAGTAATAGAGGAGAAAATAGATCAAAAGCTAGAAGCCCATACAAGGCAAACACAAAAATCACTTAAAGAAATCCAGGAGAATATAGAGCAAAAAATGAATCCCAATAAGGGGGAGAAACAAAAATCACTTAAAGAAATACAAGAGAACATGGGTCAACAAGTAGAAGTCATAAAAGAGGAAACACAAAAATCCCTTAAAGAATTACAGGAAAACACAAACAAGCAACTGAAAGATCTGAGCAAAACCATCCAGAATCTAAAAACAGAAGAAGAAACAACTAAGAAATCGCAAAGGGAGACAAAGTTGGAGATAGAAAACCTTGGGAAGAAATCAGGAGTCATAGATGCAAATATCAACAATAGAATACAAAAGATAGAAGACAGAATATCAGATGCTGAAGATACCATAGGAACCATGGATTCAACAATTAAAGAAAATGCAAAATGCAAAAAGCTGGTAACCCAAAACATTCAGGAAATCCAGGACACAATGAGAAGACCAAACCTAAGGATTATAGGGATAGATCAGAATGAAGATCTACAACTTAAAGGGCCAGCAAATATCTTCTACAAAATTATGGAAGAAAACTTCCCCAACCTAAAGAGAGAGATGCCCATGAATATACAAGAAACCTATAGAACCCCAAATAGACTGGACCAGAACAGAAATACTTCCCGTCACATAATAATCAAAACCCCAAATGTACTAAACAAAGAAAGAATATTAAAGGCAATAAGAGAAAAAGGACAAGTAACATATAAAGGAAGACCTATCAGAATTACACCAGACTTCTCACCTGAGACCATGAAAGCTAGAAGATCCTGGGCAGACCTCATGCAGACCCTAAGAGAACACAAACCTCAGCCAAAACTACTATACCCAGCAAAACTCTCAATTGCCATAGATGGGGAAACCAAGGTCTTCCACAACAAAACCAAATTTGCATGATACTTATCTACAAACCCAACCCTACAAAGGATAATAGGGGAAAAATACCAACACAAGGGGGGAAACTACACCCCAGAAGAAACAAGACAGAAACCCCATCTCATCCAACCCAAAAGAAGAGAACCACTCAAATACAAAATAATAATAATAATAATAATAATAATAATAACGCCCAAAATGTCAGGAAGTAATAATTACTATTCCTTAATATCTCTTAATATCAATGGAATCAATTCCCCAATAAAAAGACACAGACTAACAGACTGGATATGGAAAAAGGACCCTACATTTTGCTGCATACAGGAAACACATCTCAGTGTCAAAGACAAACACCACCTTAGAGTAAAAGGCTGGAAGACAGTTTTACAAGCAAATGGTCCCAGGAAACAAGCCTGAGTAGCCATTCTAATAGCAGATAAAATTGACTTTCAACCTAAAGTCATCAAAAGAGACTCAGAAGGTCACTTCCTGCTTGTCAAAGGGAAAATCCACCAAGAAGAATTCTCAATACTGAACATCTATGCGCCAAATGTAAGGGCACCCTCATTCGTAAAAGAAACTTTACTAAAGCTTAAAGCACACATCGCACCTAACACAATAATTGTAGGTGACTTCAACACTCCACTCTCCTCAATGGACCGATCAGAAAAGCAAAAACTAAACAGGGACACAGTGAAACTAATTGAAGCTTTGGACCAATTGGATTTAACAGATATATATAGAACATTCCATCCTAAAGCTAAAGAATATACCTTTTTCTCAGCACCGCAAGGTACCTTCTCAAAAATTGATCATATAATTGGTAACAAGACAGACCTCAACAAATACAAGAAGACCGAACTAATCCCATGTCTCCTACCAGATCACTATGGAGTAAAAGTGGTCTTCAATAGCAAGAAGAACAACAGAAAGCCCACATACACATGGAAACTGAGCAATACTCTACTCAATGACACCTTTGTCAAGGAAGAAATAAAGAAAGAAATGAAAGACTTTTTAGACTTCAATGAAAATGAAGGTACGACCTACCCAAATCTTTGGGACACAATGAAAGCAGTGGTAAGAGGAAAACTCATAGCCCTGAGTGCCTCCAAAAAGAAACCGGAGAGAGCATACACTAGCAACTTAACAGCACACCTGAAGGCCCAGGAACAAAAAGAAGCTAATTCACCCAGGAGGAGCAGAAGAGAGGAAATCACCAAACTAAGGGCTGAAATCAATCAAGTAGAAACAAAAAGAACCATACAAAGAATCAACAAAACCAAGAGCTGGTTCTTCGAGAAAATCAACAAGATAGATAAACCCTTAGCTAGACAAACCAAAGGGCACAGAGACAGTATCCAAATTAACAAAATTAGAAATGAAAAGGGAGACATAACAACAGAAACTGAGGAAATTCAAAAGATCATCAGATCCTACTACAAAGGCCTATACTCAAAACAAATGGACAATCTGGAGGAAATGGACAACTTCCTAGACAGATAGCAAATACCAAAATTAAATCAGCATCAAGTAGATCAGATAAACAGTCCCATAACCCCTAAAGAAATAGAAGGGGTTATAGAAAGCCTCCCAACCAAAAAAAGTACGGGACCATATGGTTTTAGTGCAGAATTCTACCAGACCTTCAAAGAAGACTTAACACCAATAATCTTCAAACTATTCCACAAAATAGAGACAGAAGGGACACTGCCCAACTCATTCTTCGAAACAACAATTACGCTGATACCTAAACCACAAAAAGATCCACAAAGAAAGAGAAGTACAGGCCAATTTGTCTTATGAATATTGATGCAAAAATACTAAATAAAATTCTTGCCAACCGAATCCAAGAGCATATCAAAACGATCATTCACCATGATCAAGTAGCCTTCATTCCAGGGATGCAGGGATGGTTCAATATATGGAAATCCATCAATGTAATCCACTACATAAACGAACTAAAAGAAAAAAAAAACACATGGTCATCTCATTAGATGCTGAAAAAGCATTCGACAAAATTCAGCATCCTTTCATGGTAAAAGTCTTGGAAAGAGCAGGAATTCAAGGCCCATACCTAAACATAGTAAAAGCAATCTACAGCAAACCAGTAGCCAACAACAAAATAAATGGAGAGAAACTTGAAGCAATCCCACTAAAATCAGGGACTAGACAAGGCTGCCCTCTCTCTCCATATCTTTTCAATATAGTACTTGAAGTTCTAGTGAGAGCAATTAGACAACATAATGAAGTCAGAGGGATACAAATTGGAAAGGAAGAAGTCAAAGTATCATTATTTGCAGACGATATGATAGTCTACTTAAGCGACCCAAAAAACTCCACCAGAGAACTTCTAAGCTGATAAACAACTTCAGCAAAGTGGCTGGTTATAAAATAAACTCAAGCAAATAAGTAGCCTTCTTGTACTCAAAGGACAAGCAGGCTGAGAAAGAAGTTAGGGAAATAACACCCTTCACAATAGCCATAAACAACATAAAGTACCTTGGCGTAACTCTAACCAAACAAGCAAAAGATCTGTATGACAGGAACGTCAAGTCCTTGAAGAAATAAATCGAAGAAGACCTCAGAAGATGGAAAAATATTTCTTGCTCCTGGATTGGCAGGATCAATATAGTACAAATGGCCATCTTGCCAAAAGCAATCTACAGACTCAATGCAATCCCCCTCAAATCCCAAATCAATTCTTCATAGATCTAGAAAGAGCAATTCTCAAATTCATCTGGAGCAACAAAAAACCCAGGATAGCTAAAACTGTTCTCAACAATAAAAGGACTTCTGGGGGAATCAATATCCCTGACCTCAAGCAGTACTACAGAGCAATTGTGTTAAAAACTGCATGGTATTGGTACAGCAACAGGCAGGTAGATCAATGGAATAGGATTGAAGACCCAGAAATGAACCCACAGACTTATGGTTACTTGATCTTTGATAAAGGAGCCACAACCATCCAGTGGAAAAAAGATAGCCTTTTCAAAAAATGGTGCTGGTTCAACTGGAGGTCAACATGTAGAAGAATGCGAATTGACCCTCTCTTATCTCCTTTTACTAAGATCAACTCCAAGTGGATCAAGGACCTCCACATAAAACCAGACACACTGAAACTATTAGAAAAGAAACTTGGGAAGACCCTGGAGGACATGGGCACAGGGGGAACGTTCCTGAACAGAACACCAATAGCTTATGCTCTAAGATCAAGAATAGACAAATGGGACCTCATAAAATTACAAAGTTTCTGTAAGGCAAAGGACACCGTCAGAAGGACAAAATGGCAACCAACAAAGTGGGAAATGATCTTCACCAACCTCACATCTGACAGAGGGCTAATATCCAATATATACAAAGAACTCAAGAAGTTAGACCCCAAAGAACCAAATAACCCTATCAAAAAATGGGGCACAGAGCTAAACAAAGAATTTTCACCAGAAGAAATGTGGATGGCCGAGAAGCACCTTAAGAGATGTTCAACATCAATAGTCATCAGGGAAATGCAAATCAAAACAACCCTGAGATTCCACCTCACACCAGTCAGAAGGGCTAAGTTTAAAAACTCAAGAGACAACAAGTGCTGGCGAGGATGTGGAGAAAGAGGAACACTACTCCACTGTTGGTTGGATTGCAAAATGGTAAAACCGCTCTGGAAATCAGTGTGGTGTTTCCTCAGAAAATTGGGCATGTCACTTCCAGAGGACCCTGGCATACCACTCCTGGGCATATACCCAGAGGATTCCCCTGCATACAATAAAGATACATGCTCCACTATGTTTATAGCAGCCTTGTTTATAATAGCCAGAAATTGGAAGGAGCCCAGATATCCCTCAAAAGAGGAATGGATACAGAAAATGTGGTATATTTATACAATGGAGTACTACTCAGCAATTAAAAATAATGAACTCATGCAATTTGTAGGTAAATGGTTAGATCTGGAAAATATCATCCTAAGTGAGCTAACCCAATCACAAAAGAATACACATGAAATGCAATCACTGATAAGTGGATATTAATGAGCCCAGAAGCCCTAAATACTCAAGGCACAGTTAGCAAGGCCAGCTAATAAATAGCACGTGATCATCCTCAAATGACCTGCTTCAGGTTATTATATAATCTGCAACAAGTGCACCTTTATTAGGCCTGGCTGTAAGGGATTCACTTTATATTAATAAAGCCTGCTATTAATATGCTTTTCTTATAATTATTAAACATATATAATATTCACTAAGTAGTAGCACACCCCTTTGGGGCAGATCTCTGCAGATCCATGAAGATGTACTGTCTTGTAGTGATGCTATATAGATAAATAGATAACTTAAATCTTAGCGATGATCCTATAAGAATTCCTAAAATTATATCTGTGATTATTAAGCTCTTTTATAGTGAGAATGCTATTTGGTCCTTTTCTGATAGTCAAAACTGCAATGAGAACTCTACCAGTCTCCCAAGTATCACCAGTTAATTGCTCTTAGTAACCAGACATTCTGCTACACAGAGCACATTCCAAGAGGTTGGAAAACAATTAACCACAGGTCATGAAAAGGGAACTAACAATTTATTATAGGTGCTAGGAAAGAATATAAAATATTGGCTGGGTTTATCTATGCAAAACTTCACTTATAACTTAGTTATGGTTTTAAACCTTCAGCGAACCTGTGGAGTTGAGACAGGTGATGGATATTTACCCAGATAATTACTCCTAATACATATGCATGTAAACATTCTGTTGTAAACTTCTATTTCAATTTATGATTTGATTTTTTATGTGAACTTGTGATGAACTTTTGTAACATGTGATCATGTATTCTGAACGATGTATAAGTACTGAGGACAAAGAGAGGAGAGGAGAGATATTTTTTGTCCTTTCCCCACTTAGGATCCTTCCACTTTTCCCCTTAGAGAGCTTTCATAGGAAACTTTTTACAATTTAGTAATAAACCCTATCACCACTTCTCTAAGTGTCAAATTTTCTTCCTGAGACTTCTAACTAGCAGGCTGAAAGGTAGAGCTGTGCAGTTCCTGCTGAGATAGAACAAAGACCACATTGCTTAATCCTCTGCTGTTAGACTACAGGTGTTACTCACCTAAACCAGCAGTACTTTACCCTCAGAAAAAGCAAGAAAGTTTTTATGACTTTTTAGAAGTTTCATCAGCATTTCAGTATAGTCAGAGAACTAGGAAGCCTTGAGACCCTCAGACTTTAAAGAGTCCTACTCTGTTTCCTCACCACTACCCTGACCTGGAGGCTCCTGGAAAGTCCCTCCATGTGTACTCTTTGGTTGGTGGTTTAGTCCCTGGAAGCTCTGGGGAGAAGAAGGGTGGGTTGTGTCTGGTTGGTTGATATTGTTTTTCCCCTATGGTGTTGCAAAACGCTTCAGCCCCCTCAGTCTTTCCCCTACATCCTCCATTGAGGATCCCATTAGGTCTGAGAGTTGGCTATGAGCATGCCCATCTGTACTGGTCAGGATCTGGCATAGCCTCTCAGGAGACAGCTGTATTAGGCTCCTGTCAGCAAGCACTTTTTGGCATCAGCAATAGTGTCTGGTTTTAGTGTCTGCAGATGGGATAAATTCCCAGGTGAGGCAGTCTCTGGATGACCTTTCCTTCAGTCTCTGCTCCACGATTTGTCCCTCTACTCCCTTTAGACAGGAGCAATTCTGGGTTATTATTTTGGAGATGCATGGGTGGCACTGTCCCCCATCCAGGGGCTGTGCCTAACCTCTGCATATGGTCTCTACAGGTTCTCTCTCCCCTTTGATGGATATTTCAACTCATGTCATCCCTGTATGATCTTGGGAGCCTCTTACTTTTCTGGCATCTGGGACTTTCTTGTTGCTACCCCCAGTTCCCCAATCCCCATTACTTCACACTTCTGTTCAATTTCCTGACCCAGGAGGGATTTTTGTCTGAATAACATTTTTCAGTAAACAGGTGTTTTTCACTCATTTGAAATCAGGTATTTTTGAGAAATACAATTCTTTTCTATGTCAAATAATATCTTTTTATTAACGTACAGGCTTTTGAAAATAAGATTTTTATGAGTGAGCATTCAATGTTAAATTATTTCTAAAACTTTAGTAGTGAATTGATATTTTTAAGGTTTCTTTACTCATTATGTCTATGATTTGTTTAGTTTGCTTATATGTGGACTAAGTGGGTAACTAATTCCCAGAGAATTCAGAAGAGATATACAATCCCCATTACAGATAGCTATCTATGATCTACTATGTGGATGGTAGAACCCAAACCCAAGTATGTTGAAAGAGCAACAAGTAGTCTGAACCACTGAGCCATTTTTCAGTTCCTCATATATATATTTTATAAAGTAAATTTAATTATGTTTATTTTATAGGAAAAAGGGAAGTCATATTTGTTCTTTAAGTTTTAGCTCCTAATCATTAAATGTCGAACATATGATAATATACAACACCATAAAATATATTAGGTAAAATATTTCAACCTTACATTATAACATAGAAAACTGGGTTAAAATCTAATGAGATTTTGTTAAGTAAGCCTCTTGAAATCTCTCTCTCCATGTATGTATGTATGTATGTATGTATGAATGTATACGCATATGTACATGTGAATATGAATTACTTTTATCTAAGAAAATTTTCATTTTCCTCATAATGGAAGTAGCAAAATTAATTTTCCTTGTCATATGGTATTAAGGAAATAAATGCTTCGTTTTCTTGGAGTAATACCCAGAAGTTTTAAATATATTTCAGCCTTTGGCAATTAATTCCACTTTTAAATACCATAATTAAAGTAGCTAATATATTACACAGACACAGAAAACATAAATATAGTGCCAAGATAAGGACTATTATAACATTGAAAGATTCACAGTAGAACAGTCAGAAAGAAAAGTACAATTGAGCTGGAAATAATTTTCATGTAAGAAAAAGTTTTCTTACTGAAAAAGCCAAAGACAAGAAAAATTTGAAGGTATGTGGTGAATTGAAAAGGAACTGACTTAAAATGCCTCCGAGACCACTGCAGAGACATGTATCCTCTGGTCTATGTACCCACTGAAAAGAATATTTACTTTATTACAGATGTAATGGGGACCTATGGAAAAACTTTAAGTCTTACTGTATTGTTATCTAACATGTTTTTCAAAGCCTATGTAGCTGAGTACCACAGGCCATGACTCTAACAGTTAATTAAATCAAAATTAGCATTCATATCAATTTTTAAAACATTAAATGTGCAGTTAATATACTCGCAAAAATAATGAAACAGTATTATAAAAAGTGACTATGATTTCTGAGGACACCGGCCTCCAGGCTTCTGCCTGTACCCAAGGTCAGGGCAGCTTTGCTAGTCATCTCTGTGCCAGCCCTGTCCTGGGACGTTTGCCCTGCAGAGTGCTCAGCACCTGGAAGTGGTGCCCGCAGCCTCTGCCATCTTTGCTACTGGACAGACCAGACAGGGAACCCCAGGTACACAGAGACAACCCAGAGTATAACATTGCTTGGGGTAAGGCACACCAGGGCTCCAAGGGCACCCAAGAGGAGGGCAGCCCATCAACAGTCTGTGCCAGGGGAAACCCAGTCTTCCAGTGGAACAGAAATAGCCTTACAGGAGGTTCAAACACCAGGTAGTGACAACAGGACCAACTAACACCAGAGATAACCAGATGGAAAAAGGCAAACATAGGAACATTACTAACAGAAATCAAGGCAGTATGGCAGCATCTGAATGCAGTTCTCTGACAACAGCAAGTCCTCAGTACTCCAACACACCAGAAAAACAAGATCTGGATTTAAAATCACATCTCATGATGCTATTAGAGGATTGCAAGGACATAAATAAATCTCTTAAAGAAATACAGGAGAACATAAGGTAGAAGCCCTTACAAAGGAAACACAAAAATCACTTAAAGAAATTCAGGAGAATATGGGTCAACAGATAGAAGCCAATAAAGTAGAAATGCAAAAATTACTTAAAGAAATGCAGAAGAAATTGGGTCATCAGGCAGAAGTCATGAAAGAGGAAACAGAAAAATCTCTTTAAGAATTACCTGAAAACACAAAGAAACAAGTAAAGGAACTGAACAAAGCCATTCGGGATCTAAAAACAGAAGTAGAAACAACTAAGAAATCATAAAGGCAGAGAACTTTGGAGATAGAAAACCTTGGGAAGAAATCAGGGGTCATAGATGCAAATATCAACAACAGAATAAAAGAGATAGAAGAAAGAATCTCAGATGCCAAAGATACCATAGAAACCATTGACTCAACAATCAAATAAAATGAAAAATGCAAAAAGCTTATAACCCAAAACATTCAGGAAATCCAGAATACAAGGAGAAGACCAAACCTAAGGATTATAGGTATAGATGAGAGTGAAGAGTTACAACTTAATGGACCAGCAAATATCTACAACAAAACTATGGAAGAAAACTTCCCTAACCTAAAGAGAGAGAGAGATGCCCATGAATATAAAAGAAGCCTAAATAACTCCAAACAGACTGGACTAGAACAGAAATACCTCCTGTCACATAATAATCAAAACCCCAAATGTACTAAACAAAGAAAGAATATTAAAAGCAATAAGAAAAAGGCCAAGTAACATATAAAGGAAGACCTATCAGAAATATACCAGACTCCTCACCAGAGACCATAAAAACTAGAAGATCCTGGACAGATCTAAAATATACTCTAAGAGAACACAAATGCCAGCCAAGACTACTATAGCCAGCAAACCTCTCAATCACCATAGATGGAGAAACTAAGATATTCCATGATAAAAACCAAATTTACACATTATCTTGCCAGAAACCCAGCCCTACAAAGGATAATAAGTGGAAAATGCCAATACAAGGAGGGAAACTATACCCTGGAAAAAGCAAGCTAGTAATCTTCTATCAAACCCAAAAGAAGATAACCACTCAAACATAAAAATAACATCAAAAATAACAGGAAGTAATAATCACCATTCCTTAATATCTCTTAACATCAACGGACTCAATTCCCCAACAAAGAAACATAGACTAACAGATTGGATATGTAAACAGGACCCTACATTTTTCTGCATACAGAAAACACACCTCTGTGTCAAAGACAAACACCACCTCAGAGGAAAAGGCTAGAAAACAATTTTACAAGCAAATGGTCTCAGGAAACAAGCTGGAGGGGAGAGGACTTATGGGACATATGGTGGGGGGGATCTGGGAAAGGGGAAAGTCTTTGGAATGTAAAAAGATAATATAGAAAATAAAAAAATAGACGTTAAAAAATTAAAAATGTAAAAAAAAATTGACTTTCACCCTAAAGTCATCAAAAGAGACACTGAAGGATACTTCTTAACTGGTCAAAGGAAAAATCCACCAAGAAGAACTCTCAATTCTGAACATCTGTGCTCCAAATGCAAGGGCACCCTCATTTGAAAAGAAACTTTACTAAAGCTCAAAGCAAGCATTGCACCTAACACAATAATTGTGGGTGACTTCAACACTCCACGCTCCTCAATGGACAGATCAGGAAAACAGAAACCAAACAGGGACACAGTGAAACTAATTGAAGCTTTGGACCAAATGGATTTAATAGACATATATAGAGATCATTTCATCCTAAAGCAAAGGAATATACCTGTTTCTCAGCACCTCATTGTACCCACTCATATACTCATATCATATACTTGGTCAAAAGACAGACCTCAACAAACATAAGAAGATTGAACTAATTCCATGCCTCCTATCAGATCACTATGAAGTAAGAGTAGTCTTCAATAGCAACAAAAACAACAGAAAGCCCACATACACATGGAAGCTGAACAATACTCAATGATACCTTGGTCAAGAAAGAAATAAAGAAAGAAATCAAAGACTTTCTAGAATTTAATGAAAATGAAAGCACAACATACCCAAATTTATGGGACACAATGAAAGCAGTGCTAAGAGGAAATCTCAAAGCTCTGAGTGCCTCCAAAAAGAAACTAGAGGAAGCATACACTAGCAGCTTAATGGCACACCTGAAAGACCTGGAGCAAAAAGAAGCTAATTCACCCAGGAGGAGTAGAAGACAGGAAATCATCAAACTCAGGACTGAAATCAATCAAGTAAAAACAAAGAGAACCATACAAAGAATCAAAAAAACCAGGAGCTGGTTCTTTCAGTAACTCAACAAGATAGATAAAACCTTAGCCAGACTAATCAGAGGGCACAGAGACAGTATCAAAATTACAAAATTAGAATGAAAAGGGTGATATAACAACAGAAACTGAGGAAATTTAAAAAAGACATCAGATCCTACTACAAAAGCCTATATTCAACACAACTGGAGAATCTGGAGAAAATGGACAATTTCCTAGACAGAAACCAAATACCAAAATTAAATCAGGATCAAATAGATCATCTAAAAAGTCCCATAACTACTACAGAAATAAAAGTGGTCATTTGAAAGTCTTCCAACCAAAAAAAGCACAGGACCAGATAGTTTTAGTGCAGAGTTCTATCAGACCTTCAAAAAAGACCTAACACCAATATTCTTCAAACTATTCCACAAAATAGAAACAGAAGGAATGAAGGAACACTGCCCAACTTGTTCTATGAAGCCACGGTTACCCTGATACCAAAATCACACAAAGATCCAACAAAGAAAGAGAACTTCAGACCAATTTCCCTTATGAATATCAATGCAAAAATACTCAATAAAATTCTTGTCAACTGAATCCAAGAACACATCAAAATGATCATTCAACATGATCAAGTAGGCTTCATATCCCAGGGATGCAGGGATGGTTCTATATATAGAAATCTATCAATGCAATCCACTACATAAAGAAACTCAAGGAAAAAAACACATGGTCATTTCATTAAATACTGAAGAGGCATTTGACAAAATTCAGCATCCTTTCATGCTAAAAGTCTTGGAAATAATAGGAATTCAAAGCCCATACCTAAATATAATAAAAGCAATATACAGCAAAACAGTAGCCAACATCAAAATAAATGGAGAGAAACTTGAAGCAATACTACAAAAATCAGAGACTAGGCAAGGCTGCCTTCCCCCTCTCTCCTTATCTTTTCAATATAGCACTTGACATTCTAGCTAGAGCAATTAGACAACATAAGGGGATCAAAAGGATACAAATTGGAAAGAAGAAGTCAAACTATCACTATTTGCAGATGATATGATTGTATACCTAAGTGACTCAAAAAACTTCACCAGAGAACTTCTACAGCTGATCAACAACCAGCACTTCAGCAAAGTGGCTGGTTATAAAATCAACACAAGCAAATCAGTAGCCTTCCTATACTCAAAGGATAAGCAGGCTGAGAAAGAATTTAGGGAAATGACACCCTTCACAATAGCCACAAACAATATAAAGTATCTTGGTGTAACTCTAACCAAACAAGTGCCAGATCTTTATGACAAGAACTTCAGGTCTCTGAAGAGGGAAATCGAAGAAGACCTCAGAAAATGGAAAAATCTTCAATGCTCGTGGATTGGCAGGATTAATATAGTAAAAATGGCCAACTTGCCAAAAGCAATATACAGATTCAATGCAATCCTTATCAAAATTCCAACTCAGTTCTTCATAGAATTAGAAAGATCAATTCTCAAATTCATCTGGAATAACAAAAACCCAGGATAGCTAAAACTATTCTCAACAGTAAAATAACTTCTGGGGAAATTAGTATCCCAGAACTCAAGCAGTACTACAGAGCAATAGTGTTAAAAACTGCATGGTATTGGTACAGTGACAGGCAGATAGATGAATGGAATAGAATTGAAGACCCAGAAATAAACCCACACACCTATGGTCACTTGATCTTCGACAAAGCAGCTAAAACCATCCAGTGGAAAAAAGATAGCCTTTTCAACAAATGGTGCTGGCTCAACTGGAGGTCAGCAGGCAGAAGAATGCAAACTGATCCATTCTTATCTCCTTGTACTAAGCTCAACTTCAAATGGATCAAGCACCTCCACATAAAATCAGACACACTGAAACTAATAGAAAGGAAACTGGAGAAGAGCATTGAGCACATGGGCACAGGGGAAAAGTTCCTGAACAGAACACCAATAGCTTATGCTCTAAGATCAAGAATTGACAAATGGAACCTCACAAAATTACAAATTTTCGGTAAGGCAAAGGATACTGTCAAAAGGACAAAACAGCAACCAACAAATTTGGAAAAGATCTTCACCAACCATATATCTGACAGAGGGCTAATATCCAGTATATACAAAGAACTCAAGAAGTTAGACTCCAGAGAGCCAAATAACCCTATTAAAAAATGGGGTACAGAGCTAAACAGAATTTTCACCTGAAGAACTTCGTAGAGCTGAGAAGCACCTTAAGAAATGTTCAACATCATTAGTCATTAGGGAAATTCAAATCAAAACAACCCTGAGATTTCACCTCACACCAGTCAGAATGGCTAAGATTAAAAACTCAGGAGACAGCAGGTGATGGCAAGGATGTGTTGAAAGAAGAACACTCCTCCACTGCTGGAGGGATTGCAAGCTGGTACAACCACTCTGAAAATCAGTCTGGTGGTTCTTCAGAAAACTGGGCATGACAGTTCTGGAGGACCCTGCTATATCACTCCTGGGCATATACCCAGAAGATTCCCTGGCATGCAATAAGGACACATGCTCCACTATGTTCATAGCAGCCTTATTTATAATAGCTAGAAGCTGGAAAGAACCCAGATGTCCCCTCAGTGGAGGAATGGATATAGAAAATGTGGTATATTTACACAATGGAGTACTACTCAGCCATTAGAAACAATGAATTCATGAAATTCTTAGGCAAATGGTTAGAACTGGAAAATATCATCCTACGTGAGGTAACCCACTCACAAAACAACACACATGGAATGCAGTCACTGATAAGTGGATATTAGTCCAGAAGCTCTGAATACCCAAGACACAATTCACATATCAAATCATTCCCAAGAAGGAAGGAGAGGGCCCTGGTCCTGGAAAGGCTTGGTGCAGTAATGTAGGGGATTACCAGGACAGAGAACTGGGAGGCAGTTGATTGGGGGATGGACAGAGGGTAGAGGGCTTATAGGACTTATGGGGAGGGGGTAACCAGGAAAAGGAAAATCATTTGGAATGTAAACAAAGACTATAAAAAAAGAAACAATAACTAATAAAATATGCGTTGTACTTCTCAAGGAAAAGTAAAGCACATCAAAACCATGTCTAACTATAATCCAAAATGATTCCATTTAGCAATATTTGAAGAACAAAAATATTATTTCTGTACAGTCTTCACTTACAGTATTTATTTAAAAAGAAATTATGATATCATTTTAAATAAACTGTTGTAGTAGAATGGTTCACTTATAGGATATGTACTAAAGATTATTGGTTGCTGGGGATCTACTAGGTATCTACTACTATACTAAGAAAGGTACCATATTTTCTTTTTTTCCTACATTTATACATTGTGTTTTGGTTATCTTTACCCCTCATCTCTGTGCAGTTCTCCTAGGAATCTAAAAACTATATGCCCCCCCTCAACTTTTTGTCTTTCTCTTTTCTAAAGTCATAGCTTATTTAATTATTTAACCCTGACACATAAAATGACTTTAAAAGAAACACAGTGTCTTAGTAACAGGAACTGAGACATAAAAAGAGGGGTTTTCTTTCTTCTTTTTTTTTTTTTTTGTTTTGGTTTTTCGAGACAGGGTTTCTCTATGTAGCCCTGGCTGGCCTCGAACTCAGAAACCCACCTGTCTCTGCCTCCCAAGTGCTGGGATTACAGGTGTGCGCCACCACTGCCCGGCAAGAGGGGTTTTCATTTGGTATTTTATACAGACCAAGCAGTTGTGTTTATGTATTTAGAATATATGTGTAAATAAAAATGCTTACTGTAAAGCAGGACATGAACTTGAAAGTGAGCAAGGAAGAGTATATTGGACAGTTTTAGGGTAAGAAAAAGAAAAATATATGATTTTGTTGTAATCTCAAAAAAATGAAATTAATAATAAAAGGGTATCAAGTTTTAAAAGGATGTATCTTTGTCAAGGTTTCTATTTCTGAACAAATATCATGAACAAGAAGCTATCTGATTATGTCAGGATTGATAGATTGATTGATTCACTGATAAATTTGTTGAGGTAGGCGTGGAGCACAAGGCTTTGACTCTGCTGAGAAAATAATGACTTATTGGACATTTGATAAAAACATTCCTTTAGCATAGAATAGCAACTGTGATTATAAGCAAAATCATCTTAAATTTGTGATTTTAAAATTTTAAAATGCATAGTTCAGCAGAAAGTGAAGCAAGTTGTCTTAGTCAGGGTTTCTATTCCTGCACAAACATCATGCCCAAGAAGCAACTTGGGGAGGAAAGGGTTTATTCAACTTACACATTCTCATTGCTGTTCATCATCAAAGGAAGTCGGACTAGAACTCAAGCAGGTCAGGAAGCAGGAGCTGATGCAAAGGCCATGGAGAGGTGTTACTTACTGGCTTGCTACCTCTGACTTTCTCAGCTTGCTTTCTTATAGAACCCAAGACTACCAGCCCAGGGATGGCTCCATGCACAATGGGTCCTCCCCTCTGGATCACTAATTGAGAAAATGCCTTACAGCTGGATCCCATGGAGGCATTTCCTTACCAGAAGCTCCTTTCTCTGTGACAACTTTTGCTTGTGTCAAGTTGACACAAAGCCAGCCAGTACAGATGTATCTGTTTCAAAACCAATAGTTTTCAGCTATGCAGTTTCTAAATTCTAAAAACATGTTTTAGATATTGGAACAGAGTATAAAATTATGTGTTGCATTAGAATAATATCACAGAGCTCTTACATGCTCTTTTTAAAGGGCTATCATTTTTTAAAGTGATGACTTTTATTTCTTTCTATTAAAGCTGATTAAGAAAAGCAATTATTAAAAAAAAGAAAAGCAATTATTAAATTGGTTCTCAGAAAACTGGAATGAGTAATTGTGGCAATGAAATGGAGAAACACAGAACAAAACTAAGCAGAGAAATTAGCATAAAATAAAAATAATATGTTGAATAGATGAGATAACTCTGCAGGTAAGTTGCTTGGCACCTAGCCCAGAACCCTCATAGTGAAATAAGGAAAGTACATCCCAAATTTTTATGTAACCTCCACAAGCATGTCATGGCATGAATACATATACATATACAAACATTCCCACACACACACACACACACACACACACACACACACACACTTAAATGTAATAAAAATTCTAAAAGTAAATTGAGTAAAGCAAATCTTGAAAGTATTCTTTAATAAATAGATGGCAACAGAAAACCTATTTACACAAAAGAAAAAGGGACAATGACCTAAAAAAGAGTATAAATGCTTTTCTATAAATGTGTATATAAGTCAGTAGCATAGCTGACTATACCGTAATTATTATTATTGTTGTTGTTGTTGTTGTTGTTGTTGTTGATTTATTTGATGTAGTTTTTTTTTAATTCTTCCAAGAAGTATAACTTTTATAAATGCACTTCATGTTAGGAAGAATAAGATTGCTGAACCCAGAGTCAGAAAACTATGAGAAAAATAGTACACAAATGTAAATTATATCCCTTGACTCCTGAATAGAAAAAAAATAAGAGTATTGTCAAAGAAAAATTAACCATTCAAAGAGACAATGAATTGATCATTTATTTAAAGAAAATTTACTTTTAATGAATAAAAGTAAGGAACAAGAGTGTTGAGGGTGTGAGGAAGGAGTTCAGTTGGTAGTGTCTGGTGAACATATACGAAGTTCTGGGTCATGTATGGCTTCATGCATCTGAAAAAACCTGAGTTTATAGAGATCAGAGTCAGGATGACCTCTGTAGCTCACTAAACTTCCAGTTTTACAGAACTGGTAGCTACAGGTTCCGATAGAGAGTCCTTCTTAAAATAATAATGTAAAGAATTATCTGACATGAGTTTTACAAGAACGTGAACAAGTGCACACACACACACACACACACACACACACACACACACACCACAATACTCCATAATGTAGCTTAACATTTCACAAAACTGACTTTTCCCTAAAGTAAAGTGAAATTTTTCAAAATAAAAGACTCAAGTTTATTGTAGAAAGTATACTATTCAGGTATATTTATGCCTAATAAGAGAACCAAAAATTACAAAGATGTAAAAAAAAAATTAAGCATGATTAAAAACAGAAGAAAATAATTCCACAAATGCTGCAGGACGTTTTATAAGCTTACTACTAGCAATTGAGTTATAAATAATAAAAAGTACTCAAAATAATCTCTAATACTCATTAATATTTATGAAAGTCTATCTCAGACAACTTCTTCACAGTATGTGTCGTGTGTGTGTTTGTGTATGTGTGTAACAGAGTATGCAGGAGCTCTGTGCTCAAAAGAGAACATGTGGTTCAGGTGGCTGGGAGCTACTTGATGTGCCTGGTGGAATCAAAACTCAGATTCTCAATTAGGGCATTTAGTACTTTAGGTTTCTACTACAGGCCCAGTGTCCTAGTCTGCTTTCTTGTGCTGTAGTAAAAACTGTGACTAGGGGCAACTTGAGGAGGAAATAATTTATTTGATTCATTCAAATCTCACATCCCATCTTGGCTAGAAGCCAGGCAGGAGCTGAAAACAGGAACTTGGAGGCAGGACCTAAAGCAGAGCCTATGAAGTATTAATGCTTATTGGCTTGATTTGGGAATTACATTTCAATTATCTCCTATAACTCCCTGAACATCTCCACTGTGGTGATATTGCCAAACGTGAGTTGGTCCTCCGGCATAAATTGTCCACAACTAATCAAGAAAATATCCTCACAAACCTGCCATCTGAATAATCTGATGGATGCAAATTCTAAAGTGGAATCCTTCTTCCCAGATGACTCTAGCTAGTCAGACTGACAAAATAACCAGAACAACCAACAGATAATATTTTCAAGATGAGTTCTAGAAGTGAGCATGAAGTCTCACTGAATCATAGAATATCCACAACATAAGGACAAACATACCAAAAGGATATAAACTAAAAATCAAAATAATAGCATAATGGTGGGGGAGGGAATCAAGTATTTGAAACTTAATGTACTTGTCTATAACCCATGGGTGAAAGAGAGCACGAAATCATTTAAAGCTAAATTAAATGAGGTATAGAAATGATTTGAAATAAATGACAATGTATCTTGTAAAAACAATGAAAATTCGGTAAAAAAAAAAAAACAAACAGTGGACTAAGACCTATGTTTTTAAATATTTACATTAAACTTCAAATGTCTAAACACATTATGTCCTGGCAGGGTTTTATTTGTCCTTTTTCTTACCACTGAAAATGAGCATGTATTATTTGTTTCTTAGCAAGAAGATAAATAAACTGCAGTCAGTAAAGAATATAAAATTTCATGCCTGGCATCACAGAGAGCCCACATGTAAGATAAGACCAAACGTGTATGTGGCTCCTTGCTGGTGTTATCAGTCTGGCGGTTCCTCAGAAAATTGGGCATGACACTTCCAGAGGACCCTGTCATACCACTCCTGGACATATACCCATAAGATTCCCCATCCCATGCAATAAAGACACATGCTCCACTATGTTCATAGCAGCCTTGTTTATAATAGCCAGAAGTTGGAAGGAGCCCAGATGTCCCTCAAAGGAGGAATGGATACAGAAAATGTGGTATATTTATACAATGGAATACTACTTAGCAATTAAAAATAATGAATTCATGCAATTTGTAGGCAAATGGTTGGATCTGGAAAATATCATCCTAAGTGAGTTAACCCAATCAGAAAAGAATACACATGAAATGCAATCACTGATAAGTGGATATTAATGAGCCCAGAAGCTCTGAATACTCAAGGCACAATTAGCAAATGAAAAGATTCCCAAGAAGAAGGAAGGAGAGGACCCTTGTCCTGAAAAGACTAGATCCAGTTTTGTAGGAGAGTATCAGAACAGAGAAATGGGGGGGGTGATTGAGGAATGGGCAGGGGGAAGAGGACTTATGGAACATAGGGTGAGGGGGGAACTGGGAAAGGGGAAAGCCTTTGGAATGTAAACAAAGATTATAGAAAATAAAAAATGGAAAAAAAAAGAAGAAACCAGCATCACTGAGATGAAATCTTCTGGGAAGTGTTTTCTGAGAGCACAGAGGGTGTGTTCCAGGTAGCCAAAGTTGTACCTCATGCTGTAGCTTGACTTGGTACTGTGTAAGAGTCACCCAGATGGTACTGGCTTTGATGGTATGAAGGGGTCATGAAGAGCAGCTAAAGCTTCTCACTGTGAGAGGCTGCAGAAGGCCATTGGTGAAGGTGTAGCCTCAGCTGCAATTGATGGCCCAGGACTGAAGGGGTCATGCAAAAGGTTGAGGCTTGGCACCATGAGGAAAGTCTATGATAGGCTATTGGAGAAACCTAGTTATAGCGGGAGATAGCATTGTTTTGGAGATGCCAGTACATGCTATGACCACCAAGGGCAGCAGCAGCTGTGGAGTACAGGCAGCTGGAGCCAAGAAGCCAAGCTATATGCTACAAAGGGCAGAGCTGGAGAAGTGACCCAAGCCCTTGGAGGAGCCCAGAAGATCGTGAGTTGGATCCCAGACATTGAACCATTGGAGTTTGAATTTTTCTTTTGATTGTGACTGTGCCCTGATATTTTTTTCCTCTTGAAGGAAGAAAGTATTTTAGTGGAGCCCACAGTTAGGAGACTGAATTTTAAGATATTAGACATTTTAATGGGATTGAACTTTTAATATGTAAAGACTGTGGGAATTTAACGTTATTTAGATCTTGGGAATGAATACGAAAGTAAGGGCTGTGGCTTAATAGTGATGTGTTGGTGTGTCAAGTTGACAAGGCATCAATTGTACTTTACTGGCTGGTATTGTGTGTCAGCTTGACACAGGCTGGAGTTATCATAGGCAAAGGAGCTTCAGTTGGGGAAGTGCCTCCATGAGATCCAGCTGTGGGGCATTTTCTCAATTAGTGATCAAGTCAGGGAGGGCCCCTTGTGGGTGGTGCCATCTCTGGGCTGGTATTCTTGGGTTCTATAAGAGAGCAGGCTGAGCAAGCCAGGGGAATCAAGCCAGTAAGGAACATCCCTCCATGGCCTCTGCATCAGCTCCTGCTTCCTGACCTGCTACAGTTCCGGTCCTTACTTCCTTTGGTAATGAACAACTGTGTGGAAGTGTAAGCTCAATAAACCCTTTCCTCCCCCCTACCTCCCCCCCCAAAAAAAAAAGAAAGAAAGAAAAAATTCTCAGGCAGGGGTGGCACATGCCTTTAATGCCAGCACTTGGGAGGCAATAGCAGGTGGATTTCTGAGTTTGAGACCAGCCTGGTCTACAGAGTGAGTTCCAGGACAGCCAGGGCTACACGGTGCAATCCTGTCTCGGAAAAAAAAGACAAAAACAAACCAACAAACAAAAAAAGAAATTCTCAAAGCCCTGGTTTTAGCCTTTGGCAACCCTGCATCTCCCAAAAAGCTTAAAATAAAATTAAAAGAGCATACCCTAATATTAACCAATACAATTAATTATGTTTTGATTTTGTCAATAATATAATTTTACAATATGAATAAATTAATTTTCAGAGTATAAATCTGAAATAGTAGAATAGCATGTTCTATCTTTAAAAAATATTTTGAGCCTATGCAATCTTATTTCAGAAGAATGTTCACTATGGTAATTTTTCAGAAAACATTTTTCTGCCTTAAGGTCCATTCTTCACCTTAAAATTGATCATTCATTTACCCTGGGACTGACTCAACATGATATTTTGTCTAATTGCTTTAGGGGCCAGTGATCTATTTTTTAGTTATAAATCCTTGATACTTTTTAAAGCATTGTCAACTCTCAAATACATAATCTTTTGCTCCACTTTGTAGTATGGTACCTGATGAATCATTTGAAAGATTTCAATTAATCAATTTCAAATTGAACAATTTCAAATGAGACTAAAAATGACAGCTTTTTTTCCAGAATATAAATGTTTAATTTAGGAAGAATTTAGTTTTTATAAACTATTCATCTCAACATTGCTAAAATGTAATATGTATAATCATTAGACTTTTGAAGAAATATAACACATGCATTTGGTATATATACAGTCTTTTATACTTCATGTATTATATACTTATATAATACATTTATGCATTATATATTTATGCATAATTTATACTATCTAATGAATAGTATTTATAAAATATATGTCCTATAATATAGTAAAAGAAAAATTACTTTTAAAATTAAAGTAACTTTGTGTTTGAACTTGGGTGAAGAACTCAAGGTAGTAGTCATAACCTAGCATGTAGAAGGCTTTAGATTAAATCCTCAGCACCCCACATAAAAATAATAGTTTCATTTATATATGTTATGAAATTAATTTCTTGATTTTAAAAGTAATTAGCATATCATTTGAGAAATGTATTACTTTTTATGTAGGATATGAGATAGTTTGTCATAACATAAAATCAAACTGCTTGAAATTGGAGAAAAGAAAAAAGTAAGCAACCAGAATATGAGTTTTCCCTTGTGAAACTCTTATATGGAATGGGAGGAACACACTCCCACTCCATTTCTGCCAAGCCAAAGAAGGTTTATATCACATAGGCAATGGAATGTGTGTCCATTGACTGCTAGCAGATGTGTCCCCTAGGAGCTGTGAAACTTAGAGACATGATTAATGTAACATGTTAGTATTCAACCATATCATAGAATTATCTCTGAATTATTCTGCCAACAATGAAGTAACAGTAGAGATTATTCTCTCAGGATTTCATTGGCTTAAATAATAAATTATAGTTCCTTAGTCTACAAAGTTTTATTCATAGAATCACCTGGCACTGATTGAATAGAATACACTACTTAATCTGTCCGCTTATAATTTTAGGACACCAAACTTTGTGGTTTAGCGTCCATATCTTGTTTCACATCATCCCAATATCATCTTCCTTTGATTACTTCTACTATAGTGTTTGGTATTATTAAATTCCTAAGATGTAAACTAACCCATGTATATGTATCTTATATAACTGCCTACCAACAGGAAACAAGTAAAGAATGGCTATACAGTTGTGTAATGTGCTTTTCCTTATTATAACTTAAAAATCATTCTCCATTAGAGTTCAAGGCCTTTAATTCATGGAAAAAAACTTATCTTTCTGTGATGATATCAGAAACACATCATAGTCACATACTTTCCACAAATTATCTTATCATATTTACAGTAAATTGTAAGATTTTCTAAAATAAACTTGTATTTGCTATGTAAAAAACTGCCTTTCATTCATGGAAAAAAACTTATCTTTCTGCGATATCAGAAACACATCATAGTCACATACTTTCCACAAATTATCTTATCATATTTACAGCAAATTGTAAGATTTTCTAAAATAAACTTGTATTTGCTATGTAAAAAACTGCCATATTTTATAGATATGTACTAAATGGCATTATGTCAACTTTACACAAGCTAGAGTCATCAGAAAGGAGAGAGCCTCATTTGAAAAAATATCTCCAAAATATTGGTCTGTAGGCAAAACCATAGGACATTCTCTTGATACGTAATTGATGAATGAGTGTCAGCCCATCATAAGCGATGCTATTACTAGGCTAGTGGTCTTTGGTTTTATAAAAAAAAAAATCTGGCCAAGAAAGTCATAACAAACAAGCCAGTAGGTAGCAATTGCTCTGGTTGTAAAAACTGTTTCTCAATTCCAAGAACTGAACTGCAATGACTGTACAAATTAAACAGAACTAAATGGAACTGCAAAAACTAAACTGAATTCAACTGCATTCAATTGAACAGCACCAAAGTGCACTGAACTGAACTCAACTGAACTCCATTACATTGCCTAAACTCAACTGAATTGTCCTCACTTAACTGCGTCGCTCCTGACTCTGTGCTACTCTTATTTTTAATTTTTTTTACTTTTTTTTAAAATTTTTACTTCCAAGACAGGGTTTCTCTGTATAGCCTTGGCTGTCCTGGAACTCACTCTGTAGACCAGGCTGGCCTCAAACTCAGAAATCCACCTGCCTCTGCCTGCCAAGTGCTGGGATTAAAGGTGTGCGTCACCACTGCCCAGCTTGTGCTATGCCTAAATAGCCTCTTTTTTCTGGCTTCACTCCAGAGAGTTGGGCTATCCTATCTCTGACTTATTCTGCCAAATCTTTCCCTGATTCATCACTTTGTCTGCCCTTCAATTAGACAACATTTCCCTTTCTTTCTTTTTTTTCTGCCAGACAATCTTTTATTACATATTACACTAGGCACTAGGTCTTGCAAAATATGCTCTGACCAACTTTCTAAAATTAAAAATGCATAACCACATCTGTAAGATTTTTAATTTGTGAAAAAGTAAAATATAAACTTTCCTGTAACTTCTGGGGTTATAACTGTGTGGTTTCTATGCCATATTATAATGTATGCATGGGGAGTGTCAGGCATCTGTTTCCTTTGTGTGTGTGTTCCTTTAAGATTGCCTTTAAGTGTTCATGCAAATATAGCTAGAATCTGTATTTAATATAAACCATCTCATTTTTGTCTTAGTTTACTATTTGTTAATCTCATTTTAAAAATACTAAAATGAAAATATCTATTATTATAGGTCAAATAGATTCTCCTACTAAAATTCTTATATTAAAAGTATATTTAAAAGTGTCTTCTACTGAAATTTTATTTATAGGTAAAGATTTTAAAAAACCTAATTACATCTACATGAATTCATTATGGGGGAATTAGAATTATTATTACTGTTTTCTTTGTAGGAAGAGAAAATTATAACATATGTAAGTGAGAAAGACTATGTAAAAACACACATAGAGAAAAAATAAATCATTGGTAGTCTCAAAGAAACATTTTCTTCATACACTTATTGACCATTGCCCTCAGACCTTTAACTTGGAAGAACTTCTAGAAAATGAAAATTTATTGTTTAATCTACTTTGTGCTAATTAGTTGGTAGAAACATAACACACTAGCATAGATTCATAAGTTTCTACAACTATGTAGGGGAATATTTTTATCTAAAGAAATGTTCTTATGTAACACACAAGTAGTTTGTATAATCTTTTCATATGTTTTGTTATCAAGTGATTCTTCAGTAAAATGCTGAGTTCATACATGCAAATATCACATTAAATGATGAAGATGCTTTGGAAGCCGCTATTATTATCCTTCACTATATTTCTATCTCAAGTGTTCAGTGATCCAAGTTTTTTGCCTTATTTTTCTTGCTAAAGCATTCTTGGTGCCATTACGTTCTGTCATTCATAGCTTTTGCTAGAGGAAAGTAGCAGGATTCACAATGGAAGGGGAATTAACATTTATAGTAGTCAGTACAAGCAGATGAAGTGGAAATAATTGGCTCAAGGCTGTGAAAATTAGTCTCAACAAGTTAGGGAAAAAATTAAGTTAAAGAAGTCATTGAACCTTATGACTTAATAGAAAGCAGTATGGGATATATATTTTGTTTCTCTTCTCAGAGTGTGAGGTGATTTCAGGATGTGCATTGCTGTGAATGTTTAGAGAGAGTCTATTCATCTGACATATACATTGAGCACAGGTTTACTTTATGACCTAATGAGAGCCAGTTAACATGTTGCTATTAAGTTATAATAGCCAAAAAAAATTGCAGTTCTTTACCTCTTTAAGTATATGTAAAATCTTTGCCTTTATCTTGATCACTGCTCAGAAATATGCTGCATTATGGGCCTTTTACAAGTTCATTTCTGAACTGTCCAAAAAATAAAAGGATTTCTATATTCATATGGTGCCCTGGGAAGAACAGACAAAAACTCTGATTACAAACTCTTTCCATAGCTCCATTTAAACTACATTGGTACTTTGTCTTACAGATGTTGAACATTAACTTTTAAAATACACTTCTGGGGTTTTTTTTTTTTTTGTGTGTGTGTGTGTATGTGTGTGTTTTTTGTTGTTGTTTTTTTTGTTTTTGTTTGGTTTTTTTGTTTGTTTGTTTTTTGTTTTCCGAGACAGGGTTTCCCTCTGTAGCCTTGGCTGTCCTGGAACTCACTCTGTAGACCAGGCTGGCCTCGAACTCAGGAATCTGCCTGTCTCTGCCTCCCAAGTGCTGGGATTAAAGGCATGTGCCACCACTGCCCAGCCTAAAATACACTTCTGATATAAAGAGTTTGAAATTCACTGTCTATGAATGTAATATCAGAGAACTAAAAGTTCAACAACTCTTCTATATTCCATAAGAAACATGAGCTGCCCACTTCTTTCAAGCAACACAGACATGCAGTAACTATAAAAGCATTAAATATAAATATAGACATAAGACATCATCTATTGTACAGTATAGAAAGTAAAATAAAAAGGGTAAAATCCTCAAAAAAAGGTAGAGGATAAAGCACCTTTACATTTAAGACTGGAGAGATGCCTCAGTTGTTTAGAGCATTTGTTTTTCATGCACAGGACCAGGATTCAGATACCAACACATACATGAAGGTAACCTCTGTCTGTAACTCCAGTTACAGAGTATCTGATGCCTTTTCTAGCTTTAGTGAGTCCTGCATGCATGTAGTACACAGATATACACATAGGTAAAGACACCCATAAATGTAAAATACAAGGAAAAGTAATATTTTTAATATATTACCTTAAGAGGAGCTGAAATTTTAAAATACTCTAAAAGAAATGATATATAAATTGTATAATAACTAAAGTAATGAGAAATACAAAAAGAAAAATCAGATTTTCTTACTCTATTTTAATCTGTGAATAGAGACGTATGTAGATTTCTCAGATAAAATAATATATATGTTATACAAATAAATATTTGGTTGATATACATGGAAGGCATGCTATTTTCTGAAGAGAAATGAACTGGATAGGGAAAGTGGAACTAGGCAGAGAGAAGGAAGGGGAAACTGTTCAGCTGGAATAGATGAGAGAAGAACAAATAAATACATAAGTAAATACAGTAAAAAGTTCTTTATTCAAATGATGAAAATGTTCATTCAGACAGTCTACATACTTCGCAGACAATAACTAATGTAAACAGACATGAGTAAACAGGGAAACTAATGAAACTCCAAAACTAAAAGTTCTTGGGCCTTTCAAGGACTCTTTTTGAAACAATGTTTGATACAGGGAGCAACATAAAAATAGGCGTTCATGAACTGGATTTCATTAAATGTAATACTTTATTTTTAGGTGAGTAAAAAAATTATCTACAGTCTATAGGAAATGCCAGCTAGGAAGGATTGATAGAACTTTACAAAGAAACCTGGAAATTCTACAAAAAATAAAATAAAATAAACAGCATAGTTCTAAAATGGGGACTAAAAGAAAAAAAGACCCCTGAAACACATCACTATTTCCAGTGGTGAACAGAAAGATAAAAGCTGTGCACATTTCTACTATCGCAACAATATCACAAAAATCAAGATGTGCTCTTTAAATTCCATTAGATCACAGTTCAGAATAATGACAGCATAATATGCTAGAGAAGATTGGAGCAGCAGGGTTTCTCCTTTAAATCTGTAGGAATACACTTGCACTTTACACTTTTAGTTTTTTATAAGACAGAACATACTCTATGCAAACAATCTATCATTCTTGCTACTTAGCAGTTTACCAAGAGAAATTAAAAATATTTCTACATATCCAATTGATGTTTATAAGCAGTTACTCATACATGCTATATGTTAAAAACATTAGTCATTAGTAGATGAATGAATATATAAAATATGAAATATTCAATCAGAGGAATGTTTTTCAATGGTACAGTAAAATGATCTTACCAGTCCTTGAAAAAAAAAAAGTGTCGTTGGTTTTCTTCAGCAGGTGGTTTTCAGGTAATACTATTTACTAGCAAATTAACAATCTTTTACAATGTTGTCATGATCTCAAAGCTGGTGATTGCTTCAAGATTTGTTGTATCGTGCTGAGCCAATAAGTCTGTTCATTAAATTGTGAAATTGAGGATGTAAAGGATTTCTTTTGTATTAAAAGTCAGGCCCTGTTAAATTTTAAATTCTTCCCTTTAGACCAGAAAGTTCAAAGAGACTACTTAAACAAGGGAAGCAAAAAGAATAAAAGAATTTCAATGAATTATAGAAGCATGCCATTGTCATTTCCCCTTTGCAATCCACTGTTTATTCCAATACTTGATCCCAACTAGACCAGGAAGACATCTTAAATGAATGAATGAATGAATGAATGAATGAAGGCATGAACAAATGGCAAATTTGATCATGCTGTTGAAGTTCTTAGGGCACAAGTTTTATCTCATCACAATAGAAATGTTACTTCCTCTTCTCTACCTTGCTTAACCCTATTTAATATACATGGTCTACCTCACATATCTTAGATATGGTTCACACTATGCCTGCATTATTTGTTGTTGTAGTAAAAAGAATTGTTGTAAGTCAGGTGTCTTAGTTAGGGTTTTACTGCTGTGAACAGACACCATGACCAATGCAAGTTTTATAAAAGACAACATTTAATTGGGGTTGGCTTACAGGCTCAGAGGTTCAGTCCATTGTCATCAAGGCAGAAACATGGCAGCATCCAGGCAGGCATGGTACAGGAGGAGCTGAAAATTCTACATCTTCATCTGAAGGCTGCTAGTAGAAGACTGACTTCCAGGCAGCCAGGGGGGAGGGTCTTAAGCCCACACCCACAGCGACACACCTACTCCAACAAGGCCACACCTCCTAATAGGTTCACTTCCTGGGCCAATCATATACAAACCATCACATTCCACTCCCTGGCCCCCATAGGCTTGTTCAAACATGAGTCTATGGGGGCCATACTGAAACATAGCATAATGCAAAATACATTTAGTCCAACTTCAAAAGTCCCGGTAGACTATAGCAGTCTCAACAGTGTTAAAAGTCCAAAGTTCAAGGTCTCTTTTGAGATTCATTCAATCACTTAACTGTAATCCCCCAAGCAAGACGGGAAACCAGCTGGGCAAAGTCCAAACTCTGCAACTCCAAGACTGATGGCAAAGCAGTCTTCAGATATTCAACTCCTTTTTCATCTTTGTTGACTGCAACAAGGTTCTTTCTCCTGGGCTTGTTCCACTCCCTGTTAGCAGCTTTCCTTGGCAGGCATCCTGTGGCTCTGGCATCTTTAACATCTTGGGTACCCCAAATCAATTTCAGCTTCACAGCTTCTTGTTCCAGTGTCTGAGATCCACACATGATCTTCTGTGTATCTCCAAAGAGCTGGTGTCACTTCTCCAGCTCTGCCCTTTGTAGCACTCTATGTTCAGATTGGTCCACTCCACTGCCACTGCTGTTCTTGGTGGTCATCCCGTGGTACTGGCATCTCCAATATGCTAGGGTCTTCCACTGCAACTATAATTCACCAAAGCCTCTCATAGGCTCTCTTCATAGTACCAAGCCTCAACTCCTTTGAATGACCCCTTCAGTCCTGGGCTGGCAATTACAACTGAGGGTACACTTTCACCAATGGCCTTTCATGGCCTCTCACAGTACCAAGCCTCAGCTGTTCTTCATGATGCCTTTGTGCCTTCAAAACCAGTACCACCTGGATGATTCTTACACATTACCAAGTACAGCTGCAGCATGAGGAACACTTGGCTATCTCTGGAATACAGCTTCTTTGTGCTCTCAGAAAACACTTCCTATATTTCACCTCAGTGATGCTGGTCTTTTCTTAATCATCACTAATTTCTGAGCTCCAGCTAACCAGCATCAATTGTCCCAGTAGTCTCCTTCCTTTTAATATAAAGCCAGAGACACGTGTCCGAAGCTGCTGAGTTCTGCTGCTTGCAGGAGCTGGAACATTGGCCACCTTGTTCTATTACATTATCACTAGCTTCCTTTTTACCAGCTCCTTCACTGCCTAAGTTGGCCGTCCTGAATCTTGCTCCTTAGACTGACCTTGAACTCAAGAGATCTGCATGCCTGTCTCCTAAACACTGGGATTAAAGTTGTGGTCCACCAAGCCTGGATTAAAGTTTTTCTTCACCTAGAATGTGCTCCGTTCTAGGCTGGCCTTGAACTCAGAGATTTGCTTATCTTTGCCTCCTGGGATTAAAGGCTTGTACTACCATGCCTGGACCTAAAGTTAACTGGGTGAATCTTGCCCCCAAGGTCACTACTCCTTTAATTCAGTTTAATATCCTTGAATTCAGCTCCATTTTACTTCCTGGAGTCCCTTTAATACTCAAACTATATATTTTGTAATTTTCCTTTCTCAGCTTGCTATGTTGGTTCAAAATTCTCTTTATCAGACTTAACCAGAGAACAAAGTCTTTGTTGGGCTTTTTTAAGACTTCCTTTGCAGATGCAATTAATATAAATCTCTTTACCTTAGTCCTAGGCAGTCTCTTCAGACAATGGCAAAAAGCAGCCATGTTCTTTACAAAAACATCACAAAAACAGTCTCTCAGCCACATATCAAAGTTCTTCTCCACTGAAACCTCTTGGGCCGTCAGGCCTACACAGTTCAAATGACCCTCAGCACCACTGTCTTCCATATTCCTACTAGTCTGGCCCATTAAGCCCCACTTAAAGAATTCCATGGCTTTCCAAATCCAAAGTCCCAAAATCCACATTCTTCCGAACAAAAGCATGGTCAGGCCTATCACAGCAATACCCCAGTCCCTGGTACCAACTTCTGTCTTAGTTAGGGTTTTACTGCTGTGAACAGACACCATGACCAATGCAAGTTTTATAAAAGCAACATTTATTTGGGGTTGACTTACAGGCTCAGAGGTTCAGTCCATTGTCATCAAGGCAGAAACATGGCAGCATCCAGGCAGGCATGGTACAGGAGGAGCTGAGAATTCTACATCTTCATCTGAAGGCTGCTAGTAGAAGACTGACTTCCAGGCAGCCAGGGGGGAGGGTCTTAAGCCCACACCCACAGCGACACACCTACTCCAACAAGGCCACACCTCCTAATAGGTTCACTTCCTGGGCCAATCATATACAAACCATCACATCAGGTTAATTATAAAACTGTGCTTCTCCGTTAAGAATGCTTTCACTTTATAGATGACTACGGGTAAAAACTACTCCATGACACAAATATAGGAAAAAGAATAAATACTACAAGACCTACATATCCACAGGACACCAATATAGGCCATACAGATTATTGCTTCCTTGAATATAGTAACATATTTAGCATCCATCCAATAGTGAGAGATATTAGACAATAAGACAAAGATTTTAAGTAGTTTATTTGATCCATTTCTATAAATCACTTGAACACAACTCAAAGCTCCACCTCAAGAAAAGTTCTAGAACCACCTGAGTAAACTCCTTTCCGAAAGGTCATTAGTGAAGATTCAGTAACTCAAATGTTTTCTCAATCTGTATTATTCTACATTGTATGCTATTTGACACTCTGTAGATCTACAGAGGTATAAAATCAATCACCTGCCCTATGGAAATTACAGCAAAATAAATATAAAATGAATAAACAAATAAATATAAAAATAAACAAAATAAATATAAAAATGAATAAATAAAAGAGGGGTATGCTGGTTAATTTTCTTTGCCTAACTTGAGAAAACTTAGTCAGTTAGTCATTAGTGAAGAATTGCTTTAATCTGATTGGCTTTTTCTATTGAGAGATTGTCTTGAATGATGATTGACATGGGAGGAGCAAGTCTATTCTGGATGACCATCCCTAGACAGATATGCTGTATAATTAAAAACAAAACAAATAAACAATCTAGAGATTTCTACTCATTCTTCTGGCCCTCTGGCCCTCTCTTCTGTCTCTCCCCAAACAAACATGATCCTAAACTACCACACCTGATCCTGACCTCCCATTCCTTTCTAAATCTCCTCTCCCACCCGACTATGAAAAAATTATTACTCCTGCTAAGTGAAATGCAAGCATCCCAGAAAGACAGGAGAATGAGTGGAAATCTGCAGCTGCCATGGGGTGGGGAATTTGAGGGGAATCTGTAGGAAGTCCCAGACCTGAGATGATGGAAGCTCCTAAGAGTCAATGCATGTGACCTTAGACAAGACACTTAATAGTGGGGATATGGAACCTGAAGAGGCCATCTCCTGTAGCCAGACAGTGCCCCAGTGGAGAGACAAGGACACCAACCCACACAGAAAACTTTCAACCCAAAACTTGTCCTGTCTAAAAGAAATACAGGGACAAAGATGGAACAGAGACTGAAGAAATGGCCAACTACTAACAGGCCCAACTTGAGATCCATCCCATGGGCAAGCACTAATCCCTGACACTATTAATGATACTCTGTTATGCTTGCAGACAGGAGTCTAGCATAACTGTCCTCTGAGAGTCTCTACCCAACAACTGACTTAAAAAGATGCAGATATCTTCAGCCAAACAGAAGGAGCTTGAGGACTCTTATGGAAGAGTTGGAGAAAATATTGAAGGCAGTGAAGGGGACAGAAACTCCGCAGGAAAGCCAACACAGTCAACTATCCTGGATCCCTCAGAGTTCTCAGAGACTGAGACACCAAAGAAAGAACATACAAAAGCTGTACCAAGTCCCCCAGCACATGTGTAGCAGAAGTGAAGCTCAGGCTCCATGTAGGTTCCCCAACAATTGCAGTGGGGGCTGTCCCTGACTGTTGAATCTATTCGCCAACAGAGTTGCCTTGTCTGGCCTCCACTGAAAATGATCCAACTAATCCTATAGTGATTTGATGGGCCAGAGTGGGTGATACACAGAGGGGCTCCACCCTCTCAGAGGAAAAGGGAAGGGGAGGTGAGGAGAGAGACTCTGTGAAGAGGGAACCAGGAGAGGGACAGTATTTGTGTTATAATAAATAAATAAACAAGAGATATCTCAGAAGAAACAGTAACTTATAGCATAGGAATAAATTCAGCATAAAATGAATGCAGACAAAGGTAAAAGAAATTGCCATTTGAATATATATGATGCATATATAATAATCTAAAATATATGTAATATATATGAAATAATATGGAACATAAATTTAAATTTATGTTTATTAACTTGAAAAAAATCTAGCTAGATGAGCATGAACCAGAGGGCAATCCAGTAAATGATATACTCCCAAGTTTCTTACTTCCAGGTTCCTGTTTGAGCACCTTATTTGATTTCCCCTATGATAAACTATAACTTCTAAGCAGAATGAAACATCTTTTCTTCATGCAGATTGCTTTTGGCCAAAGTGTTTTATCACAACAAAAGAAAATAAAACTAAAACTAAAGCAAGGGGTATAAGAAATATCCAGTCCAGGGCCGGTGAGATGGCTCAGTGGTTAAGACTGCTCTTTCGGAGGTCATGAGTTCAAATCCCAGCAACCACATGGTGACTCACAACCATCCATAATGAGAAACAAATAAAAAAAAACCTATGGGCCAGAGTAAGCAGGGCTGGAGCAAGAGGGAGAAGGGAAGGGAATAAAGAAAGAAAGAAGGCAATATCCATAGATGTGTTTCATGGGAAATTTGTTTAAAATCTTTCAGAAAACTCTATATTTATGCATATCTGCCTCTCTGTCTGCCTTCCTGTGTCACTACATATATTTCAATATTAAGGGAGTTTTCCATATACTATACAAATTGATTCATACTTACATACAAAGTAGCATTACTACTTCTTGCTTGCTAAATGATAAGTCATTCTCTAAGGACCTACAAGGCCTTTTAGTTCAACTTATAGACTTGAACTTACTGAGCATTTTATAATTGTAAAGTAAACTAAATAATTAATATTTTGTTTTGTTTTGTTTTTCAAGACAGGGTTTCTCTGTGTAGCCCTGGCTGTCCTGGAAGTCACTCTGTAGACCAGGCTGGCCTCGAACTCAGAAATCCACCTGCCTCTGCCTCCCAAGTGCTGGGATTACACGCGTGAGCCACCACGCCCAGGTAATAATTAATATTTATATATTAAATAATTATTTATAGAAATAGAAGTTATCATAACGTTAAAAACAAATTCTATATTAGTGCTGACTTTAGAAGTATAAGTTTGTTAAAGGGATTATTTTAAGCCTGACTTTTTAACCCAATACTCTTTTTATTCTTACATTGACAGAATGATAGAGACTTGCTGTGAAAGATGCATAATATTCCTTGCAAGCCAAGGTACCAGGTTAAACATTCTGATACCTTAGGTTTATATTAAGGTTATGACTATATTTAATCTCAATGCAGGGTTTCTATGCCAACTTTGATTATTCAGTACTCAGATAAAAGACACATAAAATCTTTGTATTTATATAAATTTATATAATCAGCACTAGAGATGGGAAAATAGCTATCCTCTATGTTATTATGTTTCTCTGCCAATGACTCCACTGTATGATTGGCCATGTTTTGTTAGACTGCTCTTAACTCCAATTAGCCAGCTCTCATGGCCGTTATTTTAAAAGTCTTACTCCATTATGTTGTCTCCTCTTTGTACCCTCCTCTCTTCTCCTCATGGTTCTCCTCCATCCCCAAGCCTGGGAAACACAAACTTGGCCTATTTCATCCAAACTATAAGATGTGGGCATGGGCCTAGGCTCTGCTGCACGTCCCTGCGAGCTTAGGCAGTGCACCTAGGCAGCGGGAGCCACCCAGCTCCCCAGGACCCCGGACCAGCAATAGCAACAGGCCTCCATATTGCAACCAGGACACAGCTGGAAAGGTGCAGGTAGAGACTCCTTCTGGGGCTGCAGGGAGATCTGCTAAGCTCTCGACCCCAGGCGGGCCCAGTGGGGGGCGCCTAGGCTCTGCTGCACGTCCCTGCAAGCTTAGGCCATGCACCGAGGCAGCCGGAGCCACCCAGCTCCCCAGGACCCTGGACCAGCGATAGCAGCAGGCCTCCATATTGCAACCAGAACACAGCTGGAAAGGCACAGGTAGACAGATTCCATCAGGGGATAAGGCGTGGGGGGATCTGCTAGGCTCTCTCTACTAGGCAGGCCCAGCAGTGCCTGCCGAGGCTCTGCTGCACTCCCCCACACATCCCCGAGACCTCAGGCCTTGCACAAAGTCAGCAGGTGGCAGCCAGCTCATGATCCCGTTGAGCAGCAATCACGCATAACCACCAGTAGAGAAACAACAGGTAAGCCCAGCCTCACAGGAGATTCAAACACCAGCCAGTGACAACAAGGTCAACTAACACCAAAAATAACCAGATGGCAAAAGGTAAACGAAGGAATGTCACTAACAGAAATCAAGGCAACATGACAGCATCTGAACCTAGTTCGCCAACAACAGGAAGCCCTGGATACCCCAAAACACCAGAAAAACAAGACTTGGATATAAAATCACTGGTCAGGATGCTGGTAGCTGAACACATAGAAAAATCTCATAAAGAAATAGAGGAGAAAATGGATCAAAAGTTAGAAGCCTTTACAAGGCAAATACAAAAATCACTTCAAGAAATGCAGGAGAAGATGGATCAAAAAGAAGAAGACAATAAGGAAGAAAGAAAAAAATCACTTAAAGAAATACAGAAGAACGTGGGCCAACAAGTAGAAGCTATGAAAGAGGAAACACAAAAATCTATTAAAGAAATACATGAAAACACAATCAAGCAAGCGAAAGATCTGAGCATATCCATCCAGGTACTAAAAACAGAAGTAGAAACAACTAAGAAATCACAGAGGGAGACAACATTGGAGATAGAAAACCTTGGGAAGAAATCAGGGGCCATAGATGCAAATATCAACAATAGAATACAAGAATAGAAGACAGAATATCAGAAGCCGAAGATACCATAGGAACCATTGATTCAACAATCAAAGAAAATACGAAATGTAAAAAGACTATAACCCAAAACATCCAGGAAATCCAGGACACAATGAGAAGACCAAACCTAAGGATTATAGGTATAGACGAGAGTGAAGATTTACAAGTTAAAGGGCCAGCAAATATCTTCTACAAAATTATGGAAGAAAACTTCCCCAACCTAAAGAGAGAGATGCCCGTGAATATACAAGAAGCATATAGAACCCCAAACAGACTGGATCAGAACAGAAATACATCCCGTCACATAATAATCAAAACTCCAAATGTACTAAACAAAGAAAGAATATTAAAGGCAGGAAGAGAAAAAGGCCAAGTAACTTATAAAGGAAGACCTATCAGAATAACACCAGACTTCTCACCTGAGACCATGAAAGCTAGAAGATCCTGGGCAGATATAATGCAAACTCTAAGAGAACACAAACTTCAGCCAAAACTACTTTACCCAGCAAAGCTCTCAAGCGCCATAGATGGAGACAACAAGGTATTCCATGACAAAACCAAATTTGCACGATATCTTTCCACAAATCCAGCCCTACAAAGAATAATAGGGGGAAAACACCAAGACAAGGACGGAAACTACACCAGGGAAGAAGCAAGATAGAAACCTCCTCTCATCAAACCCGAAAGAAGGTAACCTCTCGATATAAAAAATAAATAAAATAAATAAATATAATTTCAAAAATGTCTGGAGGTAATAATTACTATTCCTTAATATCTCTTAATATCAGTGGACTCAATTCCCCAATAAAAAGACATAGATTAACAGACTGGATACGGAAACAGGACCCTACATTTTGCTGCATACAGGAAACCCATCTCAGTGTTAAAGACAAACACTGCCTTAGAGTAAAAGGCTGGAAGACAATTTTACAAGCAAATGGTCTCAGGAAACAAGCTGGAGTAGCCATTCTAATATCAGATAAAATTGACTTCCAACCTAAAATCATCAAAAGAGACCCAGAAGGTCACTTCTTGCTGGCCAAAGGAAAAATCCACCAAGAAGAGCTCTCAATACTGAACATCTATGCTCCAAATGCAAGGGCACACTCATTCGTAAAAGAAACCTTACTAAAGCTTAAAGCACACATTACACCGAACACAATAATTGTGGGTGACTTCAACACTCCACTCTCCTCAATGGACCTATCAGGAAAGCAGAAACTAAACAGGGACACAGTGAAACTAATTGAAACTTTGGACCAATTGGATTTAACAGATATATATATAGAACATTTCATCCTAAGGCTAAAGAATATACCTTTTTCTCAGCTCCACATGGTACCTTCTCCAAAATAGACCATATAATTGGTCACAAGACAGATGTCAACAAATACAAGAAGATCGAGCTAATCCCATGCCTCCTATCAGATCACCATGGAGTAAGAGTGGTCTTCAATAGCAACAAAAACAACAGAAAGCCCACATACACATGGAAACTGAACAATACTCTACTCAATGACACCTGGGTCAAGGAAGAAATAAAAAAAGAAATCAAAGACTTTTTAGAATTCAATGAAAATGAAGGTACAACCTACCCAAATCTATGGGACACAATGAAAGCAGTGCTAAGAGGAAAACTCATAGCTCTAAGTGCATCAAAAAAGAAACTGGAGAGAGCATACACTAGCAGCTTAACAGCACACCTTAAAGCCCTGGAAGAAAAACAAGTTAATTCACCCAGCAGGAGTAGAACAAGAAATCATCAAACTCAGGGCTGAAATCAATCAAATAGAAACAAAGAGAACCAAACAAAGAATCAACAAGACCAGGAGCTGGTACTTTGAGAAAATCAACAAGATAGATAAACCCCTAGCCAGACTAACCAAAGGACACAGAGACAGCATCCAAATTAACAAAATTAGAAATGAAAAGGGAGACATAACAACAGAAACTGAGGAAATTCAAAAGATCATCAGATCCCACTACAAAGATCTATACTCAAAACAACTGGAGAATCTAGAGGAAATGGACAATTTCCTAGACTGATACCAAATACCAAAATTAAATCAGCATCAAATAGAGAAGCTAAGTAGTCCCATAACCCCTAAAGAAATAGAAGGGGTTATAGAAAGCCTCCCAACCAAGAAAAGTACGGGACCAGATGGTTTTAGTGCAGAATTCTACCAGACCTTCAAAGAAGACTAAACACCAATACTTTTCAAACTATTCCACAAAATAGAGACAGAAGGGATACTGCCCAACTCATTCTTCGAAGCCACAATTACGCTAATACCTAAACCACAAAAAGATCCAACAAAGAAAGAGAACTACAGGCCAATTTCTCTTATGAATATCGATGCAAAAATACTAAATAAAATTCTTGCCAACCGAATCCAAGAGCACATCAAAACGATCATTCACCATGATCAAGTAGGCTTCATCCCAGGGATGCAGGGATGGTTCAACATATGGAAATCCATCAATGTAATCCACTACATAAACAAACTAAAAGAAAAAAACCACATGGTCATCTCATTAGATGCTGAAAAAGCATTCGACAAAATTCAGCATCCTTTCATGCTAAAAGTCTTGGAAAGAGCAGGAATTCAAGGCTCATACCTAAACATAGTAAAAGCAATCTACAGCAAACCAGTAGCCAACATCAAAATAAATGGAGAGAAACTTGAAGCAATCCCACTAAAATCAGGGACTAGACAAGGCTGCCCTCTCTCTCCATATCTTTTCAATATAGTACTTGAAGTTCTAGCGAGAGCAATAAGACAACATAAGGAAGTCAAAGGGATACAAATTGAAAAGGAAGAAGTCAAAGTATCATTATTTGCAGATGATATGATAGTTTACTTAAGTGACCCAAAAAACTCCACCAGAGAACTTCTACAGATGATAAACAACTTCAGCAAAGTGGCTGGTTATAAAATTAACTCAAGCAAATCAGTAGCTTTCTTGTACTCAAAGCACAAGCAGTCTGAGAAAGAAGTTAGGGAAATAACACCCTTCACAATAGCCATAAACAACATGAAGTACCTTGGCGTAACTCTAACCAAACAAGTGAAAGATCTGTATGACAGGAACTTCAAGTCCTTGAAGAAAGAAATCGAAGAAGACCTCAGAAGATGGAAAAATATTTCTTGCTCCTGGATTGGCAGCATCAATATAGTAAAAATGGCCATCTTACCAAAGCAATATACAGATTCAATGCGGTCCCCATCAAAATCCCAATTCCTTATAGATCTAGAAAGAGCAATTCTCAAATTCATCTGGAGCAACAAAAAAACCAGGATAGCTAAAACTATTCTCAACAATAAAAGGACTTCTGGGGGAATCAATATCCCTGACCTTAAACAGTACTACAGAGCAATTGTGTTAAAAACTGCATGGTATTGGTACAGCAACAGGCAAGTGGATCAATGGAATAGGATTGAAGACCCAGAAATTAACCCACAGATTATGGTCACTTGATCTTTGATAAAGGAGCCACAACCATCCAGTGAAAAAAAGATAGTCTTTTCAACAAATGGTGCTGGTTCAACTGGAGGTCAACATGCAGAAGAATGCGAATTGACCCACTCCTATCTCCTTGCACTAAGATCAACTCCAAGTGGATCAAGGACCTCCACATACAACCAGACACACTGAAACTATTAGGAAAGAAACTTGGGAAGACCCTGGAGGACATAGGCACAGGGGGAAAGTTCCTGAACAGAACACCAATAGCTTATGCACTAAGATCAAGATTTGACAAATGGGACCTCATAAAATTACAAAGTTTCTGCAAGGCAAAGGACACTGTCAGAAGGACAAAACAACAACCAACAAAGTGGGAAAAGATCTTCACCAACCCCACATCCGACAGAGGGCTAATATCCAATATATACAAAGAACTCAAGAAGTTAGACCCCAAAGGACCAAATAACCCTATCAAAAAATGGGGCACAGAGCTAAACAAAGAATTTTCACCAGAAGAAATTCGGATGGCTGAGAAACACCTTAAGAAATGTTCACATCGTTAGTCATCAGAGAAATGCAAATCAAAACAACCCTGAGATTCCACCTCACACCAGTCAGAAGGGCTAAGATTAAAAACTCAAGAGATGACAAATGCTGGCGAGGATGTGGAGAAAGAGGAACACTCCCCCACCGTTGGTGGGATTGCAAAATGGTAAAACCGCTCTGGAAATCAGTGTGGCGGTTCCTCAGACAATTGGGCATGTTCCTTCCAGAGGACCCTGGCATACCACTCCTGGGCATATACCCAGAGGATTCCCCTGCATACAATAAAGACACATGCTCCACTATGTTCATAGCAGCCTTGTTTATAATAGCCAGAAATTGGAAGGAGCCCAAATATCCCTCAAAGGAGGAATGGATACAGAAAATGTGGTATATTTATACAATGGAATACTACTCAGCAATTAAAAATAATGAATTCATGCAATTTGTAAGTAAATGGTTACACCTGGAAAATATCATCCTGAGTGAGCTAACCCAATCACAAAAGAATACACATGAAATGCAATCACTGATAAGTGGATATTAATGAGCCCAGAAACCCTAAATATTCAAGGTACAATTAGCAAGTCAAATGAATCCCAAGAAGAAAGGAGAGGACCCTGGGCCTGGAAAGATTGGATCCAGTTTTGTAGAGAAACTGTGGGGGAGGGAGAATGATTGGGGAATAGTTGGGGGGGAGAGGAACTATGGGACATAAGGAGGGGGGAACTGGGAAAGGGGAAAGCCTTTGGAATGTAAACATAGAATATAGAAAATATAAAAAGAAAAAAATACAACATGACAATATAAAAATAAAGATGTGGGCATGTTTATTTAGCAATCAGAAATTGCTTGGTGGGCAAGATCACATAGCATCATTTAGGTCTAAATGCACACTCTCATCTCTGATGGCAATGAGGTGTTAGGTGCCAATATTTAGCATTACAAAACAAGCAGTATCAGACCAACTCACTACATTTCCCTTTTTTTGTACAATTAGAAAAGCTTTGTCTCTCAGATCTAAATTGAATATAAAGCACAATTATGAAAACAATAAGGAATATATATATTTACAATGTTTATTCTGTTTATATTTGGCAACTTTGATAAAGTATTCTTTTTAATTATTTATTGGATATATTCTATATTTACATCTCATTTCCCTTTTCCTGATTCCCTGCCCCCCAAAGGTCCCTCATGCCCTTTTCCCTCCCCCTGTACCCCCATCCAACCCTTCCAACTTCCCTGTTCTGGTATTCCCCTACACTGATGCTTTGAGCCTTTCCAAAACCAGAGTCCACTCCTTCCTTCTTGTCAGACATCATTTGGTAAGTGGATTGTGTCTTTGGTGTCCAAAGATTCTAGGCTAATGTCCACTTATCAGTGAGTGCATACCATGGGTATTCTTTTCAAACTGGGTCACCTCACTTAGTATGTTCTCCAGCTCCATCCATTTCTCTAAGAATTTCATGAATTCATTGTTTCTAATGGCTGAATAGTATTCCACTGTGTATATATACCACATTTTTTGTATCCATTCCTCTGTTGAGGGACATCTGGGTTCTTTCCAGCTTCTGGCTATTATAAATAAGGCTGCTATGAACATAGTGGAGCATGTATCTTTATTGCATGCTGGAGAATCTTCTGGGTATATGCCCAGGAGTGGTATGGCTGGGTCCTCCAGAAGTATCATGTCCAGTTTTCTGAGGAACCGCCAGACTGATTTCCAGACTGGTTATACCAGTTTGCAGTCCCACCAGCAGTGGAGGAGTGTTCTACTTTCTCCACATCCATGCCAACACCTTATGTCTCCTGAGTTTTTAATCTTAGCCATTCTGACTGATGTGAGGTGAAATCTCAGGGTTGTTTTGATTTGCATTTCTCTAATGACTAATAATGTTGAACATTTTTTATGGTGTTTCTTAGCCATCTGAATTTCTTAAGGTGAAAAGTGTTTATTTAACTCTGTACCCAATTTTTTGGATAGGGTTATTTGGTTTTCGTTTTTTGTTTGTTTGTTTGTTTTTCGAGACAGGGATTCTCTGTGTAGTCCTGGCTGTCCTGGAACTCACTCTGTAGACCAGGCTGGCCTTGAACTCAGAAATCCACCTGCCTCTGCCTCCCAAGTGCTGGGATTACAGGCATGTGCAACCATGCCTGGCTGAGTTCTTTGTTTACATTGAATATTAGCCCTCTGTCTGATGTGGGGTTGGTGAAGATCTTTTCCCAATTTGTTGGGTGCCAATTTGTCCTTTTGACAGTGTCTTTTGCCATACAGAAACTTTGTAATTTTGTGAGGTCCCATTTGTCTATTTTTGATCTTAGAGCATAAGCAATTGGCGTTCTGTTCAGGAATTTTCCCCCTGAGCCAATGTCCTCAAGGGTCTTCCCCAGTTTCTTTTCTATTAGTTTTAGTGTGTCCGGTTTTATGTGGAGGTCCTTGATCCACTTGGAGTTGAGTTTAGTGCAAGGAGATAAGAGTGGATCAATTCTCATTCTTCTGCATGTTGACCTCCAGTTGAGCCAGCACCATGTGTTGAAAAGGCTATCTTTTTTCCACTGGATGTTTGCAGCTCCTTTGTCAAAGATCAATTGGCCATAGATGGGTGGGTTCAATTCTGGGTCTTCAATCCTGTTCCATTAATCCACCTCCCTGTCACTGTTCCAATACCATGCAGTTTTTAACACTACTGCTCTGTAGTATTGCTTGAGGTCCGGGATATTGATTCCCTCAGAACTTCTTTTACTGTTGATGATAGTTTTAGCTATCCTGGGTTTTTTTTTCCAGATGAATTTGAGAATTGCTCTTTCTAACTCTATGAAGAACTGAATTGGGATTTTGATGGGGATTGCCTTGAATCTGTATATGGCTTTTGGCAAGTTTGCCATTTTAACTATATTAATCCTGCCAACCCACGAGCATGGAAGATTTTTCCATTTTCTGAGGTCTTCTTCCATTTCCTTCTTAGGAGACCCGAAGTTTTTGTCACATAAATCTTTCACTTGTTTGGTTAGAGTCACACCAAGATACTTTATATTGTTTGTGGCTATTGTGAAGGGTGTCATTTTATTGAGTATTTTTGCATCGATGTTCATAAGGGAAATTGGCCTGAAGTTCTCTTTCTTAGTTTAATCTTTGTGTGGTTTTTGTATCAGGGCAATTGTGGCTTCATATAATGAGTTGGGTAGTTTTCCTTCTGTTTCTATTTTGTGTAATAGTTTGAAGAGTATTGGTATTAGGTCTTCTTTGAAGGTCTGATAGAATTCTGCACTAAAACCATCTGGTCCTGTGCAGTGTTTGGTTGGAAGACTTTCTATGACCCCTTCTATTTCTTTGGGGATTATGGAACTGTTTAGATGATCTATTTGATCCTGATTTAATTTTGGTATTTGTTATCTGCGTAGGAAATTGTCCATTTCCTCCAGATTCTTCAGTTGTGTTGAGTATTGCCTTTTGTAGTAGGATCTGATGATTTTTTTTTAATTTCCTCAGTTTCTGTAGTTATATCTCCCTTTTCATTTCTAATTTTGTTAATTTGGATACTGTCACTGTTCCCTTTTTTAAGTCTGGCTAAGGGTTTATCTATCTTGTTGATTTTCTCAAAGAACCAGCTCTTGGTTTTGTTGACCCTTTGTATGGTTATCTTTGTTTCAACTTGATTGATTTCAGCCCTGAGTTTGATGATTTCCTGTCTTCTACTCCTCCTGGGTGAAATAGCTTCTTTTTGTTCCAGAGCTTTCAGGTGTGCCGTTAAGTTGCTAGTATATGCTCTCTCCTGTTTCCTTTTGGAGCACTCAGGGCTATGAGTTTTCCTCTTAGCACTGCTTTCATTGTGTCCCATAGATTTGGGTACATAGTGCCTTCATTGTCATTAAATTCTAAAAAGTCTTTGATTTCTTTATTTCTTCCTTGACTAGGGTATCATTGAGTAGAATGTTCAACTTCCATGTGTATCTGGATTTTCTGTTGTTTTTGTTGCTATTGAAGACCCCTCTTACCCCATGGTGATCCGATAGGAGGCATGGGATTAGTTCGATCTTCTTATATTTGTTGAGGTCTTACTTGTGACCAATTATATGATCGATTGTGGAGAAGGTACCATGAGGTGCTGAGAAAAAGGTATAGTCTTTTGCTTTAGGATGAAATGTTCTTTATATATTTATTAAATCCATTTGGTCCAAAGCTTTAGTGAGTTTCCCTGTGTCCCTGTTTAGTTTCTGTTTTCCTGATCCATCCATTGAGGATAGTGGAGTGTTGAGATCCCCCACAATTATTGTGTTAGGTGCACTGTGTGCTTTGATCTTTAGTAAAGTTTTTTTTACAAATGAGGGTACCTTTGCCTTTGGATCATAGATGTCTAGAATTGTGAGTTCTTCTTGGTGGATTTTTCCTTTGACCAGCAAGAAGTGACCTTCTGTGTCTCTTTTGATGACTTTAGGTTGAAAGTCAATTTTATCTGATATTAGAATAGCTATTCTCAGCTCGCTTCCTGAGACCATTTGCTTGTAAAATTTTCTTCCATCCTTTTACTCTAAGGTAGTGTTTGTCTTTGACCCTGAGGTGTGTTTCCTGTATGCAGCAAAATGTAGGGTTCTGTTTCCTTATCCAGTCCGTTAGTTTTTGTCTTTTTATTGGGGAATTGAGTCCATTGATGTTAAGAGATATTAAGGAATAGTGATTATTTCTTCCTGTAATTTTTGATGTTATTTTTTGAGTCATTATTTTCTTTTGAGTTTGATAGAAGAAGGTTACTATTTTGCTTTTTCCAGGGTGTAGTTTCCCTCCTTGTATTGGAGTTTTCCTCCTATTATCCTTTATAGGGCTGGGTTAGTGGAAAGATATTGTGTAAATTTGGTCTTCTCATGGAATATTTTGATTTCTCCATCTACATTGATTGAGAGTTTTGCTGGGTATAGTAGTCTTGGCTGACATTTGTGCTCTTTTAGAGTCTGCATGTGATCTGCCCAGGATCTTCTAGCATTCATGGTCTCTGTTGAGAAGTCTGGTGTGATTCTGATAGGGCTTCCTTTATATGTTACTTGGCCTTTTTCTCTTACTGCCTTTATATTCTTTCTTTGTTTAGTACATTAGTTATAGATCTTCACTCTCATCTCTCCCTATAATCCTTAGGTTTTGTCTTCTTATTGTGTCCTGGATTTCCAGGATGTTTTGGGCTACAAGCCTTTTTTATTTTGCATTTTCTTTGACTGTGGATTCAACGGTTTCTATGGTATCATCAGCATCTGAGATTCTTCTATCTCTTATATTCTGTTGTTGAAATTTGCATCTATGACCCCTGATTTCTTCCCAAGGTTTTCTATCTCCAACGTTGTCTCCCTTTGTGATTTCTTAGTTATTTCCACCTCTGTGTTTAGATCCTGGATGGTTTTGCTCAGTTCCTTCACTTGTTTGTGTTTTCTTGCAATTCTTTAAGAGATTTTTTTGTTTCCTCTTTCATGACTTCTTCCTGTCGACTCAATTTCTCCTGCACTTTTAAGTGATTTTTTTCATTTCCTCTTTATTGCCTACTGTCTGTTGATCCATATTCTCCTAGAATTCTTTAAGTGATTTTTGTGTTTGCATTGTAAGGGCTTCTACCCTATTCATGTTCTCCTGCATTTCTTTAAGAGATTTGTTTATGTCTTTTTTGTGTTCTTCTAGCAGCATCATGACCAGTGCTTTTAAATCCAACTCTTGTTTTTCTGGTATGTTTGGGGTATCCAGGACTTGCTGTGGTTGGAGAATTATGTTCAGATGCTGCCATATTGCCTTGGTTTCTGTTAGTATCATTCCTACATTTGCCTTTTGCCATCTGTTTATCTCTGGAATTAGTTGGTCTTGTTGTTACTGGTTGGTATTTGAAGATCCTGTGAGCCTGGCATTTGGCACTGCTGTCATAGAGGGCGTCCGTGCTCCCGAGGTGTAGACTGGAAGTTTTCTGCTACTAGGCTCCGAATTACCTCCTCAGCTCTGCTGGGCCAGACCCAAGTCTCCTCCTGAGTTGCTGCTGGACATACAATTGGCCTCTGGTCGTCTCCTCCGGACCTGCCTAGTTGCCAGCTCTTAAGTATTGGGTCTTTTTTTCCACTGACCTGGGCTTTTCTGTTAGATCTTTATGGTGACTTGGGCTCCTCTGTTGGTTCTCCATTGTGATCTGCTCAGGCCACCAGCTCCAAGATGGGGGAGGGTCTGGGGGCTCTGTCTAATCGTGGGATTTCCTGCAGGACCGGAGCTTCCCTGGTTGTACTCCTGGAGCCTAGATGGTGGCACTCTCAATCCACAGGACTCTGTCTGGTTAGCTGTCTGTGGTGCCCTGAGGCAAGATGTCCAGCCTCTGCTGTACTCCAGGCACAGACCCCTGAGCAAGTTGGTGCCTGCGCAGGTTAGCACAGAGATGGCCCGCTGAGCTGATCTGGCTGTGGGTGCAGGCAAGGGCCTGACAGGGTTGTCGATGTTAGACTAGGACTCTGTCCACGCACCTGGCCCCAGCTGCCAGCTGTCTGCAGTGACCTGAGGCAAGATCTGATAAAGTATTCTATCATCTATCTTATCTCATGAGTTTAGAGTTCTATAATTAATGTAATTTCTATATTTATTTCTATTCCGATTTGCAATATTAACTTTAAAATATGTTCTTAGACTTAAAGCATTCTCCTAAATACTAAACAATTTAATTGTAAGACTGTAACTATCTAGTCCTCAATCCCATTGTAGACATTTGAAGGAATAAATATTATTTGTGTATGCAGGAAGCATAGGAAAACAGCTTCTAAAAATTAAAGAAATGACAGAAACAGTTGACTGCCTGGACAGTCCCTAATATTCTTCATAATATTGGAGCATCTATCTACAGCCTTCTGGCCCAGAATACTGAACAGATCTTAACTGAAGCAGGACTTATGAAGAACTAGCTTTTCCTGTATTGGCAGAGCTTAGCAGTTGTCTGTGTTTCATCCATTTGTCATTACCGGACAGTATTTTGCTTACAGAAGAAGTTAGGGCATTTCTTGCCGTTTGGCTAGATTGGCATAATTGAGTCAACTCAACCTGGAGGTTATTGATATTTACTTTGAAGTGAAATGGTGGTACTGTCAGGAGCAGATCTTTCTCATAGTCAGAAGCTCTTTTAACAATGAAATGATTTTAAATGCTATATTCTGTGTGTTTCTGATGCTTTTGCAGACCATCTATCTATATACAGTAGATAAGAATTGTTAAACATTGTTTATTTTTAGCTATTTACTATCTGAAAAACCTTGAAAACATGTTTTTCAAGGTAATTAGGTAAATTAGCATATAACATGACCATGAGTTTGACTATCTAACTATACATTCCCGTTACGTAATTATTTTAAACAGTTTACAATTGTAGTCATTAAAATGACTGAAACTAAACCTTGTATTCTTAAATGAGTTGCATATGCATAATACATATACAAGAATTGAAACACACATATTATGTTATAACAAAATTATTAAATTTTGTATCAATATACAAAATTCTGCATCAATATACAAAATATAACCTCAATTCTGCATCAAATTTAAAGATTTCTACCAATGTAAGATTATGATTATAAATGTTTTTAAGAGTAGATTCAATAGTCCTTTCCTATTTGTCTAATTTCTTTTTTGTTGTTGTTGTTTTTGTTTTTGTTTTTTTTTTTTTTCAAGACAGGGTTTCTCTGTGTAGCCCGGGCTGTCCTGGAACTCATTTTGTAGACCAGGCTGGCCTCAAACTCAGAAATCTGCCTGCCTCTGCCTCCCAAGTGCTGGGATTAAAGCCATGTGCCACCACCGCCCAGCCTAATTTCTTATAATATAATTATATAATATAACTATGTCCTCCCTCTTTCTTTTCAACCCCTTCCCTTTAACTAAGAAAAAAGGGACAAGCATGAGGAAAGAAAAAATAGAAATACTTAAGTCTAAGCTTCCTATTTAGTTTCCTCCCTGTCTAAGACCATAATTATTTTTAAATCATCCCTTAAAATGAAAATATATGCATAATTTAAAAAAATAACCAGCTGGGTGGTGATGGCACACACCTTTAATCCCAGCACTTGGGAGGCAGAGGCAGGCAGATTTCTGAGTTTGAGGCCAGCCTGGTCTACAGAGTGAGTTCCAGGATAGCCAGTGCTACACAGAGATACCCTGTCTCAAAAAAATAAATAAATAAATAAATAATAAAAAAGCTTCCACCCCAACTTAAAGGACTGGGATGATAGTCTCCTTATAATTGCTTTCTGCTGAATTGGGGCAAGGAATTCCTGTTTGGGAACCCAAAGGGAAATTGGAACAAATGGCTAAGTCAATACAATCGCTGTTGACATTATTTGTTGCCCAGTGCTGAGAAAGCTCAAAGCTTAATTGAGAAAGTATATGCTGAGAAACTTCAGAGCTCCATTGAAGTCCTGACTGGAACAGTCTGAAAGGGTGGATGAACCAAGGTCAGTAGAGACCTGTAGGTCCTCTTTTTTTAATTGAATATTCATATATATATATATATATATATATATATATATATATATATTTCAAATGTTTTCCCCTTTCTAGGTCTTCCCTTCAGAAAACCCCTATTCCATTCCCCCTCCCCCTACCTTTATTAGGGTGCTCCCCCACTACTCAGCCCTGTCTTCTGACCCTGGCATTCCCATACACTGGGGCATTGAACACCCTCAAGCCCAAGGGCCTCTCCTCCCACCGATGTCCATCAAGGCTATCCTCTGTCACATATGTGGCCAGGGCCATGGATCGCTCCATCTGTATTCTTTGGTTGGTGGTCCAGTTTCCAGGAGCTCCAGGGGGTCTGGCCTGTTGACACTGTTGCTCCCTCCAGGGGGCTGCAAACCCCCTCATCTCCTTCCGTCCTTTCTCCAACTCCTCCATCTGGGACCCCCACACTCTCTCCAATGTCTGGCTGTGAGTATCTGCCTCTGTATTTGTCAGGCTCTGCCAGAGTCTCTCAGGAGACAGCCATATCTGTCTTCCATCAGCAAGCACTTCACAACATCCATCAGGAATAACTTGGTTGAGCAAGATCATATAGCATCACTTCATTGTACATTCAGACTCCTCTCTGGGAACAGTCAGGTCTTAAGGGCCAGTATTTAGTATTACAATACAAGTAGCATCAGACCAAAACCACTACAAAGGTCTAGTTCCTTCCACTTGGATATGTGATCCAGAGTTCTGATTAAAGAAAGAAATACTCCAAAGTTGTATCATGTACAGCTATGTATCAAAGAGTCTTCATAGAGAGGAGAAAAAGGTCTTTATGTAAAGTGAAAATAACAACAAATCTAACTAAACCTGGCCTAAAGCCAAGAAAATTAAATAGCAGTCCTCTTGAAGATGCAACTATATTTGAAGATGCACCCCACCTATTTGATTTCTTTGTCTAGCAACTATATTGACAAATCACAGTGCTACAGTTTCTCTTGGTAATAGTGCAAATATATGTAGAATCTTGAAGACCGGTGAATTGAGAGTCTGGGTATATTTTCTCTGCACCTGCTGCAAGGATCCATAAGTTTCATGCTGTTCTGGTTCTGCCCAATGCCTGACTAGCCCCCTACATACCAGCCTCCTTTTGTTGTCTTACAGCTCTTAACACTCTCAAGTAAGTCATATTATTTTGACCTTGTTCAGATGATTATCTCATATCATCTTCATCAGACAATGTAGTTACTTTATTTGTTAATCATATAATCTATCTTTAAGAATTCTAATTGATTCAAAAGAGGCTCCTTAGAGAATTTAAGACAATATTCTATGTCTTTATTGTAATGCAGTATAGAAAAGAAACACCTATTAGCTTATAGAACTGATATGTTTGAATATTTAAACACTATGCACCAGAGCTTCAAAACCTTATCCCGAACACACATTATATATAAGCAAAATCCTATATAGCACAAAGTATGAATTTGTCTATTCCCTAGAAGCAAGGTAGCAGCTAGTATACCTGGTATCTATAAACATGATAACAGAATTATAACCATGGACAATTGTCATTGTCTAGAGATATGAAATTCCAAAATCTATTTTTAGCTATGCACTGACAGTTCTCATAAGAAGTCAATTAACCTCTATGACACATTGCTTGCTACCTTTCTACGTTACAGAGAGGGTTTGAAGGTTTAGGTGAGTATGAATTATTAGAACTTGCTTTATGAAGATTCTAAGACCCAGAAAAATGAAAAAATAGAAAATATGACAATATACATCCAAGTGTAATAATCAGAGATCTGAATTGTTAGTAAACTTGTACATTATACTGATTGCAAATGCTTTGTTTGTTGCTATGATTACATGGTATTATATGCTAGTTATTGCTGAATGAATTCATATACACATATACACACACATATATATACATATACACATACATATCACTAATTTTTGTTCTCTTCGAGTAAATATAGCAGAGAAGATAATTTTGTATCTCAAACAACAGGCAATGGTTTATGCTTAAACATATCTATTGATGCAAATTTTCTTGGCAAGAAACATATGTTGCATTTAAAACTTATTTTACACTTTGAAAATTTGAGCAAAGCTACATTGAACATTACCTAGGTTAACTCTCATTCTTCAAAGTTGTAAATGTTTTCTTTCAACACGTACATTCAAGGTTACAGTATAAAAACATCAGTAAAATTCTCTGTTGTACTCTATAGTAAATAAAAGTGTGGAGAAGATGTTTAAAATATAAGAATTTAATTAAAATCATCAGCAAAAGCTTTGCCTCTAAAAATATGCAGAACTTTATTCAATGTTGCCACCTTCAGGCCACATTTTAAAATGCCATTGTTAAAGGCAAGATTAAGAAATTTTCTTTTCAAAATTAACAATCAATCTACAGTGTGTACACAACTTTCAGTACTTAGAACTTTTTAAGAGGTTTAACTATGATTTTTAAAGTATTCTCACCCACCAAGTATTGACAGTTGCATGCCAAGGAGCACCAGTCTAACCACAGTCATCAGGTGGCTACCTGCGAACAGTTTTTGTTTCAGACACAATTGTGAATTGCTATTATCTCTTAGACATTGTTAGATATTGGTGAGATAGAGTTGAAAAAGATTGTTTAATTGTCAGTGTTATTTTCAGAAGTTCACATTCTAAGGGAGGTGATAATAAAGGCATGAATTTAATGTTCCAATATTGAACAGTGAGGGAATCCATGCCAGAGATGATTACTGACTTTGAAGAATTATTTTAAGTCAGGTAATTTAGATAGCACTTTTTTTGGTCATTTATTTATTTATTTATTTATTTATTTATTCATTCATTCATTCATTCATTCATTTATACTCCAGATTTTACCCCCACCCACTCACCCTCCAACTGTTCCACATCCCATACCTCCTCTCTATACCCCTGTCTCCACTAGGATGTCCCCACCACTGCCTACCACCCAGGCAACCAGATCTCTAAACTCCCTGGGGCCTCCAGTCACTTGTGGGTTAGGTACATCTTCTCTAACAGAACTTAGATCTGCTGTTGTGGTCTTCATAACAACTGGTATATGCTGCCTTAAATAGATTTTCTGATTTTAATTTTATATCCTGATGACACTCTTCTCCTCTGAGCAAACCAAACACAAAGAAGTAAAGAATGTTGCTTTACTGATGGCAGTAATTATGGCAACTGATGATAAATATGCTGAAATTAAGATCATGCTCACTAAAATAACCTACTCTCTAATGCCTAACTCATGTTACCTTTGGAGTTGTGTTTTGTTCTTCATTGATATTCTTAGCCATATTTCTATCTGATTCTTCTACCTGAAGCAAACATGAAGAAACTATGATGGTGCCCACCCAACTCATAGGTGAGAAAGTATAAGTTTCAGGCACTAAGCAGTTGATTTTTTTCTATTTTTGTCTATTTTTTAAATATCCTGCTAACACAGTATAATTCTAAAATTGTTTATGTTCAGAATGCTGTCACTCTGTCATTAAAATAACTACATAATTGTAACTATTGTTCAGTAATTGCATATATATATACACCTATGTTTCCACATAATTGTCATACTAATAATTGTGATATAGATCTTCATTTATGTATAAAACAGTATGAAGTATATGGCATAGAGAGCTAATTATAGATCCACTATATGAAAATTTTTGATTCCTTCGGTCATTGACTCTGTTCTCAGAGTTCTCAAAAACCCTATTTAAATTCTATTGTAAGAAATACATGTATATGATTACTAGAAATGAATATGTCTCTGAACAAATAGAAATAAGAATGTTTCATTGGGAATTATTTTGGTAAATGTGAGTTTAAACCAAATACAGAAATAGGATATTCAGCAATTGTTGTTCAAGTTAAATTTGATAGAAAAAATTGGGTTGTTGAATTATGCTTCCTATATTTTGTCATAACAAAAGGGAAAAATTATACAAATCTGAACATGATAATGCATATCTTTCCTAGTAGATCATTTAGTTATACTACTCACGTTGTCCATTTACACTATGGATTACTATTCAGGTATTGTAAACCATGATTTTATGAAATTTACAGGCAAATGGATGGAACTTGAAAATATCATCCTGAGTGAGGTAACCAAGTCACAAAAGAACACACATGGTATGTACTCACTGATAAGTGAATATTGGCCAAAAAGAAGCTCAAAATACCCATAATACAACTCACAGACCATATGAAACCCAAGAAGAAAATCACAGTAAAGTGTGGATGTACAGTCCTTTTCAGTAGGGGGAAAAATAATCTCTGGGAAATAGAAGGAGAAACGGATTGGGGAGAGAAAAAAAGGAGGAAAAAATGGGGACCAGTTTAGATATGGGGAGAGATGAGGGAGAAGTACAGAGGGTCAGGAATTTGAAAGTAGGTGTGCAGCATTGGGGGAGGGGGAACTGAGAGTAGCCACTGAAAATCCCAGATGCCAGGGACTCAAGATGAGAGGTTCCCAGGACTCAACAGGGTGGACATTAGCTGAAATATCCAACAAAGGAGATAAAGAATCTGTAGAGACCATATCCAGTGGATAGACACTGCCCCCCAGTTGAAGGATGGGGTCACCCACCCACCTCAAAATAATTAATCCAGAAATCTTCCTGTCAGAAGGAAATGCAGGGACAAAGTGGTGCAGAAACTGAAGGAAAGGCCATCCAGAGACTGCCCCACCTAGGGATCCATCCCATCTGCTGATACCAAATCCAGTTACTTTTGTTAAGAAGTGCTTAGTGACAGGAGTCCTGTATAGCTGTCCCCTGGTCCCCTGAGAGGCTCTGCTAGAATGGAACAAATACAGATGCAGATGTACACAGCCAAACATTGGACTGAGTGTTGGGATGGAGAAGGCAACGGAAGGGCAAGGACTGTAGGATATGAAGGAGTTTGCAACCTCACAGGAAGAACAACAATATCAACCAACCAGACCCCCCCCAAACCTCCCAGGGACTAAAGCATCAACCACAGAATACACAGGGGGTACCCATGGCTCAAGCTGGATATATAGCAGAAGATTGCCTTATCTGCTATCACTAGGAAGAGACTCCCTTGGTCCTGTGGAGGCTTGATGACCGAGGATTGGGGAACTCTAGGGCACTGAGACAGGAGTGGGTGGGTGGGTAAGGGAGCACCCTCACAAAGGCAGGGGGAGGGAGGAGGGGTTAGGGTGTTTGTGGAGAGGAAACTGTGAAAGGGGGTAACACTTGAAATGTAAATAAATAAAATAACCAATAAAAATGAAAAATGGTTATTTTGTAATTAATTACTTATTAAGTTTCTATTCTATTTCTAATGCCAATTGTAAACCTAAGTCCATGTAGGCAAACAAGGATCCCCTGGAGGAATGATATCCAAAGGATGATTGGGAACAAAGGTCATCCCACTTCTGGTGTCCTCTACAAACCATGTCCTTCTTTCAAAAATAAAAACCAATGAAATAGGTTGTTCTACAGGTTTATATGACAAATTATAAAATAAAAGCATTTTAATGCAAATTCTACTAATCAGAATAATACTTTCTCATAGTGATTCCATAGCATGTCTGTTATAGCTCACAGTGCTAGGGAATTTCTGTATCTGCTGATTCAAAATTCTTTTTTTCTCTACCAAAATAAGACTGTATTTTATGATTTTTTTTTTTTTTTTGGTTTTTCGAGACAGGGTTTCTCTGTATAGCCCTGGCTATCCTGGAACTAGCTCTGTAGACCAGGCTGGCCTCGAACTCAGAAATCCACCTGCCTCTGCCTCCCAAGTGCTGGGATTAAAGGCGTGCGCCACCATCGCCCGGCTTATGATGGTTTTATAAACAGAGAACTGTTCATTCCAAAAGAAAAAAAGTAAAAGCTATAAATCTTGAATTAGAAAAATTATTGGAAATCAAAGAAATTAATTAATCATTTAAATTTACAATTTTTCCTTTTTTTCTGCCTTTCTACTAATTTCTTCACAGATAAGAGCAAATTTTCTTACAAATATGGTCGTTTCTCTCTTAGAAAAATAGGACCAGGAACCTATTTATATTCTAATTCCTCCTGTACATACATTTATGTTTAAGTGACACTGTTCTATATACCTGCTTCTTAATTACTTTACAGAAAATACTTAAATAAACCTTCGAAAGGGAACTTAACTACTTTCTATGTTTACCAACAAAGTATTTAATTTGTGTCTTAATTGAAGACTGAGATGTTTGAGTTTAAGATCTCTAAACATCACATTGCTTTACTTGAAAATAGAAATAAAATCCCCCTCCTCTCAGAAACGAAAAAGATGCTGACAGGCACACATAGCAAAACATTAATGTATTATCCTCAGTATTACATTTTAATTGACGAACAATGACCTTGTAATACTCCACAGAGATTCATAAAGGTTAACTGAGAGTATTGAAGATGTACTTTGCAGAGCTCAGTTCGGGTTCAAATTCATAATGTTAACATTGCAGAAAGTGTATGGAACCAATCTACACCTTAAGCACTGGATATGCTCTAAGCATGCTGGAGATCCAGAGGTCAAGCAGAGAGCGTTCAGATTTCTTTCTCTTGTATTTCTTCCCTATTCTTGGCAAGAAAAAGGAGAGAGAGGGGGGGAGGGAGGGAGGGAAGGGAGGGAGGGAGGGAGGGAGGGAGGGAGGGAGGGAGGGAGCGAGGGAGGGAGGGAGGAAGGAAGGAAAGAAAGGTTGAGAGAGGGAGGGAGGGAGGAAGAGAGAAAGCCAATACTCTCAATCTTCTTCTCTCATGCCCTATAGTTACCTTCAGTATCTACCATGCTCTTGACTAGGTGAGAAGTTTTGCTAATGGAAACCAATTTACATGACCAAAAACAGATGCCACCTTTTTTCTGCTATTTCACATTGAAGCTTTTCTCTTCATTTCTTTTAATATAAAAACATATCTTTATTTTACTATTTTTCTTTATTTAATCCCTGCACATCTAGAGCCCAGCCCCCCTCTCCAAACCCACACCCTCCCTCTGTCTTCACCTCCTCTTCTGTGAGAAGGGAGAGCACCCCTGTACTGAATCAACCCAATCTAGCACATCAATTCACTGCAGAACTGAGGGCAGATAAAGCAGACCAGTTAGAGCAACAGGATCCACATGCTGGAGAGTCAGGGACAGTTCATGCTCCAGTTGTATGGGGACACACATGAAGACCAAGCTGCACATCTGTTACACATATATGGGGAGCCTAGATCTAGCCCATACTTTCTCCAGGTTCGTTGTTCAGTGTCTGGGAGACCCCAAGGGTCCAGGTTAGTTGACTCTATTGGTCTTCTTATAGAGTCCCTATCCCCTTTCAGTCCACTAATCCTTCCCTCAACTCTTCCACAAGACTCCCACAGCGCCATCTAATTTTGGATTTTTTTTTGTAACCCTAGTTTAAATAACATGTTCTCAAATCTAAAAATAAATCTTATACATTAAAATAAACTTATAATGTACTTGGAAAGAACTGATAATATTTCATCAGACTTTATTGATGTAGCTTCTGTTATCACTAAGAACCACAATTGTTTGTTGTTTACAGGTTTGTTATCCCTATCAAGGTAGTGATATCCTCTCTCTCTCTCTCTCTCTCTCTCTCTCTCTCTCTCTCTCTCTCTATTTATCTATCTATCTCTGTGTGTGTATGTGTGTATGTGTGTATGAGAGAGAGAGAGAGAAAGAGAGAGAAAGAAAGAAAGAAAGAAAGAAAGAAAGAAAGAAAGAGAGAGAGAGAGAGAGAGAGAGAAAGAGAGAGAGAGAAACTCCTATATGAAAATCTGTCTTCAGAGATTTTATAAAGTTTGGCTGATAACCAAGAGCAAAATAATTTATTAATAAAGTTAAGTTTATATAAACATAGTTTATCAACTTTGAGCTTCTATAAAGTATCAAGTAAGTGTACAAATCGAAGAAAAGGAGGCATGATTTGCAATATGACAGCACAGCATGCATAAATGAAGACCATATAAAGCACAAAGGCACATGCTGCTTTTTTTTATAAACTTGTATCTTTTTGATAGTTTCTTTGAGAATGAAATGATTACTCAGATCCTCAATATTCTTACCAAAGGATCCAGGTTTGGCAGCCTATATAGTGAGGAACACTATTGAGACCAAAAAAGTAAAAACATTAAAAAAATAAAGTCAGAGTTTTCTCCATTCAGTTTACCTGTTTTGAGAATGATATACCAAAAATCATACTTACATTCTATCCCAAATCCTTAAATCTGGATGTGTTGTAATTTCCCCAATTATTGAAGCTGCAGATCTCTTTAGGGTTCACAAAATGAAAGAACATAAGGATTTGACTTCCTGTGTACTCTTCATCTGAATGCTGCAATCCATGTCTACCTTACTGTCAGGCCCACAGCACTGGCACATTTACTCTCTCAGTTTCCTAACTTTTAAGCAGTATAAATCAAGATGGCTGTGCCATCTTGCATTGTCACACTGTCGTGCTTAAATTGGACTTCTTTGATAGCAAAGTTTCCACAATTTTGCAATATTTTCTATATTTTATTTTGTTTTGCTGTTATTTCTAGTTTTGTCTATAGATGTTTAAATTTCTTTTTTGTTTGTTTTGTTTTCTTTGTTTGGGGTTTTTTTGTTTGTTTGTTTTTTGGGTTTTTTTTGTTTTTTTGTTTTTGTTTTTTGTTTTTTGTTTGTTTGTTTGTTTGTTTGTTTGTTTGTTTTTTGAGACAGGGTTTCTCTGTATAGTCCTGGCTGTTCTGGAACTCACTCTGTAGACCAGGCTTGCCTCGAACTCAGAAATCCGCCTGTCTCTGCCTCCCAAGTGCTGGGATTACAGGTGTGTGCCACCACACCTGGCTAGATGTTTAAATTTCTAATATCATCACTGCAGCTTTTCTGCAATCACAAGAGGAAAATTCAGAGTGTCTCTACATTTGACCTATAACCTTAACTTGAATATGCTCTTTCCATTTTATTGCTGACCCTGCTTCTCAGGGTCAGGATTATGTGAATTTTAGAAATTTAGAACAGATAGCAATCTGATTAAATGATGGAGAAGGCTTTCATTCAAGCATCTGTTGCCTTCTAGCCATGTGTGACTCCATAAGTTCATTTGCTGTCCTTACACTGAATAATTTCTGAAGCCTTAGAGTATAACCACTTGTTCAAATGGGCATTTATTGAATGTACAACATAAATCATTCAGACAGGTAAGGGTATAAGCATGACTCAGACTAAAAAATAATATTCTACTTAATTTAGCAGATTGCTGTCATGTAATTGACAGATGATTCTCCAATAAGGATAATTACTTTAGCAAATATTTAATATGGAATTCCTTTAAGGAAACCATCAAATCATTAGTTTATAGCCTTCATATATACTATTATGTAAAAACAATTACAATAAAATTACAAACGAGCTGAAGATACCTTCATCTGAGGATTAGACCCAGAGGATCATCAGAGACTGTACATAAGATGCTGAAATCCTGCATGCATTAAGTGTTCAGAAATCTGCAACTATGCTGATCATTAATAACATCCTCAGTTGAATTTGTGTTGTAGTCAACACAAATTAAAAGTAAACACAATAGTATTAGGAAAATCTATAATAAACTAAAAAAATAATTGCTTATAGTATATTAGCTAGTTGCTTGTTCATGTTCAAATAAGCAGTCAAATAAATTCTGATGGCATTCTACATGCCTTAATGTCTAAACTACTCTACAGAGCATTCTAAAAAAGGGGGCTTCTACTGCCCTACCCAGAATGGATCACTTTAAAATCACTCAGCTTTAATGAAAATAGTACATATTTGATGGCTAAGTTGTATGTTCATAAAATTCTACTGTAAATTTATTTGAAAGTAATATACAGATCCTTTGTGTGTGTCTGTGTGTCTGTCTGTCTATCTGTGTATATGTGTGTTCTTTTGATTACCTTAATCTCTAAATCAGTATTAAAAACAGTAGAATAGTCATCTAACTCCTTGTGATCATTTTCTGGTATCAAGTATAGATGCTATTGTATAATCATGGGGTTTTATGCATGTGACTCTTCACTAAGGTTACAGTGCAGCAATTTATGATTTCTTCCTTAGTACATTGACAGTAGAAATAATCAACATGTCTACTTCTTGTACATTAGATTATGGCATATCAAATTACATTATCACTACATAATCAATTGTGTGCTAGGTAGCCAGAGTATATGAGTGCTCAATAAGAATGCCATTCTAAAGGAAATTATTGTTTCATACAAACATACTTATGCCATTTATCATGGATTAATTTACATGAAAAAGCCAGTTCTGAAGTATTTAGGTTAATAAATGAATGAATTTAGAGAATAGAGGCATTCTAGATTTATGTTCTTCCTCATAGGCACCATGTGTACAAGGAGAACCTCTCTCTCTCTCTCTCTCTCTCTCTCTCTCTCTCTCTCTCTCTTGCTCTCTCTCATGCACGCATGCACACATGCACACATCATTTTATTTAAAGGCATTTTTCCCTTCCACATTCATCCCTTCTAGTACACTCAACAAGTCAAGTCCTCATGGCTGAGGGGTTTAGAAATACCAAATTGGCATGATACAGGAAGTTAAGAGACTTTAATTCCACAGAAACAAAGGCTTGTTCACTCGGGTTTCAGAATGAAAAGCTATTTGAATACATTTCTTGTATTTTAGGTGTGAAGACAACCATCATTGTCTCCTAAAAATGAGTTTTAGGGTAAATGTACTGATTTCAAAAATTCCCATGCCAAATCATCCTTCCTCACTCTTTCTTGTAATTACTAAGATTATAGACCCAGGCCAACGAATGTTATTTATTAAATGCACCCTATAAAATCACTCATTGCTGCACTAAGAAATTTTTATACAAATCTTTTCTTCTGAACCATCTACATAAAAATCTACTATATTTTAGTTTTGAAGAACAAAATAGCCAACCAGTAAATATTTCTGGAATAATTTGTTACCTATTAGTTGCAAATTTGCAAGTTAAATTCTCGGGAATTTAAGAATAGGATTTAAAAGAAGAGGGATAGAAGATAGAAAGAATTTATATTATAAGACAGCAAGTAAGTTGGGATAGAATGTACTTGGCAAAACAAGAATAAAAAAAAAGAACAAGTTGAAGCCTCAACAGGTAAAGTGGGTGCTTACCAGAAATTCTGATATCCTAAAATAAGTCCCAAAGAACTCATGGTTGAAGGTGAGAACTGACTCATTCACATTGTTATCCTCTAGCCTCCACACTTACCACTACATTCCCATACCCACCTGCCACACACATACAAACCAATCTAAACAATATACAAAAATAAATGTAACAGGAGCTACTTAAAAAACCCAGCAGGTTAACAAAAATGAAACACCATTTAAAAAGGAGATGGGTAAGCTGGGCATTGGTGGCACACGCCTTTAATCCCAGCACTTGGGAGGCAGAGGCAGGTGGATTTCTGAGTTCGAGGCCAGCCTGGTCTACAGAGTGAGTTCCAGGACAGCCAGAGATACAAAGAGAAACCCTGTCTCGAAAAACCAAAAAAAAAAAAAAAAAAAAAAGATGGATCATTCAGTATAATGTAACTTTTGATGGACAGAGAAAGAAAGGAAGCTGAAGTGGACACTCAGTTTCACATAGACCAAATATTCTACATCCAGAATAATGGCATAGCAGCTGAGATCAGAATTGGAGAATTGGTAGATCTTGAACAATTCTTATACACAGGAAACAAAATAGTAATAAAAAAAGTATGGGTGGTCTGTAAAGGAGTTCCTTTAGTTATAGTTATGCATAATTCTAAAAGGTTCAGTTTCTTAGAATAAGGTAACTCAAGGTCATTATTAGACCTTGGGTAGAAAGAACACTGGAAAGATGCAAAACAATATATAAAAATCAAAACATAATGGAGCCTTAAAAAGAAAAGGGACTTTCTTCTAAATACTAAAGACGTGGAGACTCTGACTCAGAACTCCCAGATCACTAGGCTCCCATTGACGAGTTGCTACCATGCCAACCCATGCTTCAAATCCCCCACAGCCTTTGTGGAGCTCCTCAGGCAAACCCATGCTTACTGCTGTACCTTTCTCTCTTCAACCCAGAGGAGCTGCCACATGAAGGAAAATGCAACCCAAACTTAGTTCAGAAACAATGGTAACTCAGTCTCTGGGCACAACAACTAAAACCTAATTTTGTAAGCCTTATTAAAATCTGATTCCTCTGGTAGTGAATCCTTGCAAATGTACTCTGATACCAGCAAACACTAGCAGCTACATCTTACTCCTATGCTGTCACCATTCCCAAAGTATCCTAACTCTCCTGCTTCCTCTCTTCATCGATCCAAAACGCAAGTCCTGCCTACTCGCTCAGTGATTGACTCCTTTCCTTTTTTTTTTTTTTTTCAAGACAGGGTTTCTCTGTATTGCCCTGGCTGTCCTGGAACTCACTCTGTAGACCAGGCTGGCCTCAAACTCAGAAAGCCTCCTAGCTCTGGCTCCCAGAGTGCTGGGATTACAGGCGTGCACCACCACTGCGCGTCGACTCTTATCTTTAATAGGTTCACAAGAACAGTACCAGGCCCATCCACAACATTTGACTTTTTATAAATGTTTTGAAGTGGTGGAAAGTGTGACATCATATGAAGTAGTAGAACACAGAGAGCAAAAAAATATTGAAGATCTGGGTAACATAAATACTTAGCTGTGTTAAGAGCACTGATTGCTTCTTAACATTTTCCCAGAGCACACTGCAGGGAGGAGTGGCCTTGTTTAGGGATCTGGCCTAAGTGTCTAAACCCAAACTGTAAGAGCAATGAAAAGAATTTAAATATTTTCGACATTTTAAGACCATCAAAAGTTGTTAAATGGTCATCCAAATAGTTGAGGTTGAAGTGGCCCTGGAAAGAACAAATTCACGAAGCATCAGTGAGCCCTGCATTCTCTATGAAGAAGGAGGCAAATCAAAGGCATTAAGAATAGAGTGCCCAGCATGCAATAAGAATACATGCTCCACTATGTTCATAGCAGCCTTATTTATAATAGCCAGAAGCTGGAAAAAACCCAGATGTCCCTCAATGGAAGAATGGATACAAAAAATGTGGTATATATACACAATGGAGTACTATTCAGCCATTAGAAACAATGAATTCATGACATTCTTAGAGAAATGGATGGAGCTGTGAACATCACACTAAGTGAGGTAACCCAGTCTCAAAAGAATATCCATGGTATGCACTCACTGATAAGTGGATATTAGCCTAGAATCTTGGAACACCAAAGACACAATCCACATACCAAATGATGTCCAAGAAGAAGGAAGGAGTGGACCCTGGTTTTGGAAAGGCTCAGTGCATCAGTGTAGGGGAGTACCAGAACAGGGAAGTGGGAAGAGGTGGATGGGGGAACAAGGGGAGAGAAAAGGTCATATGGGACCTTTGGGGGCCAGGGATCCAGGAAAAGGGAAATGAAATGTAAATAAAGAATATATCCATTAAAAAAGAGAGAGAGAGAAAGAAAGAATAGGAGACAGGAAGGGAAGGCACAGTAAAGTCCAGAGGTCTCACACACACCATCACAAAGCATGTGAAAGGAACATGTTGGCAAATGAAGACTTTCCTAATGATAACCCAAATTCAATATCCAGGATGCCCATGGTGGAAAAAAAAAAACCCAAATCTATGAGGTTGTCTCTTTTTGGCATTCTCATACTCACACCACCATCAACACACTAAATAAATAAATAAATAAATAAATAAATAAATAAATAAATGTGATCCTGTCCACAAGTCCCCAAACACTCTCAGCTTAACCAGCCAACCCAATATACCAGTTAAAGAGGTGGCTAATGATGAAAAGTAGAGAAAGCCTTATTTGGTGTGACCATATTGGGAAGAAGAACTAAAGGATTCCAGTGACCCCTCAAGTCTTTCTTCAGTATATTGACATGTGGTTTAGGCTTACAAAGTGGACAGGGCATGTACACAGTAAAGCAAACTTGGTCAAAGCACAATCCTGACCAAAATCAGTCCATCATCAATTCTGCTCCTGTCAGTATTTAATTTGTTGTTATACTGGCTGGTACTATATCCTTTTAACTAGAATCACAGTGTCCTCCTCACAGTATTCAAACATTCTAGGCAGAGTATATGAACAAAGACAAAATAGTGATTCAGTACTAGGCTTTAAAATCAGTTTATTCACCCAAACATAACAGCTGCTAGTTTTACATATATTTGTTTATAATGGTCTTGTTGAAAAAAAAAGAAGACACTGGCAGGAAAAGGGGAGTAAAAGAAAAGGAATTAAATGAAAGAGGGGATATAGGGGAAAAGTGTGGAGTAGAGACCTAAGGAAAGGCCATCCAGAGACTGCCCTACCTGAGGATGCATCCCATATGCAGTTACCAAACCCAGACACTATTGTGGATGCCAACAAGTGCTTGATGTCAGGAGCCTGATATAACTGTCTCCTGAGAGGCTCTGCCAGACAAATCCATTAGACTGAGCATGGGGTCCTCAATGGAAAAGCTAGAAAGAGGACTCAAGGGGCTGAAAGGGTTTGTAGTCCCATAGGAGGAACCAACCAGTACTCCCAGAACTCCCAGGGACTAAACCACCAACCAAAGAGTACACTTGGAGGGATTCATGGCTCCAGCTGCATATGTAGTAGAGGATGGCCTTGTTGGACATCAATGACAGGAGAGGCCCTTGGTCCTGTGAAGGTGTGATGCCCCAGTGTAAGAGAATGCTAAGACAGGGAAGCAGAAGTGGGTAGATTAGAGAGCTGGAGGGGGGGGTATGGGATGGGGGAGTTGGAGGGGAAACAAGGAAAGGGGATATCATTTGAATTGTAAGTAAAGAAAATATTTAATAAAAATAAAAAAGAAAGAGAATATAATAGAGAAAAGCAAACAGATGAGAGAAGAGAGATGATTGAAAAGAGAAGGGAAAAAAATCACAACCTATTCCTGAATAAATACTGTGGAATTTAGTAAGGACAGTAAGGTTAATTTTGGGGGAATTGGTATTCCAAGATTTAAAGATTGAAAAAGTATAAAATATACTGTTTTGGATTTGAGCTGTGGTCAAAAGTTTTAAAAAATTACTACCTTAGTTTAATTGGCACTATTGAATTTTTAAAATTATGATTATTTTTATAATTTAGACTCTTCTATAAAAAGTCTTCTTATCAGCCAGGGATGGTATTACAATCCTTTAATCCCAGCATTTGAGAGGCAGAGGTGTTAGTACCAAGACCTATGACGTCATACAGGCAACAGCACTGCACGTATAGGCCTGTTACCAAGGCAACGGCCTCCATATACCCAGAATTCAATGGGCCTACCTTTCCCTGTAATTTACATCACCACTCATATATAAATGGGTAGTGTTTCTTCTTCTCTCTCTTTCCTTTCTTTCCCTGCCTTCTTCCTGCCCACTGAATCTTTACCCCATCTTAAATAAAGCCCCACATGGAACTGTTTGGTATGCTCTGGTCCCTCATTGGGGCCCCACATCTCGCAGCTTCTCCACCGCGCCCCCACGGCCCACATGACAGGCATACAGGTGACTTGCATGGGGTGCAGGTCACTGAACTGCGTGGAAAAACCAACATTTTGGCGAGGCAGCCAGGAGACTCTCCATACAGCCACTACAGACAGTGCAGTCACCACGAGAAGATACCTTCACACTGCCTCCACCTTCACCTTAGCCAACGCTGCCGCCACTGCTACAACCACTACCACTTGCCATGTGGATTTGTCTCCGGGCCAACCAACCAAAAAGTTCCAAGTTCCCGGCTATCGGATTGCACATTCTTACAAACACACATCGGCATATTGGTAAGGTACCTTGGTTAGCTAGAGGAAATCTTAGCCTAGAATAGGAACTGGCCAGCCTTTTTCAAGCTAAGATTTGCCCCCTAGACCCAGCCCACACGACTGGCCTCTAGCTAACACTCATGATAGGATGGTTAACCCTTGGGTATACCTTCACTGGGAAGTGTCCAAAAATCCCTCTTAGCTTTTACAGCTGCCGCAAAAGTCCTGGCCCAGGCTGGTCACTTCCCCCAGCATTCCGGGAACGCCTAAGCTCCTAAAGGTCTTCGTGATGGCCTGGACCTTTAGCCTAGCTGGACAGTGTTGTTAATATTCTTCTAGGATGCTGGACTAATATTTAGCAACTTTCTTACCCTCCCAATGGGCAATAACTTGTTTTCAGCTGTACCTCCAGGCACCCCACTGGGATGCCTCCTGAAGAATCTCAAGTCTTTAAAACTAGCATCCAATTTGAGGCAATCAAAGTTAATAAATCTCTGTAATAAGGTCTGGATTCAATATAAGCTAGACAATAACTCCAAATGGCCACCTAATGGCACCCTAGACCCGATCATTTTAAGGGATCTTAATATATACTGCCAGCAATCTGGTAAATGGGATGAGGTTCTCTATGTTCAGGCTTTTATTTATCTTCGCTCTAAACCCTCTCTGTTCTGCCTGTACTCTATCCCAGCTTCTCTTAGCCATAAAACCTACCCACCTTCCACTAGATGATGCTACGTTCGATGCCGCTGATGAGCCACCCCTCATCCGCCACAGACCTGTCGGGCCTGCGAGATCCCAAACTACAGCCTCAGTCTCTCTCTCTCAACAGGTCCTGGAGTCTATTAATCCAACCTCACCAGACCCCTCCTCTCCCTCTCTGCCAGCTACAGGTCATTCCAAACACCCTAAACTTTAAAAACCACCCTTGCTAAGCTGTCACAGGAACTTCACCTTGACTGGTAAAACTCCTACCTCTGGCTCTTTTCAGGCTATGAGCTCTCCCCAAGTGACCTCTTCTTATCTCACCCTTTAAACTTATGTATGGACATCCAGTTTTAACTCCTGGTCTTTCACCTAAATGTTCTCCCCTCCCAGACCATGTACTCACCCCATTGCTTTGCCACCTTCGTTACCTCCTATGGAACTTTGCTGACCACCATCTACATGGCCACAGATTGTCTCCTGTCCACTGCCTGTCAACACTGGAGACCAAATCCTCTTATCCCCTCCAGATCATTGGCTGTCACCCCTCTTGCCCAAATGGCAGGGCCCTTTGAAGATGATTCTCGTGACCCCCACAGCTGCTAAACTCAAAGGATTCTCTCATTGGGTCCACCTGTCTCACCTTAAACCTTTCATCCCTAAAAATGACTCTTCTTCATACACATCAACCCCAACAGGACCATGCTCTATTAAGCTCCGGAAGACATCGAGACCATCCACCTTGTCCCCAATTCTAGAACATGAGACTCCACTCAGGCATCTGAGCTCGACCTCATTGTATTAGACATGGGTTTCTTGTCCTACCTCTGTTGTTCTTCGTTTCCATCCAGGGAAGTCCTTATATCTGGAGATTCGAGGTTCAAGAAACCCCCACAGATAACAAACAGTCTTTCCAAATAGGGTCAGAAACTGCTCCATGTCTGGATGCCAAGAATCGATCCAAATCGCAATCATTCCTATATCTGTTATCCCACCTAAGTATTATGATCTCTATACTTGTTTTCTCTTTGACCAGACAAAAGATTTTTGCAGAAGATGGCCAGACGAATATGGGGGCTGCCCATATTGGTCTTGTCAGATACATATGCTAGGATCATGGGTCAATCATTTCTTCTACATACAAGACTCGTGGGATTCCAGGTGGGAGACAGGAGTTGTTGGTAAGCTCTATCGTAAAAATCAGCCCAGTTCCCCAGTAAGTACCATTCATATTCAGAGAAAGTATATCTCAATCGCCCAACCCCTAGGTATTGAAAAAGTAGGGGAGATAATCAAACACTCCTCTGAGGTCCTTGATTCTTTGACAGCACACCTCATAAATGGCACCAACTTGTCATTTCATCTATTGTTTCAAACCTTGACCTCAGCATACCAGCTCCTTAATGTCACCAGGCCTGGTCGCTTAAAGATTGTTGGTTATGTGTACCCCCAGGAATTGACTCAAAACTGTCACTTACAGCTTCTCCAATGATACTGCCAAATAACCTTACCTCACCCTTTGTCAGCTGTCCTGACTCCGATGTTACCATGACTCTGTACCTTACCTCTGTCCCTCTCTTTGGCATGGCAAACTGTTTTAAGACCTCTGGGACACATTCTGTAGGAACCATAAGCTCCCTAGACTGTAATAGAACCATAAGTCTTGATATATCATCTCTGCCACAATGCCCTGCAATCCAAAACACGTCAATTCTTTAGGGCACTCAGGTATATCATTGCCTACCTGCCAGCTGGTCAGGAGTTTGCACATTGATACTCCTTTTCCCTGAACTGGGAGTAATTCAGGGAAATGAGCCCCTACCAATACCAGTTGTAGATATGATAGCTGCTCGACATGAGAGGGCAGTTCAGATCGTGCCACTCTTGGTTGCTACAGGAATAGCCATAGGTGTTGGCACTGGTGTGGCAGGAATAACAACTTCTCTGGGCCAATACAATACATTCACTTCCCAGTTTAAAAGCGATCTCCAGGGAATGACTGAAACTGTGCTTACTATCCAAAAGCAGATTGATTCTTTGGCAGCCGTGGTATTTCAGAACCAACGCGGACTGGATGTCTTGACAGCTGAGAGAGGTGGTCTTTGTTTGTTCCTTCAAGAAGAATGCTGTTTCTACGTCAACCAGTCTGGGATAGTGAGAAACAAAATCCAGGAGCTTCAGTCAGACATAAAGAACTTCAGAGATCGTGAGAGCTCCAGTTCTGGGATTTTTGAAAACCCTATATGGAAATGGATACTGCCTTTTGTAACGCCTTTTCTAGTCATCTTCCTCATGCTATTATTTGTTCCCTGCCTCATTAATCTTGTTTCTACATTTCTCCAACGGCAAATGCAAAAAATTTCCAATCAAACTATTAATCAGCTTCTGTTACAGAATTACCAGCCGCTGCCCATGGAAGAGCCACTGTCCACAGAAGTACCTGATGCCGAGGACCCCAATGGTGAAAGTCAGCTACACCCCCAAACTGACGATGCCCCTAGACAGCAGGAAGCAATTTAAGAGACATGGCGTCCTCATTCCTTTTCACCATCGGGCCCCCCTCTTCTTTTTCTTTTCTTTTTAATAACAGAAATGGAGGAATGTTAGTACCAAGACCTATGATGTCATATAGGCGACAACACTGCAAGTATAGGCCTGTTACCAAGGCAACTGCCACCATATACCCAGAATTCAATAGGCCTACTTTTACCTGTAATTTACATCACCACTCATATATAAATGGGTAGCGTTTCTTCTCTCTTTTTCCTTTCTTTCCCTGCCTTCTTCCCGCCCACTGAACCTTTACCCCATCTTAAATAAAGCCCCACGTGGAGCTGTTTGGTGTGGTCTGGTCCTTCATTGCAACCCCACATCTCCACTGCTTCTCTGCCACACCCCCACAGCCCACATGGCTGGCATACAGGTGATTTGCTTGGGGTGCAGGTCACTGAACTGCGTGGAAAAACCAACAAGAGGCAAGCAGATCTCTGTGAGTTCAAAGCCAACCTAGTCTACATAGTAAGTTCCTGGACAGTCAGGATTATTACACAGAGATTCCCTGTCTCAACAAAACAAACAAAATTGCCCTATTATCAAAAGACTTTTCTTTACCAAATTATAATTAGCAATGTATCCATAATCTTCATTTGAATGTATCTGAAGCAAAATCCTCTCATTTGCCATGTAAATAGATATACATATTGTAATGTTTTATTAGCATATATTAATTAGATATAACATTGACTTTCATCTTGTCACCTTCATGCATATACATAATATATTTTATGATATTCACCCATAACAGAATTTTATAGTGAAACTTCACAATCATGTGGTCCTATTAGTTTGGCTTATGGCAAGAGCCTGACAGCAGAGGACATCCTAGTAAAAATGAAGATATGACCTGGACAGTCAGAAAGATAGAGTAATCCTAGGATCAGACTGCCTCTTTTATAGCACTCACTCTCACACTCACCAAGTCAGTCTTCCATGAGAAGTACTTTGATCCTTTTGAGACTAGCACCCTCGATGACCTATTTACCTTGTTTTGGGCCCCATCATTTCAAGTTCCTTTGATATGTTTATACTGTCTCTACCTGCCCACAGCTACAGGGAACTGAGTCCCTGGAAGAGAAGCTGGGAATATATAGGGGGTAATGGGTTTGTGGCAAAAGGAACAAAAACTAAGACAACACCAGCTGTTCAAAGTCTAGAGGTTTATTGGGGGACCCAGTGTTTTAAGGTTTCAGGCAAGACCCTCCCCAAGTTCCAGAATGTGTTCTGGGAAACTAGTCTGACTGTTCCTTGGGTGTTGGCTCCAACTGGGCTGCTCCAGCTGTTCGGGTCACCTGCTTAATTCAGGAATTCTTAGACCAGTAGGAACAATGAACTTCACCTTCACTCTGAGTGCTCCACCCTAGGTGGAACAAGATCCTGGATAGCACAGGAATCCCTGCTCAACAAAGGCTGGGAGAGGAAGTTCACCTTGATCAATGTCAAGTCCCTACCACATGGCCTGACACCCCATTATGGCTCTGTACACTGTCTAATCTTCTAACATCTGAAGCTTGAACAACCATTTGGTAATTGTTTTAGTATTCCAGTAGATAACTATGCCTTATGGTATATACAAACAAAAATATAACTTTTAAATAAGTCCAATGCTTTAATCTCTCATACTAAAACCCAGATTCATTTCCTTAGCTCATATGCTCAAAAGAGTTCTAATTTCCAAGTGTATAACAGACATCAGCAGATAGCCTTCTTTGGATACAAGGACTCTGCAAATATAGTCATGTTAAGCAAATATAACTGTGGATTAAAATGAGTCTGTTTAAATGACTGGTATATTTAACAGAAAAGAAATGTTTGGATGCAAAGATAGGCTATGCAAAAGTCATGCAATGATAGGAGTACCAATACAGTATACATCCATAAACTAAGAGATACTTAAGATTGCAAGTGGATACCAGAGGCAAAGGAGAGACTGGGAAGCACTCTATAATACATCCTTGTTAGAAGTTATTCTGCTATTTCAATATAAAAATTCTTGCTTATATATATTTGGAGAAATAATTTTCTCTTGTAGGAAAGCCAATTAAAGGTCATTCATTACAACAGGCATAAAAATATAATATAGTTTATAAGGCTATGTGTGATATTCAATAATCAATACCCGACAGCAACCTTATTTTTCACTTACTTTGTTCTACCTATCTGCATATCTCTCAAACACAGAGAAATAGTGGCACCTAAAGGAAGTTGCCATTTCTAACACAACCTCCTAGAACACTGCTCTGCTTGATAACTAAGGAGTTACTGCCCCATATATTTCAAGCCATTGACTAACTAAAAATATTTAAATGAAGTTGAAATTTACAATGATTACATGACAATAATCACAGCCTTTTAGAAAACCATGAGTTACCAAATTTTTTGTATATTTGTCCCATCATATTCAGATTTGTCAAAACGTGTTGGTGGAGCAACTTATGAATCCCTTGTTTAATATATGAACCATAATTAATTTAATAGAGAAACAAGAAAGAGATTAAGTCTTGATGTAAGACTACCATAATATCACAATATAGGATAAGCACATACACAGCCTTTATAGCACAAGTATTAAAGCAAACAGTGTAGCTGCTCACAGTGATGAAGAACTCAGAAAATATATTAGGGGAAGGACAAGGCTAAATTATGGTTGCATTTGGGAAGCTGCAGGATCTTGTAAGTGTTCAGAATTGTGATATTTCTGTGTATATGGAAAGGAGAGAACTGAGGTAGATGAATGGTAAAATCTTACAACCCAGATGCTTGGAAGGTTGAAACAGGAGGACTGTGAGCTCATGACCACTGAGATCCTATATCTAGTAGAAAGACAAAAATGAGCTGGGCTGTAGTTCTGTGGCAGAGACTCACTGGGTTTTATCCCTAGTACCCCAAAATAAGAGAAATATAACAAGACAGTCCCCTAGGAATATCCCTCATAAATTTGTTGTTGTTGACAGCTACAAGAAATCACATAAAAGTGACCTTTAGTCTAGATAATTTGCTTATATTAAAATTAGTGTATTTGCAATCTACTGCTTGTATAAATGTTGTTAAATTCTCATTCCATAAATGTTTTCCAATTATTATCACTAATTTTTTTTGTTTGTTTGTTTGTTTGTTTTTCAAGACAGGGTTTCTCTGTGTAGCCCTGGCTGTCCTGGAACTCACTCTGTAGACCAGGCTGGCCTCGAACTCAGAAATCCTCCTGCCTCTGCCTCCCAAGTGCTGGGATTAAAGGCGTGCGCCACCACTGCCCGGCTATTATCACTAATTTAATGTCATGATGTGTTAGATACTGTTAAAAATGTCATTTAGGAGATAACACCATAAAAACTTTAATCTGCCCAAGAAACATTCACAGTACCGTTGGCAAGATTTTTAAGCTTATAAGAATCAGAGTATGAGTCACATAGTAGTAATATATACAATATTGCACGAGAAAAAAAGTACTGGTGTACTTGTGGGAAAGAGACTACAATAAAGGAATTCTGAAACATTTGAAGAAGAAATGTTCAAAAAGGCAGCTACAATCCTAAATCAGAAGTAATATAGGTTTATAATGAGGAAAATAGAAAATGACTATATCAACAAGATTTAAAAGTGGGCGACAGGAGCAGACTTTAACAAAACAAGCTCTTTGAAAACCTTGAAAGCTCAGTACGATTCACCACAGGGAAGCAATTAAAACAATTGTGCGGTTTGGCTAACTCAGATCATTTTATCCTTCAATTAACTGCATGCTCTTCAAAATGATAAAATAACGATCTCAGAGTGCCCAAATAATTGAGTACTCTTAAGTTACACGGAAAAAGATTACATTCTTTGTTCTTTTACCCTCTTCTGAAATGGATGCAACACTGGTAGAAAGATGCTCACTTGACAGCTCTAAACATGTAAGCCCTCCATTAACCCAGAAAGCAAGGACAGAATGCAAAGGAGATTCCAAGTTCCTTGTGCTGACTGTAAGCATGCTAAGCAGTGCTCCTAGTGGGCCACTTGTAGAGTGAAAGTCTTACATGATTCACAGGCCATTCCTTGTTTTCTTTCTTGTTGCTGATGTACCCAGAGATGAAGATAATTAACCACAGATTTGTCAAATTATTTCAGTTCAAAGAGACTCTCCAGGGATATACTCTTTAGTATAATGGTGAATTTGCTTCAATTGTGAAACTGGATGAGGAATACTAATTCTCTTCACCCATATTAATAAAATAAGTTAACTGTTCATAAACCCAATATTCTTCTGTGGTTTTAAATGTTATCTCTATTTCCACTCTCTATGATTTCATTAATTCTGTATTTTTTAAATGACCTAAATGTATGCTATGAGAATAAATCACTTTCTAATGTGAAAATTGCTGCTCAATAGAATAACATATACATTATATTACATTCAACATTCATGAACAATTATTGAGACCTGCAAAGGTGCATAAACTATTGTACATTAACCTCAAATGAAAATGTTATACATTTACATACACCTCAATTTTCTGAGCAAAGTCCACGTAAGATAACAGACAATTTCGAAAATCTAAGCACAAATTTCATCATTTGTGTTCTCTAGCCATAAAAGTGTTCATAGATATTAAATTTTTCATTCAAAAATCTAGTACACAGTGATACTGATAATATCTACCACAGTGAACTTCATTATAGTAAGAAACAACTTCAGAAATAAGCAAAGGGTTCCAGATAACATCACTCATTAACTACTTAATTTTGCTGTTTTCCAAAGTTTGTAAAACAGATAAATTACAAATTTTGAGAAATGATCCCATACCTCTACAATATATAATATTTTATTGAGCCATAAAAAACTCAGAAGTCAAGACAGCATAACATACAGTGTTGGTAATATATAAAATAGTCATCTAATTATTTCATAACAGCCTTCTGAGAACCTCTACTCAGAATCTGACTGAGACAAGTGTGGATACCCACAAACAAACATTGGAAGTGGTAGAGAACCACTGTGGAAGAGTTACAGGAAGGAATGAAGGCCCTCCAGGAGATGGCAACCCCACAGGAAAGCCAACGATATCAATGAACCTGGACCGCTGGGATCTTGGAGAGATAAAGCGACCAACCAATGAGCACACATGGGCTGGACTGAGACCCCTGACACATATGTAGGAGAGAGCTACCTTGTCTGGCCTCAGTAGGAGAGGATGTGCCAAATCCTGCAGAGTCTTGGTGCACCAGGGTGGAGGGATAAGGGCTTCCTGCTCAGAGGCAAAGGGGAGATTGATAGGGGGGAAGAACTCTATGAGATGGGACCAAGAGAGACAACATTTGGGAAATAAATAAATAAATAAATAAATAAATAATAAAATTGTACCTGAGTTTAACTCTTCCTTTTACTATTTAGTAGAACTCAAATACTTTTGAGCTACATGTTATACTACAGATTTATGTGTGGGAGAAACACTGATGCCAAAGGTTATACATGGTTTACTGATATATTGGAAGTCTTTCATCCATTAATTCAACATTCCTTTTTTCCCCTACAAAATTTATAGGTAGTTTTTATCTTTGTCCCACCTTCATATTCCTAATTGTTTGTTCAAACATTAATAAATGAAATAATGTCCTTTGACATGTATATTTTTCCTTTAGGACTATGTAGGTAACTATTTGAATATTATATGAAGGCAACAAAACTGATACTGAGAGAGATTTCTGTAGGTTTTTCAGAGAGAATGTGGGATGCTCGTTTATGATTCTGGCAGCATTGAGAAATAAGGGTCTTCAGTGATGTGTTTGGGTCACAGGAGATCTCATCAATGGGTCACTGTTAATTGCACATCATGCCTCTTCTTCTCAACAAACTGGACTAGGTATTAGTCATGACTGTAGGAGTCCATGGCACAAAATCTTTCATAATTGTGAGCTTTCTTCCAATACATACATTCCATCTGCCTCCTTTCTGCTCTGAGTTGAACCGCTATGAAGGTGTGAGGTACCTGGTCTTAGCTTTCCAACTACTTTTCTTTATGAATTGCTCAGTTATTCTCTATGACAAAAGAAAATTATCAAAAATAAATCACAAAGATTGAAGTTGATATAAAAATAAAAGTACAGATAACCAATAAATGCTATATTTGAGTGATTCAGTGAAATGAGCAAAACTTTAGTTAGATGGACATAGTGAAAAAAGAAAAAATCAGATACTTATGATCAGATACTTAGGATGGGTATTAATACCATTCCCATAAATGGGAAATAAATTGTTGGTGAATATAATGAACAGCTATACTACTATAGTTTACTGCACAGTATAAAGGGAAAATACTTCTAGGAGAAACTAGATGAAAGGAAAAGACTTCTAGAGGAAGACGGTAACTAATAAGATCAAGTCAGTAATCAGAAAATCACCAACAATGAACACTCCAGAATCATGTGGATTTAGTGATAATTTTTTACAAATATTTAAAGGCATGTTAACATTATCACTCTTCAAACCCTTCCAAACAACTGAAGCAAGAAAGAACTCCGAGCTTATCCTGTGAAGAATTAATCTGATGCCAAAAGTCAAAAAACCTACAAGAAGAAAGAATCTATAGATCAATATCCCTGCTAGGCAAAACATTCAACACAAAAAAGTACTACGCTAAATTTAATAGTGTATTCAAAGGCATATACACAATGACCTACTGAAATTTGACTCTAGAATGCAAGATTAATTTAATACTCAAAAGTCAATAAGTGTAATACATTAACAAAATAAAGCTTGAGAAACATACTGTTGCAATTGCTGTACAAAAAAGAGCAATTCACAAAATTACAAAATTACCTTTTTGTTGTTTATAAAAGCAACAAATGAAATATGAATAAAATAACTATAATAGTTACAATCATGTACAAACACCATGTTAACACCATGTCCATCCATGAAATACTGTCACTTATTGTTTGCTATAAAGATCTATAACAAAATAAAAACAACTTCTTTTATTTTTATTTCTTTCTTTTTTTTTTTTTTTCCGTTTTTCGAGACTGGGTTTCTCTGTGTAGTCCTGGCTGTCCTGGAACTCACTCTGTAGACCAGGCTGGCCTCAAACTCAGAAATCTGCCTGCCTCTGCCTCCCAAGTGCTGAGATTACAGGCGTGTATTTTTATTTCTATTCAGTGTAGTATTGAAAGTCCCAGCAAAGGCAGTTAGGCCAAAAAATTCAATAAATATCAAAGTTGAAAAGAGAAGGGCTGAAGAGATTGTTTAATTGGTAAATATTTCTCACTTAAGCACAAGATTCAGAAATGCTGTCCAAGTTTCCATACATAGAGCTTTTGGTGGAGTCCACATCTATAACCACAATCCTGAGGAGGCAGACAGAGTACTGCCCAAAGTTCATTTGGCCAGCAAATCTAGACAATCAGCAAAATCCAGGATCAAAAATAAAATGAAGAACAATGAAGAAAGATACCTGAGGTCAACCTTTTACCTCACAGTACTCCCATCACACATGTGCACATGCATATTCACAGAATCTTCAAAGAAAGGAAAGCATCTCATCCACAGATAATCTGATATGCTATGTAGAAAAGGCTAAGTCAGTTTGGTATAGAATTATTATCCTAGCCACTTGGGAAGCTGAGCTAGAAGACTGCATGTCTCATGACTGCCTTGGCTACATAGAGTTTAAGATAACCCTTGGCAACATAATAAAATCTTGTTTTAAAAGTTAAAAAAGAATAAATAAAAAGGCTAAGTATGGCCGGACATGGTGGCACATGCCTGTAATCCCAGCACTTGGGAGGCAGAGTGAGGTGGATTTCTGAGTTCCAGGCCAGCCTGGTCTACAGAGTGAGTTGCAGGACAGCCAGGACTACACAGAGAAACCATGTCTCGAAAAAACAAAAAAATAAAATAAAATAAAAAATAAAAAAAATTTTAAAAGGCTAAGTATGAATGTCAGTGGTTCAGTGCTTGCCTCACAGGTGTGGTGATGTTTCAATATTCTGTATCACATGAACAACCATAAAAAAGTAGTGAATATAAAAAGAAAGGTATGAATATCCTATATAAAAGCAAATGATTAAATCTAATTTAAAAGATCATCAAGGTTTCATACAAACTCAATATTAAATTTTGTATAGTTTATATAATTTGTTGGACTAGTGAAATGATAAAAAGATAAAAATTGTTTCCTGTCAAAAATGATGACCTGAATTTAATTCCTGGAACACTGTGTCAAGAGAGATAATCAAGGATTGTCTTCTGAACATCCCTACCTCCACACCCACCATCAGCAACCTCCTTTCTGTCATTTTATTAGAAGGCAAACAGGAGAGTGAGGGGTAATAATAAGATGATATTTTAAAATAAGATAAGACATAAATCTAGATTTTTTTTATATAACCCATGTTCACCTGCCAAGGGATAGCACCACACACAATGTGCTGAGCATATAAATCATTAGTCAAAAAAAGAAAAGGAAAGGAAAGAAAAGAAAAGAAAAGAAAAGAAAAGAAAAGAAAAGAAAAGAAAAGAAAGAAAAGAAAAGAGAGAAAGAAAGAAAGAAAGGAAGGAAGGAAGGAAGGAAGGAAGGAAGGAAGGAAGGAAGGAAGGAAGAAGCCATCAGGACCCACTCATTGGCTAATGTAGTCGAGCCAATTCCTCAAATCATATTCCCTCTTTACAGGTGGTTTTAGTTTGTGTCAAGTTGAAAAAAATTAATTAGTGCAATTGAAGCTTTGTCAACTGGGCACGAAGACATATCACTACTTAATAGTAAGTTTTCTTGTTTGTTACGAAGATTTTGTTAATGTTAATGTCAAAATATTATAGCTTTCAAAGTCTCAAAGTTTTAGTTTTTCTTTGTTTTATTGAAAATGGATTCTTTTTATCAAACAATATATCCTGATTAGAGTGTTCCTATCTGCTACTTCTCTGAATTCCATACCATGTACCCTTTCCCTCTGGATGCACTTCCTTTCTGTATCTTATTAGAAAAGAACAGGCTTCTAAGAGATAACAACCACACATTTCAAAATAAAATGTAATAAGGTGAAGCAAAAACTATCAAGATTTGAACACAACAAACAAAGGAGAAGAAAAGTGTCTCAAAAGCAGGCAAGAGTATCAGAGACCTGCATGTTCGTACAGTCAGGATTCCTATAAAATACTAAGCTAATAGCTATAATACATATCCACGGGATGTGTACAGACACATGCAGGCCCTATGTTTGCTGTTTCCGCCACTGGGAGCTCATAAATGTCTTACTTATCTGATTAAGAATGCTTTGTTCTGGCATTCTCCATCTACTGTAGCTCTTACAGTCTTCCTGCCTCCTCTTCCCCAGGATTCTTTGAACTATCAGAGGAGGAATTTAATGGGGACCTCATATTTACATTCTCTATCCTCATAATGTCCTGCCTTATGCGGTCTCTGTACCTATTTCCATCAGCTGCTAGAGGAAGTCTCTATGATAATGCCTGGATAAGGCTTTGCTCTATGAGTATAGAAAAATATCACTAGAAATCATTTTATAGACTATTTTTTTTGTTTTACCCTAGGTCTCTGGCCTATATAGGTTACAGTTCTTGGTCATTGAAGCTGTGTCTGATATGTTTTCCTTCTCTTGGAGTCAGCCTTAAGTCAGACCAGGCATTGGTTAGCTTATTCTCTAAGTTCTGTGCCAACATTTTGCTAGCATATTTTTGGGAAGAATGTATGATAGGTCAAAGATCTTGTTGCTTGGTCAGATTCCTTGTTTATATTTCTGTAACCTGCAGACTACCTTACCTCACCAAAGAGAATAGAACTTAGGGGTTAGGGTCACATGTAGAGAGTGACTACTTTTTCATGTTCAATGAGTTGTGTGGATGTTATTCTCAAAATTGGACCCCATCATAAGTGTGTAAAGAGAAATCCTTTGTCTCAGCAATATCCTGGGTTGTTTGGGGATTTCCAAGGGACCCTGATTGCCTACAACTTAATTGAGTATAACACATCCTTGATACTAGAAGCTTCATCTGGATACAAGAGGTGGCAACCTTAGACTCTGTAACCTTGCTAGGGAGGTCTTCATTAGGAGCACCTTCATATTTTCTAGGAAATTTCCACTGCGTTAAGTTTTCATACCACACCCCCCAACTGCCCCCACTCCAGTTCCAGCTGTCTCATTCTACACTCTATCTTCCTTGTCTATCCATGCACATGACGCCCCTTATCCCATCCTAACCTGACCCCAGTATGCCGATAGACTCTGTTCTATTTCTTCCTACCAGGGAGATCCACCTAACAACCCCTGTATCCCTCTTTATCTAATCTTTCTGGGCCTATGCTTTGTAACTTGCTTATAATTTACTTACTGGTTTACCTACACTTGTAAGTTAATATATATTATATTCCTGGCTCTGGATTACCTCACTCAGGATGATTTTTGTTTCGAGTTTTATCCGTTTGCCTGCAATTTTCAGGGTGTTAAGTTTTTTGCGGGGGTTGTTGTTATTGTTCTTGTTGTTGCTGCTGCTGCTGTTTTTAATAGCTGAGTAATATTCCTTTGTGTACACGCATCACATTTTCTTCATCCATTCATCTGTTAGTAGACATTTAGGACGTTTTCAGTTTCTGAATATTATAAATAAGTCATAATGATTGAAGTTGAACAAGTATCCTTGTGGTAAGATGCAGCATTCTTTTGATATGTGCCTAAGATTGGCGAGGTAGGGACTTGATATAGATCAATCCTAATGTTATGCTGAAATGCCATATTTATTTCCACAGTGGCTTATGAGTTTGCACTCTTACCACTAATGGAGAGGTGTCCTGGTTCCACATGCTCTCTAGAATGAGCTGTTATTTGTGTTGTTGAACTGTTTCTACAGGTGTAAGATGGAATCTGAAAATAGATTTGATTTCTATTTCCATGATGGCGAAGGATATTGAGCAGTTCCTTAAGTATTTCTCAGCATATCAGGAGCCATCATAGGACAAGGTAATAACTAGCAAGTGATCTTCCTGAGGTGGTCTGCCTTGGATTATAGTAATCCACAACAGATTTGGTCCCATAGGCAAGGCCCAGAAGAAAATCATTTTAGGAAAGATTCCTGCTATTAATGTTTTTCCTGTTATTATTAAACATATATGACAATCACTAGGTATTAGTCCAACCTTTTGAGCAGATCTCTGCAGATCTACACAGATGTACTGTCTTGTGGTAATGCTATATAGAAAAAATAGATAATTTTTTTTTTTATTTTCGAGACAGGGTTACTCTGTGTAGCTCTGGATGTCCTGGAAATCATTCTGTGCAGCAGGCTGGCCTCAAACTCAGAAATCCGTCTGCCACTGCTTCCCATGTGCCACCACTGCCCGGAAATTTCTTAATTCTTAATGATGATCTTCTGAGAATTCCCAAAATTATATCAGTATTTATTAATCTTATTTATAGTGAGACTGCTATTAAGTCCTATTCTAATAGTTAAAACTACAATGAGAACTCTGCCAGTCTCCCATGTGTCACCAGTTAATTGCTACTAGATAGTTACCAGACTTTCTACTACTCAGAGCACATTGCAAGAAGTTGTAAAAGCATTAACCAAAGGTCATGAAAAGGGAACTAACAATTTATTATACGTGCTAGAAAAGAAGATAAAATATGACTGGGTTTATCTATACACAACCTCAGCAATAACTTAGAAATGGTTTTTACTTTCAACAAACCTGTGGAGCTGTGACAGGTAATGAAGGTTTAGCCAGATAATTACTACTAATGAATATGCATGTAAACATTCACTGTTGTAAACGTACTCAATTTATGATTTGAATTTGTGTAAACTCCTGAACTTTTTAACATGTGATCATGTATTCTGAAAGATTTATAAGTACTGAGGACAAAGAGAAGAGTCATAACTGAGCTAGGGAAAACTTTTTGGACAGAACACTTTAAGAGGTGAAGAAGAATTTTCCCTTAGCCTTCTTTTCCATTCGTTCTATTTTTTTCCCTTTTTCTTAGAAAACGTTCATAGGACACTTTTTACAACTTAGTAATAAACACTATAATCACTTTTCAAAGTGTCCCTTTTTTCCTGTGACTTCTACTAGCAGACTGAAAGAGTCATGCAGTTTCTGCTGAGATAGAACAAAGGCCACATTACTTAATCCCCATTGTTAGGCTACAGGTGTCAATCACCTAAGCCAGCACCTTTTTACCCTCAGAAAGAGCAAGAAAGTTTTTAAGGCTTTTTAGAAGTTATCATCAGTATTTCGGTATAGTTAGAGAGCTAGAATGTCCAGAGTCCCTCAGGCTTTAAACCCACACAAGAGTACTACTCTGTGTCTAGTCTCAGACTGCTCCAGGCCTGGAGCCTGACAGCATCAGCCATTTGAGTTCCTTCTATTGAAAATTCTCTTTAGAGCTGTACCCCATTTTAAATAAGCTTGTTTGGTTGCTTGTTTTCAATATATAGTTTCTTAAGTTATTTACACATTTTGTATATTAGTTCTGTATCATATGTGAAGTTGGTAAAAACAATTTCTCATTCTGTAGGCTGCTGCTTTGACCAATTAATAGTGTCCGTAGCTTTATAGAAACTTTTCAGTTCCAATTTTTTAACTCTTTTGAGGTCCTATTTTTTTAATTGTTGATATTAGTACCTGAGCTGTTGGTGCCCTGTTCATAAACCATTGCTTGTGCCAACAATGTTCAAGACTACTACCCAATTTCTCTTCTGTCAGATTCAGTATGTCTGTTTTTACGTTGAAGTCTTTGATCCACTTCAGCTTAAATTTGTCCAGAATGATAAATATGGCTCTATTTACATTATTCTACAGGCAAATATCCAGTTTCAACAGCCACATTTATTGAAGATAGTTTTACCCACTGTGTATTTCTGGATTTTTAAAAGAAAATAAGGGGTCCATATGTATGCAGATTTACATTTGGGTATTCAGTTTGATTCACTGATTTTTGTGTCTGTTTTTATGCAAATACTGTGTGGTTTTTAATATTATAGCTCTGTACTAATACTTGAAATGGGGTTAGTGTTATATTCAATAGTTGTCTTATTGCTTATGATTATTTTAAATAAGGATGTGTATGTGTATATATATATTTTCCCACATAAAGTTGAAAATTGGCCTTCCAGAATTGTGTTAGAATTTTGATGGTCATTGAATTCAATCTGTAAGTTGCCCTTGGTAGGATGACTGTATTTGCTATGTTAATCTTATTAATCCATGAGTCAACAGGACAAAAAATCAGCCTACAGAATTTGAAAAGACTTTTACCAACTACACAACTGAAAGAGGACTAACACCCAAAATATATAAAGCATGGAAACATGTGAGATCTTTCCATCTTCTGATATACTCTTTAATTTCTTTCTTTGAAGGCTTGCAGTTTTTATAATACAAGTCTTTCACTTGAATGATTAATTTTATATTATGTGATGCTATAGTGAAGGGTGCTTTTCCCCTGACTTCTTTCTCACTCTATTTGTACATTGTATATAGCAGGACTACTGATTATTTTGAGTTAATATTTTATCCAGCCATTTTGCTCAAGTGTTTATTAGTTGGAGAAATTTCTCAATTTAGTTGGTTATTTCTATATAAACAATAAAAATATACAACTTAAGGAGTAGAAAATAACATTTGGGAATATAATTGTTATAAAATATTTAGTACCCAAAATGTATGCTAAATTCCTATGAACTAACTACGAAAAAAGAAAATAATCTGATTGAGAACAAACAAGAAGAAATGGGTTATATCAGGTCATGTTGTTGGACAAAGGGAAATAAAATTCCCCAATCTGAAGCTATTGTTAAGGCTTTCGTTAAGCTTGTAACCTGTTACAAGGCCTTTCTGTTAAAAATACAACCTACTTACAATATGAAACATGGAAAAATCAAGTTGGTACACAACTAAAAGCTTTACCCCCTACTAGTTGGTACTGGAAGATAATTTGCATGTATGTTACCAAAGAACATTATATGATAACCTACAACAGAGACATGACAGCAAGATGTACTGGTGCAAGAACAACACAAGTTTTTTAGAAGTAAGCAATCACTTCTCGGCCCGTTGGCTAAGATCACGTGTAGTATCTGTTCTTATCAGTTTAGAAGTAAGCAATCTATTTTGATGAGATGTCAGGCCCACTCCATGAGAAAGAATATATTTGTGATAAAAATAAAGAAGCCAAGAACCAGAGACTAGACAGGCCATGAGGCTTAGGGTAAAGTCTGCTACTTTTATGCTACTAAAGAAGCTTAGCAATTTTTTTCTTTAAACATGTATTCATTTATTTATTTTTACACTCCAGATTTTAATCCCCTCCTAGTCTACCCTCCCATTGTTCCACATCATTTACCTCCTCTCCACTGCCTTGTCTCCAGGAGAATGTTCCCACCCCTAATCCTCCACCCAACCAGATCTCTAAACTCCCTGGGGCCTCCAGTCTCCTGAGGATTAGGTGTATCTTCTGTGACTGAACCCAGATCCAGCAGTCCTCTGCTGTATATGTATTGGGGGCCTCATATCAGCTGGTGTATGCTGCTTGGTTGGTGGTCCAGTGTCTGAGAGATCTCAGGGGTTCAGGTTAATTGAGACTGCTGGTCCTACAGGGTCTCCTCCTCCTCAATTTCTTCCAGCTTTTCCCTAATTCAACCATAGGGGACAGCAGCTTCTATCCATTGGTTGGGTGCAAATATCAGCATCAGACTCTTTCAGCTGCTTGTTGGATCTTTCTGAGGGAAGTCATGATAGGTCCATTTTTTTGAGTACTTCATACCCTCAGTAATAGTGTCAGGCCTTAGGACTTCCCCTTGAGCTGGATCACAGTGGGTCTGTCACTGGAACTTCTTTTTCTTCAGTCTCCTCTCCATTTCAATCCCTGCAATTCTTTTAGACAGAAACAATTATGGGTCAGAGTTTTGACTGTGGGATAGCAACCCCATCCCTCACTTGATGCACTGTCTTTCTGCTGGAGTGGGCTCTACAAGTTTCTTTTCCCCACTGTAGGACATTTCATCTAAGGTCCTTTCCTTTGAGTCCTGAGAGTCTCTTACCTCTCAGATCTCTGGTACATTCTGGAGGCTCCCACACCCCAACCTGTTACCTCCTGAGGTTGCCTGATTCCATTCTTTCTGGCTGACCCTCAAAGCTTCAGTGCTTGCCCCTCACCCAATACCAGATCTCATTCCCCTGTCCCCAACACAAACACCATCTACTTTCTCTACCAGGAAATTTCTCCTCCCCCCCCCACTTTCTTCTCCCTCCCAAGTGAGGCTGAGGTGTCCCCATTTGGACCCTTAAGGTTGTTGACCTTTTTGAGTTCTGTAGACCGTATCTTGGGTGTTCTCTATTTCTTTTTTGGCTAATATGCAGTTATTTGTGAATACATACTATACATGTCCTTTTGGGTCTGAGTTTGCTCACTCAGGATGATATTTTCTAGTTTCATCCATTTGCCTACAAAACTCAGGATATTCTCATTTTTAATAGCTTAGTATTCCATCATGTAAATGAATCACATTTTCTGAATCCATTCTTCTGTTCTGGGACATCTGGGTTGTTTCCAGCATCTGGCTATCACAAACAAAGCTGTTATGAACATGTGCCCCTATGGCATGGTGGAGCATCTTTTGGCTATATTCCCAAGTGTGGTATTGCGGGAAATTGAGGTAGATCTATTTCCAATTTAGTGAGGAACCTTGTCGCACGATCCTCGTGGGCACTGTGAATTTCCACAGGTAAAGCACAAGTCTCAGTGGATACTCTGAGTAAGCGCCATCCAAAGTGCAAGTCTCAGTGGACACTTTTGAGTAAGCGCTGTCCACAAGGGAACATCGCTGTGGAATTCCCTGGCTGGAGAGGATTCTGAGCTCTAATCTCAGGGCAGCCTTGCCTTTGTGACTTTCCTTTCATCTATTTCGCAGGAATTTCTGGTAGCCTGAGCTATAAGTAACCAGGCAAAAATGTTAGTTCTTTGAACTACAATACTGGCCAAAAAACCTCGGTTCTAGGCGACATCGCTTTGCTTAGTAGTTTACATACTTACATTGATCTCCCAACAAAATGTAAACTTTTATGGCTATGCTGATGAGAGTGGCTCTGACATTGTGATTTGCAAAACTTTAACTTAACACTATGATCTCAGGGTCCCTCAGAGAGGGCCAGGTGATAGGTTACTCACTGAATCTCATTAAGGTTTAAGAGATCTGGGTTAATGTCCTTTGAAGTCCCTTTTACAAATGTTACCTATGGCTTTTCACACAGAAATGTTTTCTACCTGGCTGATTCTACACTTCCTTTTGGCAAATGGTCTTTCCTGATTGTCTTTTGTGCCTACTGTGCTGGATACATTCTTTGATATGTAAAGATCTCATGTTTAAAATCACCTGGCTGACTGCAACAAGTTGCACTCAGATACCAAATACACTGAAATTCCAACCTATCTCTGTGTCATGGTGTTCTGTTTGCCATTTCACCTGGAACCTGTGCCTTCCTGCTTCGAGAAAGAATCCTAGCCCCAACCATGAGAGAGTGTGGTCCGTAGCAGAACCTCCTGAATGATTTCCATTTACTGCTAACCAACAGCCAATATCAAATTAAATGATACTTGAGATACTTGAAGTCCACTAAAGTCGGAGACAAGACAAGAATGCCCACTCTCTCCACTCAATAGATTGAGTACTATCTATTCAATATAGTACTCAACATTCTAGCTAGAACAACAAGATAACAATAAAAGATCAAGGGGATACAAATTGTCAAAGAAGAAACAAAAGTATTATTATTTGAAAATGATAGTATGCATAAGAGACCACAGAAATTCTACCAGAGAACTTCTCCAGCTGATAAACAACTTCAGCAAAGTGGCCAGATATAAAATTAACTCAAATAAATCAGTAGCCTTCCTTTATATAAATGATAAACCAGCTGAGAAAGAAATTAGGGAAATACCTCCCTTCACATTAGTCACAAATAATAGAAAATATGCTGGGGTAATTCTAACTAAACAAGTGAAAGATTTGTATGACAATAACTTCAAATCTCTCAAGAAAGAAATTGAAGATCTCAGAAAATGGAGAGGTCTTCCATGCTTATAGATTGGCAGAACTAACATAGTAAAAATGGCCATCCTACTCAAGGCAGTCTACAGATCCAATTCAATCCCAAATCCCAAGACAATTCTTCAAAGACTGAGAAAGCAATTCTCAAATTCATCTGGAAGGGCGGATAAAAAGAAAAAACAGAATAGCAAAAATAATTCTTAACAATAAAAGAACAGCTGAGGGAATAACCATCCCTGACCTCAAACGTTACTACAGAGCAATAGTGATAAAGACTGCATGGTTTTGGTATAGAGACAGACATGTTGATCAGTGGAATATAATTGAAAAACCAGAAAACACACACACACACACACACACACACACACAGTTATGAACACTTGATCTTTAACAAAGAAGTCAAAGTTATACAATGGAAAATAGAAAGCATCTTCAATAAATGATGCTAGTCTAACTGGTTGTCTGTATGTAGAAAATTGGAAATAAACCCATATTTATCACCTTGCACAAACCTCAAGTCCAAGTGGATCAAGAACCTCAACATGAAACTAGATACACTGAATCTAATAGAAGAGAAAGTGTGAGTGTTGAACTCCTTGGCACAGGGGAAATTTCCTAATCAGAACTCCAATGGCTCACACTCTAAGATCAAGAATTGATAAATGGTACCTCATAAAACTGGAAATCTTCTGTAAGACAAAGTATATAGTCAGTAAGACAAATCGGCAACCTGCAGATTGAGAAAACAAAACAAAACTTCATTAACCCCATGTCCAATAGAGGGCTAATATCCAAAATGTATAAAGAACTAACGTATGCATACTACTTTATACTAAATGTATAAAGAACCTAATCACCAAAAACCAAAAATCAAATTTAAAAAATGGGATATAGAACTAAACTGAGCTAAACTGATCATTCAAACAGCAATCAGGAATGGCTGAGAAGCACCTAAACAAATGTTCAAAGTCCTTAGTGATCAGAGAAATGCAAATCAAGATGGCCTTGAGTACTGATTTGTGACCTTACATCAATCAGAATGACTAAAAACATATGCTGGCAAGGATGTGGAGAAACAGGAACACTCCTCCATTGCTGGTAGAATTGCAAACTGGTACAACCACTCTGGAAACAGCAATTTTATGATTTCCTAATGACATACTTACTGGTAGCATCATTCAACCCTCATTAGAGAAGCTTCTTTATTTTCTCTTTCTTTCTTTCTTTCTTTCTTTCTTTCTTTCTTTCTCTCTTTTCTTTCTTTCTTTCTTTCTTTCTTTCTTTCTCCCTTCCTTCTTTCCTTCCTTCTTTCCTTCTATTTTGCCATGTCTAATAATATTGCCTCTAGTATTATCAAGTTACACTAATACAATTACTTAAACATGATCAAAACAAGGATTTTGTTTTTGAGAGACAGGGATGGAGGGAAAGGTAGTGAGAAAATATCAAATCAGATGAGTAGGGCAGTGGGGATGATCTAGTAGGAATAGGGAGAAGTGGAAGATTATGTTCAAAACATATTGCATGAAACACATTTAATATTGTTTTACAAAATTAAAAAATAAAAATTAGTAAATTAAATGACTTGAAAATACATTTCTCCAAAGAAAATAAACAAATATATTTTATGAAATGATATTTAACATAGCTAATAATGAGAGAAATGCACAGCAACATCCCATTGAGTTACCACTCTAATGAGATAACACCATATTAGGATGGCTTTTATTGAAAGGACAAGAAAGTGGAAAACCACAAGTATTGACAAGGATGTAAGACAATTGGAACTTCTGTGATTTTCTGTTGGAAATGCAATATGACACCTCTCCTGGGGCAAACAGTGTTAGCAGTCCGTTAAAAAATTCAATGTAGAATGAGCATGTGATATAGAAACGTCTACTCATTGATATATGCAAGAATTGAAAACATGGATTTATAGATCCAATCATACACTTCATAATAGAAGTGTTTGAAATAGCTAAAAGATAGCAACAAATGGGGGTCAAAAAGATGTTTCAGTGTGCAAAAGTGCTAGCCTTCAAAAAACGATGACTCGATTTGACTACTTGAATTCACATAGTAGAGGAACACTTTTTTGCAAGTAAGTCCACATGTGAGCCACGGCATGCACACACATATACACAATAATTAAATGAATATAAGCACTGTAAACAGGGATAGTAAGGAAGATAATGTGATTATACAGTTAAAGGCAGAATATTATTAGTATTTTTAAAAAACAAAAAGTTCAGTGAGAAGCAAAGCCTTTCTGGCTGACTCATTTCAGCGTGTGATTCTTCTTTTATATACCAATTTTTTATAAAAAAAATTCAAAAGGAAGAAACTGAATAATGATTACATTATGGTATAACAAAACAGTAATTAAATGTAAAACAGAAAAATGTAAAACAGAGCATAAAACCACTTTTGTAATATAGTTAGAGATACCATACTCCTACAGATAGAAAGGCAGATGATGAATTCCAATGAAAACATTAAAGGAACAGAGCTTTAATTTTAAAGGTGTAAAGAGCTTTTTGGACGGTGGTAGAAGTAGCACATGCTACTGTCCTCGAGCAATGAAATTGTATTATTATGATTGATTTTGTGTGTATGTTTGTGTGTGTGTGTGTTTGTCCACAAGCCTAGTCCTAATGAGAAATCCAACCATACTCATCACATCCCAAAATCCCCTACATAAAACAATTTCTGAATTTGCGTTGTTGAATATATATGTCAGTCACCATGGTTCCTTAATATATTTAATTTTGGTTAATGTGAATATTTCCACCATAGGTGACCTTTTGTTCTCCTTTTAACCTCTACTTCACCATTTCATACCTGATATTTAATATCCTGATGCTAAAGACATGCTATTTCTTTTTTAAAGTATTTATTTATTTATTTATTCATTCATTCATTCATTCATTCATTCACATCTCAAACAGTGCCCCTTCCTGTTTCTGGTCCCTCCAAAATTTGCAGGCAAATGGATAAAACTAGAAAATACCATCCTGGGCCAGGTAACCCAGACCCAAAAAAGACAAGCATGTTATATACTTACTGATAAGTGGATATTACCCATAAAGTACAGAGTACCCATAATACAACCCACAGAGAGTAAGAGTGTTTAACAAGAAGGAAGGCCTAAATGAGGATGTTGAACTCTCACTTAGAAGGCCTGGGATTTCTAACAGGCAACTCTACACATATGGTTGTGCCTTTAATTTCTCTGTAATTCCAATGCTCTGCTCTTTCTGTGTCTTTTGTTGAGGGGTGGGAGTTGGGGCAGACAGTTAATTTCCATGGTTCTGTAATCTGAATTGCATTTATTCCTGTTGTTTTGCACTTTGAAGCCACAATCTCAATGTGACTATACTTGAAAATAGAATACAAAGGACCTGGCAAAAAATGAATGATTTTACAGTAATTATTGAAACCCCAATTTTATAGGGTTGATTTACTAGTAAGAAAAGTAGGATATTCTGGGAAGTTGTCTTCTTCTCATCGTACAAAAATATCACAGGAGCCCAGAGTAAGTAGGAGTTTTCTGAAGCTAGGGAGAGAAGAAAAGAGCACAAAAGAACAAACCTTCACCCTAGTGGAAGGAAGGTGTGAATTTATTGGTATTTCCTAAGTTTCTCTCTCTCTCTCTCTCTCTCTCTCTCTCTCTCTCTCTCTCTCTCTCTCTCTCACACACACACACACACACACACACACACACACACACATCCCTGCCTGAACCATGTGGAAGCCCCAATTTTCCCACATTATAAGGCATACAACATCAAGGCACAGCTAAAAACTGTTTACAATCAAGTATGGATATTGATGATTTAAACCTCTACAATAAGGAAGCAGAGGCAGGAATCATGTCCAGCCTGGTGAACATATTGAGTTCCAGACCAGCCTAAACTACACAGTGTAATTCTTTTTCTTTCTTTCTTTCTTTCTTTCTTTCTTTCTTTCTTCCTTTCTTTCTCTTTCTTCCTTTCTTTCTTTCTTCCTTTCTTTGTTTTATAATTTTTTTCTACATTCTTTGTTTACATTCCAAATGATTTTCCCTTTCCTGGGCTTCCCCCCCCTCCCAATAAGTCCCATAAGCCCTCTTCCCTCTGCCCATTCTCCAAACAACCCCCTCCTACTTCTCTGTCCTGGCAATCCCTTACATTGCTACATCAAGCCTTTCCAGGACCAGGGCCCTTTCCTTCCTTCTTCTTGGGAATCATTTGATATGTGAATTGTGTCTTGGGTATTCAGAGTTTCTGGGCTAATATCCTCTTATCAGTGAGTGCATACCACGTGTGTTCATTTGTGATTGGGTTACCTCACTTAGGATGATATTTTCCAGTTCCAACCATTTACCTAAGAATTTCATAAATTCATTATTTTTAATTGCTGAGTAGTATTCCATTGTGTAAATATACCACATTGTCTGTATCCATTCCTCCATTGAGGGGCATCTAGATTCTTTCCAGCTTCTGGCTATTTTAAATAAGGCTGCTATGAACAGAGTGGAGCACCTGTTCTTATCGCGTGCCAGGGAATCTTCTGGGTATATGTCCAGGAGTGGTATAACAGGGTCTTCCAGAATTGGCATGCCCAGTTTTCTGAGGAACTGCCAGACTGATTTCCAGAGTGCTTGCAATCCCACCAGTCATGGAGGAGTATTCCTCTTTCTCCACACCCTCGCCAACCCTTGCTGTCTCCTGTGTTTTTAATCTTAGCTATTCTGAGTTTTTAATCCTAGCCATTCTGACTGGTGTGAGGTGAAATCTCAGGGTTGTTTTGATTTGCGTGTAACTCTGTCCCTCAAATTAATTAAATTCAGAAATTAGCAGGTTTCCAAGAAACAACAAGCAAGCAGTACTAAATATGTTACAGTAAGACAAGACTAAAGCCCTCATATTGAGACTTGACAAGGCAACTCAATAGGAGAAAAAGAGACCCAAGAAAGGCAAGAAGAGTCAGAGACACCTGCTACCACTGGTAGGAGTCCCAAAAAACACTAACGTAACAGCCACAACACACATATGGGACCTGGAACAGACCCATGCAGGCCTGTGATTGGGGCTACAGTCTCTATGAGCCTATATGAGCCCTGCTTAATTGGTTCAGTGGAACATGTCCTCCTTGTAGTTTCTATCCTCCAACCCATCTGACTCCTAGTATTTTTCGTTCCTATTTCTGGGGATCCAGCTTCAAAGGGAAAGACCCAAATGGAGACTTAGAATTTAGACTTTCTCTTTTCTTAATATCTGGCTCTTGGTCTCAACCCCTGCTTCTATCTGCTGCCCAAGCAAACCTCTAATGATGACTAGATAAGATACCAATCTATGTATGCAGCAGAATATTATTAGGAATCATTTTGTTGGCTTTTGTTTTGTTTTGTTTTGAGCCAGTAGTATTTGAGTCTATCCTAAGTCTTTGGGATATTCAGTCTCTGGTTCCTGCTCTGATGACAGTGTAGAGAATGGACTTTGTATAGGCCTCAAGTTAAACCAGATATTGGTTGGCCCAGTGGATCTGGGAATTCAGAGGTGTCTGGAGGAGTTTTGGAGGAGTGCTGGGTAAGAATACCATGGTCAGGATCTATTGTATGAGAGAAAAATCTATGGTTAATAATAATAATAATAATAATAATAATAATGCATTCTTTTAGTAACTAGTTACATATTTTGTTATATTGATCATCATTCCAAAGTCTTGAAAGTTACCTTTTGAAATGTAATCATTAAAAGAATGTAGTTTAGAGCTGGGCGATGGTCGTGCATGCCTTTAATTCCAACACTTGGGAGGCAGAGGCAAGTGGATTTCTTAGTTTGAGGCCAGTCTGATCTACAGAGTGAGTTCCAGGACAGCCAGAGTTACACAGAGAAATCTGTCTCAGAAAACCAAAAGGAATGTAGTTTTTTTTTTTATTCTTTGTTTACATTCCAAAGGCTTTCCCCTTTCCCAGTCCCCCCCCCACCATACGACCTCTCCCCCCCAACTATTCCCCAGTCACCGCCCCCCACACACACACAATTTCTCTGTTCTGGGTCTACAAAACTGGATCCAATCTTTTTCAGGCCCAGGGTCCTCTCCTTTCTTCTTATTGGGAATCCTATGACTTGCTAATTGTGCCTTGAGTATTTAGGGCTTCTGGGCTCATTAATATACACTTATCAGTGATTGCATTTCATGTGTATTCTTTTGTGATTGGGTTAACTCACTTAGGATGGTATTTTCCAGATCTAACCATTCCCTCAAAGAAGGAATGGATACAGAAAATGTGGTATATTTATACAATGGAAGACTAGTCAGCAATTAAAAATAATGAATTCATGCAATTTGTAGGAATGTAGTTTTATTTACTGGTTTTTGAGGAAAGGTGTCCTTAACGTAAAACTTTTTGTTCTACATTGAAAAACTACCTTCAGTTAAAAAGACATGAAATTTCCTTTTTCCATCTCAGTGAAGCCAAGAATGATCACTCCAATTACAAGAGGAACTCTATCAAGCTTTAAAGAGAAAAGTAAATGAATTAAACTGATTACACAATTCTTCAATGTTCTGATATTTCTCGTGAGGGTGAAATTTTTTCTAATTTTAATTTTTTAATTGAATAAATTTTTAATTTAAAGCTAATAAGTATCAGCTTTACTCAATGTATGCTCAATTCTTCATAAAAATTCACATCTCAAGTCCGGTTTCTTAACCATTCTCTTCCTCAGGCTATCACACATAGTATATTTGACATCTGAAAATTTTCTAGGAACTGAACTCCCTAGACAAATGTTTACTGTTTGTACTTTGTGAGAAATATTTTAAGCTATTCTTAAATGGTTTACAATTATATTAAGGAGACTGGCTAATGAGATAAACTCAACAATGTATATTTTCCCATGTTTTGGAAGTCACACTAGCTTAAGTATTTGACCACATCCTCCATATGCAACACTCTTATCAAATCTCTTACTTTTTCCAAAATCCTTTTTAAAAATCTTTAGAAAACTTTCTTATTTTGTAATCACACCAATCTCATATAAACAAAAAACATAGAGTAATCATGTAATGCTGGTTATCTACATTCCACATCATGAAGCTTTGGTCTTGGGCCTGAAGACATCCCAGAACAAAAAGCCACATGAATGAAAAACTCCACACAAGGTTCATCTCCAACCTGTAAATCAAAACCTTGACCCTTGCGTTATTTTCCATCATGAGTAAATTTTATAATATAATGGTGTAAACAATCTATATGTTCACTTAAAATGATTTGAATAGTTACAAAAGTTGTATCAAAATGTATAAATGAAGCAATTTGAAGTAAAAAAAAATGAGCTCAATCCCAAGACATACTAACTCTTATTATTGAAAGTACCTCATGATAGCTTTAGTTTTCTCACAACAAAGGCAGGGAGAATGATCGCATTGCCTACCTTTAATTGGCTGTGAATTCATTCATTAACATTCTCATCTATTCAACCATTCAACATATACTGTTCAAGTGTTTGCAGTATGCCAAGTATTGTCTAGCTATAGAGAAACAGGGATGTCATCACAGAAAAAAAAATGTGAAAAAACTTCCAGAAAATGCTAAATAATGAGACTATATTGTGTGAAGAAGTTTTAAATGTGTAAAGAAAAATAAATTAGGAGACCATTATATTTAGGCATAGCAATACCATGACAACATTAGGAAATACACCTTATATTTTAAAAGTAATTTAAAAACAATAAAAGATTCAGGCTTCTAGAACTAGAGATAAGTTTTTTTAAGTACAAAGATACATTAGCAAAAACGTTATTTAGCAAATAGGCAGGAGTAGGTCCAAGAAAATATGTGAATGGTCAAGCACTGGTAGGTGAATAGAAGTATAGCTTAAAATATAATCTGGAATGAGAATTTGTAATATTATTCTGAGATTTGAAAATGTCAGGAGCCATTACATTACCTGCTTCAGCAGGCTTGAGAAGTACAAGGTTGAGCCTCTCTCATGGGTAGGAGCTAAAAGACTGTAGCAAAAAAAGCCACAAGATGTTCCAGCCTCAACCTACCCAAGATGTTCCAGCCCAGCCCTAACCTCAACTTACCCAAGATGTTCCAGCCCAGCCCTAACCTCAACTTACCTAAGATGTTCCAGCCCAAACCGCAGATCGTTCCTACTTACACAAGCAGCAGATGTGCCAAGCAGATAACCTTTCCCTGCTCCCTGCTGTAGCCCACACCTCGCTTGTGTGAAGTTCCTTATTTGAGGACTATATAACTAAGGAATTTGTGCTTATTAAACTGAGACCTTGACAAGAGACTTCCGCTTGGTCTTCTTTCTTTCTCCCCTCCCTTGACCCTCAGGTAGCGCCTCTTCAGGACCCTGAATAACTGGACCTGCTGGACAGGTTCACGTGGCGCCCAACGTAAGGCCCCAAAGCATGGCCGACTACTGGGCAACGGAGGACAGAGGAGCTCCAGAAAAAGGGATTGGGAATCCTCCACGCCGCATCACTCATGCATCTCTGGAGGTGGAGTTAAGATCGGTCAAATAATTGTCGTCATATTGTCATGGGGAAAAGATTAACTAAGGAAGCTTGTTTCATAGGAGAGATCAAGCATTCCCTCAGGGAGAGAGGAGTAAGAGTTAAGAAAAAAAGATTTAATCAAGTTCTTTTGTTTCATTGAGGAAAAGTGTCCCTGGTTAATTCTGAGCGGCCCCGATATTTACCCTCTTACTTGGGAAAAGGTTGGCCAAGATATTAATAGACTTCTAAAAGTTGGTGACCCTGTGTCTGCGGCATTTTTCAGTTATTGGGGTATTATTAGAGATATTCTAAAAGATGCTAAAAATGGGGGAAAGAGTGCCTGCCTCCTGGCAATTACAGGAGATTTCTCACAAGACTCACAGCCACCCTCTCGCTGAAGTGAAAGTAAAAAAGAGGAACCTGAAAGTAATAAGGAGGAACCACTTTCTCCCTGCCCCTCTATTGCTATAGATATACCTGAGGAGGAAGAGCTTTTATGCTCCTGAGAAACCCAACATGTGCCTAAAAATCCTAAAGCCATCTACCCTTCTTTAAAAGAGATTTCGGGGAAGAAAAGGTGTCTTTTGTGCCACCCCTCCGAGTTAGGGTTAGACTTCGCCTCTAAGGCGGATTTGGAAGAGGAAGCTGCCAAGTATGAGGAAGAAAGATATGGCCCGGGGCCGCAGATGTCTCAGGTCTTTCTTACACAAAGGGCCAATTTTCCCCCCACCATATCTGCCTCCATTGCCTTCAGCTCCTCCTGCACCTCTGCCGGTAGCAATAATGGAAGGATTTACTCAGACCAAGGCAGCACTGCAGGCTCAAATTACTGGCCTTAAACAAGTCTTACATTTGCAGCAAGAATTGGGGGACCTCACTTTAGAAATACAGGACTTGCAAGAGACCTTGGGAAGGAGGCCAGTTGCCCCAAAGAGGCAGCCCAATATCATCAAAAAACCTAAGCCCCAACCAAAACTAGCCTTCCCAGTTTGGCACGCGCCAAACGGGTTGAAAATAAACCCAGGTCAGATTGCGCTCCCCCTCCTCCCCCGAGGCCTTGGCTATCGTCCCAGCAAAATGGACAGACCAGAAATAACCCCGAGCCAGATAGCACCAATCATAATCAAGGAGGAGGTGTTAGTGAGGAGCCAGAAATAGAGGAGGAAAACGATTATGTTGAGGTAGCCTCAGATTCGGATGAGGAGGACCCTGACCAAGGGGAATGTGAGGTCTCACACCCTGTATACAAGAGACTTAAACTCAAACACATAAAAGAATTGCATTCAGCTGTCAAGAATTATGGTATTAATGCCCCCTTTACCTTGTCCATCCTGGAAGAACTCAATGGGTCCGGATTTTTGAATCCAGGAGAATGGGCTATGGCGGTATAGTCTGCCCTCACCAGAGGTCAGTACTTAACTTGGAAGTCTGAGTTTATAGATAGGGCTGAAAGTACTGCTGCCAAAAACAGAAAGAATCCCTTAAACAAGACCGCCTCTTGGACAGCAGACAAGCTATGCAGGAGGGGCTCGTTCGCCTCTGAGGAAAAGCATCTAGACTATCTCCTGGCGTCCTGGCTCAGACAGCACAGGCGGCCATGGCTGCCTGGAGAGCTGTCCCTGCTATGAGGACGCTCACCACCCCTCTGACTAAAATTATCCAGGGGGCACAGGAACCCTACGCGCGGTTCGTAGCCAGGCTACAAGAAGCGGCAGAAAGGATCGTAGGACAAAGTGAAAGTGAAGGGCTTCTTGTCAGACAGCTTGCTCTGGAGAATGCAAATTCGGCATGTAAAGCCACTCTGAGAGGCAAAAACAAAGATCTTGACATTTCAGGGATGATAAAACTTTGCAATGATGTTGATTCTTTTTCACATCAAGTTTCTGTCTATTAGCCTGGCCATTGGAGCTGTGTTTCAAAAAGCTAGAGATCCTGGCCGCCCCGAAGTAAAAACATTCTTTAGATGTGAGCAACCTGGTCATTTGCTAGGGAATGTACTACTCCCAACCCTAGCCCCAACTCCGTTGTGGACCAAGGGGTTCCCAGACCCAATGCACCGGGACTCTGTCCCCACTGCAAGAGAGGCTACCATTGGGCTAAGGAGTGTCGTTCAAAGACTGATGCCAATGGACAAACCCTCCCTGCGGTCCAGGGAAACGGGCAAGGGGCCCCACACTGGGGCCCCTTTCCTCAGAAGACCCCTGTCCCCTGATGCAACAACCAGCCCCACAGCACCAACTTATCCAGGGCAACATCAGGGAGCGCAGGCCTGGACCTGTGTTCCTCCACCACCAGGATTATAACCCCTGAGGATGGGACTATTATTATACAGTCTGGAAAATTTGGGCCCCCGCCATCTGGCATGTTTTTTCTAATAATCAGACTCGCCTCAAGCTCTCTTCAAGGACGTGTTATCCTTCCCTCTATAATAGATGCTGACTATTCTGGGGAAATTAAATTTCTAGCCACTGCTACACAGGGCCCGTTGACCCTCAGGGCTGGACAACGCATTGCACACACAGGCTCTCCCACTTCCCGTCATAGGACAGTTCCCTCATTTAGAGGAGGGGCATGGTTCCTGTTTTCCTGGCTCTTCAGATGTCTATTGGGCCAAAAATTAACTGATGAAAGACCCATGATGACTCTCTGGCTTGAGGGCAAACAATTTCAGGGCCTGTTAGATACGGGGGGGGGGGGAGGCAGATGCAACAGTGCTGTCCTCCAAGCACTGGCCTTCAACCTGGCCCCTTGAGACTATGGCCACACACTTAAAAGGAATAGGTCAAACTCAAGATACCCTTCAGAGTTCAAAGCTTTTAACCTGGAAAGACAAAGAAAATAAAACAGGCACCGTTAAACAGTTAAACCATTTGTGGTTCCTGGGCTTCCTGTTAACCTCTAGGGAAGGGATATTCTTTCCCAAATGGGAACGATGATGTGCAGTCCAAATGAGATCATTACTAATCAAATGTTAAAAACAGGCTTCCTTCCTAGAAGAGGGCTAGGTAAATATGAACAAGGAATAGTAGAACCCATTGTGCCAACACCCAAAAAGGATACAGGAGGTCTAGGAGCTGACCTTTTTTCATAAAGACCACTGCTCCTCCTGCACTCCAGGCTGATAAAATCTCTTGGAAATCAGATGACCCAGTCTGGATCGATCAGTGGTCTATGCCTCAAGAAAAGGTTCAAGCGGCCCTACAGTTCGTGCAGGAACAATTATCACAAGGGCACCTTGAGCAGTCCACTTCGCCTTGGAATACTCCTATCTTTGTCATAGAAAAGAAAAATGGCTCCTGGAGACTGTTACAAGATCTCAGAGCAGTCAATAAGACTATGGTCCCTATGGAGGCCTTGCAACCTGGCCTGCCTTCCCCAGTAGCGATTCCTAAAAATTTTTGCAAAATAGTTATTGATATCAAAGATTGTTTCTTTTCCATTCCCCTTCATCCTGATGATTGCCCCCATTTGGCCTTTTCTATTCCCATTGTTAATCATGTTTCCCCAATCCCCACTTCCATTGGAGTGTGCTGCCTCAGGGAATGGCTAATAGCCCCACCCTGTGTCAAAGGTATGTAGCTCAAACTATAGATCCCATAAGGCTGCATTTTCCCTCAGCTTATCTCGTTCATTTTATAGATGACCTTTTGATTTCCACTGATAGCTTACAAAGGACCAATGAGATAGCCCAGGTTGTTGTCTTAGCCTTACAAGAAAGGAGCTTCACTATTGCCCCAGAAAAAATACAGACACAATACACCTTTTTATTTCTTGGATTCCAATTAGAACCTGCTTCCATTTTTTCTCAAAAAGTTACATTCAAAAGGTCACAATTACATACCCTAAATGATTTTCAAAAACTTCTAGGCAATATTAATTGGCTCAGGCCTTATCTTAAATTGACTGCTGGAGACCTAAAACCCCTATTTGATATTCTCAGGGGTAATCCAGAACCCAGTTCCCCTAGGTCACTAACCCCTGAAGCTGAGGCTTCCTTGCAGATAGTAGAACAAGCCATCAGCCATCAGTTTATAGGGTATTTTGATCCATCCAAAACTCTCTATTTAATTATTTTTACCACATCGTTCACACCAACAGGCCTATTATAGCAAGATAGACAGCTGCTTATGTGGATCCACCTGCCAGAGACACAGCCTAAAGTACTCTCCACTTATTCCTCTTTGGTGTGTCAAGCTATCTTTTTAGAATTTAAGGCAGCCACTCGTCATTTTGGCCACAATCCAGATGTTATTATTTCCCCATATTCACAAGACCAACTTGCTTGGCTACAATATAAGCATGATGATTGGGCCGTCCTGCTGTCTATTTATCAAGGAATCTTCGATACTCACTTACCAGGAGATAAATTATTACAGTTCCTTCATGTTACTCCCTTTATATTTCCAAAGGTTACATCTCTAAAACCCATACCTAATGCCTTAACTGTTTTCATTGATGGATCAAAGAATGGAAAAGCTTCCTATGTTATTGGAGATCAGGCCTTTTCTATCAATACTCCATATGCTTCTGCTCAATTGGTAGTGCTTTATAGTGCTTTAGAAATATTTAGATTAATAAATCAGTCCTTTAATCTTTTTTTTTCTGATAGCCATTCAGTAGTTCGAGCACTTCAAGTTTTAGAGATTGTTTCTATCATACAGTCTTCAACACCTACCTTTAAATTGTTCTCAGAAATACAAAAAGACATCAGGCCCAATCAGCCCCATTTTTTGTAGGCCATATCAGAGCTCATTCAGGTCTACCTGGCCCCTTGACAGAAGGAAATGACCTGGCCGATTAAGCTACCAGACTGGTCATGACTGCCTCTCTTGCTGACCCAGTACATGAGGCACAGATGGCACACTCGCTTCATCATCTTAACGCACGAACCTTGAGGCTTAGATATAAAATTACCCGGGAACAGGCCAGACAAATTGTTAAAAGCTGTAAAAATTGCCTAAACTTGCTCCCTGAACCTTATCCAGGGGTTAACCCCAGGGATCTGGTACCAGGAGAGCTATGGCAAATGGATGTTACACATGTTCCCTCTTTTGGAAGGCTGAAGTTTGTGCACATGACCATTGATACCTTAGTGGGTTCATATGTGCCTCAACACATACAGGAGAAGCTACAAAGGAGGTCATCGCTCACATGTTACATTCCTTTTCTGTTATGGGACAGCCTAAAATATTAAAGACAGATAATGGCCCTGGTTATACAAGCCAAAAATTTAAACAATTTTGCTCACAATTGCAAATTAAACATATTACTGGTATTCCTTATAACCCCCAAGGGCAGGGGATTGTTGAACGCGCCAACCAGACACTTAAAAATACTCTTTTAAAATTAACTTCTCATGAAACTTTGTATTCATTAAAGGGAACTGCTAAATTATTGCTGTCACATGACTTGTTTGTATTAAATTTCTTGACTCTAGATACTCAGGGGCATTCAGCTGCCAACCACCTCTGGCATCCCACCACCAAGCAAAACTATGTGCAAGTCCATTGGAAGGACCCTCTGACTGGCCAATGGCAGGGTCCAGACCCTGCTATCATCTGGGGAAAAGGTTCTGCCTACATTTACAATACTAAGGAAGGGGGAGCCAGATGGCTTCCTGAAAGGTTAATATAACCCTATAATGATAATCCCCAGGTTGACACCTCAGAAGGATTTCAAATTTGTGCTCTCTTTCAGAACCATGAAGCCCCTCTGGTTCCTGTTGTGGCTGCAGCTATGGAGCACTGTGGCTGATGGAAAACCCAATCCTAACACTTATCAGATTTTTAATTATACATGGCAGGTATTATCCCAGGCCGGAGATCCCATTTAGAGTATCTCCAAAGTGGCTTCTCCATGGACCTGTTGGCCTTCTCTATATCCAGACATCTGTAAACTGGCATTTGGAGCCCCAGCGAACTGGGACATGGAAGGGTATTATGACCCCAACATGAAGGCCCCCACAGAGCCCTCACCACCAGGGCGCCTGGGTTTAGACCCATGGGGAGGATGTGGACACCCTTCCCAATGAAGCCAGTTAAAAACCTTAACATTTTATGTATGCCCAGGATATCATCACGACCGAGCCCTAAACCACACATGTGGAGGAGGAAGTTACTTTTTCTGTAAAAGTTGGGGGTGCGAGACATCGGGGAACACCTACTGGAACCCCACGTCCCCATGGGACTATATCCTGGTCACAGCTAATTATTCTAGCCACCAAATAGGAAGACAGGGTTAGACTTACAAGTCAGAGTGTGAAGATTGGTGCCTCCCTTTAAAAATAACCTTTACTGAACCAGGAAAGAAACAAAGAGGCTGGCTTACTGGATATACTTGGGGGCTTAGACTTTATAAAGAAAGAAATGACGATGGTCTCCTTTTATGCATAAGAATGATACAGTCCATTCCAAATCTACATAAGGCATCCATTGGCCCTAATCCTCAATTATACCACCCATGGGGACAAAGGCCTGAAGTTCATACACCTAGCTCTAATATAACCCACGCCTCCATTTGGAAACCAAGCTCTAGAATAACCCTTGCCCCTAAGTATAGCTTAACTGATCTATACAGACCTACCCTTCCTGCCGGCCCTGTACCCTCAGCAGAATTTTTCCTATCCATTTTAAATGTGTCCGCCCAGGCCCTGCTACAACAAGAGGTTATAACCAACCATACCGAGTTTAAAGAGTGTTGGATGTGCTTTGCTGCCTCCCCTCCCTTTTATGAGGGCATCGCAATCTTTAGAAGTCCTATATTTACCAATGATGCAGAAGACTTATATTTGGACAAAATGGAGATCACTATAACAGACTTGTCAGGGATGGGAAACTGCATACATGGCCCCATGATGCGTTTCCCACTACAACTAGAGGACATCTGTAATGAGAGCATAGTGGTAGGGACCCAAGGACAATATTTGTCAGCACCTAACCATACTTGTTTAGCTTGCTCTACAGGGTTAACTAGATATATAGAAATAGCTAAGTTTATAGAAATTAAAGATTATTGTGTTTTGATTCAATTATATGCTAGATTCACGGTTCATAAGTCTAATGATCTTTTAGAATTTTGGGAAAGGGGTACTATTCCCCATAGAACTAAAAGAGAGCCTTACACCACTGTCACTCTTGCGATCCTTCTAGGACTTGGAGCCACAGGGGCTGGCACCGGCATTACCTCTCTTGTTACTGCACAACAAAATCAACAACAATATAATCAACTTAGTGCTGCCATTGACAGAGACCTAAATAACCATAAACAAGACCTAGCTGATCTTAAGGACTCTGTTGCCTCCTTATCGGAGGTGGTATTGCAAAATAGAAGGGGATTAGATTTGGTCTTTTTGCAGCAAGGGGGCCTTTGCACAGCCCTTAAAGAGGAATGCTGTGTTTATGTAGATAAGACTGGCCTGGTAGAAGATAGCCTACAAAAAGTATAAGAGAGCCTAGAAAAAAGAAAAAGAGAAGAGAACAACAACAAAGACCATGGTATTCTCTACCTCTCCATGGCACTCTACCTTATTGCCTTCAGTTTTAGGACCATTAATAGGATTGCTTTTGCTTATATCCTTTGGTCCTTGGGCTTTTCAGTGACTTACATGCTTTATTAAATTACAAATAGATTCTGCTTTGCCTAGAGATGCTGTTACAATACAGTATCATCAGGTGGGGACCACAGATCCTGAAGACGACCAGAGGTCACAGTCTTATGAAGAGTTGAGGCTGGAGAACAGAGATCCTGATTACTCCCAGAAGTCACAGTCTTATGAAGAGATGACACCTACTGTGCCTAGGGAGAGGCTCAATTTCTCTAGACTTCTCAATTAAGCTCCCCATCCCTCCCCCATGCTTTGCGACCAGCACCCATGATCCTTGAGGATGCAGTGATCGCAAGATGACGGGATTATTGTGAGTCCTCTTACCAGAAGCCCACTGCCTTTTGGGGAATACCACTGGTAATCCAGTGCCCCGGGGTAGTGCTGGAAGGGATGTCACTCACATAGCCTAAGACAGAGGCACCGCCCCCCATGAGAGACCTTCTATCAGGGGCCCACCATCCTTTGGGAACACCACCGGTAATCCGGTGCCCTGGGGTGGTGCTGAAGAAGGATTGCCACTCTCATAGTGCAAGGTTTTATTCAAATCGTCCCTGAGCACTATTAGAGTAGCCTTCTCAAAGACGGGCAACTTCCCTTGCCCTGACCAACCTAAGACACAGAGCCTTGAGGACGACAAGGTAATCCAATGACGGGTAAGGAAGGGGCTTGAAGGGTCTAAGACAGAGATGGCTGCCTTTGCTCAGTCTTTTCTTGGTCCTGGTCTTTTTGGAGAGCATTTTTATTACAGCCATTGCAGCCAGGACTCCAGAAGGAGCCCCAGAAAAGCACCAATCATAACAACAATGCTGGGCAGTTAACCGATGACAGGCACCTTCCCAGGGCCACACCCACCTAAGACGGGGGTCTCTGGAGGTTGGCAGAGATACTCAGAGACGGGAAAGATTTGGTGGTCTCTTTCGGGTCGATTACTAAGCCAGGCACTGCTCCATTATCCTGGTGCCTCAATGGTTGTCTAATCTCTGCTCTCTATTATACAGAGAAGGGGGATGAAATTATTAGAAAGTGATGTAATGCCGGGCGGTGGTGGTGTACGCCTGTAATCCCAGCACTTGGGAGGCAGAGGCAGGTGGATTTCTGAGTTCGAGGCCAGCCTGGTCTACAGAGTGAGTTCCAGGACAGCCAGGGCTACACGGAGAAACCCTGTCTTGAAAAACCAAAAAAAAAAAAAAGAAAGAAAGAAAGAAAGTGATGTAATAACAATATTTTAACTAGGATACTCTGTTTTGGGTAAAGAAGAGTAGCAGTAGCAAGAGTAGAGGCCAGAAGAGTAGTTTTTCCTCATATGACATTGTTTTCAACAAGTTTGGTATCACAATAACTGATATAAAGTTCAGGAAATGGACACATTTCAAATCTAGAATGACCAAGAATTGTAGATAAATTTGGACTCAGGTTGGAGGAAAAAAAAGTGCGCTGTCAAGAATGACATTAAGCTTTTCCACATGATGCTCTGAAATAATACCCTCCCAAACTAAAACTGAAATCTGCGATTGTTACCTGGCATGGCAAACTGGTTTATACAGATGAAAATAAGCTAATCTAGAGAAGGGCATATTATTCTTGACTATCATGGCAGGCTCAGTTTTGAATCACAGAGGAAGGGGATGTTATAGAGGAACCAGGATGCAAGGAGACCCTGAAAAGTGGAAAATGACATGGTAATAGATTGTACTGACAGCTGCCAATAAAATCCTGTCCTGCTGACACCAGGATTCCAGATGCATTTCAAAATTCTGATCTAGAGAATAACAAAAAACAAATCTTCAATGTTTTAAGACACAAAATTGCATCATAATTTGGTATAGGAGAATGATGAAACTAATGTGTGAGATAATGTAAAAAAAATAAGAAAAATTAAGGATCTTGGAATGAAAAAATTATGTCTGACTCCATAATCTGAATGAAAATAAAAAAGTTCAACCTGACTTCATCTATCTACCTAAACAATGTTCATTTGTCTACAAACATCTCAATCTGGGATGTTCAAATCAACAAATATTTACGGTAATAATATTTGTTACTTTTGAGTTTAACAATATTAGCCACTTCCTCTTGTGTTTAAATCTAAACAATGAAGCCAATAAACTGTCTCACATATTAATTTTTAATACGAAGGCTACTGAAGAGAAATGGGTATCAACTTCCAATATTTTGATGAACCCACTTATAAATTTTATCCTTTGAACAGCACACTGTGAAAATAAACAATACTCACACACAAAGTTATTTTTTAAACCTTCAGATAAGATTATCACAAGTTGTCTGCACTAATGTACTTTCCTTTTCACTGATGTCCTACTTCTCATGCCTGCACATAACTCTGAAGCATTAAATATTCTTTATCTTCACATAATAACCTTGATTATTTTGTTTTATGACATCCCTACCTTGAAAATATTTCCTATGAAATTTTAATTTATCTAAGTGAAAGTTCTTGAAGTGAGAAATCTTCAAGCTACTGGTTTGGCTTTGTCTGCTTAAAATATTTGCCAATTAATATTTGGATTAAACAACTGAAATGACAGGCATGTGAGCAACCCTGGGAAGAAATGACTTTTAGACATTTGCATGGAAGTCAAGATTGGAATATGACAACTCTGAGATGATTCTGATAATATCAAAGTTGAGAAGACAAATAGATTATAAACTCCATAACTCCATAAAGGAAGAGAAGGTTTTCTGCTGGAGAAATGTATTTGAATGTAATCAGCATATTTGTTAGTTTTTATTTACTGAATCTGAGGATAGCTTGCTAGACTATGATTGTAAGAAGAAAATAAGTCAATATCCCAAACCCCCATTCTTACAAGGTTCAGATGTGAAACTTGGTACACCTCAAAAAAGCAGTAACCATAAAGAAGCACAGAGACAGCTTCACATCGGGTTTGAGGCCAGATTCGGAAGCATTTCAAGGAAAGTGAGTAATTAGGTGTCAAAAGCTACTGATGGACCAAAGAGGACTCTGAAGACTTACCATTAAATTTAGCAACATGCTGTTCACTGATAACTTTGATGAAAGCTAAAACCACTTAGCTTTAATAAGAGCCTATTTGTTGGAGATAGGGTAGATAGAGCCTGATGGAATTGGGAGAAAATAGATAGAAAAAATGGACGAGTAAAATACAGAACACATGAATGTGCTCAAAGGAGGAAAATTCTGTGGCTGAGAAGAACAAAAGGCTTTAGCTAAGACCATGAGTAATTTCCATATTGTGTGTATTAGCTAACTCCTTGAAGAACAATGCCCACATATGTTCAGAAATGAGTTGCTCTATGAAAGGTAAGTGTTAATATTCACCTAAAACTTCTTCTCACATTTGAGGAATTGTATTACTGTAATGTCTACTTTACAAATGAAAATGAACTGAATTTTCTAGGTGTATTAATCTATCTCACTTTTCAGATTACCCCAAAGCAGCATGAAATATGGTAATGGAAAAATTATTGGTTGTGAAAGACAGAGGACTTAAAGACACTTTTCTGTCAGTTATCAATATCATGATTAGAAAATTCATCTAGAGTTAAGCACAGAGCTCAATGATGATAACTTCCCTAGCATATGTGAGACTGCACATTCAGTCACCAGTATCATAAAAATGAAAGAACAGAACTCAATTATGAATTGAATTCTCCGTGTATAAAATAGAGTTGGTGGTGCCTGCTCTATACAAAGTTGTAGAGCAAATTAAATAAGATCCTGCATGTGAAAAATTTTAGGGACTGCATGACATTTTGTAAAGGGTATCATAAAACTGAGACAAATCACTTGCTCAGTTGGAGAAATAATCTTAAAGAAATGAATCTGGAGTTCGACTTTCATTAGAGACTGGCTGCTAGCAGACAGATGAAGGCAATGATTCAAGTATAGGAGACATACTGATGGAAATAATTTGACACAGTAGAGAAATGTACAGGCACAAGAAGTGAAAAGCAACAATAACACAGAAAGGCTTGGAACACCAAACCTGGTCCTGCAGATTGAGATTCCCCAAAATGGAAGGATAGGAAAGAGGAGACAACACATATGACTAAGATATGAGAGATATATAAAATTATTATTATTTATATATTTATTTGAGATAGGGTTTCTCTGTATAGCTGTAGTTGTCCTGGAACTCACTCTGTAGACCAAGCTGGCCTCAAACTCAGAAATCTGCCTGCCTTTGTCTCGCAAATGCTGGGATTAAAGGCACGTGCTACCACTGCCCAGCTATATTTATATTTTTATATTTATAATTTATATTTAATGTACAGGTTAAGTGAAAGAGCTATCATTTTGGAGAATTGTGGGTACTACTAATCCTGTCACTGTGAAAAAAACATGACATGCTTAGCCATATGCATAACACATAGAGGACAGAGGATATGGACACGATCTGCTAGATTGTTGAAAGCATAGGATCCCCTCAGTCTATGTGTATGGAACATATGAAGTTCTGGACAAATGTGCATTGTTGACATTGGCACAGCCAGTCAATGACCCAGTTCCTAGACCCACGATAACCAGGAAAGCCTTCCCCATCTCAGAAGCAAGGAACAGGTAAAGCTATCCCCAATGAATGATTAAATGTTGGCAAAATATGCAGAAATCAAAGGATACATTGTCTTAGTTTGGGTTTATTCCTTTGAAGAGACACTATGACTTCAACTCTTATAAAGGACATTTAATTGGGGCTAGCTTACAGTTTCAAGGATTTAGTCCTTTACCATTATGGTGAGAAGCATGACAGCATCCAGGCAGGCATGATACTAAAGAGTAAGCTGAGAGTTCTACATCTTGATCTGAAGGAGCCAGGACTGTATTACTGTCTTTCCCAAGCAGTCAGGAGAAGGCTCTGATTCCATACTAGGAGAAGCTTGAGGATAGGAAACCTCAAAGCCCACCCTGACAGTGACATACTTCCTCCAACAAGGCCACACCTACTACAACAGGGCCACACTTTCTAGTAGTACCATTTCCCGTGGTCTAGGCATTCAGACACATGATTTATAGGAGACAAACCTATCCAAACCACCTACACATCTTCCTCCACATGAGTGTTTGCAGTCTGAGACTGCTCCACTACAGAGACCTTCTACTGAGACTAGCTGGCTCTTCCCCGTGATATGTATAATAAATAGAATAAGGTTCCAATTGTTCAGTTGTTGCGTAGATGGTATCCTTCATCAGTGAGGGTGCATACCAACTTATCCCAGAGCTTTGTTGTGTGTGTCTGTGTGTCTATTTTTTTTTTCTTTTCTTTTTTTCTTTTCATTCCTTAACTACTCCAAATTGGTTTCCAGGACCAGCTTCACTGGACATGGTATTATTCTACATCACATCCAAATCAATCACAAAATGAATTGCTGCTCATATCATAAAGGTTCTGTACTTTCTTCTTTATAATAACGAGTATGCTAGACTCACTAAAATTATGGAGAAAGGGGGGTTAAGTTCAAAGGCATTTTGAAATTACATGTTTCAAAAGTTCATTATTAATTTTAGATGATTTTGATATATCCCTGGGCATTTCTGTGATTAGGCTAACTGAGGTGGAAATATCCATACTAACAGACAGACAGAAAAAAATAGAAACTGAACCTAATACCAGGCTCTCTCTCCCTCTCCCTCTCCCTCTCCCTCTCCCTCTCCCTCTCCCCCTCCCCCTCCCCTTCCCCCTCTCCCTCTCCCTCTCCCTCTTCTTCCCTCCCTCCCTCCCTCCTGCAATTACCAAGTGAATAACTGTTTCTATATGACTGCTCCTCCATGATAGATTATGCTGTGAAATTATAAGCCAAAATAAACCTTTTCTGTCAAGGACTGGCCACAGCTTGGAAAGGAGTTCTGAGAGAATTGGTGTCTGGGAGCAGCAAAAACAAACGACTCAGAGTCAAGTCATGGGTCCAAGGTAGTTGCCTATGTTCTGCTCAAGACAGCTTTCTACCTTGCTTTCTCTTAGTTCTGTCCTCTCTGGAAATATCCAGGCAGCTGTCTCTCTAGTTTGCTTTCTCTTGGTGTTCTCTGCTGGAGACAATTCTCCAAGTAGTTCTCTCTAGTTATTCTAAAAAAAAAAAAAAAAAAAAAAAAAAAAAATTTCTCTGGATAGCTAATTTCCTGCAGTTCATAAGCCCCATATCAATCCAGTCATTTACTTGAGGTTTCCTTCTGATTATCCTATGAATCAGCATCCAAGTGACCCCAGCCCCTTAGAAGACAGTAAGCACACATTTTCTTTCAGCACACTGTAAAAGAATTCAGAGATCTGCCTTCCTCTCTTAAGCACAGACAGTAAACGGGCGGTCTGGAATTTTGTCCTGAAATTACCATTTCTACCACACCTTGCTTGGTCCCAGGCTGAACCTAAACTCAGGAATCTGTCTGCTTTTGTAGCCTTAAACAAAAAACTTAGTGGGGTGGGATCTTCACTCCCTAAATCTCTTTATCTTCTTCCTTAGTATCTTTCAGACAAATTGGCTCAGGGCAGCTGCTTTTGTTCTTTTCATCCTTATTTTTGATAAATTGTATATTTTTGAACCATGTCTTCATAGTTTTATATATCGTTTTGAACTACTGCGTTAAGGGCTGTCCCAAGGGCCCAGCCTTTACCATTTTGCTGAGTCATTACCCACACCCTAGCCTCCGGGACTCCTGCTGTCTCTGATTGTCATGGAATCATTACCACATTAACAAGGAGGGCATTCCTAGGAGGAAGGAGATAAAATGTGTTTTACATTATTATACAAACAAGCTTTTTGCCTACAGCAGTCATCAATACATCTGGGGGCCCATGCCTGCTGGCCCTGTCTCAGGGTCAGGAACCAAGTTACTCTGTCCCTGAACAGAGTAACAGAGTCAGAGCTGGGCGATGGTGGCGCATACCTGTAATCCCAGCACTCTGGGAGGCAGAGGCAGGCAGATTTCTGAGTTTGAGGCCAGTCTGGTCTATAGTGAGTTCCAGGACAGCCAAGGCTATATATACAGAGAAACCCTGTCTCGGAAAAAAAAAAAAATCCAAAAAAAAACAAAACAAACAAACAAACAAACAAAAAAAGAACATGCCAGACCCTGCACATGTTTTCTCTTAGGATGCTTTTCTAGATTATTTTTCACAATTAACTAATATTAAACATTGGTAGTCAATGTTTAATTGGTAGACAATTGTAGTCACCAATAAGATAATCTGGACCATTGGATTATATGTGCTTAACAAATATGGAAATATTTAGAAATTTGAGATAGAAAAAGCTATGAAATGCTGTGGTTATAGCTTAATTAGCTTTTGGGGTGGGGCACAGGAGTTGAACAAGAATCAAGTAAGACTCAAAGAATCTGACTGTTGAGAATCTGAGAACTTTAAAGTCTTGTGTCTTTGCTAGAGAAAATTTTAAGGTATGAAAGCACTTAGTTTGTGTGATTGTTATTATTAACCATTCTTTTTTATTATTTTATATTTGAGATTACAATTTAATTAGAATATTTATATCTTCCAATTCCTTCATCCAAACTTTTCCATAAACTCCTTCCCACCTTCCTTAAAATACATAGCTTCTTTTTTCTCTGTTTTTGTACCTGAGGGAGCCTAAGGGCTTTTCCAGTTCCACACTCTCCTTACAGCCTCCCCCCTCCCATGAGGTCAAGGCTAGGCCAAATTCCATTATCAACCTACAGGAACATTCTTGAGTAAAAAAACTGTCAGAAAAAACACAGAATGTACTGACTGATAGTCACCTGACCCTCCGGAAAGTCCCAGGTAGAGTTCAAAAACATGTCATGCTTGCTAGCCAATTTATAGGTCGATATGCTTAGTCAATAAGTTTGAACTGTAACCTTGCTGAAGTAAACTATGTCTCTAAAAAGTATAAAAACTGCTTGTAATAGCCATTGGGGTTGCCTTTTAGTCACTCACTTGGAAGTACTAATTGAAGCTTGACTCCTACACTCCAGAAAACAAACCTCTTGCTTTTGCATTGATCTGTCTTTTGTTGTTGATCTGTCTTTTGGTGTCTCGAATGGTGGCATCTCGAAGTAAGTAACACTGACCTGGGGAGGGGGGCGGCGGCTTACATATGCATATGCATTTACATATACGTATATATTCCTAACATACCCGATTACTGACCATTCTTATCCAGGTTGTTAGACGAAGTGGAGAACCCTGAACAAATCACACCAAGCCAGTACAACTGTCATGTGAGAGGCTTTATTGACAGAGGTGCTTCTGGAGAGGGATGAAGTGAAGAAGTGAGGATCCAAGTGTCGTTTATCCAGGCCGTGATGCAGGTAAGGCATGCCCAGGGTGGTGTGCGACAGGTGCCATGGCAATGGGTGCAGGAAGGTCACTTATGTAGAGATGGCATCATCACTGGGTTCAGCTTCTGGCTGTCTATGGATTGTACTGATGCTAACACAGGTATACAATAAAAAGTATCACCAAGTGGAGCCAAAATATATATATGCATATCTCTTCTTTTGCTTTTTTTTTAATTTTTATTTTCTATATTCTTTGTTTACATTCCAAAGGCTTTCCCCTTTCCCAGTCCCCCCCCCAACATAGGTCCCATAATTCCTCTCCCCCCAACTATTGCCCAATCATCACACACACACACACACACACACACACACACACACACACACAATTTCTGTTCTGGGTCTACAAAACTGGATCCAATCTTTTTCAGGCCCAGGGTCCTCTCCTTTCTTCTTATTGGGAATCCTATGACTTGCTAATTGTGCCTTGAGTATTTAGGGCTTCTGGGCTCATTAATATCCACTTATCAGTGATTGCATTTCATGTGTATTCTTTTGTGATTGGGTTAACTCACTTAGGATGATATTTTCCAGATCTAACCATTTAGCTACAAATTGCATGAATTCATTATTTTTAATTGCTGAGTAGTACTCCATTGTATAAATATACATTTTCTATATCCATTCCTCCTTTGAGGGATATCTGGGCTCCTTCCAATTTCTGGCTATTATGAACAAGGCTGCAATAAACATATTGCAGTATGTGTCTTTATTGTATGCAGGGGAATCCTCTGGGTATATGCCCAGGAGTGGTATGCCAGGGTCCTCTGGAAGTGACATGCCCAATTTTCGGAAGAACCGCCAAACTGATTTCCAGAGCAGTTTTACCATTTTTATGCATATCTTTGTTAAGGAAAACACCTCAAATAAGTTTAAAGTCACAGCTAAGGTAGATGCTAGAGAAGAGGCTATTGATAGGAAGATACTTACTCTGAACTGAGATATTAAGTAAGGCACCCTAGAGTAGGCAAGAAGACTTTACAGGTAAGACTTTACATCCCCCACTCATGATGATCTCAAGAGCTCCAGAAAATAAGGAGATAACTAATTTCTATAAGCTGTCCTCTAACCTCCTCCACATACATGCCATGGAATGTAGTGGTTAGAGGAACACACACACACACACACACACACACACACACACACGAGAAATATAAAAACATGAAAGAATAATACTTTGTAGATTTAACCCTATCCATCAAAAACAGTAATGAAAATGCAAATTTCTTGAAAGGAGGCAATCTAAATTCACTATAACAAAGGAGCCTCTGCTCATGGACAGCAATTTCCTAGGAAAGTGTTCTTGAGTCAGCACTTTGTTAATCATGGTACAAGATGCATATGGTGCATCCAGAGCTCATAATAGACCATGATGGCACTCTTCACATAGTACTCATTCAGAGCATAGAGAGCATACATTACTGATTGATTCCAGAAAAACACTCACTAGTATCAAGGAAACACTGAGCCTGCCTGATGTAGAACAGTGTCATACTGCTAGCAAGAGAGCTTTTAAGAAATGATTGTATGAAACTGATGCTGAAGACTAAATTGCAATAGAGCTTTCAGGATATGAGCAATATTAAGACCATGGACCACCTGCTGAGGAAAGCTATAGTAATGAAAATATGTGTGTAGCAGGCAGAAGATATGGAGGATGAGGCTACTCAAGCCCTTTGGAGACTCTGATTCCATCAGTAGCTTCAGGTTATACATGAAGGTTCAGGATAAATTGTTTCTTCTACAATCTTGTTTCCTTATTGTTACTGTTGTTTTTCTGTTTGTTTTGTTGTTATTATTTTGTTGTTAATATTTTTCATCATATTTTTCTTGCTAGACCCTCATTTTTCCCTCTTGAAATAAGAACGATTATTCTGTGTACTATTCCATGCTAGAGTTACAGAACACTACTGTTATTGTACAAGGACTCACAGTAAATGATTGCCTGTATCTCAGAAAAGATTGTACATTTATGATTTGAATGATGCTGGAACTATTAATGAGTAAGATAACCTTGGAAGGTATAACGAACATACTTTGTTCCAAAGTATCAAGGAAAAGGCATGAAAGTTTATGAATAAAAACTGAAACATGGGCCTGGCAGTGATGGTGCATGCCTTTAATCCCAGCACTTGGGAGGCAGAGGCAGGCAGATTTCTGAGTTTGAGGTCAGCCTGGTCTACAGAGTGAGTACCAGGACAGCCAGGACTATACGGAAAAACCCTGTCTCAAAAAAACCAAAAAAAAAAAAAAAAGGAAAGAAAAGACACATGGGCTGGGCAGTGATGGTGCATGCCTTTAATCCCAGCACTTGGGAGGCAGAGGCAGGTAGATTTCTGAGTTTGAGGTCAGCCTGGTCTACAGAGTGAGTTTCAGGACAGCCAGGGCTAAACAGAGAAACCCTGTCTTGAAAAACAAACAAACAAACAAAAAAAAAAAGACACATGGGCCAGTCTATGGTTCTAGCTACATGTATAGCAGAAGACAGCCTCATCTGGCATCAGTGGGAGGGGAGACACTTGACACATGGTGCTGTGGAAGCTTGATGCTGCAGAGAAGGAAGTTGCTAGAGGGGTGAGACAGGAGTAGGTGGGTGTGTCAGTAGGTAGATGGGTGGGGGCAAAGGGGAGTGGGAGGGGGTGATGGGTGGTGGAAGGGAGAGCAGGAAAAGGGATAACTTTTGAAATGTGAACAAATATAAATAATTAATACATTTTTTAAATGATGTGTTGAGATAAAACTAATCCAAATTTTCTGAGAAACTGTCAAATTGATTTCCAGAGTGGGTGTACAAGTTTTCACTCTGATCAGCAATGGAGGAGTGTTCTCCTTGCTCCACATCCTTACCAGCATGTGCTGTCACTTGTTTTTGAACTTAGACATTCTGATGGCTGTAAGGTGGAATCTCAGTCATTTTGATTTTCATTTTCCAGATGACTAAGAACATTCAAACCTTTAAGTGTTTCTTGGCCATAAGAGATTCTTCTGTTGAGAATACTCTGTTTAGCTTTGTATCTGTTTTTAATTGGGTTATTTGTGTCTAACTTCTTGAGTTTTTTGATATTTTGGATATTAGCTCTTTCAGCTATAGGGATGATAAAAACCATTCTGTAGGCTGCTGTTTTATCCTATTGATAGTGTCCTAAGCCTTCCAGAAGATTTTCCGTTTCATGAGGTCCCATTTATTACTTGTTTATCTTAGGGCCTGAGGTACTGGTATTCTGTTCAGGCAGTTGTCTTTTGTAGCAGTGTGTTCAAGGCTATCTCACACTTCCACTTCCATTAAATTTAGTGTGTCCAGGTTTATGGAGAGAATATTTGATTCACTTGGACTTGAGTTTAATGTAGGCTAATAGAAATGAATCTATTTGCTGTCTTCTACAATCAGCCTTTCAGTTCGATCAGCAGCATTTGTTGCACATGCTCTTTTTTCCATTGTATGGTTTTGGCTTCTTTGTCAAAAATAAAGTATCCTTAGGTGTGTGGGTTTTTTTTTTCTGGGGCTTCAATTTGATTCTGTTGATCACCCTGTCTGTTTCTATGTCAACACTGAGTCATTTTTATCATTACTGCTCTGTAGTACAGCTTAATATCAGGGATGGTGACACATGCAGAAAAATTTTTATTACACACTTGTTTTATATGTCCAGACCCAGCTATAACACTCCTGGGCATATACCGAAAAATATTCCACCATGCTACAAGCACACTTGCTCAACTATGTTCATAGCAGAGTTATTTGTAATAGCCAGAAACTGAAAACCCAGATGCTCTTCGACCGATGAATGAGTAAAGAAAATGCAGTTCAGTTACACAATAGAACAATACTCAGCTACTAAAAATAAGAACATCATGAAATTTCCAGGCAATTGGAACTAGAAAATATCCTAAATGAAGTAACCCAGACCAAAAAGGACATGCATGCTATGTGAAAGTGATTATTAACCATAAAGTACACGATATCCATGCTGCTAAAAAGCAAGTAGGACCCAAGAGAGAGTGCTTGAGTCTCACTCAGCAAGGGAAATAAAATAGTCATGGGAGTTGGATGGATAGAGGGAATTGGGTGAAAGTGCAGATGGGGAGTGGAATGGCAGGAGGAGATAAGGTGTAGTGGGAGTCAGGGAGAAAGGGCTTGAGAGTGAAAGGACATTGTTGATAACTAGTAAGGGGGAGGGGCTAAGAATCTTTAAGATGTGTTGGAGACATGGTATTGAAGAGGTAAGCATCTTTAAGATGTGTTGGAGACATGGTATTGAAGAGGCTCCAAGAAATATATGAGGGTGACTCTAGCTGTGATTCCTAGCTTTGGAGGATACGGATACTGAAATGGCCACCTCCTGTAGCCAGACAGAACTATAAGCACACTAATATACTCACCAAAACTTCAGCTCAAAATTTGTCCATCCTACAAGAAATGCAAGGACAGAGCATATATGGCCTTGACCTAAGTCCCTGACACATATGTTATAGATGTGAAGCTTGGTTTCATGAAGGTCCCCTGAAGAACAGGAGCTGGGCTGTCCCTGACTATATTGCTGGCCTGTGGGTTCTGATTTCCTAACTGGATTGCCTTGTCTGGCCTCAGTTGGAGAGGGTGAACCTAGTCCTGCAATTTGCCAGGGTGGCTGAAAAGGAAGGTTGATGTGGTGGGGCTGTGGGAAGGGAAGAATGGGAGTCAAGGTTGTGATCAGGATGTAAAGTGAATAAATAAGTTAATAAAAATACATTGAATGTCCGATTGACAGTGAGTGGCATTAAATAAAGGCCAACTTGTTGGGAACTAGAATCACTTTGGAGAAATACTTCTGAATATGAAGGATGGGCTAGATTAGATATATTCAGTTGAGACTAGTTATAACTAGTGGCCTGAATGAAATGAAGTGGGCTGAGTGTTTCGTGTTGAGAGTGGAATATGACCAGCTGGCCTGCTGCATTTGTCATACCTTGCCCACCTGCTACCATATCTTTTGCATGCCATAATGGAATGAGCCCCTCAGACTGTAAGAGTGAATGCCTCTTCTCTTAAATTGTAACAATGAAACTTACACAGATATCAAAAATATTTGATAAGTTATCTTGAATATACAAAAACAAGATAAGCACAAAGGATTTTCTGTTTCAAAACATTAATATGAGACAGGAAAGCAAGCCTCTTTTTGTTTTATTTTTATTTTTGTTTAAATTAGACTATCTGCAAAACACATTGCTGCTGTGATGATCATAAATTAAGATGCATGACATAACTTGATGTCCCAGGGAATGGGAAAGCCTGGCAGGGTGGGGTGTAGGTAGGGACATCCTCTTGGAGTCAGTGGGGAGGAATGGGATGAGTAACTGTCAGAGGGCAGATCAGGAGGGCGATAACAACTGGACTGTAAAAAAGTTTAGATATATATTTTTTAAAAAGAATAAAAGAGTCGACAATGGGACATGACTCGTTACATATCTACAAAGCCCACAGTAGGACAGTCAGCCTCTTTCCCCAGCCATCCCTGTCATTGCCCAATGGACACATACATGAACAAAGTGGCCATGGTGGCTGAGACAAAAGTTATTCTTGGGCTCAACTACTCAGATTTCCACTCACCAAGGCTGACCCAGCTACAGATGCTGCTAAATGCCTTATCTGCCAACAGCAGAAACTGACACTGAGGTCCGGATATGGCACCATTCCTCCAGGTTCCTCCATGGAAAGGATGCTTTTCTTACTGGAGTAGATACTTATTCTGGTTATGGATTTGCATTTCTTGCACGTACTGCTGCCAAAACCACTATCCCTGGACTCACGGAATGCCTTATCTATCGTCATGGTACTCCACAGTATTGCTTCTGTCTAAGGAACTCATTTCACAACCAGAGAAGTCTGGCAGTGGGCTCATTGCCATAGAATTCAGTGTTTTTTACCATGTTCCCCATCATCCTGAAGTGGCTGGTCTGACAGATGGAATGGCCTTTTGAAGACAGTTACAGCACCAATTAGGTGGCAACAGCCTGGGGGGCTGGGACAGAATTCTTCAGAAGGCAATATATGTTTTGAATGGAAGTCTGATATATAGTAGTTTCTCCCATAGCCAGGATCCACGGGTCTAGGAACCAAGAGGTAGAAAAGTGAACAGTTCCAGTCACTATCACTCCTAGTGACCCTCTAGGAAAACGTTTGCTTCCTGTCTCCACAACTTTAGGTTCTGCTGGCGTAGTTTTGGTTGGGTGGGGAGGGGGAGCGTTACTCCCAAGCAGGAGCTACAACATCCCATTGAACTGGAAGCTCAGACTTGCCGCTGGTCATTTTGGGTTTCTAATGTCCTTAAACCAGCAGGCTAAGAAAGGAATAACATCCAGGAGGGGTGATAGATATATCCAAATTACCATCTTTCCAGATTTCCATGGGGAAATTGGATTGGCTCCCTACAAAGGAGGTAAACAGGATTATGTCTGGAGTGCAGGAGATCCCTTAGGGTGTCTCTTAGTACTACCACGTCCCGTGATTAAAGTCAATGGGAAACTAAAACAGGCTAATCCAAGCAGGATGACAAAGGGCGCAGACCCTTCAGGAATGAAGGTATGGATCAATCCTCCAGGAAAAGAGCCAAGAACTCCTGCTGAAGTGCTTTCAGAGGGTAAAGAAATACAGAATAGATAGAATGTAGTTATAAATACTAGCTAAGGCCACGTAACCAGTTGCCGATATGAAGATTATAAAGCTATATGAATTCTTCTGTCTTATTTTGTTAAGAATACATTTGTCGCCGGGCGGTGGTGGCACATGCCTGTAATCTCAGCCCTTGGGAGGCAGAGGCAGGTGAATTTCTGAGTTCAAGGCCAGCCTGGTGTACAGAGTGAGTTCAAGGACAGCCAGGGCTATACAGAGAAACCCTGTCTCGAAAAACAAAACAAAATTTGTCTTCCAATTTCTTTAACAATTGTTATTTAAGTTAAAACACTAAAAGAATGTTCCCAAGGGACATTACCCCATTGTAAACTCACAAATGTGTTTTCGATAATATGAAGAATAGTTATATTATGTTAGACATATTCATGACATTGTTACTGTTTCATGTGGACATGAGATATTACTTGTGTATATTTATTTTGTTAATGTCCCTGCCTTAAATTCTGAAGCACATGTCAAAATAAATAAGTCTAACTGTCCTGATTACTTACAAGTGTGTTCTCTGAGAATTTTGTTGATTATATTAAACTTGTCGTAAAAGTTTTATTCTAGGGCTATATAAAGATATTAGCTATCTCAAATATATTCCTCTTGTATGACAAATAAAGGGTATCTTTTTAGCAGTTGCTGCAAAGAAAATGAGCAATTAATGTCAGCAGAAAAATAAGTGTAACAGTGGTCAGCTTCCTATGAAATTTTCAGGACATTGTATATACCAAAAATGGTAAGCCGCAACTCTAAGACTGCTTGCTTCCGTGAGAAAATGTGACTGTCTCCTTGCCTGGCAGCGTTCTCAGGTGGTCATTTTGGTTGATGAACTCTCACAGCTTTACTTGCTGCTGAAGCTAGACACAAATCAGGATGGGCAGGTGAGCACACGGGAATCAAAAGAAAACTCTGCAAACAAGAAAGGGAGAGGGGAAATGAGATAATAAATTCTTCGTATATCCTTAGTTGACAGCTATGGTAAGAACCCCAGAGAGCTCAGTGCAAGTGGAAGACAAGGAAAATGTGAACTTGTGGTACTTTAATGCATGGGCCTTCTTTCTCATACAAGTAGAAGGGACATGGGGAAAAACTTATGGAAAAAAATCCTCTAAGGGAATCAGGCATTTGCCTCTGATACATATAAGTAAATGGAAGATGCTAAATGAGTCATGCTAATAAATATGTAAGTAAATATTAAACCTATACAGAATTGGTAACACCTAACAGTGAAGAAATATTTCACATAAATTCAGAAGCATAAATCACAACAAAAGCAAGACAGCCTTAGGAAAAACAAAAAGAATCCAAAATAGCTATACTGTTATCTATCTTATATGATCACCAATGTATTACTATTCACTAACATATTACTACTCATTAATAAGATTCATAAATTAGGACAGCAAACAAAAAAGTAAGGAGGACACAGATATTCAAATTATCTTGAAATGTGCCTACATGCTTGATGTGCACATGATTAAGTAGCATCACCTACATATGAAAAACATCCAAGGAATTCATTTCCAAATGAGCAAAATAAAGTACTAAACCTGAAAGGAACTTCTCTGGAGAAACAAAATCTAGGGTTTTTTTTTTTCCTATATGCTTTGTTTACATTCCAAATGATTTTTCCCTTTCCAGGTTCCCTCCCTGTTAAGTCCCAACCCCCTCCCACTCCTCTGTCCTGGCAATCCCCTACAATGCTACATCAAGCCTTCCCAGGACCTGGGCCCTCTCCTTCCTTCTTGGGAACAAAATCTAGTTCTTAACAATCTAAATTTTAGAAATAAACTAAAAGGTGTAATACTTCAAATTAAATGTTCTGCTTAATAATACATAATTTGGAATGTTTAAGATATCAAGCAAGAATTGGTTTAGGGATAGAACAATAGATTTTTAATTAAAAATCCTGAGAAAAATGAGACATGCACATGAGATCATGACACAGGCAATTAGGGATCATGGGACAAAATGTCAAACATCTTACTGCCCCAAACTATGTAATTCTAGAATGGAAAAGGTGAAAACAAAATTGAAGTATAATGGTATGCCCTATTCCCCAAACTTGATGGAGACATTAGTCTATAGCTCCAAGAACTTCAATGAACTACCAAACTCTTAACAAAGAGAGTTTAACTATGTGTGTCATTCAAATACAAATGTAAATACAAATGTAAATAATGGAAAATTCTGAAAAGTTTCATCTACATCATGATGGTGCTATTAATGGATAAGTTCTAATCAGAAAGAAAGGAAACAAAACCATAAAAGAACATGCTCACAAAAACTTTGATCAAGTAAGAATTCATTCCAGTGAGATTGTTATTTGATTTACTTTGAGTAACAATGTTTCCAATTACTAAAATGTAAATTAGTTTATTTTTAAGTTTACCAAAACAAATGCAAAATTAATTGGAATCAAAATGACCACTCAATTTTATTAATAATTCATGTTCAGAGCCAGACGTGGTGGCGCACGCCTGTAATCCCAGCACTTGGGAGGCAGAGGCAGGTGGATTTCTGAGTTCGAGACCAGCCTGGTCTACAGAGTGAGTTCCAGGACAGCTGGAATTACACAGAGAAACCCTGTCTCGAAAAAAACAAAAACAAAAACAAAACAAATAATTCATGTTCAAAGAACAAAACAAAGGATATAAAAAAATTTAAAAAATAAATTCAAGATTTAGTATCCTATTTTTGAGATTGTAATATTTATCTATATATACACATGCAAATACACACACACACACACACACAATCTTTGTATTACCAAAAGTCAGTCTGCAAATCAGGGGTTTTAGTAGAATAAAAGCAAGCATGAATTGACTATTCTCCAAATTGTCTATGTCTGTGGGGATGAAGGAAACTGTAATGGTCAAATTTTGAATACGAAGAAAAGTGTTTCCCCTCCACATTAAACTATGTTCCAATAGCAGACTGAAAGGAGAGTATTTTTAACAATAATGGAAAAATCCAAGAGGTCAACCTAGACAAATAGGCTGCAGCATTAATTTGAATCATGCAGCAGAATGCTACACAAGTTCTGCTGGCTGAACACACAATCTTTGTCACAATCTATGCTATGTATAATGTCTAGGTATTGTCAGAAGACATCAAAGAGAGTGGCAGATTAATGCTTTGACCTCTTCAGTGACACTTATGATTTTAATCAGAAGCTGCAGTTTTCACATATAGCCCTGAATTTAGTAACAAGATGAATTGAATAATTCAGTAAATGCACTGCTTTTAAAACAGCACTTCCCCAAAACAGCACCCATGACATTGTTACACGGAAGCACCCACAGCTGCCCATGAGTTACACGAAAGGCACACCCTGACCAGGGGCGCATCTTCCTCCTATCAGTAGGTATTCAAGGCACAACTTCCCTGTCCCCCCATGGACATTTTATTGTTTTTCTACTTTTCATCAGGGTTGGGTTGCCATGGTAATAAAGTAGGCTATCTTGTTGGATTTCACCTTTGCTGTCTAGCTTCATATGGTTCCCCCCCCCTGCTGCTCAGAGCAAACCTGGTGGATGCTGCACACATACAGATGTCTGATTTTGTATTTCCTCCTTGAGCCTGTTTGGCAGCAGGTCTCCCGGGACAGTGGAAGCGGCACTTCACAAACAGGCACTCATCTTTCTCTCTAATGGCCACCCTCATGTGTCTCACTTGTTCTGTGATCTCTCTTTTAAGAAGGAAGCTGCTACTCTCGAAAGAATTATTTTCCATTAAAAAGCAAAGTCTTGTAACATTTCAATTAACTTAGTTGTCAAATCGGTTCTAAATACATCCCAGTTACAAGTTACCCATCGTTCATGCATAAGACAAATAAAACAATCAAAAGAGCACATAGTCATCACAAACAAGAGGTATAAAAACATTTTTAGCTTTAAATTTCTTACTAATTCAAAGAATTTTTTTCTATTAAATGTAAAATATGAACCATTTAAAAAGATAAAGTATTAGACATTAAATATTTGTTGAAGGGTCAAAAGCACATAAAATATAAAATGTTTACAGTAAAAGATACATAAATGTACATATATCATCAACTGTCATACTACAGCTGGGAAAAAATAATAACCAGAACAACCCACACTTGTTACATGTCTTTCCTATTCTTTCCTTCTTGACAATTAAAGTATATTTTGACTCATAAGTTGAAATAATTTTGAGTTCTAAAATTTAATTCTGCCATATTTATTAGCAAACTGTTGTATATCCAATAGTGTTCAATTCATCACTTTCTTTCTTTAAAGTTTTTAATAAAAAAAGCTCTTAACCTCTAACTTGTAGTTAAAGTATAATTTGTGCATTGTTCAAAATACAGGTTTTCAGACATTAAAAAGAATCACAATTGAAATCTAGAACAGTCTTTATGATTTACATCACCTTTAACTTGTCATCCTGAACCAGAAATAAATTAATCTAGTAGAAAGCATAAAATAAACCTAAATAATATTCCAATGTCAGAGATTGGATTACAATCCAATCCAACAGGTGTAATATGATCATTTAATTTAATAATTGATGATATAACTTGTTTTGTGTTATAAATATTTATATTAAACACATATGCATATGTACACATATAATATGCATATATACACATATGTATATTCTAGAAGTATCTATGTAAATACAATGGGAAGCTATACCAGAAGAAAATTTTGTTCAATGAGTGTGAAGAATACTGAAATATTGATGCTACATAGGTCTTATTTGAATTGAAGAATATACAAGGAAGTTTGTTGAAAAACATTGCACTAGAGTGTCTAGGCTATAAACAAAGTCAATAAAACCAGCAAAACCAATGAGTTAAAGCAAAATATATTTAATACATTAAAATGTTAAGTAAAAATTGTACAAAGAAAACCATATTTTGTCAAAGGTTTGACAATTCATAGTTGACCATTCAAACTAGAAACCAGTGTTCTACCAAGAATTGGCCCAGAAGAGATATAGAGAGCTGAGCTCAAAATTGGGAGATTCCGTCAGCATACAGAACTAAATGCAGATTCAGAAATAACAAGACTGCGCCAAAAGGAGTTCCAGAACAATGAGTGTGTGAAATAGAATAAACACAAATTTAAAATATAAAAGATTTGACACTTTCTATGCCAAACAAAGAAAAGAATCTTTAGCCCAGAAATATGTGAGACAGTTGTGAATCTTGGGATGAGCTGTGTTCTCTGTTAAAATAATAGCAGCAACAAAGACTCTGATGTGGGTCTGTGAAACAAGACTCCTAAGGGAAGGGATTAAGGTAAGTAAGGATGCTGGGGTAAGACCTGAGGTAATCTGACAGGAGTTCTTGTAAAATTAAATAAAAACAAAGACAACAGAAATCATGAGCAGCCTTGGGAAGCCACCCTCCATCACTCAGGGTCCTGAGAAGGCGGCTGAGGGGCAGAAAGAGAGAAGGAAAAAAGAGAAAAAAAAAAATCAATAAAATAAGTTTCTGTGGCTCCTCAACTTAATGTGCACTATTTTGTTAACGCAGCACATACAAACAGAGTAGTGTTAATTTGAGAAAAACTACAGACAATGTAACAAAACCCTATCTAGCACAGGCTAGAGGACTTGAGCAAAAAAAAAAAAAAAAAATTGTGATCTTGCATTCAGGAAGTAGCAAGCCAGACACCAAGGTTCTAGCAGCACTGGTTTCTGGTGAAGCCTCTCTCCTCTCTTTGCACAAGGCTTTCTTATCACTGGGCACTCTGAGCTACAGGATATTTTCATGACCCTGCCTGTTATAGTCACCAGCTTGATGGATCAAAGGATCTATGCTGAAGACTCTATTCTACTTTTATCATCTTATGACTCAGTAAAAGGAACTATTTCAGTTAAAAGGGATGTCAGACACTGAGGAAGGTAAGCAAAGGGATAGGAATTGCCAAGCCAATCAAGTAGAAAATGAGGGCTACCACTCTGATGAAGCCAAACACCATCACCAGGAACATATGGGAACGCTCTTCAAGATATTGTTTATCTAATTGAAACAATAATTGTGGTTTATGAAAGCTTCTGACAATAAGGCTTTAGAGAAAGATGATTGCATACATTACCCCATAAACAAATTAGGTATAAAGAAACCAAGAAAATACTGTACACCTGAAATAACAGCTGGCAGATTCCATCAAGGTGTGAAAAGAGGGGCATCTTCAACTAAGTGAAGTTTGAGCTCACATCCAGCAGAGAATGCAAGATGAGAATCTATCAAACCAAATCAGGAATAGACCCCAACATTTTGTATGCAGCAAAATGTTAGGTACTGTTTACAGATTCAGTCTTTTTATTGAGGAATTGAGTCCACTGATATTAAGAAGAGATAATAAGCAAAGTGGTTGTTGCTTCCTGTTATTTTGGTTATGAGAGGTGGAATTATGCTTTTGCAGCTTTCTTCTTTCAGGTTTCTTAAAAGACGAAGACTTTAATTTTTCTAGGGTGTAGTTTCTTCTTTGTGTTGGAATTTCCTATCTATTATCCTTTGTATGGCTAGATTTCTACAACAATACCATGTAAATTTCATTTTGTCATGGAATATCTTGCTTTCTCCATCTATGTTAGCTGAGAGTTTTGCTGGGTATGGCAGTCTTGGCTGGCATTTTTGTTCTTTTATTGTCAGTATGATTATCTGCCCAGGATCTTCTAGCTTTCATAGTCTCTGGTGAGAAGTGTGGTGTAATTCTGAAAGGTCTGTCTTTATATGTTGTTACTTTACCTTTTTCACTTAGTGCTTTAGATATTCTTTGTTTTGTGCATTTGGTGTTTTGACTATTATGTGACAGGAGGAACTCCTTTTCTGTCTGGTCCAATCCATTTGGAGTTCTGTAGGATTCTTGTATGTTCATGGGCATCTCTTTCTTTAAGTTAGGGAAGTTTTCTTCTATAATTTTGTTGAAGACATTCACTGGCCCTTCAAGTTGGGAATCTTTGCTCTCTTCTCTACCTATTATCTTCAGGTTTGGTCTTCTTACTGTGTCTTGGATTTCCTGGATGTTTTGGTTTAGGAGCTTTTTGCTTTTTGCATGTCTTTGACTGTGTGTCAATGTTTTCTATGGTATCTTCTGCACCTGAGATTCTCTCTTCTATCTCTTGTATTCTGTTGGTGGTGCTTGCATCTATGACTCCTGATCTCTTTCCAAGGTTTTCTATCTCTAGGCTTGTCTCCCTTTGTAATTTCTTTACTGTTTCTACTTTCATTTTTAGATCCTGGATGGTTTTGCTCAGTTCCTTTACTTGTTTGTTTGTGTCCTGCATTTCATTAAGGGATTCTTGTATTTTCTCTTTAAAGGCTTCTATCTGTTTATCTCTGTTCTCTCGTATATCTTTAAGGGATACGTGCATTTTCTCTTTAAGGGCTTCTATCTGTTTTTCTCTGTTCTCTTGTATTTCTTTATGGGATGCACGTATTTTCTCTTTAAGGGCTTCTAGCTGTTTAAGTGTGTTCTCCTCTATTTCTTCAATTTCTTGTATTTTCTTTTTAAAGGCTTCTTGCTGTTTACCTCTGTTCCCTTGTATTTCTTTCAAGGATTCTTGTATTTCCTTTTTAAGGGCTTCTTTCTGTTTATCTCTGTTCCCCTGTATTTCTTTCAAGGATTCTTGTATTTCCTCTTTAAGGGCTTCTAGCTGTTTATTTGTGTTCTCCTCTATTTCTTTAAGGGATTCATTTATTTCCTCTTTAAGGGCTTCTAGCTGTTTATTTATGTTCTCATATATTTCTTTACATGAGTTACTTATGTCCTTCTCAAGAGCCTCCATTGGTATCATGACATGTGATTTTAAATCCAAGCATAGCTTTTCCAGTGCTTTGGTGTATTCAGGCCTTGCTGTGGTGGGAGAACTGGGCTCTGATGATGCTAAGTAGCCTTGGTTTCTGTTGGTAAGGTTCTTGCGCTTGCCTTTCCCCATCTGGTTATCTCTGGTGTTAGTTGGCCTTGCTGTCTCTGGCAGGAGCTTGTCCCTCCTGTAGGCTTGTGACCTGTGTCAACACTCCTGGGAGACCAGCTTTCTCCTGGCTGAACCTGTGTACAGAGTGCTTTAGAACAACCTTAGCTCTGGGTTTAGATGGTGACTGAAAGGATACTGTCCCAGCTGCTTCACTGTTCTTGTGCACTGTGTGCTTCTTGCTGGTCCAGCTTTGGACAGTTATTGAGGGAAAAGTGGCAATTTCACCTCTGATCCTAGGTGTGAGAGCACTCCTGGAAGAACAGATCTCTCCTGGAGGGACCTGTGTAACAGAGGATTGTGTATCAGCCTTAGCCCCTGGGTGCAGATGGCAACCGGACTATTATTCTCTTGATGAAGACCTTGTTATATCTCTAAGACAAGTTTAAGGTAGCATACTTCCATGACAATAGTTGTCTTGGAGTGGAATGTCCTAGAAAAAAAAAGTAACAAGAGGTGTTGTTGAGAAAAATCATAAAAAGTGTCAATTCATTTGGAAGGATTCAATGAATACCCCCAACAAAAGCACACTACTAGTATTCATTTATTCATCCACTAACTCAATAACTTTAAATTCATTGGCATATGAGTATATATTATTACTTGAGCAGACATATTTGCCCTCTATTGGTACTCTATGTATTATCCATAATCAAAATGTAGGCCACTAATAATAAAATGTAGAGTCAATTAAATGAGTGTCTGAAGTTAATTGGTTTATTCCATATTAGTTTAAATACCTACAAAGGAAAGGGAGAACCTGCAGAGACCATATCCAGAAGTAAGGAAAAGCCCCTGGTTGAAAGATGGGCTACCCACCCATCTCCAAAATTTTAACCCAGATTTTCTACCACCTATAGGAAATACAGGGACAAAGAGTAGAGCAGAGACTGGAGGAAACACCATCCAGAGACTGTCCCACCTTAGGATCCATCCCATATGAAGACACCAAACCCAGACACTATTGCTGATGCCAAGAAGTGCTTGCTAACAGGAGCCTGATATAGCTATCTCCTGAAAGGCTTTGCCAGAGCCTCACCAATACAGATGGGGATGCTCACAGCCAACCATTGGACCCTATGGGGACTGCAATGGAGGAGTTAGGGCAAGGACTAAAGGATATGAAGGGCTTTGCAACCCCATAATAAAAACAATATCAACCAACCAGACACACCAGAACTCCCAGGGACTAAATCATCAATTGAAGAAGACCCATGGCTTCAGCTGCTCATATAGCAGAGGATGGCCTTATCTGGGATCAATGGGAGGGAAGGCCCTTGGTCCTGTGAAGGCTTGATGCCCCAGTGTAGAGGAATGCTGGGGCAATGAGGTGGGAGTGTGTAGGTGTGTGGGCAAGTACCCTTATAGAAGTAGGGGAAGAGGGTATGGGATGGGGAGGCGGGGGAAGGAAACTGGGAAAGGGGATAATAGTTGGAATGTAAATAAATAAAATATCCAATAACTTTTTTTAAAAAAATTGAAGGTATATAATGGTTCATAAAACAAGGAACTCTAAATGAAATGAATTTCTGAGACTAAAACAAAAAACAAAAAAACAAACCATGGTTCAGCCTATTGTTGGTCAAATACAGGAAGAAAATGAAATAGGCAGTGTAGTAGCTGACTATGTACCCGAAACATTAACAGATGGAATGATGCTCAATTTAGCATTTGACTATATAAACATTATTTGTCCAGGTAATTAGTGTTATGTAGAATTTTAGCACCTGAAAGTAATTTTTCAAAACTGATTCTTAAATCTGTTTGAAAAATAGTTTAAGTGGTTTCGTGGGGGAATAATCGTTTAACATATTTGGAAAACTGTGTTCTCAGTATCAAGTGAGAGAAAAAGATTTGATAAATGTTCCACTTCTGAAAAAACAGTGCATGTTATTATATTTTAGAAAATTATGACAGCAGTTAGTTAATTTTTTTAACAAATTTCAACCATTTATTGAAACAATTTTTTAAAGGCACAAAATGTGTATGCATGTTTGTTTTATTCAAAAATCTACTATTTATGTGTGTTCATGTATTAATAGTGGAGAATGGGGAATGGGCAAAAGCCATTTCTTAGGTAAACTATACCTCTCTAAATTCACATAGATATCCTTCCAATTAGATATGCTAAAAGAAAAAAAAAGCTAAATATCATTTGAATAATTTTGAAGGAGCAAAATTATCTTTGAAAACATAAATAAAATATAAACAAAATCATATTCGTTTTCTGTATTAGATATTTTCCACTTTTATATTCAGCTTTGTTATTTAAAATGTGTAGATAATTGATTTACAAATACAAAACAATTATAGCTCCTGTTTAAAATCATATTTCCTTATCCTTATTGAAAAATCACATAACTGTGAGGCTGTAAAGAAGTAAATCATGAAGGTTGATCTATATCGTCGGCAGAATTGGGTCTTATTAGACAAACCCATAAGAATATTTCCCTCTGTACTTTCTTGCCTGCTGCATCAACTTTCTCAGTTGATTCCCCTTTTCTGACCTTTCCCAAATCAATTCATTTCTATGCAAATGCCTGCATCCCTGTATGGAGGATGTGATAAGAAACTAGGCTTTTTCTATAGACAGGCTGCTTATTGAGTAATACATCCATCGTTTCTTCAAACAGAAAATCCATGACTACTACTATTTATTCATTAGAGTGGTGTTTTCCCACCCAAGGCAAAGACACTATTTTAATTTTGCTTGAGAGCTACCAGGCACATTTCCACTCTACTCTGTCATGGCCAGCAGCCCCACTCTGCATATATGTTCCTGGGGCAATATCATTTTACAGCCCTCCAAATATTCTTTTCTCTCTGAATATCATTCATCTTGCATGTTTGCAGATTTATCCAGTCTCACTTGTCTTTACAAAAGTTTCATTTTAGTGGCTTTTGCAAGCCACTTTTCTTCCATTAATTTGTGTTATACAAATGAGGAGCTAAGTAGTTCATGTTCCTATAAATTATTTGATGAATAATGTGCTGGTAAAGTATTGGAACACAAACAATACTTTTAATTTTTTTTCTGTTCTCAACATATGCTTATCCCAAGGAGATATGCATTAAGGATGCAATGAATCAGAGTCACTGTAGTTATTAAGAAACATAAATTATGCCGGGCGGTGGTGGCACATGCCTTTAATCCCAGCACTTGGGAGGCAGAGGCAGGTGGATCTCTGAGTTCGAGGCCAGCCTGGTCTACACAGTGAGTTTCAGGACAGCCAGGACTACAGAGAAACTCTGTCTCGAAAAAAAACAAAAGAAAGAAAGAAAGAAAGAAAGAAAGAAAGAAAGAAAGAAAGAAAGAAAATTGTAGTGGATATAAGTTGCTTAAGGGAAAGGAAATACCAAGTGTAAAATATTGAAGAGCTATTAAATTTGTGAAGTTATATTATCTCATATATTTATGCCTTCAAAGTGTGTCAAGAGTTGCTGTTTGGATACTGTTATTATAAATTTTATATATCTGCCCATTCTGTTTTTCTTCTGAGTTTGTCTACGGATATACTTAGCATAAGATTAATTTCGGAATCTGAAGTCTCAGTAAAGCAATTGTCCTTCCCCAACAAAGATGAGCACCATCTGATTCACTGAAGCCTGCATAGGATACAGCAAGACACAACAAGACAACATGCATCCTTTTATCTTGTCTCACTACTACAGCAAAAACACCTCATCTCTTTTTGGTCCTTGTACTGAATTACATCATACAGTCCCATTTCTAAGAATTTCAGATAACAAACTAACTTATATCTCTTGTTTTTCTCAGTGTTCATAGGCAATAGGTTGTGGACCTCATCTACATTATTGTATTATGCTCTCAAGATCAAGAAGTGTATCTTTTAACCTGTTATTGTTTCTATGCATTTAACACAAGCATTACATTTGAAGTATGGAAAGTTTGCAACTATGAGACTTCATTATTGAGATATCCCGCATTTCAACCTCAGTTTGCACTATTTGAAAACAGCCTCATGTTTGGTTCAACTTTGCATTTCTTATTCTTGGTTTATTGCTCCTTTCAAATTCTATTATATATAGTCAATGTTATTTTCAAATGTACTCAATTATTTGCTTTTGCTGGATGAGATGATAAAATAACAAAAACATAATTTTTAGTGTAAATCATAAATTTTCAAAAAATAGTACACTAAACAGTTATTCTGTCAAGTTTATTTCAAAAATGTCTTAGCATTAGTACAAAAGAACACAACTTTGAATAGATTATAGCATTAAGTCTAGAAGAAATCTGTGAAAGTCCACAATCTAATTCTTGTTTTCTCACAATTTGCTTATTTTATGAATATTTGGCCTTTAATATATACATGTACATATGTATGCATGTATGTATCACATGTATGTTTCTTACATGTGGTTGACAAGAGGGTAGTATGAGCCATGATGTGTGCCCTCTACCAATGTAGTAGATGCTTTTGAGTGCTGAGCAATCTCTTCAGTCCCCACAACCTAATATTTTAAATATTCAAATTAAAGTATGAATAATTTTAGTGCATCTTTGACCTGCTTCCGTGATCTCTACCTCCCACTCAAACTAGTTTGCCTTCTAAATGTTACCACGTCTGTCAATGCTATTTTGTCTTAGGGATTTAGAAATTAAAGTTTCCCTTTTTCTAGCTATTTACCCTCTTGAAATTAAGTCTCAACGATGTAGAATTATCATTAATCATTGAAAATTTGTCATGCTATCACTCATCCCTCAGGGCCTTGTGAATAGTAATATTTCAGAGAATTAAACTTAGTATAATTATGTAAGCGGAAAAGTATTTCTGGAAAAACATGAAATGATAAAAGGTAAAAATTATTAGCAATGAAATTACCTTTCATTGTTTAAATTACTCTGTATAATGAAAAGGTTGCAATCTTACCAGAAGTGGCATTCTGTCACCTGAGATTTTGATCTTAGCCATCCTGTCAGATGTGAGGTGGAATCACAGGATCATTTTGATTTGAATTTCTCTGATGACTAAGGATGTTGAACATTTCTTTAGGTGCTTCTTGGCCATTCCAGACTGATCAGTTCAAAATTCTATGTTAAGCTCTGTTCCCCAAATTAAAAGGCTTATTTGGTTCTCTGGAGTCTAACTTCTTGAGTTCTTTGTATATATTGGATATTGCCCTCTATACAATGTAGGATTGGTAAAGATCTTCTCATAATCTACTGGTTGCCATTTTGTGCTATTGACAGTGTCCTTTGCCTTACAGAAGCTTTGCAATTTTCTGAGGCCCCATTTGTATATAGTTGATCTTAGAGCTTGGACCATTGGTGTTCTGTTCAGGAAATTTTCCCCTGGGCCTATGTGTTCAACTACCTTTCCTATTTTCTCTTCTATTAGATTCAGTGTATCTGGTTTTAAGTAGAGGTCCTTGATCCACTTGGACTTGAGCTTAGTACAAAGAGATAAAACCACTCTGAAAATCAGTCTGGCACTTCCTCAGAAAATTGGACATAATACTTCTAGAGGACCGAGCTATAACACTCCTGGGCATATATCCAAAAGATTCTCCAACATATAACAAGGACACATGCTCCACCATATTCATAGCAACCTTATTTATAATAGTCAGAAGCTAGAAACAACCTAGAAGTCACTCAACAGAGGAATGGATACAGAAAAGGCAGTACATTTATACAGTGAAGTACAATATAAGCTATTAAAAACAATAACATTCCTTCCAGTCTGAGCTGGGGCCCTAGGCAGACCTTGGGCACTAACTAGCTCCACACCCAGTCCCAAAATACCCAGAGGACTCTTGACTCTCAGGTTCTCAAACATGCCCAGAATTACAGGATGTCAGGAGCTTGGTCACACCAGGATTTCAGGACCCCAGAATCAAAGGATCAGAGAGACAGCGAGACTGAGGAGTCTATACACAACCTAGATCACAGGAAGGACAGGCTCCAGTCATAGACATTGAGGGCAGGTAGCATTAGAGATAATTAGATGGCAAGAGGCAAGCACAAGAACATAAGCAACAGAAACCAAGGTTACTTAGCATCATCAGAAACCAATTCTCGCACCATAGCAAGTGCTGGATACACCATCACACTGGAAAAGCAAAATAGAGATCTAAAATCACTTCTCATGATGATGATAGAGGACTTTAAGAAGGGCATAAGTAACTCCTTTAGCTCCTAACCCAAAACATCCAGGAAATCCAGGACACAGTGAGAAGACCAAACCTAAGGATAATAGGCAGAGAAAAGAACAGATTCCCAACTTGACAGAGCCAGTAAATGTCTTCAACAAAATTATGGAAAACTTCCCTAACCTAAAGAAAGAGATGACCATGAACATGCAAGAAGCCTACAGAACTCCAAATAGATAGGGCCAGACAGAAAAGGAGTTCCTCCTGTCACATTAACAGTCAAAACACCAAATGCACAAAACAAAGAATATCTAAAGCACTAAGTGAAAAAGGTAAAGTAACAACATATAAAGACAGACCTTTCAGAATTACACCACACTTCTTACCAGAGACTATGAAAGCTAGAAGATCTTGGGCAGATGTCATACAGACCTTAAGAGAACACAATGGTGGCCCAGGCTACTATACCCAACAAAACTCTCAATTAACACAGATGGAGAAACAAACCAAGATATTCCATGACAAAAATGAAATTTGCATATCTTTCCACAAATCCAGCCCTGCAAAGGATAATAGAAGGAAAATTCCTACACAAAGAAGAGAGAAACTACACAATCTTTCAACAAACCCAAAAATAGTTACAAAAGCATAATTCCACCTCTAGTAACAAAAATAACAGGAAGCAGCAATCACTTTTGCTTTATTATCTCTTAATATCAATGGATTCAATTCCCCAATAAAAACATAGACTAACAGACTGGATCTGTAAACAGGGCACAGCATTTGCTGCATATAGGACATCCACTCAATGACAATCACAGACACAGAGTAAAAGGCTAGAAAAGTTTTCAAATGGGCCCTAGATAGAAACTAGAGTAGCCATTGTTATGTCGAATAAAATTGTCTTTCAACCAAAAATTATCAAAAATGTTAAGGGCAGTTCATACTCAAAGGAAAAATCAATCAAAATGAACTCTCAGTTCTGAACATCTGTGCTCCAAATGCTAGGACATTCATAATAGAAAAAAATAGTAGAGCTCAAAGCACACATGCACCTGATACAATACTGGAAGACTTCAACACCCCATTTTCAGCAATGGACAAACCATGAAAACAAAAACTAAATAGACACAGTGGAACTAACAGAAGTTATGAACCAAATGGATTTAACAGATACCTATAGAACATTCTATGCTTTAAAAAGAAAGCATATACCTTCTCAGTACTTCAACAACAACAACAACAACAACAACAACAACAACAAAAAAAAAAAACAGATAACCCACATACACATGGAGACTGAAAAATACTAAATTATAACTTGGTTATGGAAGAGCTAAAGAAAAAAATTAGGCTTTTGTAGAATTTAATGAAAATGAAGGCACAACATACTCAAACTTATTGGACACAATGAAAGCAGTGCTAGGGGGAAAACTCATCGCTCTAAATGCCTCTAAAAGGAAATGCTCAGGGCGGGCGGTGGTGGCTCAAGCCTGTAATCCCAGCACTTGGGAGGCAGAGGCAGGCGGATTTCTGAGTTCGAGGCTAGCCTGGTCTACAGAGTGAGTTCCAGGACAGCCCGAGCTACACAGAGAAACCCTGTCTCGAAAAACCAAAAAAAAAAAGAAAAAAGAAAAAAGAAAAAAGAAAAGAAAAGAAAAAAGAAATGCTCAGAGAGCAGCTTGACAGCACACCTGAAAGCTCTAGAACAAAAAGAAGCAAATACACCCAAGATGAGTAGACTGCAGGAAATAATCAAACACAGGCCTGAAATCCACCAAGTAGAAACAAAAAGAAAAATAATCCCTTAGCCAGACTAACCACAGAGCAGAGACAGTATCCAAATTAATAAAATCAGAAATGTAAAGGGAGATAACACCAAAAACCAAGGAAATTAAAAAAAATTATCAGATCCTACTACTACAGCCTATACTCAATCAAATTGGAAAATATTGATGAAATTAAAAATCTTCTAAGCAGATTCCATGTACCAAAGATAGATCAGGATCGGATAAGCCATCTAAACAGTTCCATAACCCCTAGAGAAATAGAAGCAGTCATTAAAGGTCTCCCAACCAAAAAAAAGCCCAGACCAGATGGGTTCAGTGCAGAATTCTATCAGAACTTCATAGAAGCCTTAAAACCAATACTCTTCAAGTAGTCCACAAAAAACAAAACAAAACAAAACAAAACAAAACAAACAAACAAACAAAAAAAAACCACAAGGAACACTACCCAATTCATTATATGAAGCGACAATTACACTTATACCCGAACCGCACAAAAGACCCAACAAAGATATAGAAATTCAGATCAATTTCCCTTATGAATATAGATGCAGAAATACTAAATAAAATTCTTGAAAACCGAATCCAAGAACACATCAAAAAGATCATTCACCTAGATCAAGTAGGTTTCACCCCAGGAATGTAGCAATGATTTCAATAGACAGAAATCCATCAATGTAATCCACTATATAAACAAGTTCCAAGAAAAAACACCACATGATCGAAAATTATAGATAAAATGGTAGGCATAAAAGTAATTCTAACTTGATTGAAAGTGGAATTATAAATATTTTCAGGTAAAACTGAAGATTTACATGGAAAATATTTCTGGTAAAATTCAAGAAATATGTAGAAAAACACGTTAAAATTGACTATTTCATGGAAACTTATACAGATAAAAAGAAACATAAAAAACCATTTCTAAATTGAAGGTGGAATTAAAACATTTTGTGATAAAATCCGATTTACATGGTTCCATGTTAATCTTCAGCTTTAATGTTTTCTACATTTTTCTATAGTTTTATCAGATATATTTTCCACAAAAATCTTGAATTCTCATAAAATGTTTCTACTTCCTTTTTCAATTAATTTAGCAATGTTTATTATGTCTACCACTTTACGCTAATTTTCATTGAAAATTGTCAGTTTTACTGTGTTTATACCTCTTCTATTTTATCAGAAATATTTTCATGTTTGTTTGTTTGTTTTTTTCTTCAGACAGGATTTCTCTTTGTAGTGTGGCTGTCCTGGAACTCACTCTGTAGACCAGGCTGGCCTCGAACTCAGAAAGCTGCCTGCTTCTGCCTCCCAAGTGCTGGGATTACAGGCGTGCGCCACCACGCCCGGCTCAGAAATATTTTCTTGTAAATCCTCAGTTTTGTCATATTTTTACTTCCTTTTTCAAAAAAAAGAACATGCTTTTCAACAAGAAAAAACACACACAATCATTTCATTAGATGCTGAAAAAGCATGACAAAATTCAACATTCCTTCATTTTAAAAGTCCTGGAAAGATCAGGGATTCAAGGCCTATACCTAAACATAGTAAAAGCCATACAGCAAACCTGCAGCCAACATCAAGCTAAATGGAGAGAAACTTGAAACAATCCCACTAAAATCATGGAGCAGACAAGGCTGACCACTCTCTCCCTATAAATTCAATAGTACTTGAAGTTCTAGCTAGAGCAATTAAACAAAGGGAAGTCAAAGGGATACAAATTGAAAGGAAGAAGTCAAAATATCACTATTTGCATACGATATGATTGTATACGTTAAGTGGCCCCAAAAATTCTACCAGAGAACTCCTAAACCTGATAAGCAACTTGAGCCAAGTTGCTGAATATAAAATTAACTCAAACAAATCAGTAGCCTTCCTCTACTCAAAGGATAAACAAACAGGCTGAGAAAGAAATGTAGGAAAGGACACCCTTCACAGTACTCACAAATATAAAATACTTTGGTCTGACTCTAACCAAGCAATTGAACGATCTATATGACAAAAACTTCAAGACTCTGAAGAAATCAAAAATGATCTCAGGAGATGGAAAGAACTACCATGCCCATGGACTGGCAGCATTAATATAGTAAACACAGCCATCTTACTGAAAGCAATCTACAGATTCAGTGCAATCTGCATCAAAATTTCAACTCAATTCTTCATAGAGTTAGAAAGAGAAATTTGAAAATTCATTTGGGATTACAAAAAAAACAAAACAAAAAACAACAACAGCAAAAAAACAGTATTGCAAAAACTACTCTCTACAATAAAAGAACTTCAGGGGAAAATCACCTTCTCTGACTTCAAGCTGTATTACAAAACAATAGTGATAAAAAAAAAAAAAAACCTGCATGTTATTGGTACAGAGACTTGCAAGTAGAGCAATGGAAAAGAATTGGTGACCCAGAAATGTACCCACACACATAGGGCCACTTGATCTTTGATAAAAGAGCTAAAACCATTCAGTGGAAAAGAGACAGCATTTTCAAGTAATGGTACTGGTTCAACTTTGCATGTAGAAGAATGCAGATCATTCATTCTTTTCTTTTTTTTTTTTTTTTTTTTTTTTTTTTTTTTTTTGGTTTTTCGAGACAGGGTTTCTCTGTGTAGTCCTGGCTGTCCTGGAACTCACTCTGTAGACCAGGCTGACCTCGAACTCAGAAATCCGCCTGCCTCTGCCTCCCAAGTGCTGGAATTACAGGCGTGCGCCACCACGCCCGGTTCATTCTTTTCTTTTTTTATGTTATTTTCTTTATTTACATTTCAAATGTTATTCCCTTCCCTAGTTTCCTCTATGAAAACCCCCTATACCATCTCCCCTCCCCCTTCTTACTAATCCACACACTCCTGCTTTCCCATACTGCAATTCCCCTACACTGGGGCAATGATCATTCACAGGACCAAGGGCCTCTCCTCATTGATGTAAGACAAGGCCTTCCTCTGCTACCTATGTGGCTAGAGACATGAGTCCCTCCATGTACTCTTTTCTTTGATTGGTGGTTTAGTCCCTGGTAGCTCTGGGGGTACTAGTTGCATCATATTATTGTTCCTCCTATGTGGCTGCAAACCCCTTCAGCTCCCTTTCTCTTGTTCCACAGTGGGGACCCTGTGCTTAGAATGATGGTTGGATGTAAGCATCTGCTTCTGTATTTGTCAGGCACTGGCAGAGCCTCTAAGGAAACAGCTATATCAGGATCCTGTCAGCTAGCACTTGTTAGCATTCATAATAGTGTCTGGGTTTGGTAACTGTTAGGATGGATCCCCCAGGTGGAAAGTCCCTGGATGGCCTTTCCTTCAGTCTCTGCTCCAAACTTTGTCTCAGTATCTCCTCCCATGGGTAAGAAGGACCAAAGTATCCACACTTTGGTTTTCCTTCTTGAGCTTCATGTGGTCTGTAAAGTATATTTTGTCCAACTAGATCAAGGACTCCTACATAAAACTAGATATATTGAAACTAATAGAGAAGGTGAGGAAGAGCCTCAAAGACATGGCCACAGGGGAAAATTTCCTGAACCAATGGCTTATGCTCTAAGATTAAAGATTAACAAATTGGACCTCACAAAATTGCAAAGATTCTGTAAGGCAAAGGACACACATTAAGACAAAATGGCAAGCAACAGATTGGGAAATCATCTCTACCAATTCTACATCTGATAGAGGGCTGATATCCAATATAGACAACGAATTCAAGAACTTAAGACTCCAGAGAATCAAATAACACTATTAAAAAATGGGGTACAGAGCTAAACAAAAAATTCTCAACTGAGTATTCTGGAAAGCCTGAGAGGCACCTAAAGAAATGTTCAACATCCTTAGTGATCAGGGAAATGCAAATCCAAACAACCTTGAGATTCCACTTCACACCAGTCAGGAAGGCTAAGATCAAAAACTCTGGTGACAGGATGTGGAGAAAGGAACACTCCTCCATTGTTGGTAGGATTGCAAGCTGGCACAACCACTCTGGAAATCAGTCTCTCGAGGTTCCTCAGAATATTTGACATATACTACCAGACGACCCAGCTATAACCACTCCTGGGCATATATACCCAAATGATGTTCCAATATGTAATAAGGACACACGTTCCACTATGTTCATAGTATTGTGATTATATCACGAGTATCCATTCCATAGAGAAAAAGCACTTAAAAGCCAGAGTGACTCTGCCTAACTGTGTCTTCTGCACTTAAAAGCCAGAGTGACTGCCTCACTCGGCATGGAGCCCGTAGAGACCACAGAGAACTGTTGACTAGTGAACTCTTTCATTTTTTAAATAACTGCTAGATTTCTGCTTATTTCTCAGACTTCTGAAGAGGTAAAAGCTTTCACAGATGTAATATGTTATCTCCTTACCTAAACTCTGTGTCCATTACTTTGTAGTGTTTCCTCTTTCTGCTCTGCCTCTGTCTTATTATCTGAGTTCCTATAAATTTGCCTACTTCTAATAAAACATTACAGTATATGATCCAACTTTTTCAACTTTTTAATCTTGTTCCTTCTGCTCCACAAAAGGTTCATCTTAAGGACTGTTCATCTGGCTAACTCATGTTATTATCTCTTTTATAAACTTACAAACTACAGGAAACCTACTCAGATCTACCACTCATGAACCTAATAGGCTCCATCTGGATAAGTACATCTGCCTAACCGATTCCAGAGAGTAGGATTCGTCTGGGTTTCAAAAGTACATCTTAAGAAATTTTTTTTCTTTCTCCCAAACATAAATAATCTTATTCCCTACCTATAACAATGTGTTTCAACACCTAGTCAAGTCCAGGCCCTATATGGGCATATAGGGTCCCTCCCACAAACTGGAGAAACTCCTTACCAAACAATACGCTGTTGTGTGTTTGCAGACTTCTGTAGTCTGATAGCACAAAGTGAAGAACCGCGTGGTCGGTGTGGCCGGAGGCGAGCACCACGTGCTGGGCTGCTGTGGCACAGCTCACGTGGTAGAAGTCTGAGTCTCACAGCGGTGGCAGCGACAGCAGTGATGGTCACACGGTGTTGGAAATCCTCGTGGTGGAAGACAGTGGCTGCCAGTGGATGGAGTCCACGTGGTGCAGCAGAGGCTGCCAGTGGTGATGGCCGTGGCGGTCGTCCACGTGGCGTCGGTTCTCTAGCAGCAGCGGTGGGAGCAGCAGCAGCAGCCGCAGCCGCGGCTTCACGGTTGCGCTGGGTGGTGACAGTCGCCTGGACTCTGCAGCTCCCCTGCGTAGCAATTCCCAGGCTTCGGTAGCAATGTGGCAGCCGTTGGGCAGCTCCAGAAAGATCACACCAGGCCTAACAGTTCCACTTCAAGTTTATTGAAAGAGGACAGGGCAAAAGCGGTGGAGGGAAGGGAAGTGGGGGGGAAAAGAGGGATCGAGAGGTCAGAGGGTCGTTTATATATGGATGATGACGTGGTCTCAGGTAAAGGTGGGAGGAGACCCAAGTGGATTCTGGGAATATGGTGTCTGTTGCCTTGGCAACGGGTGTGCGGTTCCCTCCTTTGTGCTGTCCCAACTTTAGGAGGTCCTGATACCAACACATAGCAGCCTTATAATAACCAGAAGCTAGCCAGGCATGGTGACACATGTTTTTAAGCCCAGCACTCAGGAGGCAGAGGCAGGTGGATTTCTGAGTTCAAGGCCAGCCTGGTCCTCAGAGTGAGTGCCAGGATATCCAAGGCTACACAGAGAAACCCTGTCTTAAAAAAAAAAAAAAGCTGTAAAGAAAGGGTCCAGATGTCCATCAACAGGAAATGGATACAGAAAATGTGGGACATTTACACAATGGAGTACTACTCAGCTATTAAAAACATTGACTTAAAGAAATTCTTAGGCAAGCCGGGCAGTGGTGGCGCACACCTGTAATCCCAGAACTCTGGGAGGCAGAGACAGGCAGATTTCTGAGTTTGAGGCCAGCCTGGTCTACAGAGTGAGTTCCAGGACAACCAGGGCTACACAGAGAAACCCTGTCTTGAAAAACCAAAAAAAAAAAAAAATCTTAGGCAAAAGGATGGAACTAGAAAATATGATACTGAGTGAGGTAAACTACTTACTGATGAGTAGATATTAGGACCAAAGCTCAGAATACCCACAATATAATTTACAGACCAAGCCGGGCGTGGTGGCGCACGCCTGTAATCCCAGCACTTGGGAGGCAGACGCAGGCGGATTTCTGAGTTCAAGGCCAGCCTGGACTACAAAGTGAGTTCCAGGACAGCCAGGGCTACACAGAGAAACCCTGTCTCGAAAAACAAAAACAAAAACAAAAACAAAAACAAAAAAAACAAAAAAAAAACAAACTTACAGACCATACGTAGCTCAAGAATATGAAAGATCAAAGTGTGCATGCTTCAGTCGTACTTAGAAGGGGGAAACAAAATAATTGTGTGAGGTACAAGGATGGAGGGACTTGGGAGGGGGTGAAGACGCAAAGGGAAAAAGGCTTGCTAAATGATACTTAAAATTTTAAAATGTACTCGTGTGTAAAGGAGGCTAAAGGAGGCACAATATATAATTACTTTTAGCCTGGCATTTGGATTAAATTTAAGACTTGAAACAAGAAAGTTGCTTCTATCACTAAAATAAAAAGTAAATAAATAAACTTTTCAAGATCACAGTTCTAGTCACCCGGTATGGTGGAAATTACACTTTCATTCAGTTCTATTTATTGCCCAGGTATCAGTAGATAGAGGTAGGCCATCAGCCTGTTGTATATCTGTGTACTCCAGTGGAGTAACAACTTCTGATGGCCAATCAATGCTGGAGAGCCCCATAGGGACCACTCCACTCCTGAGAAAGACTGAGACACTGAGATTGCCTAAGGCTTTGCGGGTTCTATAACCCGGCTTTCCTTGTTCAGTATATCATCCTTGCCTATCCTTGTAGATCCCTAACAAACGGTATCATGCTAAAATCTCTCTTACCATCAGTTCTTGGCAGTGCAACCCAACCTGGAACACTGGTTTAGGGACCCTTGGGATTCTCCATGTTTATACATAAGTTTTATTTTATAAGTAGATATGAATTATTTTTTGTTTTTTGTTTTGTTTGGTTTTTGGGTTTTTTGGGGGGGTTGTTTTGTTTTGTTTTGTTTTGTTTTTTGTTTGTTTTGTTTTGTTTTTTTGAGATAGGGTTTCTCTGTGTAGCTCTGGCTGTCCTGGAACTCACTCTGTAGACTAGGCTAGCCTCGAACTCAGACATCCTCCTGCCTCTGCCTCCCAAGTGCTGGGATTAAAGGCGTGCGCAATCACCACCCGACTTGATATGAATTTTTCTGTGACAGATTTTTGTTGCTGGTCATATTTTACATCCCAAAACTTAAACATTCTTTAGCTTGTTGAAGATCAACTAATTACTTGTGAAAGATGAATTAGTCTTGGTTTTGTCCTTTGAATTGATTCTGACAACTTCACCACAACAACTAATGTGCACCTATCAACCATCCAACACCTATCACGTTATGAATGGGTAAAAAATAAAACTAAATCAATAAATGTTTGAAAAGCAAAAACACACTCTTCTAAGGTAAAAAGATAAATGACTAATCTATGAACCTTGAAAAAGAGATGACTAAGCTTTGTAGCCTGGAGACTGCTTCTGGCCATCCCTATCATTTTTATAATTTTTCAAAAGAACACATGAAAACACACCAAGGTTAAGATACCAGGTGAAAAAAAATTTGAATATTGTGAGGCACTTTTGAAGTTGAGGGCATGATTTCTTGCCTTAAGCCCTGCTGAATCTGTTATTCTTTCCCTTTTTTTTTTTTTTTCCCCGTTCATAAAGAAAGTGTCTCGGGATATTTCACAGTATGAGGATACACAGCCTCCTCTCCTGACAGGTCATTATTGCATATCATGCTGGGATGGAGTGCAGGACTGCTCTCCTGGCCTCTTCTGTAAATGCATGTAGGAGTCAAGCAATGGAATCTTAAATGTGCACAAGAGCTCAAAGGGTACCTGATTGATTTGCACTACAGGACAGGGCTAACACAAGAATTGCAGTAAGTTCAGCAGGATTGCACTCAGAGCCCTGGGGAAAAGTCACCTTGCATTAAGTTGGTCACTATGTGGTTATCCCCACTCGAACATTTTTTATGACTGGATGTTAGGTGAGTTTTGTTTGTCTTTTAAAACTTATAGTTAAAAGCAGTTTCTTGAAAAGGAAAAGTTAAACTGCAAAAGAATGTATCTAGCAAGTTCTGAATTTAAAAACGAATTAAAATCTGAGTTTAAAAACAAAAAATGAAGCCATAGAGAGGTATATGCTGTGTTTCTAATTAGTCTCCAGCCTTCTAAGTAGAGTTATGTAAGATGATGGAGTGTGTTTGGCAAAGCTCCTTTCTGCATTCAGTTATTATATACCACATGCGAAATGGTTTTACTTCATATAGGAAGAAGTCTCTGGGGGAAAAAATTCTGCTTTCTAATTAAGACCATATTTTAATGAGTTATCATTAAATTGTGTTCATTGCACAGAGACAGAGACAGTTTACAAAATGCAGAGAAATTTGATGAGCTAAATTATAATCATTAGAAGACCATTACACATTACACAGAGTATATGACATTGTTCTTAATGTGCTAGATATTCATGGAGTTCAAATCCACCATCTTGAAATGACAAATAAATTTCAGTTATTGAAAGATAATAATCATTTTGACTCATTCCTCCGAGTGAATGTATTTTTTTCAGATTTAACCTATGCCGAATTGTTTATTTAACAAACAACAAAACAAAGATAGCTGATTCTAAGAATATATTTAAATCACATCTAGCTCACAGCACATGAATAATCCTAAGAGCTTTCATGAAAAATCATCAGTCAAACATGGTTGACGCACATTCAAACTCAAAGTCTGACGGAACACACAAAATTTGTATAAGTTCAGACAAGATAAAATCTCAGCATGATGAAGGGGACATAAGTCCCACCTCTAATCAAAAACCTATCTGAAACTGATATCTATTGGTAGAGGAAGAATCAGTTTACTTCAATGTCTCTGGGTATATTATAGACATTTCATGGCAGGCCCCATGCCCTAGTGTAGTTCATCAACAGAAAATAGACTCCAAGACATTTTGCTAATGTACCCTCTGTTATGGTGTGATGTGGTATTTTTTTTTTCCTTATTATATTTTTTTGTTCTTTTATTTTCTTTTAGAGTCTTTTTTTTTCTTTGAGCAGAGAAAAAATATGCAGTTTGGTAGGTTGGAAATGGGGGAGGAAGAGAGAAGGATATAGAGTGGGCAAAGAATATGATAAAAATATATTGTATATAAAATATTTAATGTAGTGTTTTTAAATAAGCAGTCAAGTCTACAATGAAATACTTTAAATATTTTAATCATAACTTTAAATTTATTTGAAGCTTTTGGTATAATTTCATGTGCCAGGATCATTTCTTATCAAATCTGGATATATTCCAAAGTGCTGTGGTAGACACAGTTATGAGGTCTGAGTATAAGCGGTGTACTCCTGAGCCTTAAAAGCGACACCCAAACTGTGCTCTATTGCAAATGGCAAGGAGCTTTGTTCCTAATATAGAAGGGGATTTTCTGGGATTTTTAGTGTTTGATTTTGGTTTTTGCCCTAAAGGGTAGTTTTATTTACAGAAAGAATAATCAGAGGTTTTCTTGATCCTTTAAAAATATTAACAAATTAAATTTATAATTATAGAAACAGTGCTTAACTGCTTGTAAGTTCCAATCTTATTCTAAATATATGTCTGACCCAATACAAATTTATTTTTAAGGACTTTCAATAATTTTAGCCTCATGTGTAAGTTTAGTTACAGCTTTCATTGACAAACACCAATCTGTTAGATTGAGTATCTTAACTTTTTTTTGTTGTTGTTGTTAAATTCAAAACATTTCTGGGATTGAAATGTTCTTTTCTCTCCTCTCTCCACTGAGCAATAAATACATATTAGCCATCAAAGTTGTAGGTTTACTTTCCAAATCTTTTTGTTATATACTGAAAGGTCAAATAACTGCCATGGGTTTATATATATCACGTCCAATCAGTTTTCTATACATTCTGATCAGACTTTATATTCATTTCATCTATGAATGTGAACACACTGAATGCTATAGACTAGGTACGTTTTTAAAATTTGAATGGACACTATATTCTTAGTTGTTTTCAAACAGTCTGTCTCTTTTATATAATTCTGTCTCTTTTAAAATAATTCTTGAGGGATTTCTTTATATACTGTTAGTTGCGATAAACTCCCTTATGAGTGAACATTTCCTATGGTTTATGTTGATGCTGTACGAGAGTCATATCAAACTGTCTGTCAGATGGCATTCTCACATTTGAATACACATGTTTTAATGTGGCTTATTTCTACCAGGAAAAGATGCTCACAAAGAAAATAACATTTTTTTTCTACTAGGAAGTGAGATCACCAGTTAGCGTGACTGAAGTTTGGGAACCTTTTAATGTTACAGACATATAATTATGGAGAACAGTGAGAGCATCTGAGAACATCTCAAGATGCCTTATGACTGTCTTTTGCCAGAGCATGGGTTCTCATTTGTATATTGTACAGAGAAATGGTCCTCACAAATGTTCTTTGTTCTTTCTCTTTTCTTCCTGAAACATCGTTTTGTTTTATCTCTCATTTCTCTATGGATGAATTGGTGGAAAACAAAGAAATGTTATTCTACCTCCAAAAAGAAAACAAACCATAATCAATAGGAAAGAGCAACTGACAGCCTTCTTTAGGATCTGTTCTTGCCTGGGGAATCTGAAATCCCTTTAAAGAACACCCACTCAGCCCAAAAATGTCTTCACTCTGCGTAAAGGACTAGGGTACAACATTGCTAAAAACTTGGACTTTCATGTGAAATTGGCCTACACAGAATTATATTAGTTCAAATAGTTAAAAATCAGGAAAACCCAAACACATCTGTTAAATTTATTCAAGCCTCCAGCATCTAGTTTGCCATTGACTGTCCTTTAATTTAATGCGCTTTACATGTCTAACAGAATCCATCTCAATGACAGAAGGGCCCACCTGCTTTTTGAAATGTTTCCTTGAAATCACTCCTGCATGTTGAGTTTGCAGTTTCTTTGCTGTCTCTGTTAAAACTCCAGTTTGCACCTTCTCTTGACTAGCTCCTTATTTTAGGCTGATAGAAAATTTATAAAATTTCTAAATTTATTGTTAATAATTACAATGTTCGCCCTTCATTCTCTAATTGTCACATTCTCCTTTCTGCTTCCCCAATTGTCTGAATCATTGCCATCTCTTTTGGGAAGGGTTTCCCTCACTGACCTGGGATTCCTTTTCTCTTCTCCTCTATACTTGTAGCAGTCTCTATAGTCCTCCAACTACAGCAAGTTTTCATTAATCAAGATGTCTGTGTTATCTTACTGACTAAAGAAGGCCTAGAAGTAAGTGAGGCCCACAGTGTGGACATCTCAAATATGGACATAGTAAATCTATAGAAATTCCTAGATAGACAGTCAAGAAAACTATAATGTGAATATATTTGGGTGGTTTGTTATTCAGCAAGAATTAGTTGACTATAACTAGTTATTTTGCCTCCTTAGAATTCTATCTATGTGTTAAGGCATTATTTGACATTGTGATTTTGGACATTGGAACAATGTTTCTAATGCTGTGATAAAACATCAAACTCCAAATCAACTTGGGGAGAAAACAGATAATTTAACCATATAGCGTCTATCGAGTCTTTCATAAAGGGAAGTCAGGGCAGGACCTTAAAGTAGGAACCAGGAATCAGGACCTGATGCAGAGATCATGGAGGAGTGCATCTTTCTGCTCCTCATGGCCTGTTTTTCTTATAGGGCTGAGGACAACCAGCTGAAAGATAGCATAGCCCACAGTGGATGATGTCCTCTAACATCAATCATTAATCAAGAAATTTCCCCACAGTATTGTTGGAGATATTTCTCAATCAAATTTTGTTCTTTCTAAATGACTCTAGCTTGTTTTATGTTTCCATAAAACTAATCAACATAATCACTAAAATAAGTATAATCTAAATAAGATAAAATTGCTTTAATTAATAGTTTTGACTAAAACAGCTTTATAAGAATAAATATGGACACATTATGAATACATTTTTAAGTGTTCACAGAAGCCTTGTGTCTTAGTTGACACACCTACTCCAACAAGGCCACACCTCTTAATAGGTTCACTTCCTGGGCCAATCATATACAAACCATCACATTCCACTCCCTGGCCACCATAGGCTTGTTCAAACATGAGTCTATGGGGGCCATACTTTTTTTTTTTTTTTTTTGGTTTTTTGGTTTTTTGGTTTTTCGAGACAGGGTTTCTCTGTGTAGCCTTGGCTGTCCTGGAACTCACTCTGTAGACCAGGCTGGCCTCGAACTCAGAAATCCGCCTGCCTCTGCCTCCCAAGTGCCGGGATTACAGGCATGCGCCACCACGCCCAGCTATGGGGGCCATACTTAAACATAGCATAATGCAAAATGCATTTAGTCCAACTTCAAAAGTCCCTGTAGTCTATAGCAGTCTCAACAATGTTAAAAGTTCAAAGTTCAAGGTCTCTTTTGAGAGTCATCCAATCACTTAACTGTAATCCCCCAAGCAAGACAGGAAACCAGCTGGGAAAAGTCCAAACTCTGCATCTCCATGTCTGATGGCAAAGCTCTCCTCAGATATCCAACTCCTTTTTCATCTTTGTTGACTTCAACAAGGTTCTTTCTCCTGGGCTTGTTCCACTCCCTGTTAGCAGCTTTCCTTGGCAGGCATCCTGTGACTCTGGCATCTTTAACATCTTGGGTATCCCAAGCCAATTTGAGCTTCACAGTTTCTTGTTCCAATGTCTGAGATCCACACATGATCTTCTGTACATCTCCAAAGAGCTGGTGTCACTTCTCCAGCTCTGCCCTCTGTAATACTATAAGTTCAGATTGATCCACTCCACTGCCACTGCTATTCTTGGTGGTCATCCCATGGTACTGGCATCTCCAATATGCTAGGGTCTTCCACTGCAACTACACTTCACCAAAGCCTCTCATAGGCTCTCTTCATGGTACGAAGTCTCAACTCCTTTGCATGACCCCTTCAGTCCTGGGCTGTAAATTACAACTGAGCATACACTTTCACCAATGGCCTTCTATGGCCTCTCACAGTACCAAGCCTCAGCTGTTATTCATGATGCCTTCATGCCTTCAAAACCAGTACCACCTGGATGATTCTTACACGTTACCAAGTATAGCTGTAGCATGAGGAACACATGGCTATCTCTAGAATACAGCTTCTTTGTGCTCTCAGAAAACACTTCCCATATTTCATCTCAGTGATGCTGGTCTTTTCTTAATCACCACTTAGCTCCAGCTAACCAGCATCAATTGTTTCAGTAGTCTCCTTCTCCTCTTGAATATAAAGCCAGAGACACATGGCTGAAGCTGCTGAGTTCTGCTGCTTGCAGGAGCTGGAACATTGGCCACCTTGTTCTATTACATTATCACTAGCTTCCTTTTTCCCAGCTCCTTCACTGCCTAAATTGGAAGTCCTGAATCTTGCTCCTTAGACTGACTTTGAACTCAAGAGATCTGCTTGCCTGTCTCCTAAGTACTGGGATTAAAGGTGTAGTTCACCAAGCCTGGATTTAAGTTTTTCTTCTCCTAGAATATGCTCTTTTCTAGTCTGGCCTTGAACTAGAGATCTGCTTATCTTTGCCTCCTGGGATTAAAGGCTTGTACTACCATGCCTGACCCTAAATTTAGCTGGGTGGTATCTTGCCCCCAAGGTCACCACTCCTTTAATTCAATTTAATATCCTTGAATTCAGCTCTATTTCACTTCCTGGAGTCCCTTTAATACTCAAATTATATATTTTGTACTTTTCCTTTCTCAGCTTGCTATGTTTGTTCAAAATTCTCTTTATCAGACTTAACCAGAGAACAAAGTCTTTGTTGGGCTTCTTTGAGACTTCCTTTGCAGATGCAATTAATATAAATCTCTTTACCTTAGTCCTAGGCAGTCTCTTCAGACAATGGCAAAAAGCAGCTGTGTTCTTCACCAAAACATCACAGAAACAGTCTCTCAGCCACATATTAAAGTTCTTCTCCACTGAAACCTCTTGGGCCGCCAGGCCTACACAGTTCAAATGTCCCTCAGCACCACTGTCTTCCATATTCCTACTAGTCTGGCCCATTAAGTCCCACTTAAAGAATTCTGTGGCTTTCCAAATCCAAAGTCCCAAAATCCATATTCTTCTGAACAAAAGCATGGTCGTGCCTATCACAGCAATACTCCAGTCCCTGGTACCAACTTCTGTCTTAGTTAGGGTTTTACTGCTGTGAACAGACACCATGACCAATGCAAGTTTTATAAAAGACAACATTTAATTGAGGTTGGGTTACAGGCTCAGAGGTTCAGTCCATTGTCATCAAGGCAGAAACATGGCAGCATCCAGGCAGGCGTGGTACCGGAGGAGCTGAGAGTTCTACATCTTCATCTGAAGGCTGCTAGTAGAAGACTGACTTCCAGGCAACTAGGCTGAGGGTTTTAAGCCCACACCTACAATGACACACCTACTCCAACAAGGCCACACCTCCTAATAGGTTCACTTCCTGGGCCAATCATATACAAACCATCACACCTTGTCACTATTGCTTATTGATCTGAAAGAAACATTTGTGATAAAAGAAGAACTTTTACTATCATTAAGTACCTGCATACCAGGGCTTTCATTGAATGTATATCTTTAAGCCACACTAACAGTGCAAAATTAAAAAAATTCCATAAATATGCTTGTGAGGCCCACAGTGATCTATGACTTCTATTAGGAAATGCCTGTGACACCAAAGGCAGGTACTAGATAGTAATACAATCTTGCCTGAGATTAACTGTTAGCCTGAGTTTTCCAAGGTAACATCAAAAACTAAACAACTGTCATTTGTGCCATTATGTCAAAGTTATAAGTCTGTGAAATTCTCCTATAAGTGGAAACCAGTATAATTGCTTGTTGTTAGTAATGATGATGGAAATCAACAATCTTGTTCCAAAAATCAAGTAACTTTCTGAATTTATATTAATTTTCCTTTCTACATGAAGTTCTAAATTGCTAAATTTTTGCTGCTCCCATAATTTAATCTGAAACCACCATCCTGATCTCCCTTGAAGCTATTCAAAGTTCAGAATTTCTCATTACTGGAAAACAATTGACATTACACTGATGTCATAGTTTTATTTTATTTCCTTGTGTCTATCCCATTTTCTCTTTTCTCTGCTTAGACTCATTTCTTCTTTAGTTACTTCTGTAGCATCACATTGCAAGCATCAAAACTTCGGTAAAGTTTCAATGCAGTCATCTGTTCATCTATTTTAGCCATGCTGCTCGTGAAGCAAGCAGTGTGTCCCTGTGCAATAGCTTTGCTCTGGGAACCATGAGCCAGGTGTATGGGCTCTCGATGCTGCCAGAACGAAGTTTGCTTAATTTTCTTGTTAACTTTGCTTTAGTTCTACTTGTTCTCACCGTGTTGAACAGCAGGAGTAGCATGTTTCTTTTGAAAGAATGGAGAGGAGGAGGTATAGCCTGTTTATTTATATATCAACTGAACTGCCCCTCTACAGGCGGCTGGGCAAGGTGATGGCCCACAGGAAGGCACTATGAGGTGGTGGGTATTATTAAGCTCAGCACAGCAGGAAACATTTAGCCCTTTAGATATAAGTTCCTGGGAATTTTGCAACAGATAGTCTCTGAAAGTGTGGTTCTGAAAACAGAACAAAAGCTTGTGTCACAAGTAATGAAAAGGTCTCACATCACCATACACCTAAATGCTAAAAATCCAGCAAGAGCAACTCCAACTTTTGAAATCTCAAATTCTTTTTAGAAATTTTGAATAGAGTAAAAATATTCCTTTGGAAACTAAGCACACTTTAATTTGACTGATAATCTTTTAAATCTAGTACTAGTGTGTCACATGAGAACTTCAAGCTTGCACACTTTGAGTCTCTAAATGTGTTAGTTTTGTAAATATCTGATATACCTCATTTATTTGTAGGTATCTGATATACCTGATATACCAGTGTTTTCTAAGACTTTCATTTATTTATGTCCAGGTATACTTGTGTGTGTGTGTGTGTGTGTGTGTGTGTGTGTGTGTGTGTCTGTGTATGACTATGTGCATGTGGGTGCTCTCAGATGCAAGAGGTAGGCAATGAAATCCCTGAACCTAGAATCACAAGTGGCTGTAACCTTCGGATATGGGCACTGGTAACCAAGTTCAACTCTTCCACAAGAGCAGTACTCATTCTTCAGTGCTGAGCCATCTCTTCAGTCCCAGACATAAAGATTTAAAGTTGATAATAATTATAAAACCAGAATCATATCTGTAAAAAAAAAAAGATTAAGAGTTTGATTATTGAACAGAAAGTCATTAAAATGTGAAGATGGAAAAATAATTCATAAACATGTGTATATTTAGCATGTAGGTCTTTTCACTTTTGGTACTGTTTATGTATAGATGTTAAATATTCAATTAAATATATGTCTATTTAAATTAGAGTAAGTTCCCAGACAAAATAGACAAATATGTAACAAAAAGTTTCTAGTTTGACTTTAGCAAGTTTGGATCCACTTGCTGACTACCAGTCACTTGTATTTTCTTTTCTTCACAAAATTGTTTCTTTGTTTATTTTTTTGTGTTTACATTTCATAGGAATTTTCATTTTTCATGAAAAACAGTGCTTCCTTGGGTTATTTTCCTTAGCTTGAATCTTATTTTGCAGATATATAATCTTTTTACATGTTAGCTTCTTTCAAGCACTTAAAATTAATTTCAGCTAGACATACATTCAGGTTACATATCTACAATTTTTTTGAAAATTTCTAAAGTACTGATGTAAATAGTGTCTGCATGGCCAGATCCCTAAATTCATGAGTGAACAATACATCACTTCCCCTTTGGCTGTTCAAATCCAGTTAAATAATGATGATTACATTCTTTCCACCTCAAATGGCTGCTTCAAGTATCAGGTGAGACATTTTACCTCTAGGCTTTTTGTAATATGGAATTATCTATAATATCAAGCAATATAGCTCTCTCTTAGTTACTATTCTAAGATTTAAAAAATTATGTGTAATGAAGTTTTCATTGTTTCCTCAGTAACTGGTATTCAGATGTAATTTTAACTGTTGCTGCCTGCAGCTACTGCGAACTGGGTTCCTGTAAACAGAAGCGGAGGGATGGATGGGGAAGGGCCAGGAAGATAGGTTACCTATCAAGGCCAAAGTTTAATGAAGGTCTGAAAATTTAACAGTTTTTGGGGAGCCCCTCCTCCCAGACTCCTAAGAGGCTCTTCTTTGGGTGTTGGCTCCACTGCTCAGGCAGCTGGGCGGGTCACCTGCTTAATTCAGGAATTCGTAGGTCTGGAGGAACTTCACCTTCATTCAGAGCACTCCACCCTAGGTGGAGTCAGATCCTGAATAGCACTGGAATCCCTGCTCAAAGGCTGAAAGAGGAAGTTCACCTTGACCAAAGTCAAGTTCCTACCACTTGGCTACACACCCCAATATGGCTCTGTACTTTTAACCATCGTAAACAACAAATTATGTGTTGTTTTCCCATAAATTTGTTGTTTGCCCATAACTCTCACTTTTCACAGTTTCGTAGGTATGTAATGACAGATATTAAAAATATTGTTCAAGTAAGCAAATTAAGTGAATACATTACTTTAAGTGCTTTTAATTTCATTGGACTATCCTTCTTGCAGATAGTTTTTTTGTTTTTTGTTTGTTTGTTTGTTTGTTTTTCCCCAAGACAGGGTTTCTCTGTATAGTCCTGGCTGTCCTGGAACTCACTCTGTAGACCAGGCTGGCCTCGAACTCAGAAATCTGCCTGCCTCTGCCTCCCAAGTGCTGGGATTAAAGATGTGCGCCACCACCACCCGGCTTGCAGATAGCTTTTATTTATTTATTTATTTATTTATTTATTTACATCCAAAATGTTGCTCCCCTCCCATTGACCCCTCCCATCCCCTCTTCTCCGTGGGGAGGGCGATCCCCTAGGTATTACTCCTATGCTGGGGCATCAAGTCCCTGTCTGATTAGACACATCTTCTCCCACTGAGGCCAGAGAAGGGAGCACAGTTGAGGAATGGATATCACACTCCGGCTTAAGAGAGAGTCTCTACACCAGTCATTAGGGAGTGCACATGGAGACTGAGCTGTGCCTCTGCTACATAGTGCCAAGGGCCTCGTCTGCTACATAGTGCCAAGGGCCTCGATTTGGCCCATGTGTGTTCTTTGGTTGGTGTTTCAGTCTCTGGGAACCCCCAAGGATCCAGGTTAGTTCTTTTGGTCTTCCTGTGGAGTTCCTATCCCCTCCAGGTTTCTCAATCCTTTCCCCAACTCTTCGACAAGACTCCCTGAACTCTGTCTAATATTTGGCCCATGTGTCTCTGCACCCAGCTGCTGGGTAGAGCCTTTCAGAAGGCAGTTATGATAGGCTCCTGTCTGCAAGCTATTAATGTGTCAGGGATTGGTGTTTGCCCATGAGCTGGACTTCTTGTAGGGCCAGTTATTGTTGGTCATTCCCTCAGTCTATGCTATTTGTCCTGCTTTTTTTTTTTTAGACTGGACAAATTTTGGGTCGATACTTTTGTGGGTGGGTTTGTGTTCTTATCCCTCCACTGGGGCTCCTGCCTGGCTATAGGAGGCAGCCTTTTCATGTTTCATGTCCCCACTGTTAGGCATCTCGTCTACAGTCACCCACATCACCTCCTTTGAATCTACCCCCATCTCAGGTCTCTGGGACATCCTAGACATTCCCCCTACTTCCGCACTGTTAGCAGCTTCAGATTTCCATTCATTCTCCTGACTCTCTGGGTCTCTGTCCTGTCTCTCCTGTTCTCATTACAAATAACAGTGTTTGTTTGTTTGTTTGTTTTCAAGGAATATTTATTTAAATCAAAATATAATTGCATCATCCCTGCCTTCTACTTTCTCCTTTGAATACTTTCCATGGACTCCCTCACTCTTTTTCAAGTTCAACTTTCCCTTTATTTAATGAATATGATTATAAACACAAATACACACATAGTCATACACATATAATATATAGTATAGCATGCATTCTATATATCTATCTATCTCTCTCACTTATATATATATATATAAAACCTGAAGAATTGCAAAATCTATTTGCTTTTGCTCATATATATATATGACTTCAAGGCTGACTCATGTAATATTGAAAAATCAATTACTGGCCTTATTCTTCTGAAGAATAATTCTCCTTTCAGTTGTCATAAGTTGACTATAGTAACTATTATTTTGGTCCTGTTTATAATTAGGATCTGGAAGGTCTATAAAGGCCCTTATGTCAAGCGTTGGGTCTGGTTTGGTAATATTGGGTGATTTAAAAAATTTCAAGAGGTAGAGTAGTTTTTCAAGGGACTATGAATATGCCTAAAGGAAACTCTGGATTCCCAGACTCCTTATCTTCATTTTATTCTATTTTTCCCCATGAGGCGTGCAGTTTCACTGTGCCTGTGGTCCCCATTGCGATGAGCTGTCTATCTGGCACAGAAAGGCAATAGTGCTAATGACTCACAGACTAGACCCTCTGAAGCCATGAGTTACTCATCGTTTTTGCTGTATAAGCTGATGAGCACATGTATTTGTTACCGTGCCAAGAAGCTGGATAACACTTCTTGTTCTTGCCATTGTTCTTATTAATATCAGGACTGATTGTCAAAAGATTAATCAGAAAATGTCAGCCAAACATATCCTCACTCACATCATTATTTTTTTATATTTATCTATTTTCTATTTTTATGAAAAATGATAAGCATCCATACATTGTACAACTCCTTTGCTCCTTGAATCTTATTCTGGTTACAAAGAGAGTCCTTCTGAAATATTCTAATTAATACTGACAGTGCAGGTGATTTTATTTTTAACAAATGCATCACATTGAGACAATATGAAAACTAAATGCACCTTTTAAATGAACCATCTTCACTCTAGCCTTATTTGTCCCTTTTAAAAAACTTGAGTTCTTACATGCATTAATTTTTCTGTTTAATTTTTACATAGAAATTTACAACTTCTGATGTATCTCATAGCACCCACTGAACTACCTATCTCTCAAAAATTAGCACTCGTTAATTAACATTTCCTGAGCAATAACAGATAATTTTAAAGCCCTAAAGCATTTGACAAAATTAGAAGATCTATTTTCTTTTTATTGCCTCACTAAAAATTGAACCAGATTACAACACTAATTACAACAGATGTGCTCTCTTGTTAGAATCAAATTGATTGAACTGCATAAGGAAATCAATCAAGGCATTGTAAATTATCAACATCCGATCATAGTTTGTCTAAAACAACATTCATTAAATTGTGAATTACTATAGTATGACTTGTCTCAATACATCCCTACTTAATGCTTTTAAATCAAATTTAAAAATATGTCATTAATTAACACAATAAATACATTTGATTTCCATAATTCTTCAAGTTCTGTGTTTTATTCATTTTTAGAACAGTAGACATATAACTAATTGTATAAATTATGGAAGACCCAGTGGCTCAAGTCTGAGTACAAAGCCCAGCCTAGTCTACATAATGAGTTGCAGGCCAACCAGAGGAAACATAGTATGACCCCCCCCCCATCACAACAATGGAAACAAAATCCAAAAATGAAAGAAAATAAACAGGTCAAACTGGCTGACCTAATAGAGCTCAAATCCTAATATTATATTAAAATGTGATTAAGGCTGTGAAATGGGGAGAAGGAAGAAAGTACAAGTTCCAAGAAGTAACATAATTTATTTCAGCTGAGACAAGAAACAAATTATCAAATTAATGCTCATTCAGAAAACAACATCTGGAGGAAATTGTGTTATGCAGTGAGAGTTAGTTGTATGATCAAGTTACTGCCTCCATTATCTCTCTTTTGCCAACAATTTTATCTGTACCATGTTGTGACTCCCTATTAATTACAAAATCTTTCATTTTTTAGCTCTGTGGAAATGTGACTGGACCTTATAGGTATTTCATTAAATGTGCAGTTTGCTTTTGTAAGTTCACTGACCTCATAATATGCTGACCTATGGACTTGAGAAATCAAAATCCTTACTTTCCTGTTGTCGTGGCAACAGTCTTTTTTTTTTTATAGTAGCAATTTAGTAGAGAAAAGGTTTATTGTTGCTTACAGTGTGAGGGGCTTCATTCCTCAGAGTGAAGACCAGAAAACAGAACACTATTTCAGATATTTCTATAGAAAACTATCTTAATCCGGGAGTGCTCACCATCTAAAAGTCACACAGTCTTTAAATCAGTATCACAGACTAGTGATTGATCATTAAAAACAAGGAGATAGTTCTCAGTTATAACAGGAAACTGTTCTCAGTGTCTAATTTATTTAGTTTTATGAGTTTTATTATGTAGGTCTTTTGCTTTCTTGTTTATATTGATTTCTAAGCACATCCATCATTCATTCAGCAGCTTATGGACAGCACAATGATCCACTTTCTTGTAGTCATGATAAGAGCAATAGAGACCATAGGTGTACTCACCAAAAGTGAGTATACACTTTTATGGCATTTTATTTCTCTTCAAATCTTCTTAGTGCTTCAGTCCTCCCGTTTTTGTTTCTGTCTCTTTTCTTTCACATAAATATCTGGCTGTCAGATATTAGCTTCTTGATAAAGAAGCTAATCATAAATACGAATTTGCCCCTGTGTTGTTAGTCACGTGAGACACTGCTCAGCGGGCACCCGGATTACGCTGTGGTTATGGTTGCAGCTGTAGGCTCAGACTGGAAGGCGGCTGGAGAGCAGGAGGCTGGGCCAGAGGCAGATGATGGTCCCTGTCTCAAGACAGCCCTGGCAGCTGTGTCAGGGTCCTGAGGATGAGGCGCTGGGCGGGTTCCATGCGGGGTGGGTGGGGTAGGGGGGCAGCCAGGCCTGCGTGGGTCGTTGCCCGCTAGTCTTACTGTTTACTCAACTTGAACTTGCTGTAAGGCTCAGGTTGGCCTTGAACTTGATGTCCATCTCTGCCTTAGCCTCCTGAGTGGCATATCACCAACTTTGAGTTGCTGGGTGGATTGCCCTCTGCGTATATAAAAATGTGACATCTCAATAAATAAATTCTCAAAAAACATCTATGACAGAGACAGTGGGCAGTAAATTGAAGTAGCCAAAGATGAGCGAGACCAGATACTTCAAGAGCTTACAGACCCTGTGAGAGGAAGCAGACTGCGACCATGAAAATGGCCAGGCATGTGGCAGACAGACCTTCTGACTTCGTGCCAGCAGGAAGAACTAGTGGATTTGCCAGACGACTACCCAACTAAGAGTGAAGATAAGGAGCATGGAGAAGGGAAATATCAAAAGCTCCTGGAAGCAGGCAGTTCCTTTGGAAGAAAGAATAAATGGAAGTTGGCAGAGAGATCTGAAGCTAGTCAGGTGGTATCAGAGTTCGAGGTCACTTCCGGAAGGATGAGGTGAAAAGCTGGTCCTTTCCGGTTTGCTTAGGTCTACTACAGCATTATCTTCATTGGATGCTGTGAAAAAAACAGCTGCGTAGAGTCAAGTCAAAGACTCTGACCACACCTCTTAACAAGAAAGAGGCTGACCTCGGGGAAACATCATTCAGCAAAATCTAACATGCTCTCCAAATGGGATCCTGTCGTTCTGAAGAGCCGGCAAGCAGAGCAGTTGGTTTTTCCCATGGAGCAGGAGCAGTCCGCTGTTGCTCCCAGTGACCATGTATTCACTGGCTGGAAAGCAAGAACACCCCTGGAACAAGAAGTTTTTAACCCTCTTCATAAGAACAAGCAGCCAGTAACAGACCCTTTATTGACCCCTATGAGAAAACTCCGTCAAAGTCATGAGCCTGGAAGAAGCCAAGATCCGCCAAGCAGAGTTTCAGAGGACCGGAGCTCTGCAGTCCTGTTATGAGGCTAGAGCTGGAAGAGAGGTGAATCAAGAGGGAAAAGTATCACAGAATTCTAAAGAAGGGAAAGGCCAAGAAAGCCTTACAAGAGTTTGAGCAGCTGTGGAAGGACTGTGCAAGTGCTGCATTGCAAGAACTGGAACAAGTGGAAAAGGCCAGAATGACAGAACGGTGAGCCTTACACACCAGGGCAACCGGAAATGGGCAAAGTCAAAGGCGGTCATAGCCAATTATGACCTGGAGGCCAGAAAAGCTATGCAAAAACAATTGGCTAAGAACAGAGAACTGGGCTGGAGAGATGATGGCTCAGTGGGTAAGAGTACCGATTGCTCTTCAGAAGGTCATGAGTTCAAATCCCAGCACCCACATGGTGGCTCACAACCATCTGTAAAGAGATCTGACGCCCTCTTCTGGTGTCTGAAGATATCTATGGTGTACTTACAATAAATAAATAAATAAATAAATAAATAAATAAATAAATAAAACAGCATTTAAAAAAAAAAAAGAACAGAGAACTGACAAACTCCAGGGAGTTTCAGAGTGAGGAAGAGGACGGATGCACAGAAGAGGGAATTGTCCCTGTCCCCGATGGAATGGATGATCTACAGATGAATGCAGATGGTGTAAATCCCTGGATGCTTACCAGTTGCAACAGCAATGCTAAAAGGTGTGAGATCAAGACTGACCCTGAACAGATGCCTGAATGTGTGGCCCATGTGTCTTCTGAGAGTGAGAGACTTGAAAGATCAGTGCAGAAGAACTTGTGTTGAAAGAAAGATCTGAGTTGAGAGTAGAGAAATTCAACAAGGAAAGTCATCAATCTGGGAATCAAACAGTTGAAACTGTTCTCCATATCCAGAGAGAGGACCTTGCCTCAGAGAAGTTCTTGATGCTTCAAAGGCTAGAGAGAGCACAGGTTCTGGAACTACAAGGAGAGTTGTGTAAAGAGGGACATTATCCAAAAAAAAAGAAAATGGGTTTTACAGACCTGTGTTGAAGGGGGAGTCGAAGGAGATGAACCCATCCTTCAACCCTGATGTGGCTGGAGGGAAGGCAAAGAAGAAACAAATACTAGATCTATAGATCCTCCTAACTACTCCATCTCCTTCTGTGAGGTCTGTGGCAGTGCCCACAACTCTAGGAGTTCGAAGATGAAGTGGAGCCAGATCACAAGCAGTTAATAAAGGAAGCTGGGGATGATGTCATAAGAGTTCTTACAAGAGAAAAGGGAAGCTAATAGAGGCAAATAAAACAAAGGACTTGGACCTGTCATTGCCTGGATGGGGTGAGTGGGTTGGCATGGGCCTAAAGCCCAGTGCCAAGAAAAATATGCTGTTTTCTTATTAAAGCTCTTGAAAGTTCTCCAAGAAAGGACAAGAATTTGCCAAATGTGATTACCAGTGAGAATCGCAACATCCATGTAGCTGCTGTTCCACTCCCATTCACCCAGCACCATCAATTTGAAAGGACTATCCAGGACCCTATTGGGTACACGTGGAGTCCCCGGAGTGCCTTCCAAAAGCTGACACTTCCCAAGGTTGGCACCAAACTAGGCCATACCATTAAGCCCATAGAAGCAGAAAATGTAGGGTGCCACTCTTTCACAAGGTCTGACCTCCCTATCCTATAGAGCAATCGGAAGTGCCTCTCCAGAAAACAGCAAAAACAACTGAAGAAAAGCTCTGCAGATTGAGCTGCCCATGGAATAGCATCTCTGTTCCTGGGACTGGGAACCTCTGGTGTTTCTCTTGGTTGCATCATCTTGCTTCAGGGACATTTCCTAAGCTGATAGAACACTGTGTACGTAAGCCACATCATAGAAATAAGGCGTTTTTATCTAGTAAAGAGTTTACATTCTGTTTTGAGATGTATGATAAATTTAGAAATGATTCATTCATGGGAAACATATAGAGTGCCTGTACAGGTACCTATCCTATACTAAGAGAGGATTGAGTGGACTGAAGTGAAGTTCAGGCTGGGATTGGTCAGAGGAAGCATGGGTAGAAAGAAAAAGATCAATTGGTTTATATATTAAGTTAGCAGATCCTGATAATCCTGATACAGTGGCTCATATATGTAATCCAGAACTCTGAGAGGCTGAGGATCATTTAGTTGAGGCCACAGAATGAGAACTTGGCTCAAAAACAAAATGAAACAAGCCCAAAGGGATACTAGGAAGAGTTAACAGGAGGAGTGAACAAATTTAGAGACTTGGAGAAGACAGACAATGAAGATAGAGGAGCATAGAATTTAATAATAAAGTGTTGCATGGCGCTAGTAAGGTGATAGTCTGGGTAGCTTACCCAAGCTTTCCTAACGCAAAATGGGAGACTCCCTTTTCTTAGTGGGTTTCCTTTTCTCCACCTGATATGGGGAACCTGACCTCAATCTTCTACCTGAGGAATATCATGTAATCCCTGGAGGAAATTACAGGTTCAATTTCCTGGAATGTCTTTCCATGCAAATGAGGTATCCCCTGAACCTTTAACTTCAGCTAATGAAACTTCACCTTAAGAAGAAGCCCTTTGCCCAGCAGTGGTGGCACACGCCTTTAATCCCAGCACTTGGGAGGCAGAAGCAGGCGATTTCTGAGTTCAAGGCCAGCCTGGTCTACAGAGTGAGTTCCAGGACAGCGAGGGCTACACAGAGAAACCCTGTCTCAAAAAACAAAACAACAACAACAACAACAACAACAACAACAACAACAAAAAGAGCCCCTTCCCACTCTCCAGGATATATATATATATGTCCAAGATAGCTGTTTTCTAAACGTTGTAACACTGAGATCTTCAGAGACCGCCTTTACCTAGCATCCCCGGCCAGACCTGGATCCTGCTGACCCACCAGTTCTGGACTTCGCTTCTTCCTTTTCTGCCTGGTGTGTCAAGGAAGAACCAGACCTCAGAACTCCATACTTCAGTCCATACTTCCCTGCTGGCATACCGTGGAATTCGGTTCCACTTCGTCCTTTCTTCCCCTCTTGGTGTCCAGCAGCCCCTGGACAATCCCAAATGAAGACGTGGAAAAACAGAAGCACAAAGTGTGACAGAGAATCGGGAGTACTGAAAAAAATAGGTTATGGGAGGGCCTTAAATGCTTTGCAGAGAAATATAGAATTATCATTTCCATCTCCTTTCTCTTAGGTAAGGTAGAGGAATTAAGACTTGGATAGGGGATTGCTATGAGCGGTGGCTGCTCTTGGCAGCTTTGGTTCCAGCCTTCTGCAAACCGTAGCTCCTCGTGGGAGTTCAGTTGCAGTTCCACGGTCCCTGGGTCAGGAAGGCACGAATCGGCGAGAATGACGACACAGACTCAGGATACTTTATATTATAGAAAAATCTATATTTTCTCTAATAAGGAGTCCTGTTTTAGGGCCCCTACTCGGAGCATCAGGTTCTGACAATTACATAGTAAAAATGAGGCACGCTAGCTTACATAGCTAGCGCCCTTAGGTTATAAGCTAAATTATTTTAAGCCATCTCTGTCTAAGCTAGAGATCTTGCCTAAGTTAGCAAGATTTTTCTCTGAACTAGCAAGCTTTCTTCAGAACCAGGTATCTTGCCTGGCCCCGGGAACCTCTGCTCTAAAACTAACTCATTCCTTCTCCGAACTAGCAAGTTTTCCTCAGATCCAGGCATCCTGCCTTGCTCCGGGAACCTCTGCTCTAAGACTAACTCATTTCTTTCCCAACTAGCAAGTTTTCCTCAGAGCCAGGCATATTGCCTGGGCCCAGGAACCTCTGCTCTAAAACTAACTCATTCCTACTCTAACTAGCAAGCTTTCTCTTCTAAGTCTGCTCAGAGGAAATCTCTGCTCTTGGTAGACAATTGCTTGACATTAACATAGTAAAAGATGTAGCTAGCTAAGTAGGGATAATTTACATGACCATTCCTTACAATCTCCTATATCTTATAATGTTAGGTAAGCCCGGACTTGTTTTTTTCCTTAGCCTCATTAATAATTCACTAGTCTCACCTGGGAAAGAGGGCTATAGGTGTCTGAATAGCCGGTGATTACATTGGCTTAGCAAGACAAAGGATGGCAGCTCTGTAAGCTGTTTTTGAGGAAGTCTGGGCTTAGGGACTACTTCATATGTAAATATACAACAATCTCAAGGACTAGACAGGATCTGAATCATAGCATATTATGAGAGCTATAAAATATTTTCCTTAAATTTTACATGGTCGTGGCTACCAGAAATAAACAGGTTAGAAAAGGTGCCAAAGGAACATTTATGGCTTCTCTGTAGTAGGGTTTATGTGCATGCTCTAAGGGCCATTACTCCCACCTCCGTTCTGCAGAAATATCTTACAGACACTTATTAGAGCTTAATGTAGCAGGGGATTGTTGTGGGATTTGTGTTAAAGGACTGAATGCCAAGCTGGCAGTGTGCCTTTGGGATGCATTGTACTAATGGGGGTAAGAGTTAAAAATGTCAGCCCTGGAACTTGGGGTGACTATGGGCAGGAGGGCTGCATGACAGGAGATAGAACAGTCACCTGGCAAGAGCTCTGTGGAGAATAAGGGAGAAAAGGGATTTTATTGGATACCTTGAAGTTCAGCAGGGTTTTGGACCTGGGAGGATTTAGTTTTCCATTTTTACTTATTCTTGGAAAGGTGAAAGGATATATTGAGGTAGGATGGAGAATTCCAGTTTTAGAAAATTCTTGTGTATTTTTAAAATGTAAATCTACGCATGGTGGGACATCCCTGCAATCCCAGCATTTGGGCGGATGCAGAAGCAGGAGGATAGCCCAAAGTTAAAGGCTAGGAAGGGTCTACACAATTCCATTTCTAAGTAAGAATCAGTTAGGGGAAGGGTCTTGTAGATAGGTGACAGCTAGCTAAATTGTGGAGCGAGGGAGTGGTAAAGCTGACTCTTTGAACATAGGATTAGAGATTCTTTATGTTTTACAGTAATGCTCAAGATTTTTATCAAGAATGTGGCTGCCACAGAAGCCACCTGTGAGTCTTTGGGACCAGGTTACCCATGGGGCAAAGAGTCATGTCCAGGAGAGAGCAGATCAATAGATGAAGGACTTTGAGGTACTCAGAGACCATTATAACTTCATTTTATAAAATGTTGAATTAATTTTCTATTGATTAGAGTCTTGTACTAGGGATCCACACAGCAAACTTTTTTTGTATTTCTGCCTTTACGTGTTTAGTTTGGGTCATTTCAGTGAGGTGCTTTTGGTGAACATAGTGCTTACCATAAAGGAATACATTCTATGGCAAAATTTGAGTAGGTCAAATCTGTCAAAAGAAGATTTAAATTTAGGATTATGGGAGTTCCTATTCTTATAAAATAGAAACTAAGAAAGTTATTTTATATATATATATATATATATATATATATATATATATATATGTGTGTGTGTGTGTGTGTGTGTGTGTGTGTGTGTGTGTATACGCAAACATACATACATGATTATAGGAAAAGTTGCTAAGTTACTAATTTTTTTCTACTCTTCCACTACTGCACTTTAAACCTTGGTCTCTAGGCAAGTGCTCTGCTACTGAGCTACATTCCTCAGCTTTGTTTCTTTTTTTAGACAGGATCTTGCTGTGCATCTTAGACTAGCCTTGAACTTGATAGGCAGGCTGGCAGGCTAGATTGGCTTTGAAATTTCTATGCTGCCTCCCCAGTAATCCCCTGTGATTAAGTTTTTTCTATGGCACTGGGATTGAACTCACAGACCTTATGTACACTATTCATGAACTCTGTCAACAAGCTATATCTGCAGCCGCCTCCCCACGTTTATATCTGTGCTCCTAACAGGGGATTTATTTTTTCTTCTTTTTTACTTTAAAGACAATGTCGTTTTAAGTTGCACAGGCCAGGTTTAGTTCAGGTAGTCCTTGAATTTAGAATCTTACAATCCCAAGATTCTAAGAAGAATCTAAGCTTCCCAAGTAGCCAGGTTTATAGTCAGATATCACTGCTCAACAACTCATTTAGCATGTGTAACTCGCCTGTGTGTGGGTTCTTCAATGCCTGCCTGCACATGCCCATCCACTCACCCACCCACATTATGTATACTACACCAGGTTCTGTGATGATGGCCACTAGGGATTGAGCAATGAGTAAAAGACACTTTGTTTTCTACGCATAGAGAAGATGAGCAGTAAGCAGTTTTATAAGCAATTATTTAATTTCAGGCACAATCGGTACTGCTAAGGCAAAACACAGAATGGGTTGAGAGTGGAAAGCTTTAAGTGGTGCTGGGCAAATCTAGGAGGAGAGGGATAGTAGCAGGGAGGTAGGGGATAGTGGAGCAGAGACTTAGAGCAGTTGGGATGAGGTGGAGACCTGACATTGGGGATAGTCCACAAGGCCCAGAAGGTGAGTACTCTGGAGACTCTTAGAAAAAACTGGACCTAAAGTATAAGACATCAGATCAGAGAAAGGTAAAGGGTAAAAATCCTCTCATAAAGCTGGACTGGGGTGGGAAAACTAGGGAACCTGCAAATTGTGCTGTGCCAACTGATCAGTGGTATGTCAAGTCAGTTTGTGTTTTGGTCTCAATCACTACAAAAAGGTTAGTTTTACTACTACGAGACATGGAAAGAGGTAACATTTATATCCTCGTGGTTTGCATTTTATGATTAGGAATGTTAGAATTTAACAAAGTTATTTTTGAACAAAGTATCTGTGAAAACTTAACTAATGTTCCCAATTATAATTTAATGTATTAAATTTAGTAATCGAATCTTTTTAGTCAGATTGCATAACATTTATAATTCTATAGAGCTGTTTCTTATCATAAAGTTCTCCAATCTGTCTTCAAAGTCTGCCTACATGCGCCACTGTACTGGCTGGTTTTGTGTGTCAACTTGACACAGGCTGGAGTTATCACAGAGAAAGGAACTTCAGTTGGGGAAGTGCCTCCATGAGATCCAGCTGTGGGGCATTTTCTCAATTAGTGATCAAGGGGAAGGGCCCCTTATGGGTGGTACCATCTCTGGGCTGGTATTCTTGGGTATTCTCTGCTATAAGAGAGCAGGCTGAGCAAGCCAGGGGAAGCAAGGCAGTAAGTAACATCCCTCCATGGCCTCTGCATCAACTCCTGCTTCCTGATCTGCTTGAGTTCCAGTCCTGACTTCCTTTGGTGATGAACAGCAATGTGGAAGTGTCAGCTGAATAAACCCTTTCCTCCCCAACTTGCTTCTTGGTCATGATATTTGTGCATGAATAGAAACCCTGACTAAGACAGCCACCATGCTTGGTTTAAGTTGTATGTTTGCTTTGAGCAAGGTCCCACTGTGTAGCCCTGGCTTGACTAAACTTGCTATGTAGACTAACCTGTATTAGAACCTTGCAGCTATTCTTCTGCTTCAACCCCTCCCCAAACCCCTGACCCCCATCTATCCATTCCTCTCTCCTTCCCTCCCTCACCCCTTTTCCCTCTGTCTCTCCCTCTTCTCCTTCTTTTCCCTTCTCTTCCCTTCCCTCCCTCTCTCCCCTTTTCCCTCTTCCCTTTTTTCTTATGACAAGGTCTCTCTGTGGAACCCTGGGTGTCCTGGAACTTGTTATATAGACCAGGCTGGTCTGTAGCTCACAGATTCACTTGCATCTCTACCTCTTAACTGCTGGGATCATCATGAGCCACGTTTCAGGTTGTATGTTTAGAACAGATATATTTCAAATTAGTGTTTGGATTCTCCAGGTTCTGTTTAGTTTGTTTAAAAAAATAAAGTAAGCTGGGCAGTGTTGCTATATTTTTCCAACCCATTTACCCAGTAAAAGAAATCTCAACTCAATAACAATACAAGCTATACACCTAGATTGGATGGATCTCCCACTGCACTACTCTATTCCCGTCTATGTTATCCTATATAACTCGCAGTTTCTACAGGCCACAAGCATCTTCCATTCCTCTCTGTCAATCCTCGTAGCTCCTCCGTCTTCCCATGATCCTTTTCTCCTCTCCCAAACTCTTAGCTCCTCCTCCTTCCTCCTGCCCAATCATTGTGCTCAAGCCATTATTTGAAAAGTTAAGGTGGGGAGAAGGTTCACAAGACAACTTCTTGTCTGCAGGCCCTCCCATGATGGAATTAGCATCAAAATACAAGCCCAGGGCTAGCTGCAACAGGGCAGTGGTGGCACATGCCTTTAATTCCAGTTCTTGGGAGGTAGAGGCAGGAGGATTTCTGAGTCTATAGTGTGAGTATCAGGACAGACAGGGCTATACAGAGAAAACCTGTCTCGAAAAAACAAAAACAAAAACAAAAAAAGGAATACACTGGCTCAATGGTTTGTGATTTTTAGTATATAAAATTTGTTCCTGTTTGACTGTGTGGAAGTAATTTGTTCACATTTCCTTAAAAGTTTCCTTGACTCTAACACTATATGTTCTGTAGGAAAAGTAGAAAATATGCAAGAACATAAAGTTGACAATTTAGAAATAGGTACTAATTTTGCATTGAAAATGTGGCCACAATTGATATTTTTTGTTTGCTAACAAGTGAAAACTATATTATCAATATTCAGACTAGTTTTCCTTGTTAATATGTCACAAGTAATTACAATGTTAACAGATGTTTGAAATATTTATAGTGGTTGTGTAGTAATCAAGTAAATGTACATGTCACAGTGTGTTTGATATTTTCCAGTTACTGTGTATTTGATTAATTCCTTTTGAGTTCCTGTTACAAATGACTTATTAAAGATTCCTAAAAGTGAGGCATTGGATAAAGGACATGAAAAAATTGAGTGCTCTTAATAAAAATTGTGAAACTTGCTTTCCAAAAAAAAAGTTAGTCACATAATTGTAGTTCTGGTTCTTTAAATGTTATCATAGTCGTATTTTGTTTTCTACATATCAGAATTATTTAATAAAAATAAAAAAATACATTAAGTACCTTTCAATAATTTGAAGATTTCTGATAGCAAGTCTCTTTTACTCAATTGTGATTTCCTTAAGGGCAAGTATATTGGGTTTCATACCAATATCTCTGCTATCTGCTGCCATCATTAACAGATAATAGCTGTTAAATATAAAATTTTATACAATTGTTAAAAGTCTTAAATCACCCAGCATGAGTCATAGTATCAAATAAAACAAAATTTAACATAATTTATCTTTCAGGGTTTATCTTCCACTTTTAGTCATGACCTTTAAAGTAAAATTATATGTTAAACAGACCACACATCATATATATGGTCTGTTTCCACTTTAGTATAGTGTACATATTTGCATAATAAAGTGTGTGTTAGGTTCTTATGTTATAGTCAAGGCGCAGAAGGAGTATTGATGAAATAATGTACTAAATTCTGTGAGGGTGTTTAGAAATGAACAAGGAATTATGGATTTTCTTCTGGATAGGTAAAAATGTTCCAAGGAGGGAGGGCTCTTCAACTTATACTGAGCTCATGAGTTATGACTACTATATCTGTGAGGCATGTTATCCAGTACAATCTTTACAGCAAACAATTGCAGTCATTCACTGTAGGGAAGCCAATAATACTTTTAGATGTGTTTGGTACTTTCTTCAACCTGTAGAGAAATATGGACAATGGGAATTATGCCATCTAGAGACAAGAACAATTTAAACTGAGCCCACTCAGCTTGGAAGTATTTAATTCAAAATCTTCACATAATTTCCTTTTATATAAGTCATTATTAAGAATTATCATCCTGCTTATCACAAGTAAATTTTAAGCTTCAGCAGTATTGGCTTTGAAACATAACAGAGCACTTCAGGGATTCTGTTAATTTAGCCAAGAGTACCTGTTATGGAGAATTTGATTGTCCACTATACACAAGGATTTTCTCTTGATATGGATTTGTTGGCAAATATATTGGGGAAAAATCCCCTGATATTGCAGGCAGTTGTACATTCCAAATTTTATTGGATTCGTGTGCCATAGTCTTCTGTGTTTAACTTCTGATATCTTTCTATAAATAGGAACATCCAGATGTTAACAGCAAAACAACATTTTCTGTTCATCTAATGTACTCTGGGCTTCTCACTGATGCTCAGTTACAGTGAGTGCTTTTGCATTTTGATTACGTTTGCTTTCATTTTTCTGCCATTACACAATCATCCAACAGAAAAGGAAGCATAAGACTCACTAACCGTAGACAACAACTTGGCTCTGATAGGACAAAAAGATCACAGATGTAGATTTGTTTGCTTAGGTAAGTTGTAAATTTCTCTTCTCAAATAGATTGTCCTAATTATATCGTTACAAAGTGGAGCAGTTTAGCTAAATTATTGCATGTTTAATTTTGAAATTAGGAATAATATGTATAAGCATACATATATATGCATGTAACAGAAATTGATAATAATAAAAATATATACTGTAAAATTTTTAAACGCTGTTGCCTGTCTGTGCATCCTATTTCCCTAACTGGGCTGCCTTCTCAGGTCTCAGTGGGAAAAGATGTGCCTTGTCCTACATTGACTTGATGTGCCTGGGTGGATTGGTGCCACGCCTTCTTCAGAGGAGTAGGGACAGTAGAAAGAATTGAGGTTGTGCTGTGTGTTGGTAGGACTGGGAGGAGATAGGGCTGTAATTGAATGTAAACTGAGTAAGTAAATTAATAGTGGAAAAGAAAGAAAGAAAGAAAGAAAGAAAGAAAGAAAGAGAAAGAAAGAGAAAAGAAAGAGAGAGAGAGAGAAAGAAAGAAGGGAGGGAGGGAAGGAGGGAGGAAGGGAGGAAGGGAGGAAGGAAGGAAGGAAGGAAGGAAGGAAGGAAGGAAGGAAGTAGGAAGGAAGAGCAGTGCAGCATGACTGCTGCCTGGAACCAAGACCATGAAGACTGGATAGAGTCCACAGCCAAGGAGTACCTACACCATTAAATAATAAGAAAAACTGAAAAAGAAGGAAAATGAAAGCCTATTTATAGCATGCAGCATCTGATATTTTACAATATGGAATATTTATTCAAGACGAAGGGCCAGAGTTGTCAAAACTTAAAGCTGCTAACATTTCCAATTTAGTGATCACGGCATTAAAAATGGAATTTACTTAACCTTTGGTGCTTCCTCAAACATATAGATTAAGTCCACAGAAATGTCAGTGTCTGGTCCTCAGAGAGAGAGAACACTGCTCTCAGGGTGAAACAGTTATTGGAAAGAAAATGAAATAAAACTTAACATCACTGCATCATACTAAAATGAATGAAAGGAAGAAAAAGAAGAAAGAAGAAATAATACTTGAATACTCACCTCTTGTTAAATTTGAGAAATATGTTTTCCATGCAGCATTTCCAAGGATTTGTCTCCATAGTTAAATATTGGAGTACCATTTTTTTTTCTGCCAACTTAGGTGGCTTTTCACATTTCACTATTTACTCCCTTAGAGAAAAGGAGGGGAATTGAGAACAGGAAGTGTATCCAGCAAAACAAGTAATATCAGAGATGTCTGTGAAAGTCGGAGCTCAAATGTTTGCTATGGGCTCAAAAACTGAAGCTATGGTGAGGGAATCAAGATGTAAGAATGACCTACAATTATATACACTTCAGAGAGCACAGAGCAAGGTCTTCCAGCCTCTCAGTGTTGTGCATTTCATGGCTTCCTCTTACTCTGCTAAAGGCAAAGGAAAGAACATTATTCTAGATTCTTGGTAACCAACTAAGTCTCTCTGACACACTGATTACTTAGGCTCAATTCTAATTGGCTAAAAATAAATACTTTTTCTCTTAAATGATATGTGCCATAGATTCAGGTTCATCAAATAAGAAAATAACACTGAGTTATTGGCTGACCCTTGTTTTACATCTACATACTGCCCACTCTACCAATAACTTGTAAACTGTTGGGGAAAAAAAAAAAAGAAAGAAAGAAAGAAACAAAAACAACAACTACAAACCCCAAGATCTTCCAGATTTTCAGATGCTGCAAAAGAGTTCTCAGGAGACATGTTAACTTCCTTAGATGTACACCTGGTCCTCCTTTCTGTGCCTTGATTTGTTCCCAACCCACTGAATCTGGTTGACATTAGTTCCCATTATGTCTCAGGGATTGTCTGTCTGAAATCTTTTTTGATTGTTTCTGTTAAGTGTGCATCTGCCTGTGTACAAGAGGACATCCACACAGATCTCTGGTCTGGCCCAGTAGGATGGTTCAAGCAAAGCGGAAAGAGCATGAACAGGAAGGAGGAAGTGCCTCCACTGCCTTCACTGCTGCCGCCACTGCTTTTCCTGTTATTATCATACATTTATAATAATAAGTAATAGCACACCCCTTTGGAGCAGATCTCTGCAGATCCACGAAGATGTACTGACTTAAAGTGATGCTATGTAGACAAATAGATGACTTAAGTTTTAATGATGACCCTATAGGAATTCCTAAAATTATATCTGTGATTATTAAGCTCTTTTATAATGGGACTGCTACTAGGTCCTTTTCTGAGAGTCAAATCTGTAATAACTCTGCCAGTCTCCAAAGTGTCACTAACTCTTAGATGGCAACCAGACTTTGACCTACTCAGACCACGTTCCAAGGGGTTGTAAAACAATTAACCAAAAGTCCTAAAAAGGGAACAAGGATTTATTATAGGTGCTAGGACAGAAGATAAAATATTGACTGGGTTTATCTATATAAAACTTCACTTATAACTTAGTTATGATTTTAAACTTTCTGCGAACCTGTGGAGAAGACAAGTGATAGATGTTACTATCCAGATAATTACTCCTAATGGATATGCATGTAAACATTCTCTGTTGTAAACTTCTATTTCAATTTATGATTTGATTTTTGTGTGAACTTGTGATGACCTTTGTAACATGTGATCATGTATTCTGAAAGATGTATAAGTACTGAAGACAAAAGAGAAAAGGCACTACTCAGCCAGGCAGTGGTGGCGCACGCCTGTAATCCCAGCACTTGGGAGGCAGAGGCAGGCGGATTTCTGAGTTCGAGGCCAGCCTGGTCTACAGAGTGAGTTCCAGGACAGCCAGGGCTACACAGAGAAACCCTGTCTCAAAAAACCAAAAAAAAAAAAAAAAGGCACTACTCTCTTCTCTCCTTTTCATTCTTCCTCTCTCTCTCTTTTCTCTGGCATGTGCTCTTTTCCTCCTTCTCTCTCTCCCACTCTCACTTTTTACCTTTCCCCACTTAGAAAATTTTTCCCTTTCTCCACTCAGGATCTTTCCACTTTTCCCCTTAGATAGCTTTCATAGGAAACTCTTTACAACTTAGTAATAAACTCATTAACCACTTCTTTAAGTGTCCCATTTTTCTTCCTTCAACTTCTGACTAGCAGGCTGAAAGTTAGAGCCCAGCAGTTCCTGCTGAGGTAGAACAAAGACTACATTGCTTAATCCTCTGCTGTAGACTGCAAATGTTAATCACCTAAGCCAGCAGTCTTTCATCCCCCAAAAGAGCAAGAAAGTTAGAAAGCCCTGAGACCCTCAGACTTCAAAACCATCATCACCAGAGCCCTACTCTGTGACTCCACCATTACCTTCCCGTGGCAGGCTCCCAGCCTTTAGCACTAGGAGCCCTTGTTGCTTCAAGATGCTGGTTGAACTGCCTGTGCTGAACCAAGCTGAGCCAAACTTAGTCAGTGAAGGGCTGGCTAGCAAATGAGTGGGGTGCAGGGGAACTTCTAGTGACCAAAGCTTTGGGAGAGCTGCGTGACTGTGCCACAGCTCTCCCTGGCAGTTTTATAGCTCTTGTGACAGATGCTCTCAGATGATGGAGTAATTCTCACATACCTTTATTCCTTCTGCATAGGATATTATACACAGTTTGGGTGTAGGTTAGGTAGGTAAGCGCTTCCTGGTGTCTTGGCCTGAGATGCCTTTTCTACTTGAGGAGGGACTTGTGGGTACCACCGCTATGTGACTGATGGCAGCAATTCTCTCTATGGGGTGGTGTGGCTGGAGTTGGGAGCAGGAAAAGCTCTTACTGTCCCTTCTGAGACTCCATGGCTTCAAGCCCTAGCTCAACTGTACCAGGTTTTCCCTCACAGTCGACTGCCCCACAAGCGTGTACATTTGTTTCTGCCTAATAGGATCACTATTTGTAGTGTTCACCACTCCCAGCTCCTATCAACATTTTATGAGTTCTTTAGCCATGTCCCCTCTGATCCTATAGATTCACTGTACAACATAACAAAGTACAGTCTGCAGTCTCTTTATGGTATATCCACTGACCATATTATAGATTCCTGAGGACTGATAAATGATACATGTTATTGAATCAACTTGCTTCAATTAACCTTCATAATTAATAATGCATAACCTTAGACCAGTTACTAAACCCGTACATTATGCAGTTCCTTGTGTGTGAAATGGAAAAGAATATTTAGTATGGAATGTAGTAAGACATCTTATAGCAGGTGGAAACAAACACAGAAACCCACACCTGGACAATGAGCAGAGAGTGAATGACCATAGAAGACCCAATTCTAAATAAGATATCATTAAACCCTTCCAGTCAAGGCTGAACAAATTATGCAGAATAGGAAGCACAAAGACTATAAGAGCCAACAGAATAGAAAACATCGAGAAAACAAGGATTTCTAGAAAGACACAACAGGACTGGCACACTTGTAAGTGTGGCAGCATGCACAGGAGCTGAACAAGTATGGACCAGACAGAGTCCCATCTTTTTTTTTGTTTGTTTTTTTCGAGACAGGGTTTCTCTGTATAGCCCTGGCTGTCCTGGAACTCACTCTGTAGACCAGGCTGGGCTCGAACTCAGAAATCCGCCTGCCTCTGCCTCCTAAGTGCTGGGATTACAGGCATGCGCCACCACACCCGGCTCAGAGTTCCATCTTAAGGGGAATTGGAAACAAGAAGCTACCTCCAATTGATAACTTCTCACAAATGAAAAACTAATTTTCTTCCACTGTCTCACTAGGTTTACAAACAACTCCTAAGGGCGTGCACCATGCCAAGTAGCAGATGGGCTAGACAAAATAAATTCAGTGGCAATTTTGATGTTCTTTGCCTCATACTTTGTCACAGCTTTCTTTTAAAATAATCTAATAGTTTCTTTATAAACGTCATGTTTTTCAGTTTTGTGTTTTTATAAGATTTCCAAGTGTGCAAATATGTGTGTCCTTACCTCTCTCTGAATATTGCTGGGGGGCAGGGGAGGGCAGCCCCAGTGGGTCTTCTTTCTTGTTCTTGTTCTCCTTGAGGCAGTGGAAATGGAAGAATATCTGCAGGGATTTGGGGAGGTAAGACTTAATTTTCCTACATATTTAGTGTTCCTGTTTAATAAAACATTTTTCTAGATAAGTCGCTTTGCCTCAGTTGCCAACCAACCAGCCTTCTGAGCAACTCTGAGGTGAGAAGCTGTTTAGCACTTCATCATGAAACAGCCAGAGATTAAGCAAAGTAGTCTTTGTTCTATCAACACAGGACATCTGGGGCTCTAACTTTCAGGCTGCTACTAGAAATTGCAAAAAGAAAATGGGACACTTTGAAAAGGGATTTTAGTGTTTAGATTTACGTTGTAAGAACTTTCCTGTGAAAGCTCTCTAAAATAAGGGAAACCAGCTTGTAAGTACAAGAGTGATAAGGGGTCTACGAAAAATGGGATAAGTGGAATCTCAGAAAAGCAGGATAAGGAGAATGCAAGAAAAGGGGCCTAAGGAGACTGATTGTGAGAGAGTTCCCGCTTCTCTTTGTCCGCAGCACTTACAGATCTTTCAGAATACATGATCACATGGTAAATGTTCATCACACATTTACACACAAATTCAAACCATAAATTGAATAAAAGGTCTCCAACAGAGAATGTTTACATGCATATCCATTAGGAGTAATTTCTGGCTAAACATTCATCATGTGTCACAGCTCCACAGGTTCGTAGAGAGTTAGAAAACAGAACTAAGTTATAAGTCAAGTTTTGTATTGATAAACCCAGTGAATATTTTAACTATTGCCCTGGAACTTATAATAAGTTGTAGTTCCTTATTTTATGACCTTTGGTTAATAGTACTACAACCTTTTGGAATGTGCTTTGAGTAGGAGAATGCCTGGTTACTATCTTAGAAGCAGTTAACTGGTGACACAATGGGAGATTGGCAGAGTTCGCATTGCAGTTTGGACTGTCAGAAAGGACCTAATAATAGTCCCACTATAAAAGAACTTAATAAATCTGATAAAATTTTAGGGATACTTATAAGATCATCTTAAAAAATTGAGAACTAATCTATTCATCTATAGCATTAGTATAAGACAGTACATCTTCATTTTTCTGCAGAGATCTGCTCAGGATGGGCTAACACCTAGCAATTGCTATAGGTGTTTAATAATGACAGAAAAAGCATATTAATAGCAGGAAACATTCTGTCTTAATCAGGGTTTCTATTCTTGCACAAATATCATGACCAAGAAGCAAGTTGAGGAGGAAAGAGTTTATTCAGCTTACAGTTCCAAATTGCTGTTTAACACCAAAGGAGGTCAGGACTGGATCTCAAGCAAGTCAGGAAGCAGGAGCTGATACAGAGGCCATGGAGGGATGTTTCTTACTGGCTTGCTTCCCCTGGCTTGCTCAGCTTGCTTTCTTATAGAACCCAAGACCACCAGCCCAGGGATGGCACCACCCACAAGGTGGGTGCTAGGCCCTCCCCACTTGATCACTAGTTGAGAAAATACCCACAGCTGGATCTCATGGAGACACTTCCCCAACTGAAGCTCCTTTCTCTGTGATAATTCCAGCCTGTATCAAGTTGACACACAAAATCAGCCAGTACAACTCACCCCTTGTCAATTTGACACACAAACACATCACTATTAAGCCTAAACCCTTACTTTCTTATTCATCTGCAAGATCTAAATAACTTTAAAAGTCCCACAGTCTTTACATGTTAAAAGTTCAATCCCTTTAAAATGTTGTGATGGTTTGTATATGATTAGCCCAGGAAGTGACCCTATTAGGAGGTGTGGCCTTGTTGGAGTAGGTGTGTCACTGTTGGTGTGGGCTTAAGACCCTCCCCCTGGCTGCCTGGAAGTCAGTCTTCCACTAGCAGCCTTCAGATGAAGTAGAACTCTCAGCTCCTCCTGTACCATTCCTGCCTGGATGCTGCCATGTTTCTGCCTTGATGACAATGGACTGAATCTCTGAGCCTGTAAGCCAGCCCCAATTAAATGTTGTCTTTTATAAAACTTGCATTGGTCATGGTGTCTGTTCACAGCAGTAAAACCCTAACTAAGACAAATGTCCAATATCTTTTAAAATTCAAAGTCTTTTAAAAATTCAGGATCTTGACTGTGAGCTCCAATAAAATACTTTCTTCCTTCAAGAGGGAAAAATATCAGGGCACAGTCACAATCAAAAGCAAAACTCAAACTCCAACTGTCAAATGTCTGATCTTCTGGGCTCCTCCAAAATCTTGGGTCAGTTCTCCAGCTCTGCCCTTTGTAGCACATACCATGTCTTCTAGGCTCCAGCTGCCAGTACTCCACTGCTTTTTTGGTCTTGCTGGTCAACACATGGTACGGAAGACTCCAAAACTCTGCTGTCTTCTGCTGTAACTAGGCTTCACCAATAGCCTCTCATAGGCTCTCTTCATGGTGCCAAGTCTCAACTCCTATGCATGACCCCCTTGAGTTCTAGGCCATCAATTGCAACTGAGTTTGCACCTTCACCAATGGCCTTCCATGGCCTCTCACAGTGCCAAGCCTCAGCTGCTCTTCATGACCTCTTCAAAACCAGTACCACCTGGGTGACTCTTACATAGTACCAAGTCCAGCTGCAGCACCAGGCCCAACCGTGGCTATCTCTGGAACACAGCCTCTGTGCTTTCAGAAAACACTTCCCAGAAGATTTCACCTCAGTGATGCTGGTTTTTTTCTTAATCACTGCTAATTTCTTAGCTCCAACTAACCAGCATCAATAGTCGCAGTAACACAAATGTTCACTTTAGTAGTTCTGGTATCTTGTTAATCACAGCTGATTCTTCATCCCCAGCTAACTAAAACCACATAATTTTCACAATTAAAATAGCAGTGGTCATAATAAGAATCTTTAATCTTCCCTTTGAAATTTCACAAGCCACGCCTCTGCACTGTTCTTAACATTGTCTTCCAAGCTCCTACATAACATCCCTCAGAGGTCTTAACACCGAATGAACCTTCTAGCCCAAAGTTCCAAACTCCTTCCACAGTCCTCCCCAAAACATGGTCAGGTTGTCACAGGAATACCCCACTATAATGGTACCAATTTGTCTTAGTCAAGGTTTCTATTGCTGCACAAACATCATGACCAAGAAGCAAGTTGAGGAGGAAAGAGTTTATTCAGCTTATAGTTCCAAATTGCTGTTTATCACCAAAGGAGGTCAGGACTGGAACTCAAGCAGGTCAGGAAGCAGGAGCTGATACAGAGGCCATGGAGGGATGTTTCTTACTGGCTTGCTTCCCCTGGCTTGCTCAGCTTGCTCTCTTATAGAACCCAAGACCACCAGCCCAGGGATGGCACCACCCACAAGGGGCCCTCCCCTCTTAATCACTAATTGAGAAAATGCCCCACAGCTGGATCTCATGGAGACACTTCCCCAACTGAAGCTTCTTTCTCTGTGATAACTCCAGCCTGTATCAAGTTGACACACAAAACCAGCCAGCACACTTTCTTAAAGTGATTTTCTTCTGATTCTTGACTATCGGAGTTCTGTCATAGATTTTTAAACCAAGGTGAAGTCATCTCAGGATGATCACTTCCTAGTTTTTAGCTCGTCCTATGATGGTTCCTGACAGTACATGTTTCCCATACTTCTTCTCTTTTCCTTCAGGACATTTTTGTCTATTATAGATTGTTTTAATTTATATTTTTATTTTATTATTAATTTTAGATGCTTGTTTTTATTACAATGAGAGAGAAAAAGGATGTGAATTTGGGTGGGTAGAAACGGATGAGAGTTGATGGAGGGGAGACCATAACCAGAATATATTATATGAAAAAAATCTATTTTCAATTAAATATATAAAATAAAATAAGAAAAAATACCAGTCAATGAATAATAGTATATACAGGGACTAGGACATCACCTATTTTCTATTTTATTAATTAAGTGAATATTTATTGGAACCAATGTGTTGTACAATATGCCATTTTAGGATATACAAATCTAAAGAATGCTATTAGACACAAAAATTCCTACACCCATTCAGAAGACTATTGTGTCATCCAAGAAAACACATGTAAGAAAAACAGTCATATCAAAAGAGGTACCAATTTGAGTTCAATGCAGATATAAATCCTTTCAGTCTCACAACCAGAATTTGTAAGTAAGAAAGTAAGTAAGTAAATAAATCCATAGCGTAGACAAGTCTTGAAAGGGCTAGGGAAGGACTTCAGCAGCCATCACTGTTTCCAATGCCTAAGATGTTTTGCTGAACATGACCTGCCATTCTGCCTGTGCTGTCAAAATTGTCTCTCATCCACAAGATGGTAGTGGACCCAGGCTTTGTGCCTTGTGTGGGGCACTTTAATGATCTTCGTATATTCTAACCTCCATTCTTTAGATTACAAGGTGTAAAAGGGAGAAGATAGTAACTTTGCATTTGATGTGCAAATTAGAGATAGAAACATGTTAGAAAAGGGGGAACATTACTTTCCACTCTCCAGTCTATCTATACACTTAATACAGATTTTGTAGATTCGTTTTTCTTTTTCTGTTTTACAAATGGTTTACTTTGTAAATGCCTCATATTTTGTTTGTTTGTTTATTTATTTATTTATTTATTTATTTATTTATTTATTGTGTGTTGGGAGAACCTGCGTGCATATGCTATAGTATGTATATAGAAGCTAGAGTACAACTTGTAGAGAGTCCATTTTCTCCTTCTACCATTTGATTTTGAGAGAATGAACTCAAGTCAACAGGCTTTAGAGCAACTGCCTTTATCTGCTGAGACATCCTGCTGGTCAAAACTTTTCAAAGCCTCTACACTAAAATCTGTTTTGGAGATCATATGAAATCCTATTTCAAACTCAGCATAGGTCATTCAGTGGCAAACTTAGCAAATCATGTTTCTAGATAGATCTAATGGTTCAGATTTACAGAATCAGGAGTTCAGGAAGAATAGCATAACGACATCAATATCTGCTGAGATTAGAGGCTGAAGCTTCCAGAAGTCTTCCAGAAAGAATAATCCCCCTAGTGTCCCATATGTGGCGTCCTCCAAGAACCGTGTAATGGCAGCTAGTTCCTCAGTGTCGCAGTGGTGAGGGATAAGATATTAAAGAGGTAGAGTTAATGGGAAGTAGATGAGGCCATGGAACCCCTACATCTCGAGTAGATTAATGTCTCCCAGTAGAACCAGACTCCTTAATTTAAATGAAATGCTATTACAAAATGAGTAAACTCAGTATCTTCTCACTTTTTTTTCTGCCTTGCCAAAGAACATTTCTGTTCCTTCTCTAGATGCAACACATTTCCTTCCACTTCATTTCTATATTGTAATGTAACCAGGGAATCCTTACAAGAACTCTGTGCACCATGCCATTAAGAACTTGCAGACATCAGAATTGTAAACTATGAACTTTATATCATTTTTTCTTTAAAATAATTCAACTTTAGACATTTTGCCATCTAATTATTATCATAATTTTAAGTAAATTGATATGGGAAGACCCGACCTAGTGTGATTGGCAATATTTATTAAGCAGGGTATCTTTTACTATATTAGTTCAGAAATCAAGGTGTAGTGGCTAGTTTGGTATGTCAACTTAACACAGGCTGGAGTTATCATAGGAAAAGGAGCTTCACTTGGGGAAGTGCCTCTATGAGATCCAGCTGTGGGGCATTTTCTCAATTCGTGATCAAGTGAAGGAGGGCCCCTTGTGGGTGGTGCCATCTCTGGGCTGGTATTCTTGGGTTCTATAAGAGAGCAGGCTGAGAAAGCCAGGGGAAGCAAGCCAGTAAGGAACATCCCCCCATGGCTTCTGCATCAGCTCCTGCTTCCTGACCTGCTTGAGTTCCAGTCCTGACTTCCTTTGGTGATGAACAGCCGTGTGGAAGTGTAAGCTGAATAAACCCTTTCCTCCCCAACTTGCTTCTTGGTCATGATGTTTGTGCAGGAATAGAAACCTAAGACACAAGGTTTGAAAAAAGAGTAAGCAAGTAAGTGAGAATGCATGTATTCATTCTTCTTTGCCCTTCACAACAGTTGTGTTATTCGAAGTTTCATGAGAAACTTTCTGAAAATGAGAGACTATAACCTGGAAGTATGAGCTGAAATTAACCGTGTTCCCTTAAATTTGTTTTTTGTCATGGTATTCTTTCATAGTAAAAGAAGTAAAATTGGACCAATGTTTATTTGAAATTCATAAATCATCAAAAATTGATATAATTTATGATGTAATTTATTTTACCAAAATATACTTTAAATTATTGTTTAGATTTATATTTATTAAAGTCATATTGTCTTATATCACTTGCTAATGTGTGCATATACCTGCCATAATTTAAACTTGAACCAAAAGTTTTGAGTTTAATTAGTTCTCCATTTTTAAAATTAAGCTATCTGGCCGGGCGATGGTGGCACATGCAGGCTGATTTCTGAGTTCGAGGCCAGCCTGGTCTACAGAGTGAGTTCCAGGACAGCCAGGGCTATACAGAGAAACTCTGTCTCAAAAAAATAAAAAAAAAACCCAAATCAAAACAAAACCAAAAACAAACAAACAAACAAACAAAACACGCTATCTCTTAAAGTCAAAAAGGAGAACTTGAACCTGATATAATCCTACAGATGGGTCTACCTTTCTTACTTGAAAACTCAGATGTATTTTCAGTATGGGTAAATGATTACTTTTCTAGAAGATATAATAGGCAACATTGAAATGGTAAAATGGGATAAACTCATTAAATACATATATTGTACCTTTATTAGATATCATTTAATTTTTTCACTTGATTTTCACAGAAAAAATTCTATGTTGACATTCTACTAAATAGAAAAAACTAAAAAAATCTACTTCAGTACTAACTATAGACTGCAGTAGCAAAAGGATACATTATCTAGGTCATACAAGTAGATAATTTATTATAAACCAGTTTACTATAGAGGGCAACACATGACTTTTCTGAGCCATTGGATGGTTTTATCTGATTCATCTCCTAAGTGAACTTGACTCCTCTTAGCTCCTGAATATTATTGCCTCATTAGTCATAGTGAAAGATGAAAATTGCTAGAAATTACCTCTTAAACTCTAACTGTTCTAATTGAAAATATTTCTTAACCATATTAAGAAGACTTTTAAAAACATTTGCATTTAAAATTTCCCGACTAAATTCTCTATTTTGTAAAATCTTAAGTTTTCTTTTAGTATATAACTTTATGGTAGACTAACATGAAATAGAAAAAAGTTTTTATCATATATAGCAATTGTAAATTTTAGCATGAAATTTCCCTTTTTCTTTTTTTTTAGTTATTTTTATTTTCTATATTCTATGTTTACATTTCAAAGGCTTTCCCCTTTCCCAGTTCCCACCCACCATAGTTCCCATAGTTCTTCTCCCCCCCAACTATTCCCCAATCATTCCCCCTCCCCCCTCGGTTTCTTTACTAAACTGGATGCAATCTTTACATGCCCAGGGTCCTCTCCTTTCTTCTTCTTGGGAATCATTTGACTTGCTATTTGTGTCTTGAGTATTTAGGGCTTCTGGGCTCATTAATATCCACTTATCAGTGATTGCATTTCATGTGCATTCTTTTGTGATTGGGTTAGCTCACTCAGGATGATATTTTCCAGGTCTAACCATTTACCTACAAATTGCATGAATTCATTATTTTTAATTGCTGAGTAGTATTCCATTGTATAAATATACCACATTTTCTGTATCCATTCCTCCTTTGAGGGATATTTGGGCTCCTTCCAATTTCTGGCTATTATAAACAAGGCTGCTATAAACATAGTGGAGCATGTGTCTTTATTGCATGTAGGGGAATCCTCTGGGTATATGCCCAGGAGTGGTATGCCAGGGTCCTCTGGAAGTGCCATGCCCAATTTTCTGAGGAACCGCCAAACTGATTTCCAGAGTGGTTTTACCATTTTGCAATCCCACCAACAGTGGAGGAGTGTTCCTCTTTCTCCACATCCTCGCCAGCACTTGTTGTCTCTTGAGTTTTTAATCTTAGCCATTCTGACTGGTGTGAGGTGGAATCTCAGGGTTGTTTTGATTTGCATTTCCCTGATAACTAATGATGTTGAACATCTCTTAAGGTGTTTCTCGGCCATCCGAATTTCTTCTGGTGAAAATTCTTTGTTTAGCTCTGTGCCCCATTTTTGGATAGGGTTATTTGGTTCTTTGCGGTCTAACTTCTTGAGTTCTTTGTATATATTGGATATTAGCCCTCTGTCGGATGTGGGGTTGGTAAAGATCTTTTCCCACTTTGTTGGTTGCCGTTTTGTCCTTCTGACAGTGTCCTTTGCTTTGCAGAAACTTTGTAATTTTATGAGGTCCCATTTGTCGATTCTTGATCTTAGTGCGTACGCTATTGGTGTTCTGTTCAGGAACTTTTCCCCTGTGCCCAAGTCCTCCAGGGTCTTCCCAAGTTTCTTTTCTAATAGTTTCAGTGTGTCTGGTTTTATGTGGAGGTCCTTGATCCACTTGGAGTTGATCTTAGAGCAAAGAGATAAGAGTGGGTCAATTCGCATTCTTCTGCATGTTGACCTCCAGTTGAACCAGCACCATTTGTTGAAAAGGCTATCTTTATTCCATCAGATGGTTGTGGCTCCTTTATCAAAGATCAAGTGACCATAAGTCTGTGGGTTAATTTCAGGGTCTTCAATCCTGTTCCATTGATCTGTTTGCCTGTTGCTATACCAATACCATGCAGTTTTTAACACAATTGCTCTGTAGTACTGCTTGAAGTCAGGGATATTGATTCCCCCAGAAGTCCTTTTATTGTTGAGAATAGTTTTAGCTATCCTGGTTTTTTTGTTGCTCCAGATGAATTTGAGAATTGCTCTTTCTAGATCTATGAAGAATTGAGTTGGGATTTTGATGGGGATTGCATTGAATCTGTATATTGCTTTTGGCAAGATGGCCATTTTTACTATATTGATCCTGCCAATCCAGGAGCAAGAAATATTTTTCCATCTTCTGAGGTCTTCTTCGATTTCTTTCTTCAAGGACTTGAAGTTCCTGTTGTACAGATCTTTTGCTTGTTTGGTTAGAGTTACGCCAAGATACTTTATGTTGTTTGTGGCTATTGTGAAGGGTGTTATTTCCCTAATTTCTTTCTCAGCCTGCTTGTCCTTTGAGTACAAGAAGGCCACTGACTTGCTTGAGTTAATTTTATAACCTGCCACTTTGCTGAAGTTGTTTATCAGCTGTAGAAGTTCTCTGGTGGAGTTTTTTGGGTCGCTTAGGTAAACTATCATATCGTCTGCAAATAATGATAGTTTCACTTCTTCCTTTCCAATTTGTATCCCTTTGACTTCCTTATGTTGTCTAATTGCTCTTGCTAGAACTTCAAGTACTATATTGAAAAGATATGGAGAGAGAGGGCAGCCTTGTCTAGTCCCTGATTTTAGTGGGAATGCTTCAAGTTTCTCTCCATTTATTTTGATGTTGGCTACTGGTTTGCTGTAGATTGCTTTTACTATGTTTAGGTATGGGCCTTGAATTCCTGCTCTTTCCAAGACTTTTAGCATGAAAGGATGCTGAATTTTGTCGAATGCTTTTTCAGCATCTAATGAGATGACCATGTGGTTTTTTTCTTTCAGTTTGTTTATGTAGTGGATTACATTGATGGATTTCCGTATATTGAACCATCCCTGCATCCCTGGGATGAAGCCTACTTGATCATGGTGGATGATCGTTTTGATGTGCTCTTGGATTCGGTTAGCAAGAATTTTATTTAGTATTTTTGCATCTATATTCATAAGAGAAATTGGCCTGAAGTTCTCTTTCTTTGTTGGATCTTTTTGTGGTTTAGGTATTAGCGTAATTGTGGCTTCGAAGAATGAGTTGGGCAGTGTCCCTTCTGTCTCTATTTTGTGGAATAGTTTGGAGAGTATTGGTGTTAAGTCTTCTTTGAAGGTCTGGTAGAATTCTGCACTAAAACCATCTGGTCCCGTACTTTTTTTGGTTGGGAGGCTTTCTATAACCCCTTCTATTTCTTTAGGGGTTATGGGACTATTTAGCTGGTCTACTTGATGCTGATTTAATTTTGGTATTTGATATCTGTCTAGGAAATCGTCCATTTCCTCCAGATTCTCCAGTTGTTTTGAGTATAGACCTTTGTAGTAGGATCTGATGATCTTTTGAATTTCCTCAGTTTCTGTTGTTATGTCTCCCTTTTCATTTCTAATTTTGTTAATTTGTATACTGTCTCTGTGTCCTTTGGTTAGTCTGGCTAAGGGTTTATCTATCTTGTTGATTTTCTCAAAGAACCAGCTCCTGGTCTTGTTGATTCTTTGTATGGTTCTCTTTGTTTCTATTTGATTGATTTCAGCCCTGAGTTTGATGATTTCTTGTCTTCTACTCCTCCTGGGTGAATTAACTTGTTTTTCTTCCAGGGCTTTAAGGTGTGCCGTTAAGCTGCTAGTGTATGCTCTCTCCAGTTTCTTTTTGGATGCACTTAGAGCTATGAGTTTTCCTCTTAGCACTGCTTTCATTGTGTCCCATAGATTTGGGTAGGTTGTACCTTCATTTTCATTGAATTCTAAAAAGTCTTTGATTTCTTTTTTTATTTCTTCCTTGACCAAGGTGTCATTGAGTAGAGTATTGTTCAGTTTCCATGTGTATGTGGGCTTTCTGTTGTTTTTGTTGCTATTGAAGACCACTCTTACTCCATGGTGATCTGATAAGAGGCATGGGATTAGCTCGATCTTCTTGTATTTGTTGACATCTGTCTTGTGACCAATTATATGGTCTATTTTGGAGAAGGTACCATGCGGTGCTGAGAAAAAGGTATATTCTTTAGCTTTAGGATGAAATGTTCTATATATATCTGTTAAATCCAATTGGTCCAGAGTTTCAATTAGTTTCACTGTGTCCCTGTTTAGTTTCTGCTTTCCTGATCGGTCCATTGAGGAGAGTGGGGTGTTGAAGTCACCCACAATTATTGTGTTAGGTGTAATGTGTGCTTTAAGCTTTAGTAAGGTTTCTTTTACGAAGGAGGGTGCCCTTGCATTTGGAGCATAGATGTTCAGTATTGAGAGCTCTTCCTGGTGGATTTTCCCTTTGGCCAGCAAGAAGTGACCTTCTGAGTCTCTTTGGATGATTTTAGGTTGAAAGTCAATTTTATCTGATATTAGAATGGCTACTCCAGCTTGTTTCCTGAGACCATTTGCTTGTAAAATTGTCCTCCAGCCTTTTACTCTAAGGTAGTGTTTGTCTTTTACACTGAGATGTGTTTCCTGTATGCAGCAAAATGTAGGGTCCTGTTTCCGTATCCAGTCTGTTAATCTATGTCTTTTTATTGGGGAATTGAGTCCATTGACGTTAAGAGATATTAAGGAATAGTAATTATTACCTCCAGACATTTTTGAAATTATATTTATTTATCTTATTTATTTTTTATATTCGAGAGGTTATCTTCTTTTGGGTTTGATGAGAGGAGGTTTCTATCTTGCTTCTTCCCGGGTGTAGTTTCCGTCCTTGTCTTGGTGTTTTCCCCCTATTATCCTTTGTAGGGCTGGATTTGTGGAGAGATATCTTGCAAATTTGGTTTTGTCATGGAATACCTTGATGTCTCCATCAATGGCAATTGAGAGTTTTGCTGGGTAAAGTAGTTTTGGCTGAAGTTTGTGTTCTCTTAGAGTTTGCATGATATCTGCCCAGGATCTTCTAGCTTTCATGGTCTCAGGTGAGAAGTCTGGTGTTATTCTGATAGGTTTTCCTTTATATGTTACTTGGCCTTTTTCTCTTGCTGCCTTTAGTATTCTTTCTTTGTTTATTACATTTGGAGTTTTGATTATTATGTGACGGGATGTATTTCTGTTCTGGTCCAGTCTGTTTGGGGTTCTATAGGCTTCTTGTATATTCATGGGCATCTCTCTCCTTAGGTTGGGGAAGTTTTCTTCCATAATTTTATAGAAGATATTAGCTGGCCCTTTAACTTGTAAATCTTCACTCTCGTCTATACCTATAATCCTTAGGTTTGGTCTTCTCATAGTGTCTTGGATTTCCTGGATGTTTTGGGTTACCACCTTTTTGCATTTAGTATTTTCTTTGACTGTTGAATCAATGGTTCCTATGGTATCTTCGGCTTCTGAGATTCTGTCTTCTATCTCTTGTATTCTATTGTTGATACTTGCATCTATGGCCCCTGATTTCTTCCCCAGGTTTTCTATCTCCAATGTTGTCTCCCTCTGTGATTTCTTAGTTGTTTCTACTTCTGTTTTTAGTATCTGGATGGATGTGCTCAGATCTTTCGCTTGCTTGATTGTGTTTTCATGAATTTCTTTAATAGATTTTTGTGCTTCCTCTTTCATAGCTTCTACTTGTTGGCCCACGTTCTTCTGTAGTTCTTTAAGTGACTTTTGTCTTTCTTCCTTATTGTCTTCTTCTCTTTGATCCATCTTCTCCTGAATTTCTTGAAGTGATTTTTGTATTTGCCTCGTAAAGGCTTCTAACTTTTGATCCATGTTCTCCTCTATTTCTTTACGAGATTTTTCTAAGTGTTCAGCTACCAGCATCCTGACCAGTGATTTTATATCCAAGTCTTGTTTTTCTGGTGTTTTAGGGTATCCAGGGATTCCTGTTGTTGGAGAACTGGGTTCAGATGCTGTCATGTTGCCTTGATTTTTGTTAGTAACGTTCCTTCGTTTTCCTTTTGCCATCTGGTTATTTCTGGTTTTAGTTGGCCTTGTTGTCATTGGCTGGTGTTTGAATCTCCTGTGAGGCTGGGCTCACCTGTTGTTTCTCTATTGGTGAATATGTGTGACTGCTGCTTTAAGGGATCATAAGCTGGCTGCCACCCATGCGATTGTAGCCCCTGTTGGAGTCTGTCTACCTGGGCTTCTCCAGCTGTGTCCTAGTTGCAATATGGAGGCCCGTTGCTACCACTGGTCCAGGGGCCGGCGAGCTGGTTGCAGAATGCAGCCTCGGTGCTCGCCAGAGGGCACGGGAATGTCCCGCAGAGCCTGGGCCTTTCCAGCTGTGTCCTGGTTGCGATATAGAGGCTCGACGCTACACCGCTGGTCTAGGGGCCCGCGAGCTGGTTGCAGAACGCAGCCTAGGTGCTCACCAGAGGGCGGGGATATCCCACAGAGCCTGGGCCTTTCCAGCTGTGTCCTGGTTGCAATATGGAGGCCCGCCGCTACTGCTGGTCCAGGGGCCGGGCGAGCTGGTTGCAGAACGTAGCCTTGGTGCTCGCCAGAGGGCTCGGGGATGTCCCACAGAGCCTAGGCGGGACTCCGCCTGCTTGGCTCCGAGACCCTAGCAGATACCCCCGTGAGTGTAGCCCTGGAAGGGGTGTTTACCTGGGCCTTTCCAGCTGTGTCCTGGTTGCAATATGGAGGCCCGCCGCTACACAGCTGGTCTAGGGGCTGGCGAGCTGGTTGCAGAACGCAGCCTTGGTGCTCGCCAGCGAAATTTCCCTTATGTTGATAAAATTTATAGTATGCTGGTTACCTTATATTAGTGTTTTTAACAGAAATGGACTTACATCATTTTCCCAGTCCTTCCCCCCAACAAGTTCCTTCCTTGAAACAATCTAATGTCCTCAACTCTAAAGAGAATACCTTTTTTTAAACATATATTTGTTATATGTATATATGTACAAAATATAAATTATATTACATTATATTTTGTTATATATTATAAATTACATAATATATTATAAATTATATACATTCACATTTATAGATGCATATATGTGTATATATATATATATGTGTGTGTGTGTGTGTGTGTGTGTGTGTGTGTGTGCTTTTATTAGTGTGTATATGGCTTTAAGGCCAACAAATCTCCATTTGGTAACCTATAATGGGGCTAATCCATGGAAGAGGATTCTTATCCTTCTTCCAGTAGTCATTAGTTTCCTATAGTTCTAAGGGTAAGAAAAAGGGAAAATGTTTCCCCTTCCATATTAACATGTCCACTGATACTAATACTCCTCAAATCTAATTTATGCAACCATTTCTAGGAGAGACTGTTCAGAGAAGATTGCCTGGTACGCTGGCTTTTACAGTATTTATACCCTCTTTTCCATGTTTCCTGAGGTCACTTGAGTGGACCAAAAACCCAATTAGACTGCTGTAATTACAAACATGTAATTGTCACATCTTGCAACTTTATGAATATTTTGCCAAGTTGGTAATTGCTTTGGTTTATAAGTATTGCAGTTCACTGGGCCTGTATAATTGTTTCACTCATGCAGCAGCCAATACACTATTTTCTGATAATAATGCTAGACCACAGGAAAGAGACTTTAATGTCATTTTCTTTTTAAAAATTTTTAATTGGATATTTTCTTTATTTATACTTCAAATGTTATCCCCATTCCTGGTCCTCCTGTCCCCCCAAATTCCTATTCCATTCCCTCTCCCCTGCTTCTATGAAGGTGTTCAACCAACCAACCAGCCAATCCTGCCTTCCTACCTTCGAATTGCCATATACTGGGGGCATCAAGCCATAACAGGACCAAAGGGCCTCTACTCCCACTGACGCCCAACAAGGCCATCCTTTGCTACATATACAGTAGGAGCCATGGGTCCCTCCAGGTATACTCCTTGGTTGGTGTCTTAGTCCCTGGGAGCTCTGGATCGACTGGTTGATTGCTATTATTGTTCTTCCTATTGGGCTTCAAAGCCTTTCAGATCCTTCAGTCCTTTTTCTAACTCCTCCATTGAGGACCCCATTGGGAACTCCATGCTCAGTCCCATGGTTGGCCGCTAACATACACCTCTCTATCTGTGAAGCTCTGGCCGAGCCTCTCAGTAGAAATCTCTATCAGCCTCCTATCAGACAGCACTTCTTGGCATCCACAATAGTGTCTGGGTTTTATGACTGTATATGGGATGGAACCCCAGGTGGGGAAGTCTTTGAACAGCCTTTCTTTCAGTCACTGCTCTACACTTTGTCTCTGTCTTTGCTCCATGAATATTTTCTCCCCTTTCTTTGGTCTTCCTTCTTCTTGAGCTTCATGTGGTCTGTCAATTGTATCTTGGGTATTCTGATATTTTAGGCTAATATCCACTTATTAGTGAGTGAATACCATGTGTGTTCTTTTGTGACTGGGTTACCTCACTCAGGATTATATTTTCTAGTTCCATCCATTTGCCTAAGAATTTCATGAGTTAATTTTTTTTAATACCTGAATAGTACACCATTGTGTAAATGTGCCACATTTTCTGTATCCATTCCTCCATTGAGGGATATCTGGGTTCTTTCCAAGTTCTGGCAATTATAAATAAGGCTGCTATGAACATAGATGAATATGTGTCCTTGTTATACATTGTAGCATCTTTTGGATATATGCCCAGACATGGTATAGTTAGGTCCTCCTAGTATGTCCAGTTTTCTGAAGAACCACCAGACTGATTTAGGAGTGGTTATACAAGCTTGCAATCCTACTAACAATGGAGGAGTGTTCCTCTTTCTCCACATCCTCTCCAGCATCTGCTGTCACCTGAGTTTTTGATCTTAGCCATTCTCACTTGTGTAAAGTGAAATCTCAGAGTTTCAAATTGCATTTCCCTGGTGATTAAGGATGTTAAACATTTCTTTAGGTGCTTTTCAACTTTTTGATGTTCTCAGTTGAGAATTCTTTGTTTAGTACTGTACACCATTTTTAATAGGGTTATTTAATTTTGATTGAGTGGAGACTAATATGAAGAGATGTTTGTATATATTGACTATTCAGCCCTTTATTGAATGTAGGATGGTAAAGATCTTTTCCTAATTTGTTGGCTGCTATTTTGTCCTATTGTCAGTGTCCAATGGCTTACAAAAGCTTTGCAATTTAGTGAAATCCCATTTGTCAATTCTTGATATTAGAGCAAAAGCCACTGATGTTCTGTTCAGGAAGTTTTCCCCTGTGCACATGTATTTGAGGCTTTTTTCCCACTTTCTCTTCTATTAGTTTCAGTGTATCTGGTTTTATGTGAAGGTCCTTGACCCACTTGAGCTTTGTATAAGGAAATAAGAATGGGTCAATTTGCATTCTTCTACATACTGACCACCAGGTGAACCAGCACTATTTGCTGAAAATGCTGTATTTTTTCCACTGGCTGGTTTTAGCTTTTTTGTTAAAGATTAAGTGATCATAGGTGTGTGGATTCATTTCTGGGTCTTCAGTTCTATTCTATTGGTCAACCTGCCTGTCACTGTACCAATACTATCCAGTTTTTATCACTATTGCTCTGTAATAGAGCTTGAGGTCAGGGATGGTGATTCCTCTAGAAGTTATTTTGTTGTGAAGAATAGTTTTTGCTATCCTGGGTATATAGTTATTCCAAATGAATTTGAGCATTGCTCTTTCTAACGCTATGAAGAATTGAGTTGGAATTTTGGTGGGGAATGCCTTGAATCTGTAAATTGCTTCCAGCAAAATGTCCACTTTTACTATATTAGTCCTGCCAAACCAAGGGCATGGGAGATCTTTCCATTTTCTGAGATCATCTTCAATTTCTTTCTCTAGGAACTTAAAGTTCTTGTCATATAGATCTTTCTCATGCTTGGTTAGAGTCACCCCAAGGTATTTTATATTATTTGTGACTATTGTGAGGGGTGTCCTTTCCCAATTTTTTTTTCTCAGCCTATTTATCCCTTGAGTAGAAGAAGACTACTGATTTGTTTGAATTAAATTTATATCCAGACACTTTGCTGAAGTTGTTTATCAGACTTAGGAGTTCTCTGGTGGCATTTTTGGAGTCACTTAAATGTACAATCATATCATTTACAAATACTGATATGTTGACTTCTTCCTTTCCAATTTTTATCCCTTTGACCCCCTTTTGTTGTCTAACTGCTCTAGCTAAAATTTACTATATTGAATAGATAAGGAGAGACTGGGAAGCCTTGTCTACTCCTTGATTTCAGTGTGATTGCTTCAAGTTTCTCTACATTTAATTTGATGTTGGCTACTACTGGTTTGCTCTATATTGCTTTTACTATGTTTAGGTATGGGCCTTGAATTCCTGATCTTTCCAAGGCTTTTATCATGAAGGGATGTTGAATTTTGTCAAATGATTTTTCAGCATTTAATGAAATCATCATGTGGGTTTTTTTTCTTTGAACTTGTTTATATAGTGGATTACATTGTTAGATTTCCATATATTGAACCATCCCTGCATGCCTGGGATGAAGCCTACTTGATCTTAGTGAATGATGGTTTTGATATGTTCTTGGATTTGGTTTGTGAGAATTTTATTGAGTACTTTTGTATGATCTGAAGTTCTCTTTTTTGTTGGGTCTTTGTGTGGTTTAGGAATAAGCATAATTGTGGCTTCATAGAACAAATTACATAGTGTTCCTTCTGCTTCTATTTTGTAGAACAATTTGAAAAGTATTAGTATTAAGTCTTTCTTGAAGGTCTCATAAAATTCTGTACTAAGCCATCTGGTCCTGAGCTGTTTTTGGTTGGGAGACTTTAAATGACCTATCTTTATGGGAAATGGGACTGTTTAGATGACTTATCTGATCCTGATTTAACTTTGTTGTTTGGTATCTTTCTAGAAAATTATACATTTCATCCAGATTTTCCAATCTGACTTTTGTAGTAGGATCTGATGAATTTTTTTTAATTTCCTAGGTTTCTGTTTTTATGTCTCCCTTTTCATTTCTGATGTTATTAATTTGGATACTGTCTCTGTGCCCTCTGGTTAGTCTCGTGAAGGGTTTATATACCTTGGTTGATTTTCTCAAAGAACCAGTTCCTAGTTTGGTTGATTCTTTGTATAGAATCAAATTGCTTCTACTAGGTTGATTTCAAGCCCTGAGTTTGATTATTTCCTGCTGTTCTTTTGGGTATATTTGCTTCTTTTTGTTCTAGAGCTTTCAGATATGCCTTTAAACTGCTAGTTTATGACCTCTCTAGTTTCTTTCTGGAGGCACTCAGAACTGAGTTTTCCTCTTAGCACTGCTTTCATTGTGTCCCATAAGTTTGAGTATGTTGTGCCTTCATTTTCTTTGAATTCTAAAACATCTTTAATGTCTTTATTTCTTTCTTGACCAAGTTATCAATCAGAAGAGCATCTTCCATGTGTATGTAGGCTCTCTGTTATTTTTGTTGCTATTGAAGACCAGCCTTAGTCAGTGGTGATCTGATAGGATGCATGGGAATATTTCAATCTTCTTGTATCTCTTGAAGTCTGTTTTGTGATGAATTATATGGTCAATTTTGGAAAAGGTACTAAGAGATGCTGAGAAGGTATATTCATTTGTTTTAGGATAAAATGTTCTATAGATATCTGTTAAATTCATTTGGTTCATAACTTTTGTTAGTTTGACTGTGTCTCTGTTTAGTTTCTGTTTCCATGATCTGTCTGTTGCTTAGAGTGGGGTGTTGAAGTCCCCCAATATTATTGTATGAGGTGAAATGTGTGCTTTAGTAAAGTTTCTTTTATGAATATGGGTGCTCTTGTATTAGGAGGATAGATTTTCAGAACTGAGAGTTCATCTTGGTAGATTTTTCCTTTGAGGAGTACAACGTGTCCTTCCTTATCTTTTTTAATAACTGTTGGTTGAAAGTCAATTTTATTAAATATTAGAATGGTTACTCAGCTTGTTTGTTGGGACCATTTATTTGGAAAATATTTTTCTGGACTTTTACTCTGAGTTAGTGTCTGTCTTTGACACTGAGGTGTGTTTCTTGTATGCAACAAAATGGTGAGCCCTGTTTACGTCTCTAGTCTGGTAGTCTATGTCATTTTGTTGGGGAATTGAGTCCATTGAAGTTAAGAGATATTAAGGAAAAGTGATTGTTATTAGCAATCATTTTTATAACAGGATATAATAATAACTTTTATAACAATCACTGTTATAAACAGTGTTCCTGTTATTTTTGTTATTAGAAGTCGAATTATGTATGTGTGGCTATCTTCTTTTGAGTTTGTTAGATTACTTTCTTGATTTTTATCTCAGGTGTAGTTTCACTCCTTATGTAGGAGTGTTCCATCTGATATCCTTTGTAGAGCTGGATTTGTGGAAAGATATTGTGTAAGTTACATTTATCATGGAACATCTTAGTTTCTCTAACTATGGTAATTAAGAGCTTTGCTGGGTATAGTACCCTGGGCTGGCATTTGTGTTCTCTTAAAGTCTGTAGGACATCTGTCCAGGATCTCTGGCTTTTACAGTCTCTGGTGAGAAGTCTGGTACAATTCTGATATGTTTGCCTTCATATGTTACTTGACCTATTACCCTTACTGCTTTTAAAATTCTTTCTTTGTTTTGTGCATTTGGTGTTTGGTAATTATGTGACAGGGGGAATTTCTTCTCCAGTCTAGGTTATTCAGAGTTCTGTAGGCTTCTTGTATGTCCCTTTTTTTAGGTTAGGGAAGTTTTCTTCTAAAATTTTGTTGAAGATATTTACTGGCCCTTTAACTTAGAAAATTTCACTCTCTTCTATACCTATTATTCTTAGGTTTGGTCTTCTCAATGTGTTCTGGATTTCCTTGATGTTTTGTGTTAGGAGCTTTTTACTTTTTGCATTTTATTTGATTGTTTTATCAATGTTTTCTATGGTATCTTCTGCACCTGAGATTCTCTCTCCTATCTCTTGTTTTCTGTTGGTGGTGCTTGCATCTATGACTCCTGATCTTTTCCTTCTTTTTTTTTCTTTTTTCTTTTCTTTTTTATCACCAGGGTTGTCTCTCTTTGTGTTTTCTTTGTTGTTTCTATTTACATTTTTATATTCTGGGTGGTCTTGTTCAATTCCTTCTCCTGTTTGGTTTTGCTTTCCTCTAAATCTTTAAGAGATTTTTGTGTTTCTTCTTTAAGGGCTTCTACCTGTTTACCTGTGTTTTCCTAAAATTTTTTAGGGAAGTTATTTATGTTCTTTCTAATGTCCTCTATCATCATCATGAGAAGTGATTTTAGATCTGAATCTTGCTTTTTCAGTGTGATGGTATATCCAGGACTTGCTATGGTGAAAGAACTAGATTCTGATGATGCCAAGTAACCTTGGTTGCTGTTGCTTATGTTTTTGTGCTTGCCTCTTGCCATCTGCTTATCTCTAGTGCTACCTACTCTCCCTGTTTCTGACTGAAGTCTTTCCTTCCTGTAATTTTGGTAGTGTCAGAACTCCTCAGAGTCTAGCTGTCTCTTTGATCCTGTTATTCTGTGATCCAGTGATCCTGAGATCCTAGGTGTGACAGTGCTCCTGTGAGTCAAACAGCCTCTGGGATCTTGAAATCCTGGTGTGACCAAGCTCCTGAGATCCTATGATCCTGTGTGTTTTAGAGTGCCTGGGAGTTGAACGTCTTCTGGATGTTATGGGACTGTGTGAGGAGCTAGTGCAAAATGTCTGCTCAGGCCACAAGCTCAGACCAGAAAGAATTTGTGCTACTGGTTGGGCAGGGTTCCTGTGTTTCTGGATCCTGCTAGTCCCAGTTTCTTCTGGTGTTGTGTTGGTGCAGACATTGTGGGCCCCTCACCTATGATCCTGGGCATGATAGAGTGTCTGGGAGTAGAGCTTCTTCTGGGTGTTGTTAGACTGGGTGAGGAGCTAGAGTCCAAGGTCTGCTCAGAGAACAGGCTCATATTGGAAGCACGCCATTTTCAATTCTAGTCATCTGACTCACATACCCTAGTATGTGGTGGCTTTAGCAACAGAGGGTGGCCTCAACACTGTGAGGCAATAAAGAATACATTGGTAAAGTATATTGTTTTAGGAGTCCCTTGGACTACCCAGACCAACTCTTCTAAAGAAGATTTTTAAATCTTTACTGGGATTTTTGTAAGTATGTGGTTTGTATGGGAAGTATTGTTGACTTCCATGGCTTATGTTTCTTCAGAATTAATGCCAGTAACTGACAAATGGAACCTCATAAAACTAATGAAGCTTTTGTACAACTAGTAAAGCAGTTGAGTAAAAAAAAAATCAGAGAATGAAAATGAATATTTGTAGCTATGCATCAGACAAAGAAGTTCTACCAGTAATACACAAATAATACAAGAAATAAGTGTCAGCAAACAAATGATCACCTCCAAAACTGGGCTAAGGTAATAAACATGAAGTTTTCAATAGAAGGCATAAAAATGTCTAAGTAGTATCCAAAAGGTGTTCATTATCCTTAGTAATCAGAGAAATGTTAATTAAAACCTCTTTGGGGTTTACTCTGTCCCCAGTTTCAATGTCCACGTCAACAAAACAATGGGCAATAAATATTAACTAGGTTGTAGAGAAAGAGGAACAATTTGTGTGGGTGCAAATTTGTTCAGGAACTCTGGAAATCTGTATGGAGGATGCTCAAAAATCTAAAATCAAATCTTCAATATGAACCACTAATTGGCATATGCCTAAAGGTCTTGACACCCTACTCAAAAGATACTTGTTCAGCAATGATCATTGCCACCATATTTGCAATATCAGGAAATGGAAAAAAGCCTAATGTCCTTTAACTGATGAATGGAAGAGGATAATGTGGAACACAATAGAGTACTATACACAATGAAATATTATTCAGCTATAGAAAAGGAAAAATAATAAACTTTGCAATTAAGTAAATAGAGCTGGGAAGAACATATTTGAGAAATAATAGAGATCCACAAATACAAACTCCACATACTTTCATCTGTGATTCCTAGCTCCCAGTTCTTCAGACGTGGATGTACAACATGGAGTAATCCTAGTAACCACAAAAGGATAAATGGAGCATTGTTGGGGGGGTGGGAGGGTAATAGCCAGATACTGGTGATATGAAGAAGGAAATGAATTAACAAGTAGAGGTCTCAACTTGAAAAGTTAAAGGAAACATATATCGAAGGAGGAGGGAGTAAAAAAACATTAAGGTTCTTTGATAAAGCCTTAAATATTACTTTATATTTACCTAAGATTATTCAATGAATAAATAGATAGATTAATAATAGATAGATGAGATAAATTATAGATAGATAAATAGATGGATAGATAGTAGATATTAATTCGGTAGATAGGTGGATAGAGAAATTGGCAAATATAGACGTATGTATAATTGATTTTTAAGCAAGGAAAAATTATAAAAAGCAGTATTATCTTCTCTTGTAGTTGTGTTAAATTACAAATTAACAATTAATTTTAAAGCTTTCATTTTTATGAATAAAATGTTTTTAAAAATTTGCAGAAATAATGACTTTGTTATATTCTAATTGGCTAGGTATGTTCTCTACATTCTAAATAAATAAAATAATATAAAAATTTTTCAAGTCTTTGTACAACAAAAAAGAAAACCACACAAGTCATTAAATACTTTGGGGTTTGTTTGTTTTATCTCTCCCAGATAATGTTACAAATATAAAAGCTGAAATGCATTTACACTCCTAAGCATAATCTCCAACAGTCATGTAATCTCAGTTTATTTTGTTATGTAGGAAGTAGCTATGTTTCACATAGTAATAAAGACAAAAGAATTGACATTAATCATTAATCAATGTAACTATGCTTAATGCTGTCTTAAAATGTACAACAGTAAGCCGGGCGTGGTGGCACACGCCTGTATTCCCTGAACTTGGGAGGCAGAGGCAGGCGAATTTCTGAGTTCGAGGCCAGCCTGGTCTACAAAGTGAGTTCCAGGACAGCCAGGACTAGACAGAGAAACCCTGTCTCAGAAAAAAAAAGTACAACAGTGTACATACTTTGTGTAGTTGTGTACTTTTTTCTTAAATTCAGTTTTTACATATAAATTTTTCAAAGATTCTCTTTTAAGAACTTTGTGGTGAATTTTTCAGATCTTATGTACAATACTTTCTCAGTAACTGCAAATATCCCAGGCAGGAAAATGTTCCTTTTCCCTGTTCATGCAGTCATTTTAAGAAAGGCAAGATGTAAAAAAAAAAAAAAAAAAAAAAAAAACATTTTATAAACCATTGGTACAAGTTTGTAAATAGTCAGCTGCTAAGGATAGTTTCTTCCAGTCCTTATACTACCAGTTTCATATCTTTTAGTCATCTTTAATGATGCTAATTAATTGGTTAAGGCCTTTCTCTTGTTTCAAGTGCTGTTTGATTTCTCAATAGGTTTGCACAGCTCCAAAATGATTGTGCATCCTGATTTGGAACATAGCTCATTTAGTCGACCCCTGAACTAAATAATTGTATTTACTTTACCCTGAATAGTTTTCTAACTTAACCCACAACTGTTCTTCATCAGCATAGATAGTGTAGTAGCTACTCTTCCATTCAATTTATTTTGAATAGAACCTATAATGTTCTGTGAGAGAGATCCCAAAGTTTCTTCTTGCACTATTTTGGCCATAGTTGTAATTTGAATCTTTCATAGTTCAGTAATATCTTCGGATATAATATCTAATCTGGTTTGATGTTGCTTAGTCATCTGATTGTGAATCTTCAATCTTCAAAGTAACTCTTTGAAACTCATGCTTAGAATAGAATTAAGTTTTCAAAATCAGGGCTATTCATTTTGGTCTGTTTCCAAATAATAAGATCAAAACTAGCAGGTAAGATCTACAACAGCTATTTGATCTGAGCAAGAGACAAATTTATTCTGGTCATAAAAAGGGTCATTGTCAGCTGCTGCAGCTGTTGTCTGTCACTGAAACTCTTCTGAAGGTGCCATTTGGACAATGCTTAACAACATAATCACAACTTCTATCTGATCATCTGACAATGTCTTAATGTCCTCTACATAAGGGTCTGGTTTCCTGGAAAGCAATATTATCTTATACAATAAACAAGATAGATGACATTTACTGCTATTATAAACTATAGTACTATCCAAACTCCTTATACATTTTTCTCATAATACCAATATTTTAGAATCATTTTTGATGTTAAATATTTAAGGGGTTTTAAAATTTACAATAACTTCATTGTCAATCATACAAAACTCTTCGACATTCACAACACCCTTTGAAAATTTTTATTTTAAGGATTTTTTGATAGGTGTGTGTTTGAGTGAGTGAGTGTGCATGAGTGTGTGCATGTGGAGAAGAGAAGAGAAGAGAGGAGAGGAGAGGAGAGGAGAGGAGAGGAGAGGAGAGGAGAGGAGAGGAGAGGAGAGGAGAGGAGAGGAGAGGAGAGGACAGGAGAGGAGAGGACAGGAGAGGAGAGGAGAGGAGAGGAGGAGAGGAGAGGAGGGGAGGGGAGGGGAGGGGAGAGGAGAGGAGAGGAGAGGAGAGGAGAGGAGAGGAGAGGAGAGGAGAGGAGAGGAGAGGAGAGGAGAGGAGAGGAGAGAAGAGAGAAGAGAAGAGAGAAGAGAAGAGAGAAGAGAGAAGAGAAGAGAGAAGAGAAGAGAGAAAAGAGAGAAGAGAAGAGAGAAGAGAAGAGAGAAGAGAAGAGAGAAGAGAAGAGAGAAGAGAAGAGAGAAGAGAAGAGAGAGAGAAGAGAAGAGAGAGAGAGAGAAGAGAAGAGAGAAGAGAAGAGAGAAGAGAAGAGAGAAGAGAAGAGAGAAGAGAAGAGAGAAGAGAAGAGAGAAGAGAAGAGAAGAGAGAAGAGAAGAGAGAAGAGAAGAGAGAAGAGAAGAGAGAAGAGAAGAGAGAAGAGAGAAGAGAAGAGAGAAGAGAAGAGAGAAGAGAAGAGAGAAGAGAAGAGAGAAGAGAAGAGAGAAGAGAAGAGAGAAGAGAAGAGAGAAGAGAAGAGAGAAGAGAAGAGAGAAGAGAAGAGAGAAGAGAAGAGAGAAGAGAAGAGAGAAGAGAAGAGAGAAGAGAAGAGAGAAGAGAAGAGAAGAGAAGAGAAGAGAAGAGAAGAGAAGAGAAGAGAAGAGAAGAGAAGAGAAGAGAAGAGAAGAGAAGAGAAGAGAAGAGGATATCAGGTGTTTCCTTCTATCACTCTGCCTATTCTGAGCCAGGGTATTTCTCTGATCCTGAGTCTACCTTGGGCTCTGCATTCTGGAAGACAGCAAGCCCCATTGGTTTTCTTGTACCCTACCACAATCGACCTGCATTACAGGTGTATGCAGGATATCTGGCTTTTTACAAGGATTCTGAGTAACAAATGCCAGTCCTTGTGAAAATGTACTAAGTGTTCTTACAATCAGTACTAAGTAGACTCAGTAACACACACACACACACACACACACACACACACACACACACACCATGAACATACACTTTTGTTTTCTCTAGGCTAGACAACAATAAAACCTTAAAACAATAAAAACAATAAAACACAAAATTTAAAAAATAGACTGATTATATGGTGGATCTCCTCTCATTACATTGGTTTAAATGAAAATTGATAGGAGAGAAAGAAGCTGAGTGTTTGGAAATATATTGAAAGTAAGCAAACCACTCTTGCTTTCCAATGGATCAAAGAAATATAAATAAAATGGGAAAATGTTTTAAACAACCTAAATCAAAATAGTTTATGGGATTTAAAAATATAACAGGATAAATGACTGGCAAAATTAATAAAACTAAAGATACAAAGATTCTAAAAAGACAGTATATTAAAAAGTAATTTTTATTCCCATCTACCTAGCAATGTACTAAAGGTTCTGTGTAACAATTTTGAAAGTATAGTCTCTTTGAAGACACAAAAAGGATTGATTTTAGAAGAATGTGTTGGAACTCTTGACTTCAGTATTCTAGCACTTGTGTTGTTCACACCTAAAACATTTTTTTTTTTTTTTTGGTTTTTCGAGACAGGGGTTCTCTGTGTAGCTCTGGCTGTCCTGGAACTCACTCTGTAGACCAGGCTGACTTTGAACTCAGAAATCCGCCTGCCTCTGCCTCCCAAGTGCTGGGATTAAAGGCGTGCACCACCACCACCCAGCCTAAAACTTTATTGTTACCAAATTATCGAAAAATTATCTAGCTGAACCCCATCAATGCATAGAACCATCAGAAATAATGATCTGGTGTCAAAGTTTGGAATGACTAATTGCATGGCAATAGCTTACTCATGATTTATTTGACTATATATTGCCCTAGTATAACAATAATACCCTTTGTTTTTACTGCTAAGGTAGGAATATATATTGTCTGAATATATCAATAGTATGTTTAATTTTTAGTGCCAGATACATAGAAAAATAATTTACTTTAATGGAGTACCAGCTAGGCCAATTTATGTTAAGACCGAAAATGAATGCTTCACCTATATGCCTAATAGAGGTCATCATCACAGTAATTACCAATCTAAAAAATGCTAATTATCTCACAAAAAAAGGACCAAACATCCTGCTAAAAATATATACTTGGCCGATAGTTTTAACCATGTTCAGCTTAAATAATATTGTTACCTCATGAAATGACATTATACAAACATAATAAATTTTCTTTTTAGCATATGTCTTGCTGAGAAGTCTGACTTTAATATAAATCAATGTTAAAAATAATATCACAAAGACAAAGAAATGGAATTCTTAATTACACATCAATTTTACTCTATAAATAGAAAACATCCAAGGACATTTCATCACTGTATTGGTACTAAATTGGCATTCAACTTCAGATGAATTTAGTTTAATGGCAATGTGATTTGTGCCACTCTATTTTATATTTGTATAATCTAATAATACATTTTAAGCAAAAGAGAAATCTTAGAAAAATCACATCCATTTATCTCTACAATGATTTGATTTATAAATGTAATGTGACAATTCACACTAATATATTCAAATAATGCTTGATACACATTTCAAAACATGTGCCTGGTGTGTCTAGTAAAGCATTGTTTGAATAAACAACTTAAGTTTCAGTATTTTAAACTTGTCAACATAAAGACAATTATTTTCAATTACTTTATGTAGCTTTGCTTCATGTCTGTGTAAATGAAAAATAATATGTGTATACAGGCACCTTGTTAAAAATAACATATACTAAGATTTTCTTTTATTTGTGTGTGGGTTTCTTTTGGAACGATTATTTGTTTGTTTAAACAGGATCTCTGTATAGCAATCAGGCATGAAAACTGGAAGAGCAGACAATGACCTTGAACTTCTGATCCTCTGGCTTTTACTTCCTAAGGAGATTATAGGAATGCATCAAAATTTATAAAGTACTTGACATAGAATTTGAGGCTTCCAGCATAAATAAGCCAATTACTGATATTATTTAAAAAATAGCTTTACTTGCTATGGAAACAAATCCTTCACTTATGTACTTGTGCTACCTTGGTTGGAACTGGAAAATATCATCCTAAGTGAGCTATCCCCATCACAAAAGAATACACATGAAATGCAATCACTGATAAGTGGATATTAATTAGCCCAGAAGCTCTGAATACTCAAAACACAATTAGCTAACCATATGATTCCCAAGAAGAAGGGAGGAAAGGGCCCTGGTCCTGAAAAGACTTGATCTAGTATCATAGAGGAGTACCAGAACAGAGAAATGGGAGGGGGGTGATTGGGGAATGGGAGGAGGGAAGAGGACTTATTGGACATATGGTGAAGGGGGAACTGGGAAAGGGGAAAGCATTTGGAATGTAAACTAGGAATACAGAAAATTAAAAAAAGTGTAATAATAAAAAAGTTGAGTTTTATGTACCTTATAATCAGAGTTAATAATTTAATAATATGTATCATGAGGATGAGCAAAACCAGGTGAGATTTACAATATGAATCAACATATTTTGGTGTCTAACATCTATCTGAATGCTTCAAATTTGTATCATATTTAGATATTTGCATTCTATTAATATATAATAATATTACTTGCTTTACAATTATATATGTTAGTAAGTGAGCTAGAAAAAAGTTTGTTAAACAACCACAGAAAAATGTTTTTTAAAGTAAAGTGCTACATCATTATATATTAAAAAATGATATCTATTTTATAAATGTTAATAGTTTAGAAAATCTTCTGGAATACTTCAGAAGAGTAAATAAATCATTTTATTCTAAAATGTTATATACAAGGTATATAATTTCCTGGAAGATTACTATATCAAGAAAAACTGAAGACCTTTGAATTTACAAGGATTTGATATATTAATAATGGGGAAATTTTCTCACCTATTAGAGTTCATTGTACTTTTTTCATTTTAATGAATATAAAAATAATATAAATATAAATCCACACATTGTCCTACAACATAGCACCTCAATGTTACTAAGCACTCCACTCAGTACTCAGCATGTTTTGTGTTTCTAACTACTTTTTAATTTAATTATTTTACTTATTTACATCACAAATGATGCCCTCTCTCTCAGTTCCTCTTCCCAGAGTTCTTCATCCCATCCCCTGTCCCCTTCACCTCTGAGAGGGTGCTCCCATGCCCCTCCCCTGGGAATTTTCCTTCCCTGAGACTTCAAGTCTTTGCAGGATTTGGCTGATCCTCTCCCACTGAGGCCACACAAGGCAGTCCTCTGCTACATAACTTCTGGGGCCTCAGACCAGCCAGTGTATGCTCTTTGGTTGGTGGCTTAGTCTCTGAGAGCTCTCAGGGGTCTGGGTTAATTGATACTGTTGGTCTTCCTATGGGATTGCAATCCCCTTTCAGCTCCTTCAACCCTTCTCCCAACTTTCCATAGGAGTCTCTGATCTCAGTTCAATGGTTAGCTGTAAATATCTTCATTTGTCTCAGTCAGCTGCTAATAGGATATCTCAGAAGACAGCCATGCTAAGCTCCAATCTGCAGGTACAACATAGCATCAGTAATAGTATCAGGGTTTGGTGCCTACCCAACAATCCTAAATTGTTGCAGTGACTGAAAGCTCTTTCTGTCAGTCTCTGCTCCATTTTTAAAAATTATTATTAAGCTTTATTAGTAATCTGTCATTTAATATTCTATCACATGTTGAAAAAGTGTTCTAAAGCTAATGAAGTAAGTTCTTCTATGGGACCACTCTTTAAAATAGCTCATTTTAGAAGAGAAGTCAAATAGGATATTTTCATAAAATTCAGTTTGAAAGTACATGTTTTCAAGATCGGAGTATATTACTTTCTAAACAAAAATATTGCATTTATATTTTCTATAAGCCTATATTTATGAGTTTAGAATTATTTCTTTTTTTTTAAATTTCTATCTCCTTTGTTTACATTCCATAGGCTTTCCCCTTTCCCAGTCCCCCCCCCTCACAATATGTCTGCTCCATTTTTTTGTTTTGTTTCTGTGTTTGTTTTTTAGACAGAAACAATTCTGGGTCAAAAATTCTGAAGGTCAGTTGGTGACCTCATCCCTCCACTGGGGGCCCTGTCTATCTACTGAAGGTGGTCTCTTCAGGTTCTATCTCCCCACTATTGTGCATTTTGACTGTTACCCACTTTGAGTCCTGGGAGTGTCTCCCATCCCAGGGTCTCTGGGACTTTCTAGAGGTTCCCCCCAACCACCACCCCAGCAGCTGCATATTTCCATTCATTCTCCTGGCCCTCTGGGCATCTCTCCTGTCTTCCCCATACCTGATCCTGCCCCCTCTTTTCCTTCTCCCCTTTCCCTCTCCCACCTAGTTCCCTCCATCCCTCTGCTTTTCATGATTATTTTGTTCCCTTTTTCTCAGCAGGAGTAAAGCATCCTCATTTGGACCTTTCTTCTTGTTAAACTTCTTACAGTCTTTGGGTTGGATGAGTGGTAATCAGTACTTTTTGTCCAATATCCACTTATCAGTGAGTAGATACTATGCATATGCTTTGAGTCTGGGTTGTCTTAATAAGGATGGTATTTTTTTTAGCTCCATTCATTTACCTGAAAAATTCATGATGTCCTCATTTTTAATAGCGACATAGGAGGTCTGCCCTAACCAGAAATAGCACTGCCTGCTTCCCTGGTGGCCTGCTCTAATCCAGGTCACACAGCTATGCCTGCCTCCAAGGAGGCCGGCATCACGTTATGCAAGATAACTAGATTGCAAAAAGCAGCTACAAGAAGCCAAAGTAACCTGGCACTATCGAAACCCATTTCTCCTACTTAGCAAGCCCTGGATAACCTAACATACCCAAAGAGCAAGATTATGTTCGAAAATCCTATCTTATGATGATGATGATAGAGGGCTTTTTTTCTACATTCTTTGTTTACATTCCAAATGATTTCCCCTTTCCCCTTTCCTGGTTCTCCCCTCCCCATAAGTCTTATAAGCCCTTTTCCCTCTGCTCATTCCCCAATCAACCCCTCCCACTTCTCTGTCCTGGTAATCCCCTACATTGCTGCATCAAGCCTTTCCAGGACCAGGGCCCTTTCCTTCTTTCTTCTTGGGAATCATTTGATATGTGAATTGTGTCTTGGATATTCAGAGCTTCTGGGCTAATATCCACTTATCAGTGACTGCATTCCATGTGTGTTCTTTTGTGATTGGGTTACCTCACTTAGGATGATATTTTCCAGTTCCAATCATTTGCCTAAGAATTTCATGAATTCATTGTTTTTAATTGCTGTGTAGTATTCCATTGTGTAAATATACCACATTTTCTGTATCCATTTCTCCATTGAGGGACATCTGGGTTCTTTCCAACTTCTGGCTACTATAAATAAGGCTGCTATGAACATAGTGGAGCATGTGTCCTTATTGCATGCTGAGGAATCCTCTCGGTATATGCCCAGGAGTGGTATAGCAGGGCCCTTTGGAAGTGTCATGCCCAGTTTTCTGAGGAACTGCCAGACTGATTTCCAGAGTGGTTGTACCAGCTTGCAATCCCACCAGCAGTGGAGGAGTGTTCCTCTTTCTTCATACCCTTGCCAACACCTGCTGTCTCCTGAATTTTTAATCTTAGCCATTCTGACTGGTGTGAAGTGAAATATCAGAGTTGTTTTGATTTGCATTTCTATGTTGTAGTGATTTGCATGACTAATAATGTTGAACATTTCTTAAGGTGCTTCTCAGTCAATGCAATCCACATCAAAATCCCAACTCAGTTCTTTATATTGTTAGAAAGAGCAATTCTCAAATTCATCTCGAATAACAAAAAACCCAGGATAGCTCAAACTATTCTCAACAGTAAAAGAATTTCTGGGGGAATCTGTATCCCGGACCTCATGCAGTACTACAGAGCAATAGTGTTAAAAACTGCATGGTATTTTTACAGTGACAGGCAGGTATATCATTGGAATAGAATTGAAGACCCAGAAACGAACCCACACACCTATGGTCACTTGATCTTCGACAAAGCAGCTAAAGCCATCCAGTAGAAAAAAGATAGCCTTTTCAACAAATGGTGCTGGTTCAACTGAAGGTCAGCATGCAGAAGAATGCAAATCAATCCATTCTTATTTCCTTGTACAAAGCTCAACTCCAAGTGGATCGAGGACCTCCACATAAAACCAGACACATTGAAACTAATAGAGAAGAAACTGGGGAAGACCCTTGAGGACATGGGCACAGTGGAAAAGTTCCTGAACAGAATACCAATAGCTTATGCTCTAAGATCAAGAATTGACAAATGGGACCTTATAAAATTACAAAGTTTCTGTAAGGTAAAGACCACTGTCAAAAGGACAAAATGGCAACCAATAAATTGGGAAAAGATCTTCACCAACCCTACATCTGACAGAGGGCTAATATCCAATATATACAAAGAACTCAAGAAGTTAGACCCCAGAGAGCCAAATAACCCTATTATAAATGGGCTACAGAGCTAAACAGAGAATTTTCACCTGAAGAATTTTGAATGGCTGACAGAGGTTTTTAAGGATAATCCCCTTAAAGAAATACAGGAATATACAAGCAAATGGGTAGAAACCCTTAGAGAGAATTTAAAAAACATTAAATTAACATTTTATAGAGGGCAAGAAGGCTTTGTACACAGAGATAAGCAATTGAGAAGCCAGGAATGTTAAACACACAGCTTATTTCTTCAGTGGGATGAGGTATCCTAGCTGCACTTCATGGAATGCCAGGAGTGGTATACTTTCACAACTTGGTCATTTTTTGCTACCTGATGAGACTTGCTCTGCCTGCATTTCCAAGAATTTTTAAACCATAAAACACATTCTTAGGAGTGATGTCACTAGTGTTTTACAATAGTCTGGGTAACTTCTGAGTTATTTTAGGGCCATGAAAAACCTGGCACCCACAGGCATTTGGTTTACCTCAACAAGCAACCATCTTGTGTATAAATCTATATGTACTTGGCAAATATCTTCTATGTAAACATGTCTAAAATTGCTGTGTGTTTATGGGTGAGTTTAGTTGCTGGAACATTTTCATTTTCCAAAATTATGCTTTGCTAAAATATGGCTAAAGTACAATGATACGGGACAGATTCTAGAAGTCCTGGTTCAATGCCAGTTACAATAAAATCATCAGACTGAGCTGACTTTCATTCTTATCTCACTCTGGTGGTTTTTCCCTGCCTACTGTAAAGTCTACAAAGGAATCACCATATGTTTTATGTATTGGGGTATTTTGCTTACATGTGACTGTGTACCACATGTGTGCCTGATGCGCTTAGAGGCCAGAAGGAGGTGATGTGTTCACTTGAAATTTGAACAGGTGATTACTGCCATGTAGGTAGTCTGCTCCTCTGCAAAAGCAACAAGAGTTTTTAAGTGCTGAGCCAACTCTCCAACCCCAGGAGGAGTCTTCCTCCTCACAGTATTTTGAAGCTGGTTGACCCACCCTAAATATGGACCATACGTCTTGGTGGCAGTCTACAAAAAAAGAAGGCAAGTGCTTTTTGCTTGTATACTCTCATTCTAGCTGGAAAGCTTATATGTCCTGTTGCCGAGGCACTCCTTGGCATGTACTGGAACCAATTTTTTGGGTCTCCAGTGTGAACTGAGGATTAAAGATCCCCCTGGAAACTTCTTGGAGTTTGTCATTGGTCTGTATTAATGGAGGCATCCAGTCTTGTGGACTGAACCACTACTGGATTCTCTGCCTTTCTATTGTGATAGTTAATGTAGAACTACGCAGACTGTTGCCTATGAAATAGTCTAATAAATCCAACTTTAATATTTATGTTCTTTTGATCAGTTCTGTTCCTAAGAGAACCATGACTAAAATAATGCTTCAGCACATCTGCTCAGTACTACTTGGGTTTGCAGGTTTCCCCCTTTATGTTTCTCTCCACCTTCTAAAAAATGTGTTGGAAGTTGAAAATTGTGTAGAAAAACCTTCAAAGTGTTCTTTGACTTAGTTTAGATTCATCATCTATGGAATTAAATCTCCTTTCCTCAAACATCTTTTCATGCTGAATTTGCTTCTAAATCAAAAGAAGCAGTTTTTGAAATATTTTCTTCGAAATGCTTTATCTTTGCTGTTATATCACCAAAACCAAACTTCTAACTGAAAACAAAAACAAAAATTTTTTAACATAATTCCATTATATTTTTAATGAAACTCCTATGTAAAACTAATGCAAAACCTGTGTAGAACCAATGCAAAACCTCTATGTAAAACTAATGGCAATCTTCTTTGTGCCTTGTTGAATTAATTATCTAATCCTTTGTTATTAAATGTTATATTCAAAAATAGCACTGACTTTACACATTACAAAGATAAATGAAACTTGAAAAATATCCTGGGATATCTTTTAACTTCTATCAAACAAACAAAAAGGAAAACTAAGAATGATTTCTAGTGGGGAATTCTGAATTCTTGAAAATGGTAGGTGAGAAGCTGTTATTATGGATCAAGGTGAATAGAAGCATCAGAATAGTAAGGAATAGAATCTGCACCAAAGAGGAAAAGTGGCTGTGAACCCTGGAAATGGCAAAATAGTGATAATACAGCTAACCAGCATAGACGGTCAATATGTGATCTCAGTATAAGGAATTTAGTAACCAGCAACTAGCCTTGTAAATCCCCTGGAAATAATGAAGAGAATCTAATGACGTTTGGATCTCTACCATTTTGCTACCAGACTATGGAGACTATGGGCTCAATAAAATTGAAATTTCCCCAGGAATGTATTGATAGTAGAAACAAAAACCTGAGGCCCTCTTACAAACAAGTGTGAAGGCTTGTCTTATGCAACAATTTCACACAGTTTTGACAGATTGTCAGAGTACCATCTACCAAACACTGGGGATGAATCAATAATGAAGAATGGGATATAACTTGACCAGAAATGTTTAGCTGTGTCTATTACTTACCCTCTATTTAACTGATACTTCATGTTAGGAATGTGCAGATAGACTTGGGAGATGGTCTCAGCAAGCTAACTCCAGTTGTGATGCACCCAATGTAACAAGAGTAGCAACATAAGACAAACTGATCTAATATCCACTTAGTTGTAAGTGCATACCATGTGTATTATTTGGTGATTGGATTACTTCACTCAGGATGATATTTTCTAGTTCCATCCATTTGCCTAAGAATTTCATTAAGTCATTGTTTTTAATAGCTGAGTAGTTCTCCATTGTGTAAATGTACCACATTTTTTTGTATTCCTCTGTTGAGGGATATCTGGGTACTTTCCAGCTTCTGGCTATTATAAATAAGGCTGCTATGAATGTAGTGGAGGATGTGTCCTTTTTACATGTTGGAGCATCTTCTGGGTATGTGCCCACGAATGGATATTAGCCCAGAAGCTTGGAATACCCAAGATAAAATTCACAGACCACATGAAGCTCAAGAAGATGGAAGAACAAAGTGTGGATACTTTCGTCCTTCTTAGAAGGGGGATCCAAATACACATGACTCACAGCCAACCAATGGACTGAGCATAGAGTATCCAATGGAGGAGCTAAATAAAGGACTCAAGGAGCTGAAGAGGTTTGCAGCCCCATACGAGGCACAGTAATATGTACCAACCAGTACTACCAAAGCTCCCAGATACTAAACCACCATCCAAAGAGTACACATAGAGAGACCCATGGCTCCAGCTACATATGTAGCAGAGGATGGCTTTTTCAGATATCAATCAGAGGAGAGACCATTGGTCCTGTGAAGGCTCGATGCCCCAGTGTAGGGGAATGCCAGGTCAGGAAAGTGTGGGGGGCTGGTATACAGGGGGAGGTGGATAGGATAGGGGATTTTTGGAGGGGTAACAAGGAAAGAGGATACCATTTGAAATGTAAATAAAGCAAATATCTAAAAAAATATATAATAATTAAAAAAAAGACAAACTGGTATCCTCTAAAAGTAACAATCATAAGGTAACAACTACCAATGTCATTGTTAGATAAGAAGCCAGACAAAAAGTTCAGTAGTGTTTATACATTGAAAATCATAAGAACAGCAGTTTTATAAATATATAAACAGAAGAATGAAGGTCAATAATCAATATGAAAATAGAATTCATCAAAAAAAATACAGAATCTAAAACAGCCAAACAGAAGTAACACCGAAAATGAAAACTTAAATGACAAAATATAATCCCAAGCAGAAGAAACAATTGTATGGATATCACAACTGCAGGTTAAGGTATAGGAATTATATCATCCAGCAAAAATCAATGACAAAGTATGATATATGAGATCTGTGAGGAAATTATTAAAACACAAAAGTATACAAATTATGAGCATAGTAAGAAAAAATTCACAATGCAAATAGTAGACAATATTTTCAACAAAAATCATGGAAGAAAAATGTTAAAATCTAGAGTTAAGGATGCCCAGTTAGCTGGAAGAGAGCTACAGAAAGGTTGAAGAGATGGCTCTGTGGTTGACAGCAAGTATTGCTCTTGAAAAACATCAAGTTTTAATCCTAATACCTATGTATGAAGTCAGAACTACTTGTAATCCAGCTTCTGAAGATCTTTAATCTAATGTCCACTTCTGTCCTTTACACTAACTGCACATAAATGATGAGCATTCTTACATACATGAACACTTATGTATATAAGATACAAATAAACTAAATCTTATTGAAGTAATTTTAATAAAACATATTGTTTGGTTTATGCAAAAATGTAGAAAATGTAATGTAGTGGCTATTCCTGGTTGTCAACTTGACTATATCTGGAATGAACTACAGTCTAGAATTGGAAGGCTCACCTATGATCCTAATCTGGAGGCTCAGAGATAAAAGTTTCTGACCTGGAACTTGGCATGGAGATCTTGAATCATAGTGGCTATGAATTCCAGTTCAAGATCATCTGGGATTAAAGACATAGAGACACATACCTTTAATCTGGGGCACACCCTCTACTGGAGACCTACAGCGTTTAATCTGGGCTACACCCTTTGCTGGAGACATATGTAAGGACATTGGAAGAAGGAAGACTTATTCTTCCTTGCCAGCTTGCCTCATGGGACTGAGAAACCGCTAGATCCTTGGACTTCCATCCACAGCTGATGCTGACCATTGTTGGGGAGTTGGACTACAGACTGTAAGTCATCAACAAATTCCCTAACTACATAGAGACTGTCCATAAGTTCTGTGACTCTAAAGAACCCAGACTAATACATGTAATCATTATTTCTCATTCTCTGAAAGCTAAAAATGTGGGTATAATAGTAATTATATAATATATAATAAAATTCTTGTGTGTAAGGACCACTTTTAACATCACCTTGAGAAATTAATGGACTAGAGAAATCAGTGATGTCAGTTCTTTGCACAAATGAAAGTGATAGAAATAGTTTGAATTCATATATCTGTTACTTTGAATGAGATTTCTAAAATCTTAAAAATGAAAATACATTGTTCCCATTCTGAGTTATACATTTAAGAATTCGATACTTGAAGTAAGGACTTTCTAATATATTTTACAAGACCTGTTTATATTTGTCATTTAAGAAAAGAAATACCAGCCGATTTATATTATAATATAAATTGAATGTTATGCCCAAGTTTAATAAGAAAATCCAAAATAATATTATTTTATTATTTAAAGTATTACATTCCCATTGCAGTGTTTGCTAAGTAAAAATGTGGCTGCCATGCCGTCTATGTGTTCCACAGAATATGTCCTTCATTTCTAATTCTTCAGAGTCACATTTTCTCACCTTTATTCAATAGGGAAAAGAAAAATTCAGTCCTCTCCAGTAATGATATTTGTTTGCTGATCCAAAAATAGTTTTAACATTTATCTCATAAAGGACAAGAACAACTGAAAGTTATAGAGTGGCAACATTCCCCACACCACATAGCTTCTTTCTACAGGCCAAACAACAGGGAAATAAAGTTAAATTTTGAAGAGAGGTTTACTTGAAAAAAAGTCTATTAACCAAGGAAATACCCTACATAAACCACCATAACTTTTCTAAATGAGAAACAACATTTATATAACATTTTTGAAAAATAAAAATATAGAATACAAAAGGCTACTAATTGCCAAATAATTGTTTTCATTTAAATGTTTACTTATGCAAAGATTGTAGATTCACTGAAATGACATATAAAGTCTATGTACAAATTTTTCAAAAATTATACTACAATTCTATAGACAGAATTTCAGCCTTAATATAGCCAAAATCTATAATATATCTATTGATGACCTCATCAAGAACCCTTATTGTATGAGTGGCTTTTGTATCACTGTGAGCAACTGATGAGACAAAGGTCAATTTAGTCTCAGCTCACTGTAGCGGGGAGAACTTTGAGGACTAGAGCTCAGCAGTTGGTGAACTCAGGCAGAAGATGCAGGAAAGGGAATGAATAAACTCAGGAATAATAAACACCCAAAACCTCACCCCTAGTGATCCCTGACCTCAGTTAGGCCTTTCCATTAAAGTCTTCATAGTTTGCCTCAATGTATCTAATTGGGAATTAACTGTTAAAATTCTGAACCTCTAGGAGAAATTTCCAATCAAAATAATAACACTCATGTTGCTTTTTACAGCCACATGTTCCTCTCCTTCCTAATCATCTGGAAATTAGTAGCCTTTTAAAAATTCTATACTATAAATTTTTATCTCTTAAGAGCATGATATAAGCCGGGCGGTGGTGGCGCACGCCTGTAATCCCAGCACTTGGGAGGCAGAGGCAGGTGGATTTCTGAGTTCGAGGCCAGCCTGGTCTACAGAGTGAGTTCCAGGACAGCCAGAGCTACACAGAGAAACCCTGTCTCAAAAAAAAAAAACCAAAAAAAAAAAAAAAGAGCATGATATAAATGTAGTTTCTCACCATAACTTAATAGTTAACTACTTTTTGCTCCTAAGTAATATTCTGTTCTATGTATGTAGCTGTTTCTTTAACAATTTACTTATAAAAAACAATCTGGTATAAGAAGTTTGGGAATAGTGCTAGTAACAGTAATTTAAACATCTGTGTACATGATTTGTGTGACCATCATCCTTTCTCTAATAACATTGCCAAATTTGCAGTTGCTAGATCACAGGATAGTAGCATTATTAGTTTTCATATATATATATATATATATATATATATATATATATATATGAAATTATATATAATATTATTTAATTTAACATCAATGTAGTCACAATTTGTTAAGAGAGTTTTGTAAATAACAAATCAATAGTTATTATCTCATAAGATTATCCAATTTCCAATAATAAGTGTTGTTGTAAACTCTCCTAATGTCATCATGCAATCCATAATTAGTAAGTTCCTGGTGCTTCTGGTATAATCAAGTCTCTTCAGCTGCCTCCTGTAGACAGCTATAGTCCAGAGTATATACAATTATATATAATTTGTAATAATGAAAATGATTAGCCATGTAATTAGTTCTTATATTTACTGTACTGTGTTATTATCTATGAATATATACATACACACATGCATGAACATATGCATACATACATGCATATACACATACAGGTTTTTCTGTAGGTTCTGTTGTTGTTGTTGTTTCTTCCTGGGTAAAAACTCTTTTTAGTACCCAGTCCCAGCAACCAGCCCTCATGCAAGAGATCAGGTGTTGTTTTTGGATTTAAGACAACTGGCAATCTTAGAGTACATCATATCTTTGTTCCTATAGGTTTTCTTTCAAATTTGACCATACTATAATTTGCTAGTGTTTTAGATGTCCAATGTTTTTATATTTTAGACAAATAAAGATACTTAAAATAGTAACTAATCAGGTTGACTATTTGTGAACTCCTTTAACTTAATAATTATTTCATAATATATGTATTAATTCATTGCATTTTAAAATTATATGATCTGTAACTATATCTCAATAAAGTGGAAGGAAAACTAAGGTCTGAAACACAATTCCTCCTCCCTCTACTTCTCGCAGCTGGCCCCTATCACACCTTCTACCCAAGAAATGCGCAAATGTCCAAGAGCATAACAGGATGGAAAAACGATACCGTAAGTTCAGGCAAAAGCCTGTTTATTGAGGCTGACCAAGGCAACCCAATAGGAGGAAAAAAGTCTCAAGAGAAGGCAAAAGAGTCAGAGAAACACTCATTCCAACTATTAGTAGTTCCACAAACCACTAAACTGACAGACATAACGTATATGCAGAGGACCTGGTACAGACACATCCAGGCCCGGCACTAACCACTTCAGTGTTCTTTATGACTAAGCTTATATCCTTTAAGAACTGGTTTAAATTTGACAAAATATGGTGCCATGTTATTAAAATAAATATATTGTGTGGAGAGAAATAGAATAAGGACTTTATTAATATCAAAACACAAATACTGATTCTATATAACATATTATCATGAGGTATTTAGAAATAAATTTAATACAAGTTCAAAAAATTCCTACGTTAAGATGTCAAAAACTATTTAACGAAAAATTAAAGGAGGCATAGAAATGACATGGTACCCTGATAATTGAATGAGTTGAAATAAGAATGCAAATTTTCCTATAATTATTCTGAATAACAAAGGTAATTCTGAAGAAATTTCATAGATATTGTCAAATTAATATTATCAGGAAATTTGGTAGATATTGTCAAGCTAATATTAAATCTTATCAAGAAATTTGGTAGATATTGTCAAACTAATATTAAAATACTAAAAGTTGGTAGATATTGTCAAACTAATATTAAAATACTGATGAATAATAGTGCTGGGCGATTTAAGTATCACGGTGGATCACACCAACATTCTGAGCAATCAAGAGACTGAACAATGATAATTGCCGAGAATTTGATAACATGTTCTAAATAGTGGGTATCAGAAGAGCCATGACTTCATAGAACAATCCAGTCTCAGAGAAATACAATAAAACATAAAAAAGGAAATTATAAAATAATAATGGAGAAGAGTACTACATTCACAGACATGCCCCTAATGATTTACTCTCTCTAGTTAGGGCTACCTGATAAGTTATTAAGAACTCATCAGTTGCTGGACAGTAGTGGCACATGCCTAATCCCAGCACTTGGGTGGCAGAGGCAGGTGAATTTCTGATTTTGAGGCCAGCCTGGTCTACAGAATGAGTTCCAGAACAGCCAGGGCTATACACAGAAACTCTGTCCTGAAAAATCAAATTCAGAAAAAAAAGAAAAAAAACCTCATCAGTTGATTAATTCATCCTTGACAGTACCTTTGTTATTCAGTTCCTTTTTTGTTTGTTTGTTTGTTTGTTTGTTTTGTTTGCTTGTTTTTTGAGACAGGGTTTCTCTGTGTAGTCCTGGCTGTCCTGAAACTCACTCTGTAGCACAGGCTGGCCTCGAACTCAAAAATCCACCAGCCTCTGCCTCCCAAGTGCTGGGATTACAGGCGTGCACCACCCCCCACCCCACCCCCCATCCCCCATCCCCCCACCTCCCCCCACCCCCCCACCCCCACCCCCCCAACCCCGGCTCAGTTACTTTTAAAATAACATCTTTAGCTGGGTGTGAAGCTTCATCATATGAGCCATTTAAGAAAACTTTTATGCCCAAATTGATTCAACTCAAGAAAATATTTTGCTTGCTTGTTTGTTTGTTTGTTTGTTTGTTTGTTTTTTAGTCCAAGTTGCTATAAGAAAAATGAAGAAGACAGGTGTCTTAGAGAAGAATAAACAAAGTCACAACTGTAACTTGAGAATGCTAAGATATAAAATCTAAGAGGTCTCTTAGAGCTGTGGCTCTTACAGAGGGCCCAACCTCAATGTGTTCTCATTACTAAAAAATGGAGGCATTAGGGGAGGATATAGGTACAAAAATATATTTTCAATAAAAACTGGAAAAGCATAAATATTTGTAAGACCAAATATGGTGACATAGACCTTTTATATTAGTACTTAGAAGTCTAAGGGAGAAAAATTTCAGATAATCAGAGCCCAGACTGTCATACATAATGTGTTCCATGCCAATCTGAACTACCCATATCAATAGTATATTTTAAAATACTCAAAATAATAATAATAATTTAACATTTAACATAATAGTGCTGTTTAAAAGAAACAAATGCCCATAACTGAGGTATGTAAAAAATTGTTTCTGAAAATTAGCCTGTATAGAGGCATTATTGAAGCAGAGCCATGGTATGAAAGGGTTCATTACTTCATCTTTTCTACCTGTAGTATGGCTGAAAATTCTGCATTAAATATTGAAAAATAAATAAATAAACAAGTTAAATCTGTACCAAAGTAATGATTTGTTTATCACAGCGCAATATATTTACTGGGGCATGAGTAAGACTAAATAAAATTTCTTCCATTAAGTGCTAATTTATTTGGAGATTTCAAAGTGAAATTCTACAAATTTCAAATTTCTAGGTTTCATTTAAATCATCAAGCCCACAAAGATGAGTTTTAAACCAGGGACTTCAAAAATGTGAAATAACATAATTTAGACACTCTCTTCAATTTCACCCCAAAACTCTCTTGTTCTTTAGTTTAACTCACTTTGTCATAATGTCAGTTTGGCAACACTGCTAAGACACATTTAATGTGAACTGAAACCATCTGCTTTTTATTCCTACTCTTATTAAATTTTCATATTAATGGCCTGTCAATTTAAAATGGATGCTGAAGAAGTGTCACATTAGTCTTGGATTGTGGACACATTCCTATTGCAGGACATCTTATTACCTATTTATATTTTGTTCCTGACCTTCCAAAGTAACAAAATGCCTACAAGTCATGTATAGGAACTTGGAAAGCAGCATGAATATGGAAGGCAAAGGTATTTCAGAAGTCGTGGAACTCAGAGATTTAATATTATAGATAGATCCAGATTTGCCAGAGAATAGTGTGCAATGGTTTCCACCATGTATTCTCATTAAGCCTTTTTGAGAACTACATTTTTCAATTTAGCCACATGATTTCTACATCTCTATGCTTAAATTATTTCATTTCACTTTTGGCTACAGTTGCTGATTACACAAATTTGTATATTTCCAATGATTATTAGGTGTTGATAAATTCTAAATTACAAAGCTGTTGACAGCTGTGCTTTCTATCATTTAAAAATAAAATCATTGGCAGTGAAAGCAAGAGATGAAACCCATTAACTAATGCAGAGATGTACCAGTACTCAAGTCTATGAGTTCCTGTGTCAGTGGTACATGTTTGTTTATTCCACTACATTTTCCAATGCGCTTCAGACAGACTTTGAACAATTTGTTTCGTATATGCTCTAGCAAAAACCTACCTAATGAATTGTACATGTGTTATACAGGTCTTTGTTCAAAGTCAAGAGATATTTTTAAAACTGTGTAATTTCCCAACTTAGGAACCAATACTCATAAACACTTGCTTAAATCAAATGAACTGTATCATGCTATGTTTTCTGGAAATATTTTATACATTTTGTATGTGCACATTACTACAATGGGCTGGGTTCAGGAGAAGTTTCAGCTAATGAAAGAAGACATTGTATTTGCAACTGTTTGCACCACTGAAGGGTTTTCTCACTGAAAATGACATTCTGTCACATTTACTTCAAATTACAACTGCACAGACAAGATGAGTGATGACAATATGAGAAACTAAATTTAAAAATGCTGAATGCTAAAGCAGAGGGGCGGGCAGTCTGCTGTGCATGACGTTATGCATGCTGCGTTTTTTTTTTTCATCATAAAAACTTAACAGAAATCTCCCATCACCATATCAAACATATTCTGGGAAGGGAAAACATTGCTGGACATCTTTCCATCATGTGAAGTGGTAGTTAACAGACGGTCGTGAGTATACACAGTTGATAATAGGACTATTTAATAAGCTTTACTGATTTGTTTCTGTTAAAGGGGAATTGAAATTTCAATCCTATTCCAAATTTTATCTAGGTTTCTTGTTACCTCACCATTTGTTCATTTCACCATGTAACACTTTCTTTGATATATTTTCATTATTTTCACTCTTTTCCCCCTGTTTATAAGCAAAGGAAATGGAAATATTTTATTTCTGAATAGACACATATTTACCTTTTTATTTTGATATAGTTTTATGTATTCATTTTGTTTTTCTCAAGCTTTCTCATCATGTGGTTTAAGAGAAATTGGAGAAATGATGAAGTGATATTCAGAAGAAAAAATGTCAAATTTATTATTCATATGATTTTTTCTTCCAAATTTTACTCTATCTCCAGAAGAGATAAAATCCCCAAATTTCAATGCTAGCTTGCAAACTAGCTAATTACACTCAACTGTCTAAAATCACAGGGATTACCAAGTTTAAGTTTGTCACTTAAACTTCGTAATAGAACACTGATGGTCTTTGCTTACTTCTGCATTCTTGAGTGTATATAGACATGTTCCCTTTTCTTAATAATCAGGCCTTGATATTCTTTGTCATCAGAACTGCAAACTTTTAAATAGAGTTACAATATGTTTCTTGTTATGGGAGGATCCAACCCAGTGGCTAGTCTTTATTAGAGAGGAGAATTGTTCCATCATATTCTGAACATTTAATGAGGAAGCTCAGTGAGCTGGTTGGAAAAGCCCTAGCTTGTAATGGGTTCCATATCTTGGGAATCTTTCCTTTGTGTAGCCAAAACTCCCATCCAAAACTAAGAAGCAAACACTGGGCAGCATCCTTGAAGAGCGCAATTCTACTGCAACACATTTCCTAAAACAAAAATCATTTCTCCCGTGAGGAGAAAGAGCATTTGGGTTTAGACGTAGATAACACTGCAGTGGAGCTGAAATGTGACACAAACCATTCCTCAGAGGTCAGAAAGCCATGGCTTCCCTTAAAGTCAAAATAGGTGGAAGAAAGAAACACACACATACAGTTCCAGAGTGCCTCAAATACTGAGTTACTGCAGACCACAGGCTTGGCTCTGCCGCCTCTGAGTTTACTTGCCTACATCTGTGCCGCCATTACTAACACTTAGAGATAGAAATGAACTCAGAGTCTCTTATTCCTAGCTCTTCTCAAGCTTGAAAAGAAACAGAAAGGAAATCACCTCAGGGCAACCAACAGAACAAATGTCCATATACTTCCACAAAGAATTATGCTGGACTCCCTTTTCTCTGTTAAGACCCAGTCAAACTGTAATTTTTCTCTAATTGGGTTTTAAACATTTACTCCTTTCCCATCACCCATTACTACTTTTCTCATCTATTTTCTCTTACCTGTACCTCTATCACAAAGTACTAACTGGTATATAGTTAGCGCAACCAGTTAGTGTTTCTCTTATTCTGCTACTTAGGCAATCTTTAAAGAGAATTCTGATGATGTTGCCTTCATTTTTTACTCTAGGATTCTTTGTCATGGGGTCAGCTAGACACCTGAATGACATGTATCATCAGCTGTAATGAACATGATCATTAAATGTTGTTTTCATAAGTTAGGAAAGAGCAGTGCTTAATCAAAAACCCCAAAATCCACCTGCTTTGAAATTCTAGCATCTGTCAGAAAGAATGTAGAGGTTGATTACAGAAATGGGTCTTCATCATTGTAGTAGAGTTTCTACACAACAAGGTATCACAAATGCAGTGATTCAAAGTGAGATTCACTTGTTTTCTCATTGTCCTGTAATTCAGTATCCAAATATTTAGGATCTCTGCTCACCACCTCAAATCAAGGCTAAGACCAAGTTTTCTGCTTGGATCCAAGCCATGGGGCCTTGTTATTCTCTTCTGAGATTATGTGTTTGTAGGATATAGTGTCCTGTAGTACCAGGGCTAAGGTCAGTGTGTCTATGCTGCCTGGTGTGTCTGAGTTGAGTAAGGCTGTTGCACTCACAGTATCCCAATGTACTTACATGCACCACGCCTCCATGCTTAAAGCCAGCAGTACAAATCCTACCTCAGATTGATTTTCTCTCATACAGAAATCCCTCTTGATCAAGAGCTTTACTTCTTTTAAGAGTTTGTTTTGGTTGATTTTGATTGATTTAGGAAGGAACTGTACACTGCAGACAACACACATCTTTACAGATTGCGATGGCATATAATATAAGATCATCCTAGAAGTCATTATCCCATCATATCCACAAGACCCCTTTTGAGATCAACCTTAGAATTTGGCATAGCATAGTTGTATTATGTTATCTTGTACATTTTTTTAAAACAATCTTTATATTGTCAGGTATTCAGCTTCTCTTTTTGTGTTTTCATAAATTTTTTCTAATTCATATTACATAACAATCACAGCACTATCCTCTCTTTCCAGTCCTGCCCTTACACATCCCTCCCCTATCTTCTCTCCCTTTCTCTTCAAAGAGAGGGAAGCACCCCTTGACTACCACCTGACTCTGAGACATCTATATCCAGCAGAATTAAGCACCTTCTCTCCCACTGAGGGACAAACAGGCAGTCCAGGTAGAGGAGGGACCCACGTGGCAGCCAGTAGAATCTGAGACAGCCCCTGATCCAATTGTTCAGGGACCCATATGAAGGCCAAGTTGCATGTCTGCTACAAGTCGGGGCTAGGGAGGCTATGTACAGCCCTTTGGTTGGTGGTTCAGTCTTTGAAAGCCTCCATGGCCCCAGATTAATTGACTCTGTAGGTCTTCTTGTGGTGTCCTTGACTGTTCCAGCTCAATCAATCTGATCCTCCACTCTTCCACAAAACTATCAGAGCTTTGCATGATGTTCGGCTGTGGTCATTTCCATCTCCTGCTGGATGAAGCTTCTAAGGAGACAGCTATGTTTGGCTCCTGTCTACAAACATAGAAGATTATAATAGTGTCTGGGGTTGGCTCTCTCCCATGGGATGGATATCATGTTGAGCTAGTTATTGGTTAGTTATTCCCCCAATCTCTGCTCAATCTCTTTATCCGTGTGCATCTTGTAGGCAAGACAAATTTTGGATTGAAAGTTTTGTGGGTGGATTGATGTCCATTTCCTTCCATTTGAAGTCCTACTTTTCAATTTCAGTAATTCTGGTGAGTTGATGTATTACTTCCTATGATTTTACTTAATATTTATTAAGGTAATAAAGTTCTTTGGGAGCTTATCTTCCATTCTTCTAGCTTCATCATGTATCGAGGTATGGATGAGTAATGCTTAAATCTAGGCATTAACTATTGAATGATGTAATTGTCCATATTTAGAGTGCATAATGTTGTCCTCAATACTGAGAAACAGAAAATTTCAAAATATGAATGTAAATTTACTTCTCTGCCTTTAATCATTTTCCTTAACTTTTTCCACAAGATAATAGCTACAGAAGGGAAGAATTTTTGATAAATTCATAATTGTGATGGCAAATGTAAGTGTGGGTTTTGAAAGCTGTAATAAAGACCCCTTGAACATGAAGATAATAATAATAATAATAATAATAATAATAATAATAAAACAATTTATCCTGTGAGTTAAACTGTACAACTAGAACCAAAATACATATGAATAATGAAAGTAGATCACCTAATAATGCCTGTTAAAGTGTTTTATACAGATATAATATACTAACATAGATTTAAATGTGGTATATTCAAATTGCTGTCTGTATTAGTTGGGGTTTTCTAGAGTCACTGATCTTGTGGGTAGTCTCTATATGGTAGTGGAATTTTTTAGTGTTTTGTAGTCTGTAGTCCAACTCCCAACAATGGTTAGCAGCAGCTGGGAATGGAAGTCCAAGGATCTAGCAGCTGCTCAGTCCTATAAGGCAAGCAGGTGAAGAAGAGTGAGTCTTCCTTCTTCCATTGTCCTTATGTAGGTCTCCAGCAGAAGGTGTGGTTCAGATTAAAGGTGTGTGCTACCATGCCTGGCTCTGGGACTTTCTTTGTTCCAGATGTCCTTGAACTCAGAAATCTCCCTATCTTAATCTTCTGGGATTCACAGCCACTATGCCTCAAGATCTCCAAGCCAAGATCCAGGTCAGAGTTCATTCCAGATATAGTCAAGTTGACAACCAGGAATAACCACTACATTGTCTACATGAAAGAAGATGAATTATAGCAAACATTTGCTTCAGTGCAAATATGTATACCGACTCTTCAAATTTGTGCATACTTTCCATAGACTGTTTATTATATAGAATGGTTAAAGAAAAATAACCCTGAACATCTAACTGTTGTACTCTGGCAGGTAATGCCAACTTTTAGGAACTATATGATGATAATGTCTAAACTTTATATCTATTGTAATTTGTCTATTATTACAAAGAAAAATAATCATATCTATATATTCTTGATGTGTAAAAGTTCATATATGCAATGAAAACTATGTCATTCTTTCTTTTTTTTTTTTGGAACGATTTCTTTAGACAAATTTTGTGTGGGGTCTCAAACACTAGCATGCAGCTGTAAACTAAAGATTGAAACATGGTTTACTGTGGGAGAAGGTAAGAAACCACAGGGTCAAATAATGTGTGTGTGGTGTGAGTTGAGGGAATCATTTATGAAGTAGGAGGGGGACCATTAATAAAGTGTGTTGGGGAGGTGATCATTTATGAAGACCATCTCTGATTGTGGTTTATAGTAAAAAGTAGTCTCTAACAGGAGTACAGGCTTTTTTTCTTCTTTCTCTTTTTAATTTACATATGAATAATCATAGATTTTTTTCTCATTCTCCCTGTGACCAATGAAAAGAGTGCTTTTTTGATTGCAGAATATAGACTAAAATGACTTTGCCACCCTTCTCATTTGTCCTTCTGAAAGTTAACGTGATTATTCCTTATGAAGATACAATTTGCTGAGCTTCAAGCTAGTGTGATGTTCTTCCCTTTTATGTTCCTTCTTTATCTGTTGCTATGTCCAAGCCAGAAGAATGTTTGTGTATTTTTTCTTTCCTTTTTATAGTTGTGAAGGTGACTGCCTGCCTTTGGCAAACTTTATCCTTATTAATCTTTTTAGCATATTTAATAAACATCACCCCTCACCTTTGGCTTCTGTAGCTCAGATAATTTATTTTAAGAGTCTTGTTGTCATGTAAAGAAAATAATGCTCTGTAGCTGCAATTATACTTGCAAAACAATTGGTTATGCGTATAGATAAAGTAAACCTAAAAAGTATTTATTTCAAAGAACATAGGCATATAATGTTAATTTACTCATTTTTATTTCTACTTTGTACAAATAAGACATACTTTGGTAATAGAGCTGTGTTCCTGAGTTCTTTCCTAAACAACCAATTTATAATCTTTCATTTGTTCCTATGTTATAAATCTAATCATGATCAGTCCCAGTGGATAATGGATAAAAGTTGATTTTCATCTCCTAATTCTAATATTCTGGAATCAATTGTTCCCTGCATCAAATCACAAAAAAAGACAATCAGAAATGGCAATACTGTGAAGTGAAAGAGGTCTGTGTGATTATTTTTCTCCTAAGGGCTTTAGATTGGATTAAAATACCTAATACTCAATCAAAGCTAGTTGTTAGAGACAGAGGACTTCACACACCTTTAGAGGTTTGAAGACAAAATGCTGACATTCCATACAGAAGGTAATGCTAATTGAGGGTGGTCTTCATTTAATGTTTATCTGAAATTCAAAATCCTTAAGGTAATATGATATATTCACAAAATATTCCATAGCTTTAGAAGATCATCCACCAAAGTTCTGATACGTCTCATATCTGAGGCAACATTGCCACCTTGTGGTCAAACTTTAGCATTATTCTTATTTCTTTGCTGATGTGTATTAGACAACTATGATGTGAAAATAATAGTTGATCTTTAAATTTTATAATTATTTATTAATGATTTTTACTTCCTAACTGAAGCAATATTTGTCAATACTTTGAAGAAGTTATTCAATTTAATATATTGTCTAAAGCTTTATATAAATTTGTGAATAATATGATTCTGAGTTTTGCCAACTACTATTTGAGAAACTTTGAATCAAATAGAAAGACAAACAAAACCAAATTAGAGATACACAGAAAAGAAGAAGTTGAATGTCAGATTGATACTTTCAGCAATTCACAAACTAGAAACAAATCATCATAGAGAAGAAAAACATTTTTTCCTCTCCCAGAATTCGTTAATAAGACTATAATGAAAATTTCAGCATCAACTGGAAGAGGAATACAAACCTTTTTACTACTTGAAATATTTATCTTTACATTTCTAACATATTATTTTAGAAACTAAAGATACTTTCTTTGCAGGAAACCAATTATTACTAAAAATTGAAAAGAATAAAAGCAGTTGTGGCTGTAGTTATGTTAACTGAAAGCAATGGCTACTTTATAAACTTTATAAACTTTTTAACATTTTGTAACTTTCAAAACTTTTTGTCCAGGAGTTTTGTTGTCAAGGGACTGGGCTCCACAACTCTACACTTTGATTGGTTGTGGTTTTCAATAATGGTCTCTGCTACAAAGAGAAGTTTCTTTGATGAGGGGTAAAAATTACACTCATCTGTCAGGAGCCATAATGGACAAGAAAATAACTAGGAGGTGATCATCCTGAAGTGGCCCGCTCCAGATTATTATATAATCTGCTACAGGTATGCCCTTATTAAGCAAAGCTATAAGGGATTCATTTTAGGAAAGATTCTTGCTATTAATATGCTGTTATTATTCCTGTTGTTATTAAACAGCAATCACTGAGTAGTAGCTGTACCAATACCATGCAGGGTCTTCAATCCTATTCCATTGATCCACTTGCCTGTTGCTGTACCAATACCATGCAGTTTTTAACACAATTGCTCTGTAGTACTATTTAAGGTCAGGGATATTGATTCTCCCAGAAGTCCTTTTATTGTTGAGAATAGTTTTAGCTATCCTGGGTTTTTTGTTGTTCCAGATGAATTTGAGAATTGCTCTTTCTAGATCTATAAAGAATTGAGTTGGGATTTTGATGGGGATCGCATTGAGTCTGTATATTGCTTTTGGCAAGATGGCCATTTTTACTATATTGATCCTGCCAATCCAGGAGCAAGAAATATTTTTCCATCTTCTGAGGTCTTCTTCAATTTCTTTCTTCAAGGACTTGAAGTTCCTGTCGTACAGATCTTTTGCTTGTTTGGTTAGAGTTACGCCAAGGTACTTTATGTTGTTTGTGGCTATTGTGAAGGGTGTTATTTCCCTAACTTCTTTCTCAGCCTGCTTGTCCTTTGAGTACAAGAAGGCTACTGATTTGCTTGAGTTAATTTTATAACCAGTCACTTTGCTGAAGTTGTTTATCACCTTAGAAGTTCTCTGGTGGAGTTTTTTGGATCGCTTAATTAGACTATCATATCATCTGCAAATAACGATACTTTGACTTCTTCCTTTCCAATTTGTATTCCCGTGACTTCCTTATGTTGTCTAATTGCTCTCGCTAGAACTTCAAGTACTATATTGAAAAGATATGGAGAGAGAGGGCAGCCTTGTCTAGTCCCTGATTTTAGTGGGATTGCTTAAATTTTCTCTCCATTTATTTTGAGGTTGGCTACTGGTTTGCTGTAGATTGCTTTTACTATGTTTATGTATGGGCCTTGAATTCCTGCTCTTTCCAAGACTTTTAGCATGAAAGGATGCTGAATTTTGTCGAATGCTTTTTCAGCATCTAATGAGATGACCATGTGGTTTTTTTCTTTTAGTTTGTTATGTAGTGGATTACATTGAAGGATTTCCGTATATTGAACCATCCCTGCATCCTTGAAATGAAGCTTACTTGATCATGGTGAATGATCGTTTTGATATGCTCTTGGATTTGGTTGGCAAGAATTTTATTTAGTATTTTTGCATCAATATTCATAAGAGAAATTGGCCTGTAGTTCTCTTTCTTTGTTGGATCTTTTTATGGTTTAGGTATCAGCGTAATTGTGGTTTCGAAGAACGAGTTGGGCAGTGTCCCTTCTGTCTCTATTTTGTGGAATAGTTGAAGAGTATTGGTGTTAAGTCTTCTTTGAAGGTCTGATAGAATTCTGCACTAAAACCATCTGGTCCCGTACTTTTTTTGGTTGGGAGGCTTTCTATAACCCCTTTTATTTCTTTAGGGTTTATGGGACTGTTTAGCTAATCTACTTGATGCTGATTTAATTTTGGTATTTGGTATCTGTCTAGGAAATTGTCCATTTCCTCCAGATTCTCCAGTTGTTTTGAGTATAGACCTTTGTAGTAGGATCTGATGATCTTTTGAATTTCCTCCATTTCTGTTGTTATATTCCCCTTTTCATTTCTAATTTTGTTAATTTGGATACTGTCTCTGTGCCCTTTGGTTAGTCTAGCTAAGGGTTTATCTATCTTGTTGATTTTCTCGAAGAACCAGCTCTTGGTTTTGTTGATTCTTTGTATGGTTTTACTTTGTTTCTACTTGATTGATTTCAGCCCTTAGTTTGATGATTTCCTCTCTTCTACTCCTCCTGGGTGAATTAACTTGTTTTTCTTCCAGGGCTTTAAGGTGTGCCATTAAGCTGCTAGTGTATGCTCTCTCCAGTTTCTTTTTGGAGGCACTCAGGGCTATGAGTTTTCCTCTTAGCACTGCTTTCATTGTGTCCCAAAGATTTGGGTAGGTTGTACCTTCATTTTCATTGAAGTCTAAAAAGTCTTTGATTTCTTTCTTTATTTCTTCCTTGACCAAGGTGTCATTGAGTAGAGTATTGTTCAGTTTCCATGTGTATGTGGGCTTTCTGTTGTTCTTCTTGCTATTGAAGACCACTCTTACTCCATAGTGATCCGATAGGAGACATGGGATTAGTTCGGCCTCCTTGTATTTGTTGAGGTCTGTCTTGTGACCAATTATATGATCAATTTTTGAGAAGGTACCGTGCGGTGCTGAGAAAAAGGTATACTCTTTTGCTTTAGGATGGAATGTTCTATATATATCTGTTAAATCCAATTGGTCCAAAGCTTCAATTAGTTTCACTGTGTCCCTGTTTAGTTTCTGCTTTCCTGATTGGTCCATTGAGGAGAGTGGAGTGTTGAAGTCACCTACAATTATTGTGTTAGGTGCGATGTGTGCTTTAAGCTTTAGTAAAGTTTCTTTTACAAATGAGGGTGCCCTTACATTTGGCGCATAGATGTTCAGTATTGAGAATTCTTCTTGGTGGATTTTCCCTTTGACAAGCAGGAAGTTACCTTCTGAGTCTCTTTTGATGACTTTAGGTTGAAAGTCAATTTTATCTGATATTAGAATGGCTACTCAGGCTTGTTTCCTGGGACCATTTGCTTGTAAAACTGTCTTCCAGCCTTTTACTCCAAGGTGGTGTTTGTCTTTGACACTGAGATGTGTTTCCTCTATGCAGCAAAATGTAGGGTCCTGTTTCCATATCCAGTCTGTTAATCTTTGTCTTTTAATTAGGGAATTGAGTCCATTGATATTAAGAGATATTAAGGAATAGTAATTATTACTTCCTGACATTTTGGGCGTTATTATTATTATTATTATTATTATTATTATTATTATTGTATTTGAGTGGTTCTCTTCTTTTGGGTTGGATGAGATGGGGTTTCTATCTTGTTTCTTCTGGGGTGTAGTTTCCCCCCTTGTGTTGGTATTTTTCCCCTATTATCCTTTATAGGGCTGGGATTGTAGATAAGTATAGTGCAAATTTGGTTTTGTCATAGAATACCTTGGTTTCCCCATCTATGGCAATTGAGAGTTTTGCTGGGTATAGTAGTTTTGGCTGAAGTTTGTGTTCTGTTAGGGTCTGTATGAGGTCTGCCCAGGATCTTCTAGCTTTCATGGTCTCAGGTGAGAAGTCTGGTGTAATTCAGATAGGTCTTCCTTTATATGTTACTTGTCCTTTTTCTCTTACTGCCTTTAATATTCTTTCTTTGTTTAGTACATTTGGGGTTTTGATTATTATGTGACGGGAAGTATTTCTGTTCTGGTCCAGTCTATTTGGGGTTCTATAGGCTTCTTGTATATTCATGGGCATCTCTCTCTTTAGGTTGGGGAAGTTTTCTTCCATAATTTTGTAGAAGATATTTGCTGGCGCTTTAAGTTGTAGATCTTCATTCTCATTTATCCCTATAATCCTTAGGTTTGGTCTTCTTATTGTGTCCTGGATTTCCTGAATGTTTTGGGTTACCAGCTTTTTGCATTTTGCATTTTCTTTAATTGTTGAATCCATGGTTCCTATGGTATCTTCAGCATCTGAGATTCTGTTTTCTATCTCTTGTATTCTATTGTTGATATTTGCATCTATGACTCCTGATTTCTTCCCAAGGTTTTCTATCTCCAAGGTTGTCTCCCTTTGTGATTTCTTAGTTGTTTCTACTTCTGTTTTTAGATTCTGTATGGTTTTGCTCAGATCTTTCAATTGCTTGTTTGTGTTTTCCTGTAATTCTTTAAGGGATTTTTGTGTTTCCTCTTTTATGACTTCTACTTGTTGACCCATGTTCTCTTGTATTTCTTTAAGTGATTTTTGTTTCTCCCCCTTATTGGGATTCATTTTTTGCTCTATATTCTCCTGGATTTCTTTAAGTGATTTTTGTGTCTGCCTTGTATGGGCTTCTAGCTTTTGATCTATTTTCTCCTCTATTACTTTGAGAAATTTATCTAAGTGATCCTCAATCTGCATCTTTACCAGTGATTTTAGATCTGAGTCTTGTTTTTCTGGTGTGTTGAGATATCGGAGATTTAATTGTGTTTGCCTTGTAAGGGCTTCTAGCTTTTGATCTATTTTCTCATGCATTACTTTAAGAGATTTATCTAAGTGTTCCGCTATCAGCATCCTGACCAGTGATTTTAGACATGAGTCTTTTTTTTCTGGTGTTTCGAGGTATCCAAGATTTATTGCTGTCTGGCAACTGGGTTCGGATGCTGCCATACTGCCTTGATTTCTGTTAGTAACAATCTTACGTTTGCCTTTTGCCATCTGGTTAACTCTGGTGTTAGTTGGTCCTGTAGTTACTAGCTGGTGCTTGACCCTCCTGTGGGCTCGTAAGGCTATTTCCCAGCGACTGGGACACCTGAACCACTGCCCTGCAGGGCTCCTGCTCACAGATTGCTGTCAGGTGGCCTGAGTCCCCCTAGGTCTTAAACTCAGGATATCCAAGGTACTTGGTTCTGCCTGTTAGGCAGCTGCTCTGCACTGCTCCTGCTCAGGGTTTGCTGTCTGGTATCCTGATTCCCCAGAGGTCTTAAAGTTGGGATATCTCAGTTATCTGGTTCTGCCTGCTGGTCCAAAGCTGCTGGGAAGCTGGCTGAGGCTGGCTCCCCTGCCGCCGGCTGGATGGGAAGCTGCAGGCAAGATGGCGCTGCCTGCAGGGAGTTCGGTGTCTGTCCTGCGAGCGCAGAGAGCAGGCTAGGCCGCTGTGCCCCAAACTGCTACTCTGTGTGCAGCTCCTGCTCCAGGCCTGAGTCCCCGAAGGTCTTAAACTCGGGCTATCTCGGGTACCTGGTTCCACAGGCTGGGTCTGAGCACCTGGGAAGCTGGCTGGGTCTGGCTTCCCCGCCACAGGCTGGATGGGAAGCTGCCAACAATCCACTCTTAAGCCTAAGTACCATGCCAGACACTAGCCAACTCAAAATGAACTCAGTGCCATCCTTGTGGTTCTTTGTCTTATAATGTTAAGTCAATTGGAGTGTTTCATTTCGTTTTGTTTTGTTTTGTTTTGTTTGTTCCTTACCTATATAGTTCCTTTGCATATATATTATGGCTTGACATTTTGGCTATTTATGGGGTCTCTGAGTGTGCAAACATGCTTGTTACTGCACCTATATATGTTTGTCGTGTTTCTATCTCTTTCTCTCTTTCCCTCCCCCATCTTTCTTGGTTTGATATTTGTCATATTCTTATTTGTTGGTTTTAGATATATTATTGTATTATATTTTATTATCATTCCTTAGATCCCTGTTTGTTTTGTAGAGAGAAAAGGTATGGATCTCGATGGAAGAGGAGATGAGAAAGAGCTGGGAGGAACAGGAGGAGAAAAAAAAACTGTAAGTAAAGCATGTTTGAAACATACTGAGATTAGGAACATTGATGAAAAATTAAAACGTTTAATATAATGAATTCTCATTACTGTACAACATACATTGGTCAGTGAAAATAAAGTTCTGTGTTTTCAAGGAGCTTAAAAATGTGAAGAAATGCATTGAAGAAATAGTTTATTATTCTTTTACTTTTGCTAATCAATTTATGGCATGAGTAGTGACATGCAAGATATTAAAGAAAAAATTACGAAAAAAGAAGCAAAGAAAGTGAACAAGATATATATCTTATGCAGGAACAAACACATTCAAATACTCAGAAATCCCATAAAATTCAAAATATGAAGCCATAAAATATATGCAAAGGACCTGTAAGGAAACAACAAATAAAACAGAAACACTCTCTTTTACATAACATTATAAGACCACCAAGGATGCCATTGAGTTCCTCATTTTGAGTTGACTAGGAAAACAAAATTTACTGAAAAAATAAAATCAAGAAAAAATTATATATATATATATATGTATATGTATATATATATATATAATTAATATTTTTGTAAAAGAAATTTCCCATCATGTTGTTGTTATATAGAGAGGAGTACAAACCCATATTAAATAATTATATCACTATATATTATGAACTATAATGGCATAAATTGAGGCTTAGTTCATTAAACTAAGTCCAGATCAGTAATTAATATTGACTGTTATGATTTGTATGTGATATGTCAATCACAGATTCATATGTTGGGGCATAGTTATTAGTTGATGAGTTATTAGTCAATGATTTCATCCTTGCTGAGTCTAGCTTATCCATGGTAGGGAAGACGTGACATAGTTCCTGCCCCTAGAAGAGAGCCAGCAGTGTGTGCACCTCCGTGAGTGTTTATAGTTGCCATGAGTGTAAAACTTGTTTGTATAATAATGTACATATTTTTATGTTCCTTCACCAAGGAATGTCCTCTCTGGTAATGTTAATGACTATATGATAATCAGAGACAGCATGAGTCTGGAAGGCTAAGGTATGTTTAGTGTCTCAGCAAAATAGTAGAATGCTGTGACCTTCAGGACAGCTCTTAAAGCTATGGGAAAAAACACTGAAAACATGAATTCAAAAATACATGATTTCTCTACTATGCAAAAATAAGAAAGCAATATAAATTGTATAAGGAGCTTAACAAACCTAAAGGAACAAAGACAGCTGCACTGTGAGCCATCTTGGCAGAAAGATACTGAGGAAGGAGATAAAGAGATTCAGCAAGTGATGAGAACAGGGCAAAATCCAATCCACCTATGTTTTTGATGTTTATGCTTACAAAGGGAGGCAGATCCCTGAGTCCAAGGTCAGCCTCGTACAGAGGGAATTTAGGTTCAGGCCGTGGCATAATAGGAACATGTAATAAGGACACATGCTCCAATGCTCCACTATGTTCATAGAAGCCTTATTTATAATAGCCAGAAGCTGGACAAAAACCCAATGTATTTCAACAGAGGAATGGATACAGAAAATGTGGTGCTTTACATAATGGATTACTACTCAGCTATTAAAAACAGTGAATTCATGAAATTCTTATGTAAATGGATGGAACTAGAACATATCATCCTGAGTGAGGTAACCCAGTCATAAAAGAACACACATGATATGCACTCACTGATAAGTGGGTATTAGCCTGAAAAATTGGAATACCCAAGATACCAAATCACAGACCACATGAAGCTCAAGAAGAAAGAAGACCAAAGTGTGGATGTCTTTTTAGAAGGGGTAACAAAATATTCATGAGAGCAAATACGGAGACAAAGTGTGGAGCAGAGACTGAAGGAAATACCCCACAGAGATTGTGCACCTGGGGATCCATCCCATATACAATCACCAAACACAGACACTATTATGGATGCCAAGAAGTACATGCAGTTAGGAGCCTGATATAGTTGTCTCCTGAGAGGCCCTGCCAGAGCCTGAAATATCCAGAGGTGGGTGCTCACAGCCAACCATTTTACTGATTATAGAGGAGTTAGAGAAAGGACTAAAGAGCTGAAGGAGTTTGCAGCCCCATAGGAAGAACAATAATATCAACCAACCAGAGCTCTCAGGGTCTAAACCACCAATCAAGGAGTACATATGGAGGGACTCATGGCTCCAGGCATATATGAAGCAGAGGATGGCCTCTTTGGGCATCAATGAGAGAAGAGGCCCTTGGTACTGTGAAGATGCCCCAGTGTAGGGGAATATGAAGGCAGGGAGGCAGGAGTAGGTGGGTGGGTGTGGTCACACCCTCATAGAAGCAGAAGGAGGTGGATGGGATAGAGATGTTCTGGGGGGGGGATCGGGAAAAGGGAAAACATTTGAAATGTAAATAAACAAGATATCCAATAAAATGACTAACCATATATTTAAAACAAGAAAAGAAAAGAAAAAAGAAAAGGAAAGTCAATGTACTATGTAGGCAAGCAAACAAGTAAGGCCTGGCAAGGCCAGGCAGCATAGATGTGAAGACGGCCAAGAAAGAGCCACAAGCATGTGAATTAGCATATCTCAAAGCACTGTCATATAAGTGCCTGTGGTTTGGAGATTAAAAACATGATCATCAACTTATGGAAGAAAAAATGTTTAAACGGTATTCAAAATTTTTGTAAAGTATTAGGTGATGTAGAAAAGAGGCCATAAAAGAATGTAAGGTGTACATATTTCTCTGTGTGAAGGGATGGGAAAAAAGAATGGTGGGTTTGATGTATTCATATAATAACCTCAAAAGTTTAAATCCATGGAAATCATAGAAATTAGTGTAGTACACTAGTGTAGTATAGTGTGCCTTGAAATTAGCATTTTGTTAAATTGTATTTTAACTGTGATATAAGGATTCCCTATTTCTGTAAATTAAATTTCTTATCAAAAATGTGGATTTTAATATTCTGTACATTGATAGAACCAGTGCTATGCTTTGCGGAATATCTAGAGTTGAATTTGTAAAATAATATCATGAGATTCATACCAAAAAGTTAAAATTATCTCAGCAGCATTTTTTTTTTAAGAAAAGGATGACTAATCAGTAAGAAAGCTGATGTCAGAAAATAATGGACTTACAGGACTACTGGTTATCCATAAATCTTTACTGTTGCTTTTAGATAAATGAATTTTCAACAAAACACTTTTAACTCCTTAAGTCAAGAATTTCAGAAGCAATCCAGTGTGTGGGAAATAGCAGGTGAGTTAAATTGTTCAAGTTCAGTGATGCCACGGAGAGGTAAGTGATGTGGGTCTGGAGAAGGCATAAGGATTTCCCCTACAAGCTCAGCTGTTTGAACACTTGGTAGCCAGCTGGTGGCAATGCATTGCAGAGGTTTTGAGTCATAGCTACTGTAGAAGGCTAGATCAGAATGCTTTTCTTTCCATGACTTCTTCATACCTTCCCTCAGGGTCACATCATTGTCTTTTCTTCTGAGGTCTAGAATAGAATCTTTCAAATCAATTCTGAATTGAGAGAGCTTTTCCTTTAAATACACTAATACTATAAATAGATACTCGTCGAAAAATGTTGGCCTGGCATACCACAAAGACAAAGCAGTACTGACTGGAGAAGCATCTATGGTCTAGGTACTCAAGTGGTCCTGAGAACAAGACTATCCTGTTTTAGCTCTATCACCTTGTTCCCCCTTCAAGTTCCTTTGGATTATAGTCTTTATGCTTCTTTGGTTCTTTAGTCTTTCCCTTCCTGTTACACATACACACATGTATACACACACACAAATACACATACAAACATACATGTAAAAATGAATGCACCTGCAGACAAAAATAATGGACATGCATGCACATTTGCAAATGAATTTCTTTGTTCACTACTTTAAATTCTGAGTGCCTGGAAAGGAAAGGTCGTGATTTTGTTAGAGGCACACACAGTGTTATATGGGTAGAACAAAAGGATTTTAGGGCACTTGGGTCAAAGACAGTTGAGACATGTTAAGACATTGTTTCAAAAAAAGTCAAGTGAATGAAAAAAATACAAACTAATTAAGGGTAGGGAATTGTATAAGAAGTTATATTCTGGCTTCTAAATTAGCTTTGCTCATTATCACATGTGTGCAATATATATTTATATATATTAATTCTATATATTATATATGATATGTGTATGACCACATAATTCCTTGTGTGAATTCTAGATAGTACCCTTTGCTCTGGAGTGCCACAGGATGCAGCTTGTGAGTGAAGTCAGTATGCCTGTGATGGAAGTTCCTGGTTGTCAACTTGACTATATCTGAAATGAACTACAATCCAGAAATGGAGGGCACATCTGTGATCTTGATCTTGAGGCATAGTGGCCATAAAAAGCTTAGGCCCAGTAAGGTACTACACACCTTTAATCATAGGAGACAAAGGGAAGCAGATCTTAGAGTTTAAGACCAGCCTAGGACAGAGCAAGTTCCAAATCCAGGCATGGTGGTACACAACTTTAATCTGGGCCATACTTTTTGCTGGAGGTCTACATGAGGACAGCAGAAAAAGGAAGATTCATTCTCTATCCTTTTGCACTTACTTGCCAGTATATCCATTGGAGCCTACTTCTTCAGTATTCCAGCTTGTACAGAAAGCCAGCTAGCCCTTGTTATACTAAGAAACTACTAGATTCCTATTCACAGATGCCCATTGTTGCATTAGTTGAACCACAGACTCTAAGTCATTCCAATAATTTCCTCTAGTATATAGAAACATTCAATAAGTTCTGTGACTCTAGAGAACCTTGACTAATATAATACCCAGAGCAATCTATACAACTAATACAAATAAATAAATGGCCAAGAGCAGTGGCTATACTTCCATTGACAAAAGACTATTAGAAGGCAGTACCATAAGATAAAATATTTATAAACCAACAGGACAATTAGAATGAATTACGAGGAAAAGAATTAGGTCTGGTTTTAACCAGTTCAGTTACTATTGCTGATGTATTATCTAACTCTATTGATACCAATATAAAATTCAAACATAAACATTCCGAAACTTCAGAATTTTATTTTCAATAAAATAATTTCTTATTTGGGGAGAAAGGAATAATGAGTACACAAATAATGGAAATTTTAAATTTAGTCAAGATCTTAGGTTTCTATTCTAAAGTCATCAGCTGTGCCATTTGGATTTTCTAGATCTACTTACTGTTGCAAAAGAATATGTGTTAACAGAAGGGTAGAGATAACAAGAGACAGAAACAACCCAACAATATGCTTCTCTTTTTATGTGTGACTAGTTACAGTGATGACTATTAAAATACCAGGCATTATTACATATTATTATTATTCAATAATTCTATCTGGTACAAATTAAATGAGTAACTCTAGACTTGGAGGTGTGCTTCTGTGACAAAGTACTTATATAACTTTCATCAGGACTGAGATTTGATTCTTAATGTATACCAAATAGAAAAAGAGACAAGGGAGGAAGGAAATAGAAGAAATGAATATGAGGAAAAGGAAGGAAAGAACAAGTAATTCTAGAGACATTTACAATGTCAATATAATGGAGCTTAGGGAATCTTATGAGTTGGGAGAAGATTTGAGGGACTTCAGAGGGCAGAGACTCCACAGAAGAACCAACAGAGTCAACTAATCTGGACATGTGGGAGGTCTCAATGACTGAACCAGCAACCAACAAGTAAGAACAGTCTGGATCTTGGCACCCTATGCATATGTTGTAGCTGAGCAGCGTGGTCTCTCTCTAGGTCTCCCAACAACTGGAAGGGTGGCAGTCCCGGAGCCTCTCACCCCTGTGCATTCCTGTGAATCCTGTACCTCTAAATGGACAGCCTTTTCTGGCCTCAGTGGAAGAGGATGTGCCTAGTCTCATAGTGACTTTTTTATTTGATATATTCTTTATTTACATTTCAAATGATTTCCCCTTTCCTGAATCACCCCCCTCCCTGAAAATCCCATATACCCTCTTCCCTCCCCCTGTTCCCCTATCAATCCCTTCCCACTTCCCTGTCTTGGTATTCATCTACACTGCTGCACTGAGCCATTCCAGGACCAGGGACTTCTTCTTCCTTCTTCTTGGGCATCATTTGATATGTGAATTGTTTCTTGGGTATTCTGAGCTTCTGGGCTAATATCCACTTATCAGTGAGTGCATACCATGTGTGATCTTTTGCAATTGGGTCAACTCACTCAGGGTGACATTCTCCAGTTCCACCCGCTTGCCTAAGAATTTCATGAATTCATTGTTTTTAATAGCTGAGTAGTATTCCATAGTGTGAATATACTACATTTTCTGTATCCATTCCTCCATTGAGGGACATCTTTTTTTCCCCAGCTTCTGGCTATTATAAATAGGACTGCTATGAACATAGTGGAGCATGTGTCCTTATTACATGCTTGGGAATCCTCTGGGTATATGCCCAAGAGTGGTAGCGGGGTCCTCCAGTACTCAACACAACTGGAAAATCTGGATGAATTGGACAATTTCCTAGACAGATACTAACTACCAAAGTTTAATCAGGATGAGATAGACCATCTAAACAGTCCCATAACCCCTTAAGAAATAGAAGTGGTCATTGATGGTCCCCTAACCAAAAAAAGCTCAGGACCAGATGGTTTTAGGGCAGAATTCTATCAGACCTTCAAAGAAGACCTAACAGCAATACTCTTCAAACTATTCCACAAAGTAGAAACAGAAGGAACACTACCCAACTCATTCTATGAAACCACAATTTAGCTGATAACAAAATTACACAAAGATCCAACAAAGAAAGAGAACATTAGACCAATTTCCCTTATGAATATTGATGCAAAAATACTAAATAAAATTCTTGCCAACCGAATCCAAGAACACATCAAAATGATCATTCACCATGATCAAGTAGGCTTCATCCCAGGGATGCAGGGATGGTTCAATATACAGAAATCTATCAATATAATCCACCACATAAACAAACTCAAAGAAAAAACCACATGGTCATTTCATTACATGATGAAAAAGCATTTGATAAAATTCAGCATCTTTTAATGTTAAAGGTCTTGGAAAGAACAGGACTTCAAAGCCCATACCTAAACAAAATAAAAGCAATCTACAGCAAACCAGTAGCCAACATCAAACCAAATGGAGAGAAACTTGAAGCAATCCCACTAAAATCATGGACCAGACAAGGCTGCCCTCTCTCTTGATATTTATTCACTATAGTACTTGAAGTTCTAGCTAGAGCAATTAGACAACAAAATGAGGTCAAAGGGATAAAAATTGGGCAGGAAGAAATGAAATTATCACTATTTGCAGATGATATGATAGTATACTTAAGGGACCCATAGTGACTTGATGTGAAGGCAAATAGGACTAATGGAGGTGACACTTAGAAGGAGTCTTCACCTTCACAAAAGAGAAGGGAAAAGTGGAATGGCGTGAGGACTTGTGAAAGGAAGTACTGGGAGGAGAGGAATGGCCAATATTGAATACACCAATAAATACATAAATACATTTTTTAAAATGTACTTTCTTACCTGATCAATTTCAGTAATTATTTACGGAATACAAGTTTTAAATTTCAATGAGTTAATTAACAATTATTGCTTAAATATTAAATTTATTAGACACAATGGTAGTATAAAAGTAATTAAAATTGCATCATTTTCTCCTATCATTAGGTAAGTTTTATCTTTATTTTAACTACATACTTAAAATATATTTAGGATTATTAACCAAGTCAAATGCTGGAAAGTTTGTCATAATGTTGTATCTTAATTGCCCACCAATTTGTGCATCCTATTTTTCAACATAAACCTCCTACACACACACACATACACACACACACACACACACACACACACACACACACACAAATGATGCATGAAGAATCAAAATGAAATGGGGTATTCAGGTCCAAATGGTTCCATCAATTTTACTGATAAGATGAAACTAAGCTAATTATATAAGGGATCATTTACTAGTGTAAACAGGAGTCTATGGTAGTCATGAAGAACATCTTTTGAAAATGGAAAAATAATGAAGGATATGAAATGAAAATTTTAAGAAAACACATTTAAGAAAATGAACAAGACCTAATGAGAATGAAGTGCAAAATCTGATAGAATATGTTGAAATGAATTTTTGAGATAATCCATTCAAGTTACTGATGTTTGTAAAATAAATTTATATTTTTATTCTAATGTTCATTTATTTTACACTGTTTATTATAGGAAAAATTTACATGTTGAATGGATTTATAATAAATTTAATAAGTACTAATTAATTAACAATCAGACTGATAATGGTTATGTGAAGGTTTGAGATTATCAATTTTATAACTGTAACGGACCTTAATTTAAAACTTATTAATATATAACTATATGCTGTATTCCTTAAATAAGGAATTATTTTAATTAATATTAATATTAATATTAAATTCATTTTATTGCCACTTTGGCACAATCTAGAGACACCTAAGCAGGGAACCTCAACTGAAGAAACTGCTCCTTCCTCCTTCAGATTGGCTATGGCTGTGTCTGAGATTTCCTTGATTCATGGTTGCTATGATTGCTATAGGATAGATTGCTCAGCTCAGTTTGGGTGTCACCATGACTAGACAGATAGGCCTGGGCTATACAAGAAGCTGTCAGATGAAACCAGCAAATGGTGTTTCTTCCTGGTTTTGCTTCAGTTTCTTGTTTTTCTTCATTCCTTAACTTTCCACAATGATTGATTTTGAGCTGGAATTGTAATCAAAATAGACCCTTTCCTCTGAGGTGCTTTTATTCAAAGTGTTTTATCAGGAAAATAACAGAAAGAAAATGAACAGTGAAGTAAGACTAAAATAAAAATAAAGTCTAGGTTTTCCATTTTCATATTTCCACATTTATTGTGTACAAAACTCCTAGAAACAAGGCATCTCATGCTGAAACATCAAGTACAGCAGGACTAAGCTCAGCATCCTCTCCTACTGAGGCCCAACCAGACAGTCTAGCTAGAGGAAGGGGATGTCAGGCAACAGTCAGAGCCATTCCCTACTCCATTAGGGAACCCACATGAAGACCAATCTTCACATCTGCTACAAATATGTAGGGGGCCTAGGTCCAACCCCTTCATGCTCTTTGGTTGGTGATTAAGTCTCTGTGAGCCCCCATGGGCCCATTTTAGTTGATCTTCTAGGGTTTCTTATGGTGTCTTTACCCCTCCTACTTGCTCAATACTATATCCAGTTCTCGCAAAGGACTTTCCGAGCTCTGCTTGATGTTTGCCTGTAGCTCTCTGCATCTGTTTCCATCCTCTACTGAATGGAGCCTCTCAGTATACATTGATGCTAGGCTCCTGTCTGCAATAATATATCTAACAAATGTTTGCTATAGTTCATCCTCTTTCATATAAAAAGCAAGTTGAATGTACCATATGTTCCTGTCTATACAAAATCAATACAAAACACTTTCTTTTACAATGATTTTTCTAATTAATTGCAAAAGATACTTATAAACTAAGTATTATTGGACATATTCACAGTGCTGCAAATCATGAAAAAGTACTTTCTAGTGACAGTCCATTAAAAGAAAGTCAGAGAATTTAAGCTGTCAACTTCAATTCAGCTAACAAGTCTAGGAAGCTTAAAATATAATATTTTCAATGCTACAAAAAAATCACAGTTGTGTACAGATCTATTAATAGTATTAAAAACAATGTTTTTAACTACTAACTAATCTCCTTATATCTATGTAACATTTGCAAGATGACAAGTTCTACAAAGCCCATATTGTCTGATTATTTTTAAATTACTCTAATTTTCTTATGTAATGATACAAGTATCAAAATATAGCTATCCGGAAGCATATATTTTCTTGAATAGCATCTCAGATAGATATCTTGTTTCAATTCTTAAATCACCAGGTCACTGATGGCAAGGTAACCATTTATCCTTACATAATTTCCCAACTATGCCTTCTATTCTTTACCCCTATTCTAACTCAATTGTTTTTGTCTCTATGAAGAATTCTAGTTCTAGCCTTTGAATTAACTTTCTATTCCCCCTATTAGCATTTTATGTTTATCTCTCTTTTCCCGTTCAGTATCTTCTGTTTTTCTATTTTTAGTTTAACTGGTTGTTATATATTACAGTGCTGGGGATCAAAGAGTCTCAGGAATTCTAAGCAATAACTCTAGCACCAAGCCATGTTCATAGCTTATTCTCTCTTCTCACTTTAGACATGAAGCTCTATTTAAGGTCATACTTACTATTTAAATATTGGAACATTTTCATATAGTTTATGACTTATGTATTATTTCTATTATAATTATGTTATATTTATCATTATATAAAGTTGTTTTGTTAAGTCTAAATGTACATATCTACTTGCTCACAGAATGTTACAAACTTGAAACTCTTGTATTAAATGTGAACAAATGACCATCTTTATACTTCTTTATTCATTATCAATTCTTGTTACTACCAAATTAATGTTACTCTTTAATTAACAAATATTAATTTTATATAATAATGTGGATTAATACATCTGTTAAATTGTTGCAATTATTCTAATAAAATGTTACTGCAATGCTCTATAAATATGAAACAATAAGTTATTGTAAAAAAGTAAAAAAGTAAAAAGTAAAAAATAAAAAAGTAAAAAAGTACATACAAAAAGTAAAAAAATACATACAAAAATAACATAATTACATTAAGAATATATTCCAATATAAATGGCAAATTTCAACAATGAGCAAACTGAAGTTACTTTTGTCGAACCTGTTTCTCATTTATTTCTAGCATATTTACCTCTACTGCCTTCTTACTGTCTTCCCCACTCACTCCTACTCTTATCATTCTTCTTCCTCATTCATGCCTCTTCTACTGTGTTCTCTGTTTTATGACTCAGTGACTCTTATTAAGATCGCTTAGGAGAGGATTTATAAAGATTTGTACAGGTAGCAGGCCAGTGATTACATTAGTGAAGAAAATGTCTTCCTCCCCTATTAACCGTTAAACTGCATATAAATCCCCAAGGTGTGGAGTCATGTTAGACTGTCCCCTATCTATAGCAGGATGTTGACATATTTAATGTAACATATATTTGTTCAGATAATCACAGCTACTCCATTCCAAAGTGCAATAGGCATGCCAGAACAGTAATGTGTTCTCAGATACTTGAATTATTACAAAGATTTGTCTTCCTTCTGTTGGTCCTTTGGTTTTCTTGTTCGTTCATTTTTTTTTCAAATCATAGTTTCTCTGTGAGGCCTGGCTGGTTTCAACTCAGAACCTACCTCTGCCTATGGAGTATTGGGATTAAGGCCATGTGCCACAAAAGTAACTGCAGTTTGCTCATTGTTGAAATTTGCCATTTATATTGGAATATATTCTAAATGTAATTATGTTATTTTTGTATGGTTTTTTTTTTTTTACTTTTTGTATGCCACAACCACATGGCATAGATTCACTTCTCTTAGTAACACATTTTTGTATGATTTCTTTCAAATTATGCTTTTTAAAAAGATAACACCTGATTAGGAGCACAGTAATAATGTTTTCAAACATTTTTTTTCTAAACAGCTGTTTGAGATGTGTGGCCCCATTGAAACTATTGCAAGTTCCTCATTTAATATTTTACTTACAAAGTCTCAGGAATATGAGAATGCTCAAACTGTAAACAAACTCACTGCTCCAATCATATGCAAAGAATTTTCTTAAATTTTTTTCACTGTCCCTAACATATTGACTTGTGCTTGCATAGCATTCATCCTAGAGCAATAAAATATAGGACAGGGTGACAGTGACAGGAAGCCTTAACATAATTGGCAATATGTCAGCAGTGTTCTGGTTGACATGGAATGATGGACTTGGCAGCAGAAAGAGAACACGGGCAAATCTGACCCAGTAGCATGCAATGTATTCACACAAGGCAGATGATTATTTGAATGAGCTTGCCATAATTCCCAGAATAAATCATTTTTTTCAAATTAAGCCTGCCATATTTTCAAAATTCAAAATTCACTTATTAAAATATAAGGAACTAATATTCAACTCAGAATATAAATGATATGTACCTGTTTTGACACTACTTCACCTAATTTGAAAAAGTTAGAAGTTAAAACCAGTATTTACATCTAGGATTTATCTGAAGTCAGGTATGTTGTAATGAACAGATGTTCATTTGGTTTATGATTTTTGTAAATGAACAAACAACACTGTACTGTTGTTGTATGATAGAGCTTCTCAGTGGCTCCTAGCAGGACAAAGTTTGTGACTTTGAATATGTGGTGGGGTTTTCAAGTATCACAGTAACAAATCTAGTGTCACGAGAGTAAAAATTCACTCTGTGAAAGAAGTATTACCCCTTCCCAAGTCCCAATATATTACAATATATTTGTAATAAGTTTATGTTAGGAACACAAACTTTTAAAACCGTAACACATTTGGGAGGCAGAGGCAGGCGGATTTCTGAGTTCGAAGCCAGCCTGGTCTACAGAGTGAGTTCCAGGATAGCCAGGACTACACAGAGAAACCCTGTCTCAAAAAACCAAAAAAAAAAAAAAAAAAAAAAAAAAAAAAAAACAACCTGTAACACATAACAACATAAAAAAATGGGTTAGTTAGTTAGTTAGTTAGTTAGTTAGTTTGTTTGTTTTTCCTATTGCAGGAGCAAATGAGTAGCTACTGTCTTTTTCTCTACTGGTAAACAATAACTGCAGGCTGTTTCTTTGGCCAAAGGGGTTGATGTCATGGACACAGCAGGCCAATAGGGACTTGAGTGTCACATATTATTATTTTTTTCTTTTCTACTTTTCTAAATGTATGTATTTACATCCCAAATGCTGCTCTACCTCCCAGTGCCCTTTACAAAGGTTCCTCCTTTGATCCCTCCTTTCTTTTCCCTCTGAGAAGATGCCAAATACCCCTGGGAATCCAACTACCTCAGTGCATCAAGTCTCAGCACAATTAGGGGCATACTCTCTACTGAGGCCAGACAAGGCAGCCTTCTGCTGCATAAGTGCCTGTGGCCTGAAACCAGCCTTTTGGTTGGTAGCCCAGTTTTTGGGAGATCTGAGGAATCCAGGTTAGTTGGCAGTGTTGGTCTTCCCATGGGGTTGCTATTGCTTTCAGGCCCTTCAATCTTTCCCCTAACTCTTCCATAGGGGTCCTAGAGCTAATAAACAGCTCCAGCAAAGTGGCTGGATATAAAATTAACTCAAAGAAATTATAGCCACCTTTTTTTTGAGTCAGGGTTTTTCTGTCTAGCCCTGGCTGTCCTGGAACTTACTCTGTAGACCAGGCTGGCCTCCAACTCAAAAATCTGCCTCCCTCTGCCTCCCAAGTGCTGGAATTACAGGTGTGCGCCACCACGCCTGGAATTAGCCACCTTTTATACAAATGATAAATGGACTGAGAAAGAAATTAGGGAAACCACACCCTTCACAATAGCCACAAATAATATAAAATATCTTGGCGCGACTCTAACTAAAACATTCAAAGATCTGTATGACAAGAACTTCAAGTGCCCAAAGAAAAAAATTGAGGAAGACCTCAAAAGATGGAAATACTTCCCATGCTAATGGATTGATAACATGAGCATAGTAATAATGGCCATTTTACCAAAAGCAATTTACACATGCAATGCAATTCCCATAAAATTTTCAACACAATTTTTTATAGATCTTGAAAGAGCAATTTTTAGCCTCATATGAAAAAATGAAAAAAACTGGCATAAGCAAAAACAATCCTGAGAAGTAAAGGAACCTCTGGGGGAATCACCATCCCCAATCTCAAGCTGTCCTACAGAGCAATAATGATAAAAATCATAAACAAAAACCAAAAGAAAACGAAAGAAAAAAGAAATATAGTATTAGTATAGAACAAACAGGCTGATCAATAGAATCAAATCAAAGATACACTCACAGCTAAGGACACTTGATTTTTGACAAAGAAGCCAAAACCATACAATGGAAAAAAGAAAGCATCTTCAACAATTGGTGCTTGTCTAACTGGCTGGCAGTATAGGGGGCAGTTCTGATAGTTTGATTTAATTGGAAATCTGAATACTGATGTTAAAGGTGCTGTTTCCCAATTAGTGCTTGATTAATCAATTAAAATGTCTGCCAGTGGCTGGTCAGAAAAGGCAGGACCTCTAAGTAGGAGAGAGATGCAGTAAGATTTTTACCACTGTCTTTGAAGGAAGATGGAGCCACCAGAGATGTAAGAAGTGGCTTTTGGCCAGTTACACGTCTGGGCCTGGGGTAGCAGGGGGAGAATTAAGTATATCCAGTTGTTGCTAGCCAAAGCACTGAGAGCATAACTGGTGTCTGTGTGTGTGTGTGTGTGTGTGTGTGTGTGTGTGTGTGTGTGTCTGCAATTCTTAGATCTAACTCCCTGGCCATCATGAGTGTGCAACCTGCTAGGAACACAAGGCAGGGTAGCAAAAGCTACATGCAACATGTCTTCATGCAGAAGAATGAAAATTGATCCATATTTATCAACCTGCACAAAGCTTAAGTCCAAATAGATCAAGGACTTCAAAATTAAACTAGATATACTAATTCAAATAGAACAGAAAGTGGGAAGTAGTTTTGAACCCATTGGCACAGGACAATTTCCTGAACAAAACTCCAATGGCTAAGGGTCTTATTTTTTTCTATCCTCTCAGAAATTATTTGATTTTTGATTCTCTCTCTCTCTCTCTCTCTCTCTCTCTCTCTCTCTCTCTCTCTCTCTCTCTCCTGTCTGTCTTTATCATATAACTGTGAGAAATTATTTGCCCATGTGAGCCTCCTTGAGCTCATGGACAGTCATTCATTTAATTATTGAAGTTAATATGTGTAGGGAGCAGATATTATGTCAATAACAATAACCTGTCATCTTATTAGTTAAAATTATATTATTGTATCAACAATTTAAATGTATCTGTTCTTATTTTAGTTTATTTTGTCCGCAAATTATTTGAGATATTTCCTTGATTTTATATTCCACTCATTCTATTGAACTTTGAGTTTGATGGCAACATATTTAATTTCAATAATCAATCTCAATCATAAAATATATTTCCATATACTTTGTTTTGTACTATAAATGTCCTCCTTGGATTTTCTTATCAACCTATATCTTTTGTTTAGGTTTAAATATCATTATTGTTGATATAAATTCTGATTGTTAAATCCTCTTTCATACTGCTTCTATATTTTAGGTTGTGTTGATGCTATACTGCTAAAAAGTTTTTTGAAGTATCTTTTTCATCTTTCTTTCCTTCTTTGAAGAGTATTTAACATAGATGATATTGCTTTTATGAGTAGATCTCTTTATCTAAAGATATTTAAAGATATATATGTATGTATATATATACATACATACATACATATATATAGTTAGAGTAAATTGGAACAATTTTTGGGATATATGTACTTTTATGTTTATGTGTATATGGATATGTATATAACTTGAGTGTATGTATAGTTCAGTGGTGTGTGTGTGTGTGTGTGTGTGTGTGTGCATGTGCACACACGGTCACAGGTTTATATATGAATGTGAGGATAGCTTCAATATGGTTCTACTTTCCACCTAACTGGGAAAGTCCACTGGGCAGAGAAACATGGAACTCTAGACTTCACTTACTCTATACTATCGTTGGTTTGCTGATCTTGTGGGTGGTGGAATGCAGCCTAAGGTGGGGGGACATTAGCCCAGGTGATAAACAGCCCAGTCTGAGGCTGAATACTCAGGGATTCCCAAACTCCTGGACAACCAAATGTTGCTCAAAATTGTGAGGAGTCACAATAGAGGGGTCCCCAAACCTGAGAAGATGAGCCAAGGTCCATGGGGAGCAGTAACTCTGGCTTAGCTATGGGAGTGAATGTCTGAGTATGTGGAGGAGCCTTCTGTAGGACACTTAGGCAGTTCAGCTCTGTAGATGAAGGCTTCCTCCATGCTCCCCACAGTGGTTCTTGATGAGAGAAACAATCCTGGCTTGTCCATATGGCTTATTCATTGTTCCTCATGAAAAATGGGTTCATACTCTTTCATAAGGGTGGGCTAGAGATTAAATACCTTTTGTAGGAAGGGATGTCTGGCAGGGGAAGCTTGTTGGCTAAATTCTCAGGCCCCATCTAGGTACCTCATTAGCATGGAGAACTCAGTTCTGAACTATGTGGCCATTGGTGACGTTCCTATGGGGGTAGTGTGGTCACACGTTTCAGGCCAAGAATGTGTAGGGAGCAGAGAAAGTGCTAAAATCCTCAGACGGGTGTCTGGATGCCAGAGTCTCTGAATTCATTCACTTGCCAAGTTTTCTGGCATGTCCCACTGCCCTACACTTCACTGGCAGTCTTCTCTTTCCACCTTGTTTGAGACAAGATTTCTTATTTTCCATCCTGTACACTAGGCTAGCTATCCTACCAGGTTCTGGGGAGTCTTCTGTCACTAGCACCACCTTCCATCACACAATAAGAGCACTGGGACTATGAAGTTGCACACTTGCACTCCAAGTTTAGTGTGGATTGTAAGGATCCAAAATCAGACCTGTATTGCAAGTGTCTTACATACCCAGCCATCATCTCAGAATTCTGTACATCCTACATCATCATCCTTTGCCTGGATGACTGAAAGTCCAGATAGTTTGTTATGAAGTTTTCTTTGTCATGGCTTGCTTTCGGCTCATGGGAGTGCATTTTATTTCTTCATTATGTAATCCACAGACTATCTTCTCAAAGCAGTACATGTAAACCAGAGATCTGAGTACAACTTTCTTATTTACTAATAATCTCTAATCCAGGCAAGAGATACAGGAAAAGCCAAGATAGGCCCCAGATTTCAACCTCAGTGACCTAGACCCAACCTACACACTAGATACATATATCTCACTCATAATTATTATGTGATATCTAAATTGGACTTGTGACATTTCTTCAAACAATGAGAGAATTAAAATATGAAAATATCCCATTTCTTATCTCAGAGTGTCATGCAATAAGTCATTTGCTGTATCTTAAATATTTTCAAGATTATATTATTAACTGTTTAATGATATTGACTGGTGATTTTTTTCTAGCAAATATTAACTAGGTCCCTATATAAACTTGGAAAAGATGAAAGAATTTTTTATTAAAATAAGGAGATGGCATGCTCCACTATGTTCATAGCAGCCTTATTTATAATAGCCAGAAGTTGGAAAGAGTCCAGATGTTCCTCAAAGGAGGAATGGATACAGAAATGGTGGTATATTTATACGATGAAGTACTACTCAGCAATTAAAAATAATGAATTCATGCAATTTATAGGCAAATGGTTGGATCTGGAAAATATCATCCTAAGTGAGATAACCCAATCACAAAAGAATACACATGAAATGCAATCACTGATAAGTGGATATTAATGAGCCCAGAAGCTCTGACTACTCAAGGCACAATTAGAAAATCAAAAGATTCCCAAGAAGAAGGAAGGAGAGGACCCTGGTCCAGAAAAAACTGGATCCAGTTTTGTAGGAGAGTATCAGAACAGAGAAATGGGGGGGTGATTGGAGAATGGGTGGAGGGAAGAGGACTTATGGGACATATGGTGAGGGGGAAACTGGGAAAGGGGAAAGCCTTTGGAATGTAAACAAAGAATATAGAAAAAAATAAGGTGATGGGTGTTTCTTTCTAATTTGAGCTAAACATATATATTAATACAGAAAAGATTTTGGGTGAATAAAAGCATACAATTAGTCATTAAATCATCTTTTCTTATTCTAAATAAACACTGATAGTCTCAAATTTTAACTAAGGTAAACAGAAGTTTAACTCAAATATGCAATAGAAATATCACACCCTCACTGTGTGTGTGTTTGTGTGTGTAATAAACATTATACATATATATATATATATATATATATATATGTATATCAGATGAACCCTCTGGTGTAATTTGTATTAAATTGGAAAAAAATAGATACAAATATTTGTGAGATCAGTTCAATTCAATGGTAGATCCTCAAGCCAGAAGTAACACCTATATTTTTACTCTCATATCTAACATTATAACTAACAGAGTACATATATTATTTTGTCAATAATGTTAGAGATATTAAAACAATTCATTTTTGTTAACTGTGTCATCATTATGTTAATACACTATTTTTGTTTTTCATTTGCATCATACTATTCATCTCTAATATTTACTTTTCAGGAAATATGTATGTTCTCTTGTAATAAAAATGACAAATCTTCAGAAAATTTGGGTAGCAAACAAAAAAAGAGAAAATGAACATATTAAATTACAGTGAAACCTGATATCCATAGAGTACAAATATCTGAAATAAAATTTAGGACAGTTCCTACAGTAGAATCAACCAAATACTTATTAAATGTAGTATGAGAAATATAAGCTGTATTTTATATCCACAGTATCAGAAAAAGCAATCATCCTTAGCAGAGTCCCAACATCCCTGTTCAATTTCAACAGGACTTTATATATTGAGGTTAGCCAACATTAATTTGTACAACCATTTGAATAGAATAGAGGACCTGGAAATATACCCACATAGACACATCCACCTAACCTTTACCAAAGGTGTATAAAACACAAACTGAATAAAATGATCGTCTTCTATATGTGGTGATGAGAAAAAGTCAATACCCACATTTAGTTGAAAATAGATTCTTTTCTTATACAATATATCCTGACAACTATTTACCTTCCTTCCACTCCTCCAAGATCCCCACCTTTTCTTTCTAAGATCCACTCCCTCTCCCTCTCCTCTTCAGAAAAGAACAGGCCTCCAAGAGAGGATAATCAAACATCAAACATGGGGGGGGGCACAATAGAGTAAAACTAGACCCATATCACTGACCTTTTACAAGACTCAGTTCCAAATGGGTGGAAGATGGTACAAAACCTGAAACTCGATTTCCTGTCGGATCCGGATTGGTGGATCCATTTAATTCAAGAAAATGGAGACCGAACAGCCAGAAGAAACCTTCCCCAACACCGAAACCAATGGTGAATTTGGTAAACACCCTGCAGAAGATATGGTAGAGGAACAAGCCTTCAAAAGATCTAGAAATACTGATGAGATGGTTGAATTGCGCATTTTGCTTCAGAGCAAGAATGCTGGGGCAGTGATTGGAAAAGGAGGCAAGAATATTAAGGCTCTCCTTACGGACTACAATGCCAGTGTTTCAGTCCCAGACAGCAGTGGCCCCGAGCGCATACTGAGTATCAGTGCTGATATTGAGACGATTGGAGAAATTCTGAAGAAAATCATCCCTACCTTGGAAGAGGGCCTGCAGTTGCCATCACCCACTGCAACCAGCCAGCTCCCGCTCGAATCTGATGCTGTGGAATGCTTAAATTACCAACATTATAAAGGAAGTGACTTTGGCTGCGAGTTGAGACTGTTGATTCATCAGAGTCTGGCAGGAGGAATTATTGGTGTTAAAGGTGCTAAAATCAAAGAACTTCGAGAAAACACCCAGACAACAATCAAGCTTTTCCAGGAGTGCTGCCCTCATTCTACTGACAGAGTTGTTCTTATTGGAGGAAAACCTGATAGGGTTGTAGAATGCATCAAGAAAATCCTTGACCTTATATCTGAGTCTCCCATCAAAGGACGTGCACAACCTTATGATCCCAACTTTTATGATGAAACCTATGATTATGGTGGTTTTACAATGATGTTTGATGACCGCCGAGGATGGCCTGTGGGATTCCCTATGAGGGGGAGAGGTGGTTTTGACAGAATGCCTCCTGGTCGGGGTGGGCGTCCCATGCCTCCTTCTGGAAGAGATTATGATGATATGAGTTCGCTCCGAGGACCTCTTCCACTTCCTCCTGGTCAAGGTGGGCGGGGTGGCAGCAGAGCTCGGAATCTTCCTCTTCCTCCACCACCACCACCCAGAGGGGGAGATCTAATGGCTTATGACAGAAGAGGAAGGCCTTGAGACCGCTATGATGGCATGGTTGGATTCAGTGCTGATGAAACTTGGGACTCTGCAATTGACACATGGAGCCCATCAGAATGGCAAATGGCTTCTGAACCTCAGGGTGGTTCTGGATATGATTATTCTTATGCAAGGGGTCGTGGCTCATATGGTGATCTTGGCGGACCTATTATCACTACACAAGTAACTATTCCCAAAGATTTGTCTGGATCTATTATTGGCAAAGGTTGTCAGCGGATTAAGCAAATTTGTCATGAATCTGGAGCGTCAATCAAAATTGATGAACCTTTAGAAGGATCTGAAGATCGGATTATTACCATTACAGGAACCCAGGACCAGATACAGAACGCACAGTATTTGCTGCAGAACAGTGTGAAGCAGTATGCAGATGTTGAAGGATTCTAATGCAAGATATTTTTTCTTTTTTATGGTGTGAAGCAGTATTCTGGAAAGTTTTTCTAAGACTAGTGAAGAACTGAAGAAGTCCTGCATCTTTTTTTTAAATCTGCTTTTGTTTAAGAAGCCAACATTCCTCTGCTTCATAGGTGTTCTGCATTTGAGGTGTAGTGAAATCTTTGCTGTTCACCAGATGTAATGTTTCAGTTCCTTACAAACAGGGTTGGGGGGAGGGCATGCAAAAACTAACGTTGAAATTTTGAAACAGCAGCAGAGTGAGTGACTATTATTTTTTGTTCATTGTTGGTGGTTTAAAAAAAATTCCCCCCATGTAATTATTGTGAGCACCTTGCTTTGTGGTCATTGTAACATTGGGGGGTGGGACAGGGCGGAAAGTAATAGTCCACATGTCCCTGCCATTTGTTCACAGCAGTGTGCAGAATGTGATGCTCTTTTGTAAGAAACGTTTTATGATTTTTAAAATAAATTTAGTGAATCTATTTTTGGTGGTCTTTTTTTTAAAGACAATTTCAAATGGTGGTTGAATTTTCCAGCCCACCCCTAAACTAAACACTAAGTTTGATTTTCAGCAGCTCCTCTGTTGGATATAAGTGTACCTCTTGAATATAGACAATACATTGGCAAATTTCGTTTGGGTGGTTTCTTAATGGTTGGAAAGACTTGGCTTGATAAATTTCCATCACATATTCATGCTTATAATAAGCTTGGGATTTTGTTTGTTTTTGCAAATGTTTGCCACTACTTTTCAACAGTTTTCTGTTAGTTGTGGAGGACTCCGGTGGGGAGCAGTACTACAAGAGTTAAGCATCTTAAGTATATGCCAGAAGCATGATGGGCAGCGAGATTTATTAACCAGAGGAACACTTGGTTCTGGAAGTGGCTGATGCTGAATAAATCCTGGTTATTTTTGTTAGGTAATTTCTCACCTATAGACTTAAAGCTGTCAACCTGCTAGTGTCTTGTTAGTTGAACTTTGTAAATATATATATATATATATATATATATATATATATATATATATTTGTTTTTCCATTGTATGCACAATGAAAGAAAAAAAAAGATGTACCATTTCTCTGTTGTGTGTTGAATTATGTAGGAAATGTTTGTGAATGATTAAAAAAAATGGAAAAAGTTCCCGTGGATGTTTTGTGTAGTAACTTGGCATCTGTATTGATAGTTCAAAATCCACATCTAAAGAAAAATTCCATGATGTTAAAAAAAAACCCTGAAACTCTAAAACTGCTAAATCATAGGTGACAACCACCTGAAATGATATCTGATGCCATCTACTCTCTGGTGTAGGCATACATACAAATAGAGCTTGCATATACATACATACATACATACATACATACATACAATCTTTAATTTTTTCACATTTCTGAAGGATACTGAAATAGCTCAGGAAATAACTTCTCAAATGATTATTAAATTACATAAATGTAACAATTCTATGTACAGCAAAGAAAAACAAAATGAACAAAATGGCAGCCTAACAAATGTGCCTGATCTGCAGGTCAAGAGCTGTTTGTGGCCAACCATGGGTTTCCACACATACAATTATGAACTTTCTTAAAACATGAGGGGTTTGGGAACTACACTGGAGGTTCTCAAGTATAAAATTTGTAGATGACAGCATCATATCAAAATGACAAAAGATTGGATATAACTGACAGAATGGGAGAAAACTTCTCTTGTATACACCTGCTGTGAGATTTGTATCTAGAATGAATTTATAAAGAAATCCCAAAATAGAAATCTCCCAGTGAAGAAACAGGCCAGTTAACTGAATAGGTAGTTCTCCAAAGAAGCAATGACTGCCAATAAATATTTTACAGTGTGTGACATCCTTAGACATTAGGTAGAAGCAAGTTAAGTCTGCTTTGAAATTCTACTCCTCAGTTAGAATATCTATCATTAAGCAAAAAACAAAAACAAAAAAACTAACAAACAACCCCCCGAAGAAAACCAAAATCAAAACCAAACCAAACCGAACCAAACCAAACCAAACCAAACCAAACCAAACAAAAAAATCCAGTACATACTCGCAGTCATGTGTAAAAAGGTGAACATTTACACACTGCTGCTGCTGGGAAGGTTTTTTTTTTAAAATACACTCCTTATTTTATTCTCCTCCCTACCAACCCCTGTTCACTCTGACTGTTCCACATCCCCTACCTCCTACCCTTCCCCTGTCTCCATGTGGACATCCCTTGCCCCCACCCCACCTGACCTCTAAACACCCTGGGGCCTACAGTCTCATAAATGTTAGGTGCATCATCTCTGAATGAACACAGACACTGCAGTCCTCTATTGTGTGTATGCTAGGGGCCTCATATCCACTGGTATATGCTGCCTGTTTGGTGGTCCAGTGTTTGCAAGATCTCTGGGGGTCCAGATTAATAAAGACTGCTGGTCTTCCTACAGGGTCGCCCTCAGCTTCATTAAGCCATCCCCAATTCAACAGCAGGGGTGAGTTGCTTCTGTCCACTGGTTGGGTGCAAAATCTGCATCTGGCTTTTTCACCTGCTTTTTGGGTCTTTTAGAGTGTTGTCATGCTAGGTCCCTTTTGTGAAAACTCCACAGCTTCAGTCTCAGGACTTGGGACCTCCTCTTGAGTTGAATCCTACTTTAGGCCTGTTGCTGGGCCTCCCTTTCCTCAGGCCCCTCTCCATTTTCATACCTGTAATTCTTTCAGACAGAAACAATTATGGGTCAGAGTTATGACTGTGGGATGGTGCCTCTCCCTCATTTGAAGCCCTGTCTTTATACTGCGGATAGGCTCTATAAGTTCCCTCTTCCTACTGTCAAGCATTTCATCTAAGGTCCCTCCCATTTAGTCCTGTGAATCTCTCACCTCCCAGGTCTCTGGTGCATTCTGGAGGGTCCCCCCAACCTCTGCTCTCCTGAGGTTGCCTGTTTCCATTCTTTCTTCTGGCCCTCAAAGCTTTAGTCCTTTGCCCTTCCCCAATGTTAGATCATGTTCCCCAATCCCTGCCTCTCCCCCACCCTGTCCACTTTCCCTCTCAGGTCCCTCCCTCCCTCCCCACTTGTGATTATTTTCTTCTCTCCAAAATGAGTCTTAGAAAGTGGGAAAGAGCCTTGAATTCGTTGGCACAGGTGAGACTTACTAGCAGAACACCAATGGCTTATGTTCTATGATTAAGAATTGATAAATGGAACCCCATGAAACTGGAAAGCTGTGTTTTCTTCTTCTTCTTCTTCTTCTTCTTCTTCTTCTTCTTCTTCTTCTTCTTCTTCTTCTTCTTCTTCTTCCTCCTCCTCCTCCTCCTCCTTCCTCCTCTTCTTCTCCTTTAGACATTTAAGATGATTTTATTCTGGTTAAATAATTTCTTTCTTTTTTATTTTCTATATTCTTTGTTTACATTCCAAATGATTTTCCCTTTCCCAGTTGCCCCCTCCCCATAAGTCCCATAAGCCCTCTTCCCTCGGCCTGTTCTCCAATCAACCCCCTCCCACTTCTCTATCCTGGTAATCCCCTACAATGCTGCTTCAAGCCTTTCCAGGACCAGGGCCTTCTCCTTTCTTCTTGGGAATGATTTGATATGTGAATTGTGTCTGGGGTATTCAGAGCTTCTAGATTAATATACACTTATCAGTGGCTGCATTCCATGTGTGTTCTTTTGTGATTGGGTTACAATTAGGATGATATTTTCCAGAGGGCTAATATCCAATATATATAAAGAACTCAAGAAGTTAGACTCCAGAGAGCCAAATAACCCTATTAAAAATGGGGTACAGAGCTAGACAAAGAATTTTCACCTGAAGAACTTTGGATGGCTGAAAAGCACCTTAAGAAATGTTCAGCATCATTAGTCATTAGGGAAATGCAAATCAAAACAACCCTGAGATTCCACCTCACACTAGTCAGAATGGCTAAGATTAAAATCTAAGGAGACAGCAGGTGTTGGCAAGGATATGGAGAAAGAAGAACACTCCTCCATAGCTGGTGGGAACACAAGTTGGTACAACCATTCTGGAAATCAGTCTGGCTGTTCCTCAGAAAACTGGACATGACATTTCCAGAGGACCCTGCTATACCACTCCTGGGCATATACACAGAGGATTCACCAGCATGAAATAAGGACACATGCCCCACTATGTTCATAGCAGCCTTATTTATAATAGCCAGAAGCTGGAAAGAACCCAGATGTCCCTCAATGGAGGAATTAATACAGAAAATGTGGTATATTTATGCAATGGAGTACTACTCAGCAATTAGAAACAATGAATTTATGAAATTCTTAGGTAAATGGTTGGAAATATTATCCTAAGTGAAGAAAGCTTCTGTAAGGCAAAGGACATAGTAAGACAAATCGGCAACCTACAGAATGTAAATAAAACCTTCATTAATCCCACATCCAATAGAGGGCTAGTATCAAAAATTTATAAAGAACTCAAGAAGCTAATCATCAAAACACCAAACAACCCAATCAAAAAATAGGGTATAGAACTAAACAGAGATTTTACAACTGAGGAATCTTGAATGACTGAGAAGCATGTAAAAACATGTTTAAAGTATTTAGTGATCAGAGAAATGCAAATCAAAATGTCCCTGAGATTCTATCTTACACCAATCAGAATGGCTAAGATCATAACCCTCAGGTCATAACACATGTTGGAGAGTATGTGGAAAAGAGGAATACTCCTCCATTGCTGATGGGATTGCCAACATGGACAACCACTCTGGAAATCAATCTGGAGGTTCCTCAAAAAATTGGAAATAGATCTCCCTAAAGACTCGGCTATACCACTCTTGGGAATATACCCAAATGATGACCTACCATGCCACAGGGGCATGTGTTCCATTATGTTCATAGCAGCCTTATTTGTGATAGCCAGAAGCTGAAAACAACCTAGATGTCCCAAGACAGAAGAATGGATACAGAAAATATGGTCCATTTACAGGATGGATTAGTACTCAGCTATTAAGAGCCAGGACATCCTGACTCACAGTTATGTACCCAAAGGAATCTAAGTCAGCACAGCAAAGAGATAGATCCCTGTACCTCCATGTTTCTGCACATGCTAATCACACCTAAGACAAAAAACAGGTTAGTCACTCATCAGTACCTGAATGGATAAACAAACTGTGACAAATAAACTTAATGGAATTTGTTTGAACTGTGTTTTTTTCTTTCTTTCTTTCCTTTTTTTTGTAAGTACATGATATTTGCATGAAAAGTCATGGTACTAAATATTATTATCTTACCTGATATAAGTCAGATTCTGAATTACAAATGTGTTTTAATTTGTGTTTACTGGATGTAGAATGCAGATGTTAAAAATATAGCAATAGGTTGGAAATGGAAAGTAAGGGGATAAGGAGAAGCAGGTAAGAGTAATTAAATGTGAGTAGTGAAAATAGCAAAAGAACACCTTAGAGATAGACAGGGGGATCGGGCATGCCCTCAGCTGCAGCAGCACCACCGCCTCCAAGCAGGGCAGGAGGCCAGCTAAATGCCCAGCAGCTAGCTGAGAGAAGTCAGCCTAAGCATGTGAGTCTGGCCCGGCAGAGGGGCCTTTGGGTTTTGCCCCTGGACCAGGAGCGCCCGCAGTCACTGCTCACACAGTGCAGGAGGTCAGCTATACACCCAGCAGCCTGTGAGGAGGAGACAACCAGCAAAACCTGCATCCAGAGCTGACCAGGGCCACAGAGATCCTCAGTTTGGAGCCAGCTCTTCTGACTTTGAGAAGGGATGCTCCACCATCTTGGCTCCCATACAGCAGAGAGATCTGGCAATGCCAGGCTCACAGGAGGTTCAAATACCAACCAGTGATAACAAGACGAAATAATTCCAAAGATAACCAGATGGCAAAAGGCAAACATAGGAATGTTACTAACAAAATCAAGGCAATTGATTTCTGTTACTAACAGAAATCAAGGCAACACGGCAGCATCTGAACCCAATTCTCCAACAACAGCAAGTCCTGGATACCCCAACACTCCAGAAAAACAAGATTTGGATTTGAAATCACTGGTCATGATGCTGTTAGAGGAACATAAAAAGGACATAAATAAATCTCTTAAAGAAATACAGGGGAACATGAATAAATTAGAAGCCCTTAATGGAAACACAAAAATCACTTAATGATTCAGGAGAATATGGGTCAACAGGTAGCAGCCAATAAAGAGGAAATGCAAAAATCACTTAAAGAAAGGGGTGGTGCACTTAAAGAGCCAGGCGGTGGTGGTGCACGCCTTTAATCCCAGCACTTGGGAGGCAGAGGCAGGCAGATTTCTGAGTTCAAGGCCAGCCTGGTCTACAGAGTGAGTTCCAGGACAGCCAGGGATAAAACAGAGAAACCCTGCTTCGGGGGAAAAAAAAGAAATGCAGGAGAAATTGAGTCAACAAGCAGAAGTCATGAAAGAGGAAGGACAAAAGTCTTTTAAAGAAATACAAGAAAATATGAACAAACAAGTGAAGGGACTGAGCAAAACCATCCAGGATCTAAAAATGGAAGTAAAAACAAAGAAAATATCACAAAGGGAAACAACTTTGGAGATAGAAAACCTTGGGAAGAAATCAGGTGCCATAGATGCAAATATCAACAACAGATAGAAGAAAGGATCTCAGGTGCTGAAGATACCACAGAAACCATTGACTCAACAGTGAAAGAAAATGCAAAAAGCAAAAAGCTTGTAGGTCAAAACATTCAGGAAATCCAGGACAGAATTAGAAGACCAAACCTAAGGATTATAGGTATAGATGATATATGACTTAAAGGCCAGCAAATATCTTCAACAAAATTATGGAAGAAAACTTCCGTAACCTAAAGAGAGAGTTGCTCAGGAATATACAAGAAGCCTACAGAACTCCAAACAGACTGGACGAGAACAGAAATACCTCCCATCACATAATAATCAAAACCCCAAATGTACTAAACAAAGAATATTAAGAGTAGTAAGAGAAAAAGGCCAAATAATATATAAAGGAAGACCAATTAGAATTACACCATACTTCTCACCAGAGACCATGAAAGCTAGAAGATCCTGGTTAGATCTCATACAAACTCTAAAAGAACACAAATGCCAGCCAAGATTACTACATCCAGCAAAACTCTCAATCACCATAGATGGAGAAACCAAGACATCCCATGATAAAACCAAATTTATACAATATCTTTCCACAAACCCAGCCTTACAAAGGATAATAGGTGGAAAACACCAATACAAGGAGGAAAAGCTTTACCTCAGAGTAAAAGGCTGGAAAACAATTTTACAAGCAAATGGTCATAGGAAACAAGTTGGAGTAGCCTTTCTAATATCAGATAAAATTGACTTTCAACCTAAAGTCATCAAAAGAGACACAGGACACTTCTTACTGGTCAAAGGAAAAATCCACCAAGAACTCTCCATTCTGAACATCTATGCTCCAAATGCAAGGGCACCCTCATTTGTAAAAGACACTTTACTAAAGCTCAAAGCACACATTGTACTTAACAGAATAATTGTGGGTGACTTCCACACTCCACTATCCTCAACGGACAGATCAGGAAAACAGAAACTAAACAAGGAAACAGTGAAACTAATTGAAGCATTGAATCTACTGGATTTAAAAGATATATACAGAACATTTCATCCTAAAGCAAAAGAATATACCTTTTTCTCAGCACCCCATGGTACCTTCTCCAAAATTGACCATATAATTGGTCACAAGACAAACCTCAACAAATTTAAGATCAAAATAACCCCATGCCTCCTATCAGATCATTACGGAATAAGAGTGGTCTTCAATAGCAAACAAAAACCAAAAAACAAAACAAAAACAAAAACAAAAAACCCCCACCACCCCCCAAAAAACAAAAAAAACAAAAACAAAAACAAAACAAAACAAAACAAAACAAAACCAGAAAGCCCACAAATGGAGCCTGAACAATGCTCTACTCAATGATGCCTTGGCCAAATAAGAAAGAAAGAAAGAAATCGAAGACTTTTTAGAATTTAATGAAAATGAAGGCACAATATACCCAAATTTATGGGACACAATGAAAGCAGTGCTAAGAGGAATACTTATAGCCCTGAGTGCCTCCAAAAAGAAACTGGAGAGAGCATAAAGTAGCAGCTTAAAGGCATACCTGAACGCCCTGGAACAAAAAGAAGCTAATTCACCCAGGAGGTGTAGAAGACAGGAAATCATCAAACTCAGGGCTGAAATCAATCAAGTAGAAACCAAGAGAACCTTACAAAGAATCACCAAAACCAGGAGCTGGTTCTTTGAGAAAATCAACAAGATAGATAAACCCTTAGCCAGAATAAACCCTTAGTCAGACTAACCAAAGGGCATAGAGACAGTATCCAAATTAACAAATTTAGAAATGAAAAGGGAGATATAACAACAGAAATGGAGGAAATTCAAAAAATCATCACATCCTACTACAAAAGTCTATACATCACACAACTGGAAAATGTCGAGGAAATGGACAATTTCCTGGACAGATACCAAATACCAAAATTAAATCAGGATCAAATAGATCAACTAAACAGTCCTATAACCCCTAAAGAAATAGAAGCAGTCATAGAAAGTCTCCCAAACAAAAAAGCACAGGACCAGATGGTTTTAGTGCAGAATTCTATCAGATCTTCAAAGAAGACCTAACACTAATACTCTTCAAACTATTCCACAAAATAGAAATAGAAGGGACCTACTCAACTTTATCTATAAAGCCACAATTAAGCATATACCAAAACCACACAAAGATACAACAAAGAAGAACTACAGGCCAAAATCCCTTATGAATATCAACGCAAAAAATACTCAATAAAATTCTTGCCAATTGATTCCAAGAACACATCAAAACGAATATTCACCATGATCAAGTAGGCTTCATCCCAGGGATGCAGGGATGGTTCAATATACAGAAATCCATTGATGTGATTGACTACATAAACAAACGTAAAGAAAAAAACTACATGGTTATTTCATTACATGCTGACAAAGTATTTGACAAAATTCAGCATCCTTTCATGCTAAAGTCTTGTAAAGAATAGGAATTCAAACACCATACCTAAACATAGTAAAAGCAAAATACAGCAAACCAATAACCAACATCAAATTAAATGGAGAGAAACTTGAAGTAATCCCACTAAAACCAGAGACTAGGCAAAGCTGCCCCCTCTCTCCATATCTTTTCAACATAGCTGGAGCAATTAGACAGCATAAGGAGGTCAAAGGGATACAAATTTGAAAAGAAGAAGTCAAATTATCACTATTTGCAGATGATATGGTAGTATACTTAAGTGACCCAAAAAACTCCACCAGAGAACTACTACAGCTGATAAACAACTTCAGCAAAGTGGCTGGTTATAAAATCAACTCAAGCAAATCAGTAGCCTTCCTATACTCAAAGGATAAGCAGGCTGAGAAAGAAATTAGGGAAATGACACCCTTCACAATAGCCACAAACAATATAAACTATCTTGGGTGACTCTAACCAAACAAGTGAAAGATTTGCATGAGAACTTCAGGGATCTGAAGAAGGAAATGGAAGAAGACCTCAGAAAATGGAAAAATCTTCCATGCTTGTGGATTGGCAGGATTAATATAGTAAAAATGTCCATCTTACCAAAAACAATCTACAGATTCAATGCAATCCCCATCAAAATCCCAAGTCTGTTCTTCATAGAGTTAGAAAGAGCAATTATCACATTCATCTGGAATAACAAAAAACCCAAGATAGCTAAAACTATTCTCTACAGTAAAAAAAACTTCCTGGGGAATCAGTATCCCGGCCTTCAAGCAGTACTACAGAGCAATAATGTTAAAAACTTCATGGTATTGGTACAGTGACAGACACGTAGATCAATGGAATAGAATTGAAGACCCGGAAATGAACCCGCACACTTGATCTTTGACAAAGGAGCTGAAACCATCCAGAGGAAAAAAAGATAGCCTTTTCAATAAATGGTGCTTGCTCACCTGGAGGTCAGCTTGCAGAATAAAGTGCATTGACCCATTCTTATCTGCATGTACTAAGCTCAATTCCAAGTGGATCAACGACCTCCACATAAAACAAGACACACTGAAACTAATAGAAAAGAATCTTGGGAAGACCCTTGAGGACATGGGCACAGGGAAAAAGTTCCTGAATAGAACACCAATAGCTTATGCTGTAAGGTAAAGAATTGACAAATGGGACCTCATAAAATTACAAAATTTCTGTAAGGCAAAGGACACTGTCAATTGAACAAAATGGCAAACAACAAATTGGAAAGGATCTTCACCAACCCTATGTCTGACAGAGGGCTAATATCCAATATATACAAAGAACTCAAAAAGTTAGACTCCAGAGAGCCAAACAACCATATTAAAAATGGGGTACAGAGCCAGGTGGTGGTGGCGCATCCCTGTAATCCCAGCACTTGGGAGGCAGAGGCAGGTGATTTTCTGAGTTCGAGGCCAGCCTGATCTACAGAGTGAGTTCCAGGACAGCCAGGGCTATATAGAGAAACTCTGTCTCAAACAACAACAACAACAACAAAAACAAACAAACAAACAAAAAACCCCAAAAAACACAAAAAATGGGGTACAGAGCTAAACAAAGAATTTTCACCTGAAGATATTCAGGTGGCTGAGAAGCATCTTAAGAGATGTTCAACATCATTAGTCATTAGGGAAATGCAAATCAAAACAACCCTGAGTTTCCACCTTACACAAGTCAGAATGGCTAAGATTAAAAACTCAGGAGACAGGAGGTATTGGCAAAAATGTGGAGAAAGAGGAACACTCCTCCACTGCTGGTGGGATTTCAAGTTGGTACAACCACTCAGAAAACTGGGCACAACACTTCTGGAGGACCCTGCTATACCACTCCTGGGCATATACCCAGAGGATTCCCCAGCATGCAATAAGGATACATGCTCCACTATATTCATAGCAGCCCTATTTATAATAGTCAGAAGCTGGAAAGAACCCAGATGTCCCCCAGTGGAGGAATGGATACAAAAAATATGGTATATATACACAATGGAGTACTATTCAGTCATTAGAAACAATGAATTCATTAACTTCTTAGACAAATGGATGGAGCTGGAGAACATCATCCTAAGTGAGGTAACGCAATCTCAAAAGAACACTCATGGTATGCAATCACTCACTGATAAGTGGATATTAGCCTAGAAGACGGGAATCCCTAAGACACAATCCACATATCAAATGACGTCCAAGAAGAAGGAAGGAAGGGCCCCTGATTCTGGAAAGGCTTAATGTAGCCTTGTAGGGAAATACCAGGGAAGAGGGATGGGGTGAATGGGGGAACAGGAGGAGGGAAGAGGGCTTATGGGACTTGGGAGGGGGGAGCCTGGAAAGAGGGAAATCAGATGAAATGTAAATTAAGAATATATCAAATAAAATAAATAAAAAACATTTAAGAACACAAGACTATAAATTAAAAAGGAAGCAAGGGGAGAGAGGAGGAAGGAGAAAAAGGTGCAGAAAATTCTGTATTTATGATTTAATTACAAAAGCTTTTATTTGCCTGATCAATAATGGCTTAATGGTTACAGAGGTAGCTAATATCATTGTGATTGGATTTTGAAACAAATTCATAAAGGACTTTCAGTTTTGCCCATAAATACATGGCATTTAATATTACAACAACTGGAGTTGTTTTTCATGTTTAGCGGTTCTCTGGTGAAATTTTGAGGGTCACTTAATTATACTATCATATAATCTGAAAATAGTGATACTTTAAATTTTTCCTTTCCAATCTGAATTCCTTTTAACTCCCTTTGTTGTCTAATTGCTATGGCTATGTCTTTGATTATTATATTGAAGAGGTAGGGAGAGAGTGGACAGCCCTGTCTAGTCCCTGATTTCAGTGGGATTGCTTCAAGTTTCCATCCATTATTTTGATGTTGGCTACTGCTTTGCTGTATATGCTTTTACTATGTTTAGGTATGCATGTTGAATTCCTGACATTTCCAAGTCTTTTATCATGAAGGGGTGTTGGATTTTGTCAAAAGCTTTCTCAGCATCTAGTGAAATGATCATGTGGGTTTTTTTCTTTCAGTTTGTTTATATAGTGGGTTACATTGATGGATTTTCATATATTGAACCATCCCTGTATCCCTGAGATGAAGCCTACTTGATCATGGTGGATGATCATTTTGATATGTTCTTGGATTTGGTTGGCAAGAATTTTATTGAGTATTTTTCCATCAATATTCGTAAGGAAAATTGGTCTAAAGTTCTCTTTCTTTGTTGAGTCCTTGTGTGGTTTAGGTATCAGAGTAATTGTAGCTTCATAAAAAAATTGGGTAGTGTTCTGTTTCTATTTTGTGGAATAGTTTGGACAGTATTGGTATTCGGTCTTCTTTGAATGTCTGATAGACATTCTGCATTGAACTGATAGAACTCTGAATTGAACCCATCTAGTCCTGGGCTTTTTTTGGTTGGGAGACTATTAATGACTGCTTCTATTTCTTTAGGGTTATAGGATTGTTTAGATCAATTATCTGATCCTGATTAACTTTAGTACCTGGAATCTGTCTAGAAAACTGTCCATTTCCTCTACATTTTCCACTTTTGTTGTAGGATATGATGATTTTTTTTGGATTTCTTCAGTATCTGTTGTTATGCCTCCTTTTTTATTTCTGATTTTGCTGAATTGGACACAGACTCTGTGTCCTCTGGTTAATTTCACTAAGGGTTTTTCTATTTTGTTGGCTTTTTCAAAGAACCACCTCCTGGTTTGGTTAATTCTCTGTATAGTTCTTTTTGTTTCTACTTGGTTGATTTCAGCCAAGTTTATTTCCTGTCATCTACCCCTCATGGGTGTATTCAGCAAAGTGGCTAGATATAAAATTAACTCAAACAAATCAGTAGCCTTCCTACACTGAAATGATAAAGAGGCCGAGAAAGAAATCAGGGAAATGACACCCTACACAACAGTCACAAAAAATATAAAATACTTTGGTGTAACTCTAAACAAGTAAGTAAAAGATCTGTACTACAAGAACTTCAAGTATCTGAGGAAAGAAATTGAAGAAGATCTCAGAAGATGGAAAGATCTCCCATGCTTATGGATTAGCAGGGTTAATATAGAAAAATGTACATCTTGCCTAAAGCAATCTAAAGATTCAATGAAATCCCCATCATATTTCCAACTCAATTATTCATGAGTAAGAAAGAGCAATTTCCATATTTATCTGGAATAACAAAAAACCCAGGACAGTGAAAACTATTCTCAACAATAAAAGAACTGGCAGAATCACCAACCCTGACCACCAGCTATACTACAGAGCAATATTGATAAAATCTGCATGATATTGGTTCAGCGATGGGCAGGTAGGTTAATGGAACAAAATTGAAGACCCAGAAATGAACACTCATACCTATGGTCACTTGATCTTTGACAAAAGAGCTAAAACCCTCCAGTGAAAAAAAAAGACAGCATTTACAACAAATGGTGCTGGGTCAACTAACAGTCAACATGTATTCATGTTGCAGTCAACAGGATGCAAATTGATCTATTCTTATCTCCCTGTACAAAGCTCGAGTCCAAGTGGGTCAAGGGCCTCCACATAAAACCAGATACATTGAATCTAATAGAAGAGAAAGTAGAACAGAACCTGGGGCACATTGGCACAGGGTAAAATTTCCTGAATAGAACACCAATAGCTTATGCTCTAAGATCAAGAATTGATTAAAAGAAATCTAAGAATTAAAGAGCATATGAGTTGGCAACATATAATAGCAGATAAATTACTATTCAGGGAAACCTGATGAATTCACTTTGATCCCCACTACTCATAGAAAAAGGCAGAGAGGTTACACCCTGGCACAGGGTTGTTTACACAGCCTACATACATTCCAGTGCTCAGACACAGCACACATGATAATAAACAACGAAAATAGAAATTAAAGGTATGACAAGGAGCACATAAAAAAGATGCAGACTCAATTCATGTGTGCTCTACATGTCTTTAATGTGATTCTTACAATTTTGAGTTAGCATGGATTGCAATGAATGGGTCTTCAGCAGAGTTACTAATGGAAAAGTGAGCTTTGCCATCACTGCCAACATTGACTCTAAGTCCAGTGCAATTGCCATCGACTTTGTCTCCAGAAATGACGTCACAGTATGTGCCAGCAGGAAGACCAGTCTGTAAAGTTGCTGACAAAGTCCTAGGGGCGAAAAGTGAGTATTTAATTGGAATTCAACCAAGCCAAATGCAGAAATCCATTATGCATTCTCTACAGAATAAGTGCCCCAACCTTGTGATATAGAACAATAGGAGCACAGAACTTAGTAATAGAATCCAAACACCAAGACTGTGCCAGCTGGAGCAAGCAAATTCTCTATACCAAAGTCGTTATTTTTAAATGTATATTTGCTTCATTCTCTGCAGTAGTCAGACAGAGAAACAGAGAGAATGCAGAGAAGCTCAACACTAAAGTTCTTCTGTGATTGTCTTTGTTTCAAGTCTGTCCTCTGCTGGATTAAACTCTAATTAATTTTTTATAGCTTTCATTCTTTGAACTTTCTTATGTCACATGATGCTACATTTTAAAAATCAAATTAAACATAATCTAGCATTTCTATTGATACATATACCTTTATAGTAGAAAACAGTTTGCATGAAATAATTCTACTTCTAAAATTAAATCCAAGTGCTCATTCAGCAAAAAAGACCTGCTAGGCAACATTTCGTTGTTGCAATAAAACATGATTTAGATAAAAAAAATTTACAACCAGATAGAAAGCTGATTTAGAGTTGAGACAGTTCACTGTCTTCCAAAGAGATTCTCTGAGATAGAATGCTCTTTTGATTTGTTTTGTTTGTGAGATGGGGTCTCTCTACCCAGCCAACCATGGCTGTACTGCAATCACTATGCAGATCAAGATGGGTTCAAACTCACAGCAGTAGGTCTGCTTCTTCCCTCACACTTACAAGCACCACTACTGTTATCTGGTCTTGAGTACTAGAGATGAGGGAGTCATAAAGAACAACTCAGATAGAAGTACTACAGGTGAAATAACAAGAATGAAGGTTTTGAAAGCCAGATTAAGTAACAGCTTGAAGAAACTCATAAACCAAGTGAAAGTACACATATGATTTAAAAATATGTGAAACATGCAGGCCAATAATTGAAGACCCTTTATATGTATAATGGATTAATGAATAAGTTGTAATCAAAGGTAATGGAAAAAGCACAACAGTATTAGTATAGCACATTTCTAATGATGTTAATATATACATACTATATATATATGTATACATATATATATATACTTTGTAAGACATTTGAAACCAGCTTATAAATATGAATATATGCTACTGTCATTGTATACTGTGGTTAAAGATAAAGGTCTGATTGAGTAGGGGCTGGGGGTGGGGACATCCTCGTGGAAACAGGGCAGTAAGGAGGAGGTATGGGATGTGGAACAATTGGAGGGTGGATGGAGGGGGGAATAAAACCTGGAGTGTAGATAGATAGATAGATAGATAGAGAGATAGATAGATAGATAGATAGATAAATAGATAGATATAGATAATTTAATTAAAAAATTAAAATTGTATTTACATAAAGAAAAATAAGAAACCAAATATCATTTTTCTTATGAATACTGAATGTTTACTTGTGGCTTAAATTTATTGTCCAAAAAAATTTATCACATATGAAAAATATAAATGAACAGGGAAAGAAAAGAAGTGTCTTGGAGTTTAATATTGTACAATCCTTCTTTAATCACTATGCACTTACCAGTCATCATTGTTAAAGACAATGAATCCTCTGTTTCCTCTGCCAAAAGCCACTTGGTTGCTGCCATTATCCCACCAGTTGGAAAAAGGCTGACCATTGACAACATTCCGGAAGTCAACCATGTTCCTACAAGCACAGGATCATGAGAAATGCTGGTACTCAACAGTTTAACTCAACAGTTTAAAATAAAAGGTTGAACAATTTCCTTATTAGACAAGATCTGAAGGGGACATCCCACCTGATTTGACGCCATCTATGTTCACAGACCCAGTCATTGCCACAAGTAGTGTCTGGATTAATGGTCACTTCTTTTGTTACTCCATTGTTATTAGGTGGTCCAATCCAGTCATTCTTATCCTTAATTATTAAAAGAATCACATCATTTGAATGCCAGTAGCTCCCTGACTCTTACCACTACAGAAAGCCAAAACAAAGCCCACCGGGCTAATTCTGACTTTGAAGTATCTAATTTTTGTCTAAGTACTTCAGTGTTTTTACAGGCCTTCACAGAAATCTCAACTTCTGTTCACACTTGGGTTTTCTAAAAACATATTAACGACATCAGAAACAAGTTTTAAAATCCTATTTTTTGCTCAGTATCACTAAAAGCACTTTAGCGTGACTGAAACAAATTAGAGTCAGGAAAACTAGGGTTAAAGAACACACTTCAGTTATTAACTGAGAAATCTACATCAGTATGCATTGCATGTATATACCTTAGTTTATGCATAAAGGAGAAGGGTAGTTCTATGCTAATTAAAGAACATATATAAAAATGCTTTTATTGGATATGCATTTAATATGATACTTTCTAAGTTAATAGAAGTTGGTTTGTTACTAATCTGCTTGTAAAATGTGCTAATAAAATATTCTGACTTTATTAAGTTACCCAAGTATAAATGAGCATCATGTAATGGCAAAATATTTACATATTATTCTGGGAAAAATATCTCATTCTAGTCATGAAATCTATTAAAAAAGAAAAGTAAGAAAAAGGGGACTCTTATCTTGAAAGGAAGTGAAAAATATTTGTCAGATTTTATAGAGAAGTGATATTTGTATTTTATATTTAATATGGGGTATAAAGCTAGCATCTTCAACTGATATAGGAAACTTCACATAGCCTTTCAGATATCTCATTGTCCAATTGTTTAGTTCAATTTTAAAATTGGTTAAACTTATGCACATAACAAATATAGACATAATAGATATAATTCAACTCAACCATGGATTTATTCAGCAAATCACTATTCTGTGATTCTCATAAGCTTATATATATAATAATTTCCTTGATTACCATTAAATAAGCTTCCTTCTCATTCCACGGGTGGAAAATTATTTTCATATGATGACATTGATGATATGATTAACAAGGGCAGAAGGAATTTGAAAATCCCTTTAGTATTAACAGCTATAATTCAATATCAACTCTAAGAGTTAGGGCTTTATCAGTCATAACAGTTTGTCTTTGTATTTTCTTATCACTTCAGCTATGGTTTTCTTTACCAGGTGCTTCTTCAATGTCCTTACTTTGTAGTGTAGTGACAAAGCACTTAATAATGAGTATCATATGCTCTAACATCACATGAAATTTAAACAGAACTACTTTTTTTCTAGATTAAAATATGCTTCAAAAAACTCCAAGACTTACTTGTCCATTCTGGAAATTTCTTGTCCAACGGTAACTTGACATTACTCTTGTGAATCCATAAGGATGAGCCAACATAAATCCAACAGCCATTTTATACATTCTGAAATGTTCAATATAGTATTAAAGCAGAAGTATATAGTGCATTGCTGTCAATAAAGGTTACACAGCAAGACAGGATGATCTCCTACCTAGCATCCCAGAATGTCAGGATGGATCGTCCCCCAGCACCATGTCCTCTCTGATTGTCATGGTTATCCACAAACACAAGGGCTCTGTCAGTAGGTACGAATCCCCAACCTTCTCCCCAGTTCCTGCATTAAAAAAGTGTATGATTCTTTCACAACTCTTAGCATAACATTGCATATGGAATCCTCAATTATCTAAATAAATGACAATTTCATAAGAAGTCTTTCATAAGATATGCTTATATACATACATATATATGTCCAATGGTAACTTGACATTACTCCGGTTTTCTAAAAACATATTAACAACACACACACACACACACACACACACACACACACATATATATATATATACACACACACATACACATATAGTTTTCTATAATATAAATGGGGATTTTATCCAGATTTAGGTCTTATTATATGATCTTTAAAAAAATATTTTGATTTTTTAATTGCATTGTAATATTATGGACTTGAGAATTTTATATAATATAGAATGTAAATTAACTTATAACTCCTTTGACATTACCCACTTTTAAATTTTCAATCAATTCTCTAATGCAGCATGAATGAAGACATTCCCTAGTGTGATCACATTACAGGGATTATTTCATGGTATAACTATTCTTGGGATATTAACATATTTTTAGTAGGCCATGAACAAATATTCTTAGACTCTAGTGGAACTATCACAAACAAAATTCATCAAGTGATACTTTGGATTTCCCCTGTTATCAGGTAATTGATGTATCAAATGAAAAACACGATTAAGGATAATTGAACAATAATTCTAACTAATAATTAACAACTTCATAGTTGTATAAATTTGGATATTTGAAGATATATCTTATTGATGCCAAATGGCAACAGATATATGATAGAACAGATGATGAAATGGTATATATTTACTTTAAATAGGCCATCTTCTCGCCATCCCACTTGCGGATAACTGTGCCAAGTTTTGCCCCATACTTGAATTCTGTCACACGTCCATTTCCAAAGTATTCACTCCCTTTAATTGCCTCACCACCCAGATCAATGACCTGTGAGAGACATTGGGGCAAGTGTCATTTTAAGTATATTTTAAAATCATAATGCTGAAAGACAATATTATTTAGAATTATTTAAAATAGTTCTGTTATTTGAATGTTACTAATGGCTTTTTGTATATGTACATTCTTATTTTATTCATAAACTATATGTTACAATATTGAAAGAAACCAAGTTTCAAAAGAGTAACTTTTATCCTCTAGAATGACAGCTAGAAGGGAAAATTCACTGCTTCACAATAAGGTGTCTTGTCAACATGAGAAGTACTTATAAACTTAACTTTCTAGAATATTAGAGATACAAAGGCATCATCCTCAGTGCACTTCAAGAAAAATTATTACTAAAAAAAGGCTTGATTTGCTTGCCATAAACACTTACAATGAGATAAGAATGGATTGATTTGCATTCTCGTGCATGCTAGCAACCAGTTGAGCCAGTGCCACTGGAGAGATTTAGCTCCTTGGTCAAAGATCAAATGACCATAGGTGTGTGGGTCCATTTCTGGGTCTTCAATTCTATTCCATTGATCTACTTGTCTGTCACTGTACCAATACCATGCAGTTTTTAACACTATTGCTCTGTAGTACTGCTTGAGGTCTGGGATACTGATTTCCCCCAGAAGTTCTTTTACTGTTGAGAATAGTTTTCACTATCCTGGGTTTTTTGTTATTCCAGATGAATTTGAGAATCGCTCTTTCTAACTCTATGAAGAATTGAGCTGGGATTTTGATGGGGATTGTATTGAATCTGTAGATTGCTTTTGGCAAGATGGCCATTTTTACTATATTAAACCTGCCAATCCATGAGCATGGGAGATCTTTCCATCTTTTGAGGTCTTCTTTGATTTCTTTCTTCAGAGACTTGAAGTTCTTGTCATACAGATCTTTTATTTGTTTGGTTAGAGTCACACCAAGATACTTTATATTGTTTGTGACTATTGTGAGGGGTGTCATTTCCCTGATTTTATTCTCAGCCTGTTTATTGAGTATAGGAAGGCTCCTGATTTGCTTGAGTTGATTATATATCTGGCCACTTTGCTAAAGTTGTTTATCAGCTGTAGGAGTTCTCTGGTGGAGTTTTTTGGGTCTCTTATGTATACTATCATATCATCTGCAAATAGTGATAGTTGGAATTCTTCCTTTCCAATTTGTACCTTTGACCTCTTTTGTTGTCAAATTGCTCTAGCTAGAACTTCAAGTACTATATTGAATAGATAGGGAGAGAGAGAGAGAGAGAGAGAGAGAGAGAGAGAGAGAGACAGAGAGAGAGAGAGAGACAGAGAGAGACAGAGAGACAGATAGAGGGCAGCCTCGTCGAGTCCCTGATTTTAATGGGGTTGCTTCAAGTTTCTCTCCATTTAGTTTGATGTTGGCTAGTGGTTTGCTGTATATTACTTTTACTATGTTTAGATATGTTCCTTGAATTCCTGATCTTTCCAAGATGTATCAAGGAAATCCACATGAAACCAGACACATTGAAACTAATAGAAAAGAAACTGGGGAAGAGCCTTGAGCACGTGGGCCCAGGGGAAACTTTCCTGAACAACAAACCAATAGCTTATGCCCTAAGATCCAGAATTGACAAATGGGACATCATAAAACTACGAAGTTTCTGTAAGGCAAAGGACACTGTCAATAGGATAAAATGGCAACCAACAAATTGTGAAAAGATCTTTACCAACCCTACATTCGACAGAGGGCTAATAGGTCAACATGCAGAAGAATGAGAATTGATCCACTCTTATCTCCTTGCACTAAGCTCAACTCCAAGTGGATCAAGGACCTCCACATAAAACCAGACACACTAAAACTAATAGAAAAGAAACTGGGGAAGACCCTTGAGGACATTGGCTCAGGGGGAAAATTTCTGAACAGAACACCAATTGCTTATGCTCTAAGAGCAAGAATAGACAAATGGGACCTCATAAAATTACAAAGTTTCTGTAAGGCAAAAGACACTGTCAAAAGGATAAATCGGCAACCAACAAATTGGGAAAAAAATCTTCACCAACCCCACATCCAACAGAGGGCTAATTTCCAATGTATACAAATAACTCAAGAGGTTAGACCCCAGAAAACCAAATAACCCTATCCAAAAATGGGGTACAGAGGTAAACAGAGACTTTTCACCTGAAGAAATTTGGATGGCTGAGAAATACCTTAAAAAATGTTCAACATCATTAGTCATTAAGGAAATGCAAATTAAAACAACCCTGAGATTTCACCTCACACCAGTCAGAATGGCTAAGATTAAAAACTCAGAAGACATCAGGTGTTGGCGAGGATGTGGAGAAAGAGGAACACTCCTCCACTGCTGGTGGGAATGCAAGCTGGTACAACCACTCTGGAAATCAGTCTGGCGGTTCCTCAGAAAACTGGACGTGATACTTCTGGAGGACCCAGCCATACCACTCCTGGGAATATACCCAGAAGATTCCCCAGCATGCAATAAGGATACATGCTCCACTATGTTCATAGCAGCCTTATATATAATAGCCAGAAGCTGGAAAGAACCCAGATGTCTCTCAACAGAGGAATGGATACAAAAAATGTGGTATATATACACAATGGAGTACTATTCAGCCATTAGAAACAATGAATTCATGAAATTCTTAGAGAAATGGATGGAGCTGGAGAACGTCATACTAAGTGAGGTGACCCAGTCTCAAAAGAATACCCATGGTATATAGTCACTGATAAGTGGATATTAGCCTAGAAGCTTGGAACACCAAAGACATAAATCACATATCAAGTGATGTCTCACAAGAAGAAAGGAGCAGACACTGGTGCTAGAATGGACCAAAACATCATTGTGGGGGAGTACAAGAACAGTGAGGTGGGAGGGGGTGGATGAGGGAGCAGGGGGAGGGAAAAGGGCATGTGGGACCTTTGGGGGTGGGGAACCAGAAAAAGGGAAATGAATTGTAAATATAGAATATATCCAATAAAAAAAAGTTAGACTCCAGAGAATCAAATAAACTTTTAAAAAATGGGTACAGAACTAAATAAAGAATTTTAACCTGAGGAATATCAAATGGCTGAGAAGCACCTAAAGAAATCTTGAACATCCTTAGTCATCAGGGAAATGCAAATCAAAACAACCCTGATATTTCATCTTAGAACAGTCAAAACGACTAAGATCAAAACTCAGGAGACAGCAGGTGCTAAAGAGGTTGTCCAGAAAAAGGAACACTCCTCCACTGCTGGTGTGATTGCAAGCTGGTCAAACCGCTCTGGAAATCAGTCTGGCGGTTCCTCAGAAAACTGAGCATAATGGTATGAGAGGACCCTGCTATAACACGCCTGGGCATATACCCAGAGTATTCTCCAGCATGTAATAAGGAACACATGCTCTACTATGTTCATAGCAGCAATATGTATAATATTCAGAAAAGCTGGAAAGAACCCAGGTGTCCCTCAATGGAGAAATGGATACAGAAAATGTAGTATACTTACACAATGGAGTACTATTCAGCCATTTAAAACAAGTAATCCATAAAATTCTTAGACAAGTGGATGGAACTGGAAAATATCCTGAGTGAGGTAACCCAATCACAAAAGAACACACATGGTATGTGCTCATTAATAAGTGGATATTAGCCCAGAAGCTTGGAATATCCAATACACAATTCACATATCAAATGATGCCCAAGAAGGAGGAAGAACAAAGTATGGATACTTGTGTCCTTTGTAGAAAGGGGAACAAAATACCCACAGAAGGAGATACAGGGACAAATGGTGGAGTAGACTCTGAAGGAAAGACCATCTATAGACTATGCCACCCAGGGACCCATCCCCTATACAGTTATAAAACCCAGACACTATTATCAATGCCCACAAGTGCTTGCTGACTGGAGCTGGATATAGCTGTTACTTGGGAAGCTCTGCTAGTGCATGAGAAATACAGAGGAGGACACTCTCAGCCAGCCATTGAACTGAACATAGGGTTCTCAATGGAGGAGTTAGAGAAAGGACAAAAGGAACTGAAGGGGTTTGCATTGCCACATGAGAAGCAACAATATGAGCCACCCAGTACTCCCAGAGCTCCCAGGGACAAAACCATCAATCAAAGAGTAAACATGGGTTACCCATGGCTCCAGACATATCAACAGCAGAGGATTGTCTTGTTAGACACCAAAGGGAATAGAGGCCCTTGGTCCTGGAAAGACTTGATGCTATAGTGTAGAGTAATACCAGAACAGGGAAGTGGGGAAGGGTCGACTGGGAAGGGAAGATGGCTTATGGTGTTTTAGGGGGAGGGGGAAGCAGAAAAGAAGGGCAATACTTGAAATGTAAATAAAGAATATATCTAATAAAAATGAAAAATTTTAGCAAAAACAAACAAAAACAACACAAAAGCACAACTCTGAGAGGATGAGACAAAACTCAAAATCAGAATATTGGTTGGAAAGAATAAACATGATTTCTGTGTCTTCTGAAATTATGTCTTTGACTATAAGAGGTGAATTAATGAAGTTAGCAGTGCCTTGAAACATATTATGGAAAAAGTTAAATGTGCACTTTCTGATCAACAATACTAGTATTTTTAATGGCAGTATGAGAAGTCCATGCATGACTGAGTTATTAACCTACATTGCTAATTTTGTACTTAGAGAAATCTGCTACCAATTATTTCATTTTCAAAATGATGACATTTAATGTTAATCACATGGGACTCTATAGCCTATGAAAAGAACTACAGAAAACTGAGGAAAACTGGGAACAGGGAGTCTTTGCAAGGGAAGAGCACAACAATTGGCTGACCAGTACCAAGGCAACCTTGACAACATACATATGGGGAGAAATAGCTGAACTGAATCACTTATATATGAAGCACTATGAACTACATCAGTTATACTTAGGAAATATATATGTGTGTGTATTATGTATCTGAGTATATATGAACATGCATGCACACATATACATATAATAACAGTAAGTAAAAAAAGAGGATGCGAATGGGAGAAAATATGGAAGGGTACAGGGAAGTATTTGGAGGTAGGAAAGTGAAAAAGGAAACTTTGTAATTAAAGTATAATATCAAAAATTTTTAAAAAACTATATATTGTTCTACCTCTTGGAAAATGAAAGGTCTGCTTCCTTGGGAGAACCACTTTGTATTTAGATTATGTAGTTTGTCCAAAACTGCCTTTATGTCTCCAGGCCACATGTGCTTAGCAGCATCAAGTCTGAACCCTGCTACACCAATGTCAATGAGACGGTTCATGTAGTCAGCCACCATGGTACGAACATAGTCTTTATCGAGGGCAAGATCCAGAAGGCCAGACAGACGACAATTTCTGACCTGTTGGCGTAAAAAAATTATTGATTTATAAAAAGTCATTTTTGCATAAGAATTCATTTCCTCATTCAGTCATTTATACATTTATCAATAGCAAATTTTACATGGCTTTTGATTGGGACATGGAGAACATTGAATTTCTAATATGGACAAAGACTCAAAAATTTCTTGTAACTATAGATAATATCAGAGATTGAAATAGGTGAGCATTTTAGTTGGTTCATTCTCATTTCTGATCTTCCTTCTTCCTTTCTCTGTCCCTCCCTCCTCTCTCTCTCTCTCTCTCTCTCTCTCTCTCTCTCTCTCTCTTCATGTGTTTCTCCATTCCTTTTGTTCTTCCCTCTTTTATATTTATTTTACAGAGGTTAAAAAATCAAAGGCAGGAAGTTGCTTTTATTAAGTAGACTGCTACAAAATTGAGGCTGTAACTCCATCTTTGAAGATTGTTTCTGTATGTGATTTGTATTTCTAATATTTTCTGATTTCTCATACTTATATAATGGATAAAACCAAGGTTTTAATAGTTTCAGACAAATTTTTGCAAGAGCAGTCCTGACTTTATCATTGACTTTTTTGTATCCTTACAAAATAATGTAACAAAAATACAGGACATTTTCCTTTCATTTTTTTTCATTCTGTCTTAGTAACATATTTCCCCTATGGAATCTAAATGAAATGTTTATAGGCATTTCATACATTTCTGTGGATACATAAAAGCATCAAAATTTATTCCCATTATTGTTTCTCTCATTACCTGATTAGCATCATTGTAGTTATGAATTTCTCCATTGCATTTATTATCGTTAAAATCCCATGCAGAGTATGGAACTGCTGAGAATTCCCTGTTTTGAGGATTGAAGTAACTTCCACAGGTACTGCCTGTTCCTGCAGGATTGCCCGAGCCACACATGTGATTAATGACAGCATCCACATAAATACGGACCTACCAAAGAAAAGTGCATATTTTGGTTGAACTCAAAAAACTATAACTTCATTAAAATATCACAGCAGTGCTCCAAAACATTTCATCTACTACTTTGTAGATTCACTTTAGAAAAGTGAGTCAAGTGATAAAGGAAACTATTGTAAAATAAGATCAACTATAGTCATACTGTATGAAAAAGAATATAGAGTTCATAAGCAAACAGAAAGAGACACTACCAGAACTATAAACAAAAGTTCAGTATTTGAAGATATAGGGTATGTTATAAATTTGAGAGATGATTATGTCTGGCATTTTATAGGGTTACAAGGAGAAAATACTTTGCTTAATCTACATACTACATGGCTAAAGACCAGAGGAAAGGTACATGTGACTTCATTATAAAACAAAGTATGTATTTATCACCTAAAATGTTGATATAGAGGAAAATCTATGAATTGTCACTAAAAAGAGAAATCTCATGAACATGACTTAATCCTCATGTATGAATCAATGCCCATGGAATTACTGTAGGAGGTTTTAATATTTATTAATTTTAAAAGTCAACATTTTGCTTTATGAGTACTATTCATTATTTTTTAGTACTTTTCTTTCATATAGTCAAATGGTATGTATTGGAGGACTTTAAAAATTGACAATAAGATAGAACTGTATTTTTAATAATACAAAAAATATTAAGTAAAATTTAAAAATTTAAAACCTGCTTAAACTAAAGAAATAGACACAAAAGAGAAATTCTTTTATATATAATAAATATAAGGAAATGTGCCGGGCGGTGGTGGCACACGCCTGTAATCCCAGCACTCTGGGAGGCAAAGACAGGCGGATTTCTGAGTTCGAGGCCAGCCTGGTCTACAGAGTGAGTTCCAGGACAGCCAGGGCTACACAGAGAAACCCTGTCTCGAAAAAACAAAAAATCCAAGAAACCAAAAAATATAAGGAAATGTGGTGTCTTCACTTACACCAACATTGTTGCACCTCGTCACCATGTCTCTGAATTCATCTTCATTTCCAGACCTTGTGCAAAGTTTATAGCTGATTGGTTGGTATCTTTCCCACCAAGGCCTTGATGGGTTATGAATTATAATATTTTCATTGGGTGGAGAGACCTACAAATAAAACAGTTATAATTAGTATCAGATTATGGCTTACATTACATACCTAAATTTTGTAGAAAGCTATCAATAATCTGACATTACTTCTCAACCTATAAACATTCACTTCTGTTGATTAACCATCACCAGATATTATGGAAGGACATTGCAGAGTCCTCTTGATATTCTACAGTAAGTATAAAGGGGCAACGACTACCAAACTTTTTCATATCTCAGCAAAGTTATGTGTGAAATGAAGTTGTGCTCTAAAGTCCCTAGGCTTGATTAGAACATTATGTGAACACAGTAAGTTTGCATTTAATTTGTGAAGTGATCTTACCTGCACCCCTCCAAATCCCTTAGGAGCTAAGTATCGCTCACATTCCTTGGCAATATCAACCCAGCGCCACTCGAACAGGTGGACAATAGCAGTCCTCCCATTGGTAGTATGTGGGTCATATTGAGCCCAGCAGAACCCAACGAGGGAAAATAGCAGGACGAACTTCATTTTACTTTGAGGTTGTTAGTGTTCTCCCTAGTGCCTATTTATATCCTAAAAAAGGTACAGCTTATCAAGTCAGTATTTATGAATAAATATTTGGAGAATGAGCTCTTTCTTCAAAATCTAAAAGATTTGCTGTGAGGATGTGAACAGGTGATGGACATTTAGAAACTCTCATGGAAAATAAGCTGAAAGCGCTTTGAGGCCATGTATTGTTTAACTAATATAGATCTTACTTCTGATGTCATCATACAAGGAAATTAAAATTGATGGTAAATATAGCTAGGATTATTTTTGCAAATATGTATAGTATTTGTGTTCTAAATACAACAAAATAATCTATTGAGTTTGTTACTCAAATTTTAATTATTTAAAAATTTGTATTTATCTTAAGAAACTTTTAAAGCCTGTAGAATTCATCTACAATAGCAAAAATAGGGAAGATGAAAGAATGAAGATTTGGAATGTAAGACAAAACTGAGCTGCACAGCAACCCATCGCATTCAAATAAAGAACCAAAACATAATCAAGTACTCATCTTCCCTACACTGGATTCATAGGCTGCATATTAAGATGTTAGCTTTTTCCCCTAGCCAAATATCTTTATACCTTCCACAATATGAAATAATAATGTAAAAGTATTTATCCTTCTCAAAACTCTATGAAGAAATATGACACCTGGAAGAAGGTGAGGAGGAGGGCAATGTTATAGTTATACAAGAAGTCTCAATTCACATGGATCCAAGAGATCACTCAAACATTGAGCCACCAACCAGCCAGCATACAGAAGCTGATATGATGTCCCCAATACATATACAGCAAAAGACTGCCTGGTTTGGACTCAGTCAGAGAAGATTCATCTAACCCTACAGAAACTGAAGGCTCAGGGAGTGGGAAGGTCTAGTGGGGTTGGAGTGGGGGGTATGGCACAACCTCTTGGAGACAGGGGGCAGGGGGAGGAACAGGTATGGGATGAGGAACAGTCAGAGGGCAGACCAGGAGAGGGATAAAGACTGGAGTGTAAAAAAATATTTAAAGAACAAAAAACCAAATTAATTAATTAATTAAATATTTTTTAAAAAGACATATGACAGTACCAATGGGGAAAAAAACTTTCATGTCCTTTAGCAAGTGCTAAGTGTCCCCATTTTGTCAAACATATAGTACTCTAAGTTATGATGATGAACATTGTAGGACAGCCACAGATTCCACTCGGAGAAAGAGAAAATTCAAATAACTATAGTCATAATAATAATTTTTGTGAGAAATTTTAGATGAACATTATTAGTATTAAAAGTATGAAAAAATTATAATAGAGATTGAGTTCAACATTGGCATGTTTCAGACTAGATAGATGATCAGGGAATGTTTCACCAAAAACATGGCTTAGGCTCTACTTTGAAAGAAGAAAATCAGAAAATGGTTTGATTGGAGAAAGCACATTCAGAGAAGATCAAAGGTTACAGAAGAAAAGAACTTAGAATACTGGAGAAACATCAATAACATCAATACAAATGTTAACAAATTGAAATTAGGTGTCATAACTGGGAATATGTAATCAGATATGGTCATTGAGTTAGGCCAGATCATAGCCTAATGAGGCAGGAAGAGGAGGTGGAGTAGGATGAGAAAATAAGGTGGAGGAAGAGGAAAAGGAGGAGGAGGAGGAGGTGGAAGAGGAGGAGATGGAAGAGGAGAAGGTAGAGGAGGAGGTGGTGGAGGAGGATTAGGAGGAGAACAGGAAGAGGAAGAAGAAGAAAGAAAAGAGAAAGAGAGAGAAAAGAAAGAAAGCCATTGATTCTCTATCATTAACAGATGAAACTAAAATTAAAATGATGTATTCTTTGTTCAGTAAATGTCTGGTATACTAACTATATCATTCAACTATTAGCTAACTTTTTGATGTGAGTAACGCCCTCATTTTTTAATATAAGTAAACACAAGGTAAATAGTTGCATAACACACTTATTTCTATTCCTTTAAAATATTGTATGCATAAAGAAACTATAAGCCAGCGGAAGAGACTTAGTTACATAAATTCAATTATGTAGTACAAGACAGCACCTGATGATATTTCTAATTAAAAATCACTCTTCTCTTATTGTACCATAATCTCTCTTTGAATACTAAAGTCTTGCTTTCCAATATGGTAGCCAAAAGCAGAAAGTATTTAGTGAGCAATGTACGTATTGAAGATAAATGAGATAATTGTGGAAAATAAACTCTAGATCACATTTAGAATAGTTACCTCTAGGTAAACACATCACAGAGAGCCAGGCTCATAGGATTTTAAGAGGACACCAAAGAATCTAAATGGAGATGGAATTGAGGTCACTCCAGCTATATTCTACCTAAGAATCTAAATGTATTTTCATGACAATTTAATAGTGGCTAATTTGAAAGTTGTAAAGTTAATATTTATGGCTGAGGAAATTTCCATAAACTATAGAATTCAGATTCTGAGATAGCTATTTGTTAACTTTCTTATTCCTGTGGACATTGTTAAAGAGTAAGTGGAAGAGGAAGACAGAAAATAAAATCTCCTTTGAGGAGGAAATGGGCTCCAGCAAGTTTACAGCTGAAGACAAGGCAATTGCTGAGAAACTGGCTGGATCTGTTAAAGAGAAACTGCCTGATCTACTCTGAGAGAATGAGAAAACTGGCATGACGGAAAGACCTTACACACCATAGGCTCCAAACCAGTGAAAGAAATCTTTCTGTGAAAGGTAAGAGTCCCAAACCAGAACACCACTGAAGCAGATCCCTGCTCCTAAAAAACAACTGTGTAGGAGGCATTTTCCAGCATCAGCACGCAGAAGAAGCTTTGATTGTCATCCAGCCTCCATCCTTGTGTGACAGAAGTTGAGAGATTTATCTATGTATTCTGATTATATAGGCAAATAAGAAGCAAAATTGAAGATATTCTTTGGGCTTCCTCCAATATTTTAAAGAATTTCTAATCCCAGAAAACTCTGGGACAGAATTTGTGTCCCTGAAAGAATCTTGGGAGGATCTAAGAAGCCATTGCAACGAACTGTAAATGTAACACAGATATCCCAAAGATATTGGATAAGTCTGGATCAGGAGATATCATCTGAAAAAGCTTCACTTACAATATGTGCAGCCAGATCAGTAGAGTGCCTGTGTGTTCCAGAAAACCATTTGGAGGATGTAGAGCTACCTATGCCCTTTGCATCCCACATGTCTCTGTCAGCATCCATACATTTAGAGTTTGACCTGCCTGGTTTTTAGCCTTATACCATTTCTTCCTATTCCATATATAAATAGTTACTTGTTATATTATATACCAAAAGGATATAATTTACTGTTTAATACATTACTGGCTTTCAAAATGAAAATCTTATGTTATCCATCAGAGGAGACCTTAGTTTTTTGTTGTACGTTAATGATTGTTAAAACTTATGGGGACTTGGAAGCTGGAAAGAAGGTAATTTTGTCTCTTTAAAAGACCAACAAATAATAGGAGTCACAGGTAAAATAGTATCATCCAAAGGAAAAGTTTTTACCTGATGCATATTTGTTTTGAAATGTTTCAGTTGCTTCCTGGTAGTAAAGTTTAAAGGTTAAAGCTTTTAGGTGGAGTCTTACTTAAAGAAGTAAGATCTTGTGGCTGAGTTTGCAGTTTTACTAGCTTCCCTGATTTCTTATTTCCTCTGGTGGTAATTATGGATGTATTAGGATCAGCAACTTTCATCTCCTGCTGCCATGAAATGCTCATAGTAGTAGATACTATCAATCAAAACTATAATGAAAATTAACCTTAAATCCATTCCATAGCCTCTCTCCAGTTATTTTGCAATAGCAGCAAGAAAGTTACTAACATGGGAGTTGAATAGGAAAACAACAAGAAAAGGGAAGAGGGGTAAAATGAAGGGCATAAGAGTGTTGATAGTAAACTTGGTTGTCATCTTGACAAGACCTGGAGATTAGGCAATGGGTAGCCCAAAAGGGATTTATTGACGGTTAGTATCCACATATACAGGTAAGGGATTTCATGATTATGTTAACTTGGAAAGGAATGCAAATGCTACAGGTGGAAACACTTTCCAGAAGTCACAGTGAGATGCAAGAATGTCTGAGAGACAGCTTTTGTTTTTTGCCTAGTAATATTTGTGTCTTGAACTGAGTCCATGTGTTGGAGATATCCCTATGACTATAGCTGCTACAGTTGTTGTCATCTTTTGCTAACATCTAACACCACTTCTTTGGCCATCCCGTGTGGACTAAAGACCAAAGGCTGCCCAGGAACAATCTAATATTTCAGGGAAAAAGGGAGACCACTGAGGTATTATGCCATATGGATTGAGCAGTTACCAATTCTCACTCTCTACAACCATTCCTGCATTTCCCACATTTTATCATGAAAAATAATCTAATAAGTCTTTTATTGTGTATTAATTATATTCATTTTTGCTTTAAGATATCAAACTAATAAGAGAGGAGGTAGAGGAATGGAGGAGTAAAATCTGAAAGTACAGGAGAAATAGAACGAATGAGAGGAAACTCTGGGAGAGAAAGAAATTTCAAAGGAGCCAAGATGAGGGAAAGAGCAGCAGAATTACTGAAGACTGACTCTAGGGATCATAGCTTTTGAGATTCTGGGATAGGATACACAAAGAACATTCAAAGAAAATGCAGCTACTTGAAGTTTTGAACAGAAGTATAGCACTGTTCTTAAAAATTCAGGAATATCTATTTGGGAACACTAGGAAGTAAAATATGATGTATTATTACAGTATATCCAGGGATTGAAGTATCACTGTTAAATGTATAAAATTATAAAAACATATTTTTAAAGTGCATATAAAAAGATATATTTATTCTGCAATGAGAAAGTTGTTGAGGTACATGGATTTAAATCCTAAGCAACCATGTAAAATTTTGCATGCTTAAAAGTGCCCTTAGTCCCAAAATTGAAGTCTAAGACTAGAGTATCCTAAAGCAATCTCATCTACAAGATGAATCAAAGTGCACGCTTTAGGTTCACTGAAAGAATCTTTGATGAACAGACTGAAGAATAATGAAAGAGGCTAAGTACTCCATCCTATGGCCTCTACACATGCACAAATAAGCATGCATACTTACAGATACACATGTACATAAATACAGAACCACAATCACACACAGGAACACACAGACACAAACAAACAACATGAAGAAAGATGCTGGCAAGATAAGGTTAATTTAAGAATGTGTTGGGAGTTTTAGGAATAGCACACAAAATATGCACAATTAACTTATAGAGGACCATGAATACTACAGATGTCAGCCCTTGACATTTAACATGTACAGGCCAATGAACATTGACTGTATCATCAAGCTTTCATTCCTGTATCTTGACAGCTGAGAAGGATCCAGAGAGAAGTTTAATGAAAAATGATACACTTGGGGAAATTATAACATATAATAAAAAGAATTAGTAAATCAATAATACAGAGAATTTAATCATTACCTGAGACCTATTTCAAAAGAGAATAAGAAGGTACTTTCCAAGAGGTAAGGAGAGTAATTGACAGTTGGTACATATTCAGATCACAAGAGAAGTGTGACTACATAGTGGCTGACATAGGTCTCATTACAGAAGTGCTCGAAATAATAATACAGAGCATAGACTGAACAATAAGAAGTACTGCACTTTATTTCACACTCAATTTAAAATCTTTTAAATTTAATTTTTGAATTTAAATTCTAGATTATGATATAAATATTTCTCCCTTCCCTGACCTCCTTCTTAACCCTCCCACTCACCCCACTTTTCTCTCAAATTTATGGCCTCTTTTTTTTCACTGTAGTTTATCATGTGCTTTCATGTATGTACCTCCTGAATGTCCCACCATACAGAATCCAGATGATCCCCTCTAGGATTAACTTACCCATACATGAATGTCACCTCTCTGAAAGTACCTTATCTCTTGATAAGGTGCTAGAACTAGAAAAATGTAAATTACATTCCCAAGAGTTGTTATCTTGTTTAAACAGGTGACTGCAAACAAAAGCAATATCTTAGTGCCTGGTTACACTGAATTTCAGTGTATTTAGTTCTTATAATATTAGTATAATCATTATACTGTTATCATCACTGTTTGTACCAGTCATGCTCTTATAAACTTGTGCTCTTTTTCTCACTTTCAGTGTAAATACATTGAAAGTCTGTCAAAAGCATCTGTACTCTCCAAGGTCTAAATATCTTTTCAATTGAGAGGAGTTTCTGTGTACACCAGAGGAGAACAAATGGGCATGAAGATCTCCTGCTTGCCATTATGCTGCTCACTACTTCCAAATGTTTCTTTCTTCCTTCTTCTCTCCTTCCTATCTTCTCTTTGCCTTCCTTGTCTTCTTCTTTCTTTTTTTTAATGCTCTGAAAGTTCCACTTTCTGTCATTCTAGGATCTCTAACAAACACGTATTGGTTCTCACATAAACAATTCTCATTTACTTTTGACCTATTCTGCTGAAAAGGAACATCTAGTGGTTTTTATCAGAGATTGTATGGCGAAACAGGGAGAGACAGGGAAGAGACTCAGAGGGTCAGGAGAATAGATGAGAATAGGCAGATTCTAGGGATGTGGAGTGGGAGAAACCTCTAGAAAGTGCCAGAAACCTGGGATGGGGAGGCTCCCACGAATTAATGGGGATGGCACTTGCCAACAGTGGGAATGTGGAACCTGATGAAACCACTTCAAGTAGTCAGACAGGACACCCAGTAGAGGCACAGGGTCACCAACCCACCTAAAAATTTTCAACCCAAAATTGCTCCTGTCTAAAAGAAACGCAGGGACATAAATGAAGCATACATTGAAGTAATGGCCAGCCCAACTTAGAGTCCATCCTATGGGCAGGTAGTAATCCCTTACACTGTTACTGATGCTATGTTGTGCTTACAGACAGGAGCCTAGCATGGTTGTCCTCTGAGAGGTTCTTTCAGCAGCTGAAAGACAGATGTAAAACCTGTCTCAAAAAAACAAAACAAAACAAAACAAAACAACAACAACAACAAAAAAAACCCAACCAACCGACCAACCAAAAAACAAATAGCTTTTCCTTTCTGAGGAAAATGCTTAAGGAACTTCCTGACTTCTTTAACATGCAGGATGAAATTTAAAAATACAGAATTAGGGGTTGATTATAGCCCAGCGTGGAAGACCTGTTCATCCATGCCTGCAGACCTGAGTTTAATTTGTGGACCCAGATGAAGGAAGGAAGGAAGGAAGGAAGGAAGGAAGGAAGGAAGGAAGGAAGGAAGGAAGGAAGGAATTGATACCTATGGGTTATTCCTTAACATCCACCCATTTATTGTGGAATATGTTATCATACACACACACACACACACACACACACACACACACGCACACACTCACATATTGACAATATTTACTGCATTTTACTACAAAGAGAAAATTTTCTTTAACTGTACTATGGTCATTTAATATAGTTAATAAGATAGACTGAAGATTTCACAAGATATGAAATAATATGTTATTCAAATCTAATACTTTATAAGAAACTAACCATTTTCATTTTATTGTAAATATAATACATTCTTTACTCACATAATATATCCTGATTTTGGTCTGACTTCCCTCAAGTTCCTTCTAGTTGCTCCCTACATCCTTTGCCATTCAGACTCTTTTCTTTTGTCACTGATTACAAACAAAGAGTCTTGTAAAAGATGACACAAAAATAAAACAAAATAAAATACATTAGCTGATTAAAATGATTAATTTTTCTTCATAAAATTATGAATGGAAATTCATTATATGATTGGTTAATACTATTCCCATGGTCACACATTTTAAATTCAAAATCCACCTGACTTCTGTAATATAAGTGCTTTTAAAGTATTGGACACAAATATTCTAAAACAGTGCAGGATAATGTCCATGCTAAAATTTCCCATAATAACTAATGGTAAGACCATATTTATGAAGAAGGGATGTCTTTTGACCATCCTGTACCCAGAGACATCAAGTTGACCCCCTCAATAGCCAACATTCATTTTTCTAGATTATTCTGTGAAAGCTATTACAAGAGGAAACCCAACAATGATCTAACCCAATTTTGAATTTGATCTGCTATAACACTGTCTGCCAGAAATTTGTCATCTCCAAATTTGATAGTGATGTGATTATTCCATCACTTTCTGATTATATCTTTTGTCTGTCCCATGAGATAACATACTCTAACTATTGAAAGATTTCTAAAATATATGTGATTTAGGTGGTCAGCAACAGTTTCCACACTTTCCAACAACAGTTTTCACCATCCCCCCCCAGACCCAGTAATGGTTCTGGAATGTGCCTAGAGGTAAAGCCAACAGATTAAGATAAAAGTCACCTACCCTGGCATTCCCATAATATGTGCTTTAAATCAGGCCTTTGAGTTCACTTGGTGGTCTCCATCTTGGTAATGGGAAAGCCCAGCATGCTGGAACTTCTACAGAATAAAACACTCCATTCTTTTACATACTCTTTGGGTCAGGGGTATCATTCTTTGGCAAATCATGGACGCTTACATTATGAAATTTGCAGGCAAGTTCATAGAACTTGAGAATAACATCATGACTAAGGTAACACAGACAAAGAATGGCATGTATGATAAGTATTCATTTGTAAGTGGACATTAGCCACAACATGCAGGAAAAACAAGCTTCAATTCACATACCTAAGGAAATTGGGTAGAAAGGAGGGAATACAGGAGCATGCATGATTCTTCCTCAGAAAAGGAAACAAAATAGTCATTGGAAGTAGAAGAAGAGAGGGCACTGGGTGAAAAAGCAGGTAAGGAAGAGAAAGGGGAAAGGAGAAGAGGTGTGGGGAGAGGGAGAAGGCAGAAGGCTGGGGGTGAGAATGGAAATTCTTGGGGGTATCTCTGTCATTAGTTGGAGGCCTAGGGCAGGGGAGGACAGAAAGGACTTCCAGTGGAGGGACATCAACCCACCCACAAACCCTTCAACTCATTTTTTCTGCCTACAAGATGCACAGGGATTAAGATGGAGCACTGACAGAGGGAAGAGCCAACCAATGACTGGCCCAACTTGATACCCATCCCAAATGAGAGAGGTAACCCATCACACTATTAATGATTATCTGCTAGGCTTACAAACAGAAGCCTTGCATAACTGTCTCCTGTGAGTCTTCATCTAACAGCAGATGGAAACAGAGGCTGAGACCCATAGCAAAACATCAGTCAGAGCTCGAAGAGTCTGGTGGAAGAGTGGGAGATAGAGGTGAATGAAGACAAGGGGTGAAGAACACCACCAGAAGATCTACAGAGTCAAGTAACTTGGGCCCAAGAGGGCTCATGAACTCTGAAACACCAACCAAAGAACATGTATGGGCTAGACCTAGGCTCCTTACATATTTATAGCAGATGTACAGCTTGGTCTTCATATTGGACCCCTAACAATTGGAGCAGGGGCTGGCTCTGACTCTGTTGCTTGCCATTGGTTCCTATTTCCCTACCTGGACTGCCTGGTTAGAACTTAGTGGGAGAGAATGATTAGTCCTGCTGGGACTAGATATCCCAGGGTGGGATGGTACCCAAAGGGGGCTTCTTCTTGAGAAGAAGGGGAGGGGTAATGGGGGAAGGGACTAGTAAGGGCAGGACTGGGAGGGGATGAAGGAGGGAGACTGTGATCAGGATGTAATATGAATAAAAATAAATTATTTAGAAAAATATTAAGGAATATAACAACTTTTTTGAATACTGTAAGTTTTGTCTTGCTGGGGAGTTTATCAGCTCTGTTAATCTCATTACTACTGCTGTCCTTTCTATTATCAATCTATGCTAAAATAAAACATGAATATTTTAAACTTACAATAAGAACTGATACTAATTTCTTTCCAGAAATACTACAGGCCTCTGGCAAAAGATTGGAACTACTGAGACCATCAGACTCTTGACTGAACAGTTATCACTTCATAGGCTCTAGAGTACAAACAGGTATGGATACATTACCAGGGTAAATCACATAAAAAATCTAATATAACCTTAATACATACATACTCAGAGAGAATACATAGTTCTCTTGAACTACATGAACCAAATTGTAGAAAATTAGAATGTATGAAAGGAAATCATATTTAGCAGAGTAGGGAGGAAAAGGTAAAAAAAAATCACTGGATGAAATAAGAGATGGAACAGACTAGAGTATCCTATGAGCTGAATGATCTGACAATGTATTAGATTCAAAACAGAGATTTTTGGGTTATGTAAGAGACCCTGAGCAGTGTTAATTGGAGAGAAACAGAAATGGACATTGAAATTCTTTTTTTATTATTAGATATATTCTTTATTTAAATTTCAAATGATTTCCCCTTTCCTGGTTCCCTCTCCCCTCCCTCGGAAATTCCTATTATCCATCTCCCCTTCCCCCATTCCCCAATCAACACCCTCCTGCTTCACTGTCCTGGTATTCTCCTACACTGCTGCATGGAGCCTTTCCAGGATCAGGGGCCTCTCCTCCCTTTGATGTCCAACAAGGCCATTCTCTGCTGCCTATGCTTCTGGAGCCATGGGTAACACCATGTGTACTATCTGGTTGATGTTTTTATCCCTGGGATCTCTGAGAGTACTGGGTGGCTCATATCTTTCTTCCTTCTATGGTGATACAAACCCCTTCAGCTCCTTGTGTCCTTTTTCTAGCTCTCCCATTGGAGACCTTGTCCTCTGTTCAATGGAGAGTGACCTCCTCTATATTTGTCATGCACTAGCATAGCCTCACAGGTGACAGCTATATCCAGCTCCAGTCAGCAAGTACTTGTGAGCATTGATAATAGTGTCTGGGTTTTGTAACTTTATGTAGGATGGATTACTAGGTGAGATAGTCTCTGGATGGCCTTTCCCACAGTCTCTGCTCCACACATTGTCTCTGTATCTCCTTCTGTGGGTATTTTGTCTCCCCTTCTAAGAAGGACCAGAGTATCCATACTTTGTTCTTCCTTCTTCTTGGGCATCATTTGATATGTGGATTGTTTCTTGGGTATACAAAGCTTCTGAGTTAATATCCACTTATCAGTGAGTGTATACCTTGTGTGTTCTTTTGTCACTGGGTTACCTCACTTAGGATGATATTTTCCAGTTCCACCCATCTGCCTAAGCATTTCATGAATTCATTGTTCTTAATAGCTGGGTAGTATTCCATTGTGTAAATGTACTACATTTTCTGTATCCATTCTTCCAACGAGGGACATCTAGGTCTTTTCCAGTTTCTGACTATGATAAGTAGGGCTGCTATGAACATAGTGGAGCATGTGTCCTTATTACATGCTGAGGAATCCTCTAGGTATATGCCCAGGAGTGGTATAACAGAGTCCTCTGGTAGTATTATGCCCCATTTTCTGAGGAACCACCAGACTGATTTAGATATGACTACATATCAGCATGAACTTAAAGACACATGTACAATTAAAAGACTCTCTCTCTCTCTCTCTCTCTCTCTCTCTCTCTCTCTCTCTCTCACACACACACACACACACACACACACGCATGCATGCATGCACATGTCCTCACACTCACACACTAAATATGAGGAGCATCCATTTCATATCTAGTAGACAATTGATCTTAAAATTACCCATCTTCTATTTAGTAATGCGCCATGAACTTTAGTTGTAGTGATTAATTGCACATATACTAGTCAGACTAGGCTTCCTACAATAGCTTCTCTGCACTTTCTCACTGGTAGAACTTTCTTGTAGCCTTTAATTACTACATTAGACATTCCTTTAGCATGGAATGTGGACATAGGGTTATCTATGGATGGAAAGATAAGTATTTAGAATTACAAAAGAAAATATATTGCTTTAAGAAAGTGTTAGAAGTTAGTGCTACTCTAGTTTCTAACCAAATGTTGCTTACATTTATAATACCAAACACTAAATCCCACTGAGGAATCCTTACATCAATTTAAATGTTACTACCTTCAAGGTATTGAGTCAACAGTTGCCTCATGGGATATGTTATCTGGTGGGTCATTAACTTGGTTAATGGGTTTATATCCAACCCATGAAATTAATATGGGTGAGATAAAAGACCAGCATAATGACCCACCCCACCAGTAGACATGACAACATAGATGGAGGAATTATGCTAAGCATTTAGTCCTCAAAGAAGAGCTACTGCCAATCAATGGCATCTGAGAAGACAATCCTATTTCTTCAGGGACAATCTTCTTGATAATTTTGCCTGTCCTACTTGTTCAGCACTAGACATATATATTGTGTCATAGCAACACTAAATTCACTTATATGTTTAATTTAGAAAGAAGTCATCAACACAAAAAGGATTAGGAGGAATAGAGCAGGATTTAACCAGGAATAAGAAATACAATAATCATCTATAGAATTTTAAATAAATCTTTAAAAATTATTTATACCAAATTAGGTATGGAGAGAGAGAGAGAGAGAGAGAGAGAGAGAGAGAGAGAGAGAGATTATTACATGTTTGAAAATAATAATTTTAGGATACACAAACATAAACAAACACACCCCTTCATCTATTGAATTTGCAGAAACACAGAAAAGAATAAATTCTATCCTTTACTATTTACCCTGTTCAGGTCAAAATATTATTACATCTTCAGATCTGGATTTTGGGCTTTCCAGATGATGAGCTTTCATTCAAGTGTTGGGTGCAAAGGCCTGGGTTTGAGAAATGTTCAGTTATATATGTCAATGAAGTTAAGTGAATGGAAAGGAGAGGAAAGGATAGAATTTTAGTACAAAAATATCCTTCTTGAAAGGATGTTATTTTCAAAATAAAGTGGGTGGAAAGTTGACAAGAATAGCTGAATGAGGAAGAGTATTGGAATCATATAGGAAAGAAATACAAAAGAGATAGTATTAGATGCAAGGCAGACGTCAAGTATTGAGAAAATAGAGAACAAAAATATCATTTGAAACTCACACTTTATGGTTACAATTGCTAAAGTCTTAACTCTTTAGGACAAGGCTTTGAACGGAATGTAAGCTATACTTTGAAACTCTGAGCTTTCTTAGAGATAGGACTCTGAAAAGTTCTTCTCAGTTTAGCTTATGCTCCAAAGTAACATCTGTAAATTTAACTACCAAGTAAATTATAGGAGAACCATATATACAGTAAATAACAGGTTACACAGTACTTAAAGTTGACAGCCAAACCTCAAACATCCACCCAGGGCATAGAGAAGAAAATGCTCAGAATAATAGTAGTCTCTACTCTGAACAGCTTGCTGACTCTTCTTTCTCTGTTACACTTTCCCATCAGAGTGCACTGTTCTCTCAATAAACTCTTATGCTTTGCTAGGAAACAAAATGAGCTAGAAAGGTAAGTTACACTTCCAAAGTCTTAACATAATTCAACAAATTACTGCAAATAATGCAGTTATCCTGATAGTTACACTGAATTATCAGTGTATTTATGATACAACATTATTATCATTTCTGTTTTGTTTTCTGTATTATTGGCTTTAGTGATACTGCTGAAAACTCTTGTTCTGTTCCCACCTTCAGTGCTACCCTTTGACAATATCCCATTTAGCACATTACAATGTCTAATACTCCTCTCTGTTTCTCAGAAATGTTTTGTGTGCTGTAGAGGAACAAATGATGATAAGAAGGATATTTTTAAATTTAGTCCTTTATTCTATTCCATATTTAAACCCTCCAGGTATACCCTCTGACTGTTCCACATCCCATACCTCATCTCCCTATCTCCATGAGGGTGCCCACACCCCAACTTCTCAGGGCTTCTGTCCTGTTCCCCCACCCAGTACCTAATTATGTTTCCCTCTTCCCTCCCTGTTCCCTTTCCCACCAAGGTCCCTCCCTCCCCCTCCTGTTATTGCTTTCTCACCCCTTGCAAGTGGGATTGAGGTATCTTCACTTGCACTTTTCTGTTTGCTAATCTTTTTGAGTTCTGTGGATTATATCCTGGGCATTCTGTACTCCTTTGGCTAATATCCCCTTATTAGTGAGTACATACCACGCATGCATGTGCTTTTGGGTCTGAGATGTGCTAAACATGTTTACATTTTCTTTTTTTCCCTTTACTTCCTTTCTTCTCTGCCTTGCCCCCAAACTATCACTTCATTCTTTTTATATTTTAAGATTTCTCATGGACTATCTTGGTTTATCCACCTATGATAATTGAGAGTTTTGCTGGTTATAGTAGCCTGGTTGCTGTGTCCTGATGGATCTGGGAGGGTTCCTCTAGGACCAGGAATTTGAGCAGAAGTAGTGAATTTACCTTTGCTAACAGGTGTGTCAGCACTTCTGAGAGACCAGTTCTCTCGTGGCAGTATTTGGGCATGAAGTGCTGAGGCAAGGGACCAGCTCCCCACACAGATAGAAAACCAAGAAGAAGCCATAGACTAACAGACTGGATCTGTAAACAGGACCCAGCATTTTTGCTGCATACAGGAAATGTACCTCAGTATCAAAGACATACACTACCTCAGAGTAAATGGCTGGAAAACAATGGTCCCAGGAAACAAGCTGGAATACCCTTTCTAATATTGAATAAAATCAACTTATAACCAAAAGTTATCAAAAAGGATAAGAAAGGACACTTCATACTCATCAAAGGGAAAAGCTACCAAAAAGAGCTTTCAGTTCTGAACATCTATGCTCCAAAGGCAAGGCCAACCACACTCATAAAAGAAACTTTACTGAAGCTCAAAGCACACATTGCATAATGATAGTGGAGATTTCAACACTTCACTCTAATCAATGGGCAAATAATGGAAACACAAACTAAAAAGAGACAGAGTGAAATTCACAGAAGTTATGGGCCAAATGGATTTAACAGATATCTATAAACATTTTATCCTAAAACAAAACAAAACAAAACAAAACAAGACAAATATATATATATATATATATATATATATATATATATATATATATATATATACCTTCTTCTCAGCACCACATGGGACCGTCTCCAAAACTGACCATATAATCTATCACAAAACAGGCCTTAAAAGATAAAGGAATACTGGAATAATCCCATGCATCCTATCACATCACCACAGAGTAAGGCTAGTCTTCAATAGCAGCAAAAACAACAGAAAGCCCACATGTGCAACAACACTCTACTCAATGATAACTTGGTCAAGGGGAAAAAAAAGAAAGAAATTAAAGGCTTTTTAGAATTTAGAGAAAATGAAGGCACAACATACCCAAACTTATGGAACGTAATGAAAGGAGTGCTAAGAGAAAAAAATCATAGCTGAAACTGGAGAGAGCATACACAAGCACCTTTACAGCACACTTAAAGGCTTTAGAACAACAAGAAGCAAAGACACACAAGAGGAGTAGACAGTGGGAAATAATCAAACCCAGGCCTGAAATCAACCAAGTAGAACCAGAAAGAACTATACAAAGAATCAACAAAACCAGGAGCTGGTTCTTTGAGAAAATCAAAAAGATTGATAAATTCCTAGCCAGACAAACTAGGCACAGAGATAATATCCAAATTAACAAAATCAGAGAAGTAAAGGGAAATATAAAAACAGAAACAGAGGAAATTAAAAAATCATCATATCCTACAAAAATGCCTATATTCAACAGAACTGGAAAATATGGATGAAATAGAAAATTGTCTCAATAGACACCTGGTACCAAAGTTAAATCAGGATCAGATAAACCATGTAAACAGTCACATCACCCCTAAAAACAACAACAACAACAACAACAACAACAACAACAACAACAACAACAAAACAGAAGTGGTCATTAAAAGTCTCTCAATTGCTGGGCGGTGGTGGCACACGCCTATAATCCCAGCACTCTGGGAGGCAGAGGCAGGCAGACTTCTGAGTTCCAGGCCAGCCTGGTCTACAGAGAGAGTTCCAGGACAGCCGGGGCTATACAGAGAAATCCTGTCTTGAAAAAAACCAAATCCAAAAAAAAAACAAACAAACAAACAAACAAAAAACCAAACCAAACCAAAACAAAACAAAACAAAAAAACCCAAAAAGCCTCTCAACCAAAAAACAAAACAAAACAAAACAAAAAACAAAAACAAACAAACAAAAAAGCCCCAGATGGATTTAATGCAGAGTTCTATCAGACCTTCAAAGAAGACCTAATTCCAACACTCTTCAAACTATTCCACAAAATAGAAACAGAAGGAAAACTATGCAATTCATTCTATGAAGCCACAATTATGTTGATACCAAAACCACACAAAGACTCTACAAAGAAAGAGAACTTCAGACCAATTACACTTATGAATATTGATGCAAAAATACTCATTAAAATTCTGTCTATCCAAATCTAAGAACACATCAAAAGTGATCATTCCCGACAATCAAGTAGGTTTCATCCCCGAGATGCAGGGCTGGTTCAATATATGGAAATCAATCAATGTATCCACTACATAAACAAACTTGAAAAAAAGAACGAACACATGATCAATTCTTTAGATGCTAAAATGGAATTTGACAAAATTCAGCATCCTTTCATGCTCAAAGCCTTGGAATGATCTGGAAATAAAGCCCATACCTAAACACAATATAGAGCAAACGAGTAAGACAACATCAAACTAAATGGAGAGAAACTTGAAGGAATTCCACTAAAATCAGGGACTAGACAAGAGTGTCCACTCTCTTCCTGTCTATTCAATGTAGTACTTGAAGTTTTAACTAGAGAAATTATATAACAATAGGAGGTCATACGGATACAAATTGGAAAGGAAGAAGTCAAAATATCACTATTTGCAGATGATATCATAGTATACTTAAGTGACCCCCAAATATTCTACCAGAGAATTCCTACAATTGATGACTTCAGCAAAGTGGCCAAATATAAAGTTAATTTAAGCAAATCAGTAGCCTTCCTATATTCAAAGGATAAAATAGGCTAAGAAAGAAATTAGGGAAACACACCCTTCACAATAGTCACAAACATTATAGAATATCTTGCTGTGACTCTAACCAAACAAGTGAAAGATCTGTACTACAAGAACTTCAAGTCTTTGTAGAAATAAATTGCAGAAGACCTCAAAAGATGAAAAGATCTCCCATGCACATGCATTGGCAGGATTAATATAGTAAAAATGGCCATCTTGCCGGGCGGTGGTGGTGCACGCTTTTAATCCCAGCACTTGGGAGGCAGAGGCAGGTGGATTTCTGAGTTCGAGGCCAGCCCGGTCTACAGAGTGAGTTCCAGGACAGCCAGGACTACACAAAGAAACCCTGTCTCAAAAAATCAAAAAACATATGGCCATCTTGCTGAAAGCAATATACATGTTCAATGAAATCTCCATCAAATTTCTAACTCAATTCTTCATAGAGTTAGAAAGAGCAATTCTCAAATTCATTTGGAATAACAATAAACCCAAGACAAGGAAAATCATTCTCAACAATAAAAGAACAGCTGGGGAATCACCATCTTCAACCTCCAGTTGTATTACAGGGCAATAGTGATAAAAAAAACATGCATAGTATTGGTACAGTGACAGGAAGATAGAACAGTAGAATAGAATGGAAGACCCAGAAATGAACCCATGTGTCTATGGTCACTCTATCTTTGACAAAGGAGCTAAAACCATCCAGTGGAAAAAAGAAAGCCTTTTCAAAAAATGGTGCTGGTTCAACTGGAGATCAGCATGTAGAATGCAAATCAATCCATTCTTAGCTTCCTGTACAAAGCTCAAGTACAAGTAGATCAAGGACCTCCACATAAAAACAAATACACTGAAACTAATAGAAAAGAAAGTGGGGAAAAGCCTTGAACACATGGGCACAGGGGAAAAGGTCCTGAACAGAATACCAATGGCTTATGCTCTAAGATCAAGAATCAACAAATGAAACCTCATTAAACTTCAGAGCTTCTGAAAGGCAAAGGACACTGTCAATAAGATACAACAGCAACCAATACATTAGGAAAGATCTTTAAAAATCCTGCATCTGATAGAGTGCTAATATCCAATGCATTCAAAGAACTCAAGAAGTTAGACTCCAGAGAACCTAATAATCCAATTAAAATATAGGATATAGAGACAAACAAAGAATTCTCAGTTGAGGAATATTGAATGGCTGAGAAGCACCCAAAGAAATGTTCAACATGCTTATTCACCATAGAGATGCTAATCAAAACAACACTGAGATTCCACCTCACGCCAGTCAGAATGGCTAAGATCAAAAACTCAGGGAATAGCAGATGCAAGAGAGGATGTGGAGAAAGAGGGACACTCCTTCATTGCTGGTAGGATTGCAAGCTGGTACAACCACTCTGGAAATCAGTCTGATGATTCCTCAGAAAATTGGACACAGTACTACCTGAGGACCCAGCTATACCACTCCTGGATATATACCCAGAAGATGCTCTAACATGTAATAAGGACACATGCTCCACTAAGTTCATAGCAGACATGTTTATAATAGCCAGAACCTGGAAATAACCCAGATGTCCCTTAATAGAGGAAAGGATACAGAAAATGTTGTACACATATAATGCTACTCAGTTATTTAAAACATTGACTTCATAAAATTCACAAGCAAATGGATGTAACTTGAAAATATCATCCTGAGTGAGGTTCCAAAATAACACACTAGGTATGGACTCACTGATAAGTGGATATTAGTCATCCCATATATAGTGACCAAAGCCAGACATTAGTGTAGATGCCAGGAAGTTCTTGCTGACAGGAGCCTGATATTACTGTCTCTTGAGAGTCTTTGCAAGATCCTGACAAATACAGAGGGGAATACTTACAGCCAACCATTGGACTGAGCACCAGGTCCCAGATGGAGGAACTGGAGAAGGGACTGAAGTATCTAAGGAGGTTTGCAGCCCCATGGATGGAGCAACTTTGTCAACTGGGCAACCCTCTGTCAAGCTCTCAGGGACTGGACCACCAGCCAAAGAATACACATGGAGGGATCCATGGCTCTGGTCACATATGTGGCAGAGGATGGCATTGTTGGCATCAGTGGGAGTTGAGGCCCTTGGGCCTGAGATTGTTGATTGCCCCAGTGTAGTGGAATGCCAGGATGAGAAGACCAGAGTGGGTTGGTGGTTGGGGAGCACCCTCATAGAGGTAAAGGAAAGGGATATGGAATATGGTAGTTCCAAAGGGGAGACCTAGAAAAGGAAAAACAATTGAAATGTAAATAAAGAAAATATCCAATAGGATCAGAGGTAATGAGGGCATAACATATGTCCCAGCACCAGAAGTTACTAGAACCAGCAGGATCCAGGTAAGCAGGAACTCCACCAGAACAGTGACACAGATTTCTTCCTGTCTGTCTGGACTGGGTGTCCTGAGCAGACCTTGGGTGCAAACTCCACAGCCAGTCCTACAACACCCAGAGGAAGCTCCACTCAGAGATGTTCTTACATACCCAGGATCACAGAAGAAGGGTCACAGTAGGATCTCAGGATCCCAGAGGCAGCGGGGACTGCCAGGAGTTTGGGCACACCCAGGATCTCAGGATCACAAGATCCCAGAATCACAGGATCACAGAGGCAGCTTGACTCTGAGGAGTTCTGACACAACCAGGATTACAGGAAGGACTGGCTCCAGTCAGATATAGTGATGGCAGGGAGCACTAGAGATAACCAGATGGTAGGAGGCAATTGTAAGAACATAAGTAACAGAAACCAAGGTTATTTGGCATTATCAGAACCCAAATCTTATACCCTAGCAAGTCCCGAATACACTACCACACCTGAAAAGCAAGATTCAGGTCTAAAAATCACTCCTCATAATGATGGTAGAGGACACTAATTTCCCTTATTCATATATATGCAAAAATACTTAATAATATTCTTGCCAACTGAATCCAAGAACATATCAAAATGATCATCTACCATGATCAAGTAGGTTTCATTCCAGGGATGCAGGAATGGTTCAATATGCAGAAATGCATCAATGTAATCCACTACATAAACAAACTCAAAGAGAAAAGAAAACACAGGATCATTTCACTAGATGATAAGAAAGCATCTGACAAAATCCAACAACTCTTTATGATAAAAGACTTGAAAATATCAGAATTCAAGGTCCATACCTAAACATAGTAAAAGCAATATACAGCAAACCAGTAGCCAACATCAAACTAAATGGAGAGAAACTTGAAGCAATCCCACTTAAATCAGGGACTGGACAAGGCTGTCCACTCTCTCCCTACCTGTTTAATAGAGTACTCAAAGTCCTAGCTAGAGTAATTAGACAACAAAAGGAGGTCAAAGGGATTCAAATAGGAAAGGAAGAAGTCAAATTATCACTATTTGCAGATGATATGATAGTATACTTACATGACCCCAAAAAATTCCACCAGAGAACTCCTAAACCTATAAACAATGTCAGCAAAGTGTCTGGATATAAAATTAACTCAAACAAATCAGTAGCCTTCCTATACTCAAGGGATAAAGAGACTGGGAAAGAAATTAGGGAAAGGATACCCTTCACAATAGTCACAACTAATATAAAATACCTTGGTGTGGCCCTAACCAAACAAGTATGTATGGCAAGAACTTCAAGCATCTGGAGAAAGAAATCAAAGTTCTCAGAAGATGGAAAGATCTTCCATGATCATGGATTGGCAGGTTTAATATAGTAAAAATGGTCATCTTGCCTAATGCAATCTACAGATTCAATACAATTACCAACAAATTCAAACTCAATTGTTCAGAGAGTGAGAGCAATTCCCAAATTTATCAGGAGTAACAAAAAACCATGGATAGAGAAAACTATTCTCAACAAGAAAAGAACCTCTAGCAGAATCACCATCCTTGACCTCAAGCTATATTATAGAGCAATAGTGATAAAAACTGCATGGTATTGGTAGAATGACAGGCAAGTAGATCAATGGAATAGAATTGAAGACCCAGAAATGAACCCACACATCTATGATCACTTGATCTTTGACAAAGTAGCTAAAACCATCCAGTGGAAAAAAAGACAGCATTTTCAACAAAGAGTACTGGGTCACCTGGCAGTTAACATGTAGAAGGATGCAAATTGATCCATTCTTATCTTCCTGTACAAAGCTCAAGACCAAGTGAATCAAGGACCTCTACATAAAACCAGTTACACTGAATCTAATAGAAGAGAAAATGGGAAAGAACTTGGAGCACATAGGCACAGGGGAAAATTTCCAGAATATAACATCAATAGCTTATGCTCTAAGTTCAAGAATTGACAAATGGGACCTCATAAAATTGCAAGGCTTCTGTAAGGCAAAGGAGAGTGTCAATAGGACAAAATGGGAACCAACAGATTGGGAAAAGATCTTTACCAATCCTACACCCAATAAAGGGATAATATATATTATATGAAAAGAACTCAAGAAGTTAGACTCCAGAGAACCAACTAACCCTATTAAAAATAGGGTACAGAGAATAATTCTTCAACTGAAGAATAATGGATGACAGTTAAACACCTAAAGAAATGTTCATCACCCTTAATCATCTGGGAAATGAAAATCAAAACAACCCTGAGATTCCCCCTCACACCAGTCAGAATGGCTAAGATAAAAAATCAGGGGACAGAAGATGCTGGAGAGGATATGGGGAAAGAGGAACACTCCTCCATTGCTGGTGGGATTGCAAGCTGGTACATCCTCTCTGGACATCAGTTTGGCGGGTCCTCAAAAAACTGTACATAGTACTACCTGAGGACCCAGCTATACCACTTTGGGCATATACTCAGAAGCTGCTCCAACATGTTCATAGCCACCTTATTTATAATAGCCAGAATGTGGAAGGAACCCAGATGTCCCTCAACAGAGGAATGGATACAGAGAATGTGGTACATTTACACAATGGAGTACTATATAGCTATTAAAAACAATGAATTTATGAAATTCTTAGGCAACTTAATGGAACTAGAAAATCTCATCCTGAGTGAGGTAACCCAATCAGAAAAGAACACACATGGTATGCACTCATTGATAAGTGGATATTAGTCCAAAAGGTCAGAATAGCCAAGATACAATTCATGTACCACATGAAGCTCAAGATGAAGGAAGAACAAAGTATGGATACTTTGATCCTTATTAGAAGGGGAATCAAAATACTCATGGTTCACAGCCAACCAATAGACTGAGCATGGTGTCCTCAATAGACCTAGAGAAAGAACCCAAGGAGCTGAAGACATTTGCATCCCCATAGGAGGAATAATAATATGTATCAACCTGTACTCCCTGAGCTCCCAGGTACTAGACTACCAACCAGAGTACACATGGAGAAACCCATGGTTCCAGCTGCATATGTAGCAGAGAATGGCCTTTTCAGACATCAATGAGAGGTCCTGTGAATGCTTGATGCCCCAGTGTAGGAGAATGCCATGTCAGAAAAGTGATATAGGAAGGGGTAAGCAGGGGGAGGGTGGATGGGATAGAAGGTTTTCAGAAGGGTAATGAAAAAAGGAGATACAATTTGAAATGTAAATAAAGCAAAAACCTAATAAAATGAAAAATAAAAAATAAATTAAAAAAAGTTACTCTGGGATGCCTCTCCGGGATCCTGAACATCTTTCTTCTGCTTTTCATTAAAACTACCAACATGGGAAGAAATGTCTACTTCCAAAGACCACCTACCAGTCACAAGTCTACTAAATGAGACTGATTGATTTGGAAATGAGGAGAAACAATGAAAACAAAGCAGTAAAATGACAGAACTTTCTTTAGGTTTGAGGTTCTACTGGAGGATTTTGAAGATAGTCCAAGAATGCCCTGACTTTTGACTGTATTCCAGCTTATTATACATATAAAACTCATGTTCAAGAACCATAAATAAAGAACATAAATAACTCCCTTAAAGAAATACAGGAAATACAGGTAAACAGCACTAGAAGCCTTTAAACAGGAAACTCAAAAATCCCTTAAAGAATTACAGGAAAACTCAATCAAACCAGTAAAGGAAATGAATGAAACCATTCAGGACCTAAAAATAGAACTAGAAACAATAAATCACAAAGCGAGAAAACCTATGTGTGATGGTTCGTATATGACTGGCCCAGGGAGTGATCCTATTAGGAGGTGTGGCCTTGTTGGAGTAGGTGTATCACTGTGGTTATGGGCTTAAGGCCCTCACCCTAGTTGCCTGGAAGTCAGTCTTACACTAGCAGCCTTCAGATCAAAGTGTAGAATTCTTAGCTCCTCCTGCACCATATCTGCCTGGATGCTGCCATGTTTCTGCCTTGATGACAATGGACAGAACCTCTGAGCCTGTAAGCCAGCCCCAATTAAATGTTATCTTTTATAACACTTGCGTTGGCCAAGTTGGTGTCTGTTCACAGCAGTAAAACCCTAGCTAAGACACTAGGAAAGAGATCTGGAGTCAGAGGCAAGCATCAGCAACAGAATACAAGAGATAGAAGAGAGAATTTCAGGTGCAGAAGATACCATAGAAAACACTGCCACAACAAAGAAAACACAAAAAGAAAAAAGCTCCTAACCCAAAACATCCAGGAAATCCAGGACAGAATAAGTCCATACCTAAGGATAATAAGTATAGAAGAGTGTGAAGATTTCCAGCTTAAAGGGCCAGTAAATATATTAAACAAAATTATAGAAGAAAACATCCCTAACCGAAAGGAAGAGATGCCCAGGAACATACAAGAAGCCTACAGAACTCCAAATAGACTGGACCAAAAAAGAAATTCCTTCCATCATATAATAATCAGAACACCAAATGCAGTAAACAAAGAAAGAATATTAAAAGCAATAAGGGGGAAAGGTCAAGTAACATATAAAGGCAGACCTATCAGAATTACACCAGACATTTCACCAGAAACTATGAAAGCTAGAATTTCCTGGGCAGATCTTATACAGATTCTACAAGAATACAAATGCCAGCCCAGGCAACTATACCCAGCAAAACTCTCAATTACCATAGATGGAGGAACCAAGATATTCCAAGACAAAACCAGATTTACGTAATATCTTTCCACAAAATCTGTCCTTCAAAGGATAGTAGATGGAAAACACCAACACGAGGGAAACTACACCCTAGAAAAGGCAAGTAAGTAATCTTTAACATACTCACAGAAACATAATCCCACTTCTAACAACAAAAATAACAAGAAGTAACAATCACTTTTCCTTAATATCTTTTAATATAAAATTAATATTTTCAACATATCCTAATAAACTGAAATTTAAAAATATGAGAAATTAGAAATTTTTTGCCTGTCACCCAGTGATCTCTCTAATTTGGCAATTGGAGATATATTTTGAATATTGTACAATTTATATACATACATGACAGTGTATTGTGTACCACATTCTGGTCTTGAAATCAGGCTTATCCTATCTCAGTCTCTCTAGAAGCAGGATTGTTTATTTGATGTTTTAACACTACACTATGGTTTCAGAACAGTTTACATATTTCAAAATTATTTATACAGCCTAAAGAAATGTAGACAATTAATTTGGAATGTGGCTTGTAAAAGAACAACCAAGAATGAGACTGAAATTTTTTTTGAGACTGAATTTTTGCTTGATATTTATAATTATTATATCTATTTTGAAGAAGATGACCTTATAAGTTACATTTTTCTGAGATGAATGCTTTTCAGAATCATCACAGCCAAGGAAACAGAATCTTACCCTCACCTAATGTATAAAGGATGGCAAATGACTTATTTTTTAAATAATTTTGTACCCAACCCCTTTGCTGATGGTATTTATCAACTGTAAGATTTCTCAGGTAGAATTTTTTGGTGACTTATGTATACTACCATATCATCTGCAAATAGTGATATTTTAATTTTTCCTTTCCAATTTGTGTCCCCTTGATCTCCTTTAAACATATTGCTCTAACTAGAACTTCAATACTATATTGAAGAAATAGAAAAACAATGGACAGTCTAGTCTAGTCTCTGATTTCAGTGGAATTGCTTTAAGTTTCTCTCTATTTTATTTGATATTGGCTAATGATTTCCTGTATATTTATTTTTTTTTTTAGTTATGGCTCTTGTATCCATGATCACTCTAAGATTTTTAATACTAAAGGATATTTGATTTTTGTTAAAGTGTTCTTCAGCATCCAATGACATGATCATCTGGCTTTCCTTCCTTCCTTCCTTCCTTCCTTCCTTCCTTCCTTCCTTCCTTCCTTCCCTCTCTCTCTCTCTCTCTCTCTCTCTCCTCCTCCCTCCCTCCCTCCCTCCCTCCCTCCCTCCCTTCCTTCCTTCCTTCCTTCCTTCCTTCCTTCCTTCCTTTCTTTCTCTCATTTGTTTATTTGTTGGATATTTGGGCAAATTTTCTGAACCATCCCTACATCTCTAAGAGGAAGCCCTTTTGATCATGATGGATTTTTTTTTAATGTGTTCTTGGGTTTTGCTTGTAGTAGTAAGGGAAATTGGTTTGAAGTGTTGTCTTTGTTTGTTTTGGATATCATGGAGACTGTGGCCTCATAGAATAAGCTTGGCAATGTTCCCTCTATTTTTATTTTGTTAAATCCTTTGAGGAGTATTGGCATTAGCTTTTTATTGAAAGTCTGGCAGAAATCTGTACTGAAACCATCTTGCTGGTCTTTGTTGTTGTTGTTTGTGTTGTGAGATTGTTAAATGACTGCTCCTATTTCCTTAGGGGTTATAGGACTATTTAGATAATTTATGTGGTCTCAGTTTAACTTTGATAAGTGGTATCTGTCTACAAAATCATCAATTTCATTTAGATTTTCAAATTTTCTGGAGAATGGGCTTTTGAAATAGGACCTAATAATTCTTTGAGGATCCTCAGTATCTGTTGTTATGCCTCCCTTGTCACACCGACCCCAGTAGAATTTGTGTGACAAGTTCCACAGACTGACGCATTAGACTTCAAAAGAAGAACATCTGGAACTGGTTGTGGAACTCTCAGCCGGAGAAAACAATTGAGCCATAGTTCTCATGCAAATTTTCTGTTTTGTTTTCTTTCATTCCATTCCTTACCTACATCTCCCTGGTAGCCTAGACCATGATTTTAAGCAAGAATAATGGGTACAAAATCACCACTTGAGATGGGTCACTAACATGACCTTATCTCCAGGGAAACCAATGCTTTACTTTTCAAATTGTTTAGAAATTATTAAAATATCCCCTCTTCCTCTCCCTCTCAAACTCACAGAGATCCACCAGCCTCTGTCTACCAAGTTGTGGGGTTGAAGGCATGTGCCACCATTCCTGGCTGAGTGGTGTGTAGATCTAGGCTTGGATATATATACATAGATAGATAGATAGATAGATAGATAGATAGATAGATAGATATTTTGGTTTTTTGGAGACAGCGTTTCTCTGTGTGGCCCTGGCTGTCCTGGAACTCACTCTGTAGACCAGACTGGCCTAGAACTCAGAAATCTGCCTGCCTCTGCCTCCCAAGTGCTGGGATTACAGGCATGCGCCACCATGCCTGGCATATATATATATATATATATATATATATATATATATATATATATATTAAAAAACACCCACTCTGGATCGGGGACACCCTCAGCCATAGTGCGCCCTCTCCAAGCAGTGCAGGAAGTCGGCTAATCACCCAGCAGCCAGGTAGGAAGAGGCAGCCTGCACAGGTGAGTTTGGCCCTGCAGAGTGGAGGATCCAGTCTGGACACCTCTGGCAAGAGCTTTCCCGTTTCTGCCTCTGGACTAGGAATAATCTCAGCCACAACATGCCATCTCCAAGCAGTGCAGGAAGCCAGCTATACATCCAGCAGCTTGTGAGGAGGAGAAAGCCAGCACAGCCTTCATCCAGAGTTGATCAGGGTAACAGAGATCCTCTGTTTGGAGCCATCTCTTCTGACTTTGAGAAGGAGAGCTCTGCCATCTTGGCTCCGGACTACAGAGAGATCTGACAATGCCAGGCTCACAGGAGGTTCAAACACCAGACAGTGACAACAAGACCAACTAACTCCAGAGATAACAAGATGGCAAAAGGCAAAGGTAAGAATATTACTAACAGAAATCAAGGCAATATGGCAGCATCTGAACCCAATTCTCCCACCACAGCAAGTCCTGGAAACAACACACCAGAAAAACAAGATTTGTATTTAAAAGCACTGGTCATGATGCTGCAAGAGAAACAAAAAAAGGACATAAATAAATCTCTTAAAGAAATACAGGGGAACATGAATAGGTTAGAAGCTCTTACAATAGAAACACAAAAATCCAGCTCCATCCATTTCCCTAAGAATTTCATGAATTCATTGTTTCTAATGGCTGAATAGTACTCCATTGTGCATATATACCACATTTTTTGTATCCATTCCTCTGTTGAGGGACATCTGGGTTCTTTCCAGCTTCTGGCTATTATAAATAAGGCTGCTATGAGCATAGTGGAGCATGTATCCTTATTGCATGCTGGGGAATCTTCTGGGTATATGCCCAGGAGTGGAATGGCTGGGTCCTCCGGAAGTATCATGTCCATTTTTCTGAGGAACCACCAGACTGATTTCCAGAGTGGTTGTACTAGCTTGCAGTCCCACCAGCAGTGGAGGAGTGTTCCTCTTTCTCCACATCCTCGCCAACACCTGATGTCTCCTGAGTTTTTGATATTAGCCATTCTGACTGGTGTGAGGTGAAATCTCAGGGTTGTTTTGATTTGCATTTCTCTAATGACTAATGATGTTGAACATTTTTTAAGGTGTTTCTCAGCCATACGAATTTCTTCAGGTGAAGTCTTTGTTTAGCTCTGTACCTCATTTTTGGATAGGGTTATTTGGTTTTCTGGGGTCTAACCTCTTGAGTTCTTTGTATACATTGGATATTAGCCCTCTGTCGGATGTGGGGTTGGTGAAGATCTTTTCCTAATTTGTTGGTTGCCTATTTGTCCTTTAAGTGAGGTAACCCAGTCTCAAAAGAATACCCATGGTATGCACTCACTGATAAGCGGATATTAGACACTGGGGACACCAAAGACACAATCTACATATCAAATGATATCCGACAATAAGGAAGGAGTGGACACTGGTGCTGGAAAGGATCAAAACATCAGTGTAGGGGAATACCAGAACAGGGAAGTGGGAAGGGGTAGATGGGGGAACAGGGGGTGGGAAAAGGGCATGTGAGACCTTTGGGGGATGGGAACCAGGAAAAAGGGAAAGGAAATGTAAATATAGAATATATCCAATAAAAATTTTTAAAAAAAGATAAAAAAAATCACTTAAAGATATTCAGGATAATATGGGTCAACCAATAGAAGTCAATAAAGAGAAAATGAAAAAATCACTTAAAGAAATGCAGGAGAAATTGAGTCAACAGGCAGAAGTCATGAAAGAGGAAACACAAAAATCTCTTAAGAAATTACAGGAAAACACAAACAAACAAGTGAAGGAACTGAGCAAAACCATCCAGGATCTAAAAGCAGAAGTAGAAACAATTAAGAAATCATAAAGGGAGACAACTTTGGGAAGAAATCAGGGGCCATAGATGCAAATATCAACAACAGAGTACAGGAGATAGAAGAAAGAATCTCAGATGCCAAAGATACCATAGGAACCATGGGTTCAACAGTCAAAAAAAAAAATCTGGGGTACAGAGCTAAACAGAGACTTTTCACCTGAAGAAATTCGGATGGCTGAGAAACACCTTAAAAAATGTTCAACATCACTAGTCATTAGGGAAATGCAAATTAAAACAACCCTGAGATTTCACCTCACACCAGTCAGAATGGCTAAGATTAAAAACTCAGAAGACATCAGGTGTTGGCGAGGATGTGGAGAAAGAGGAACACTCCTCCACTGCTGGTGGGAATGCAAGTTGGTACAACCACTCTGGAAATCAGTATGGCGGTTCCTCAGAAAACTGGGCGTGATACTTCCGGAGGACCCAGCCATACCACTCCTGGGAATATACCCAGAAGATTCACCAGCATGCAATAAGGATACATGCTCCACTATGTTCATAGCAGCCTTATATATAATAGCCAGAAGCTGGAAAGAACCCAGATGTCCCTCAACAGAGGAATGGATACAAAAAATGTGGTATATATACACAATGGAGTACTATTCAGCCATTAGAAACAATGAATTCATGAAATTCTTAGAGAAATGGATGGAGCTGGAGAACGTCATACTAAGTGAGGTGACCCAGTCTCAAAAGAATACCCATGGTATACAGTCACTGATAAGTGGATATTAGCCTAGAAGCTTGGAACACCAAAGACACAAATCACATATCAAGTGATGTCTCACAAGAAGAAAGGAGTGGACACTGGTGCTAGAATGGACCAAAACATCATTGTGGGAGAGTACAAGAACAGTAAAGTGGGAGGGGGTGGATGCGGGAGCAGGGGGAGGGAAAAGGACATGTGGGACCTTTGGGGGGTGGGGAACCAGAAAAAGGGAAATGAATTGTAAATATAGAATATATACAATAATAAAAAAAAAAGAAAAAAATCCAAAATGCAAAAAGCATGTAATCCAGGAAACCCAGGACACAATGAGAAGACCAAATCTAAGAATTATACATATAGATGAGAGTGAAGACTTACAACTTAAAGGGCCAGCAAATATCTTCAACATAATTATGGAAGAAAACTTCCCTAACCTAAAGAGAGAGATGCCCATCAATATACAAGAAGCCTAAAGAACTGCAAATAGATTGGACAAGGATAGAAATACCTCAGATCACATAATAATCAAAACCCCAAATGTACTAAACAAAGAAAGAATATTAAAGGCAGTAAGAGAAAAAGGCCAAGTAACATATAAAGGAAGACCTATTAGAATCATACCAGACTTCTCACCAGAAACCATGAAAGCAAGAAGATCCTGGGCAGATCTCATGCAGACTCTAAGAGAACACAAATGTCAGCCAAGACTACTATACCTAGCAGAACTCTCAATCACCATAGATGGAGAAACCAAGATATTCCATGACAAAAACAAATTTACACAATATCTTTCCACAAACCCAGCCCTACAAAGGATAATAAGAGGAAAACTCCCAGAAGCCCTAAATACTCAAGGCACAATTAGCAAGTCAAATGACTCCCAAGAAGAAGAAAGGAGAGGACCCTGGGCCTGTAAAGATTGGATCCAGTTTTGTAGACCCAGAACAGAGAAATCGTGTGTGTGGGGGAATGATTGGGGAATAGCTGGCGGGGAGAGGAATTATGGGACATATGGTGGGGGGGAAACTGGGAAAGGGGAAAGCCTTTGGAATGTAAACATAGAATATAGAAAATAAAAATTAAATTAAAAAAAGAGGAAAACTCCAATATAAGAAGGGAAACTACACCCCGGAAAAAACAAGACAGTAATCTTCTTTCATCAAACACAAAAGAAGATAACCACTCAAATATAAAAATAACATAAAAATGATAGGAAGTAATAATCACTATTCTTTAATATCTCTTAACATCAATGAACTCAATTCCCCAATAAATAGACGTAGACTCACAGACTGGATACATAAAGTGGACCCTACATCTCGCTGCTTACAGGAAACACACCTCAGGGTCAAAGACAAACACTACCTTAAAGTAAAAGGCTAGAAGACAATTTTACAAGCAAATGGTCTTATGAAATGAGCCAGAGTAGCCATTTTAATATCAGACAAAATTGACTTCCAACATAAAGTCATCAAAAGAGACACAAGGACACTTCTTGCTGGTCAAAGAAAAAAAATCCACCAAGAAGAATTTTCCATTCTGAACATCTATGCTGCAAATGCAAGGGCACTCTCATTAGTAAAAGAAACTTTACTAAAGCTCAAAGTACACATGGCACCTAATACAGTAATTGTGGGTCATTTCAACACTTCATTCTCCTCAATGGACTGATCAGGAAAACAGAAACTAAACATGGATACAGTGAAACTAACTGAAGCTTTGGACCAATTGGATTAAATATATATATATATATATATATATATATATATATATATATATATATATTACTATAACATTTCATACTAATCCTAAAGCAAAATAATCTACCCTTTTCTCAGCACCTCATGATACCTTCTCCAAAATCAACCATATATAATTGGTCAAAAAACAGACCTCAAAAAATATAAGATCAAACAAATCCCATGCCTCCTATTGGATCACTATGGAGTAAGAGTGGTCTTCAATAGCAACAAAAACAACAGAAAGTCCACATACCCATGGAGCCTGAACAATACTCTACTCAATGATAAATTGGCCAAAGAAGAAATAAAGAAAGAAATCAAAGACTTTTTAGAATTTAATGAAAATGAAGACACAACATACCAAAATCTATGGGACACAATGAACGCAGTGCTAAGAGGAAAACTCATAGCCCTGAGTGCCTCCAAAAAGAAACTGAAGAGATCATACACTAGCAGCTTAACAGCACACCTGAAAACTCTGGAACAAAAATAAGCTAATTCACCCAGGAAGAGTAGAAGACAGGAAATCATCAAACTCAGGGCTGAAATCAATCAAGTGGAAACAAAGAGAACCATACAAAGAATCAACAAAACCAGGAGCTGGTTCTTTGAGAAAATCAACAAGATAGATAAACCCTTAGCCAGACTAACGAAAGGGCACAGACAGTACCCAAATTAACAAAATTAGAAATGAAAAGGGAGATATAACAACAGAATCTGAGGAAATTTAAAAAAATCATCAGATCCTACTACAAAAGCCTATACTCAACACAACTGGAGAATCTGGAGGAAATGGACAATTTCCTTGACAGATACAAAATACAAAAATTAAATCAGGATCAATTAGATCGTCTAAACAGTCCCATAACCCCCAAAGAAATAGAAGGGGTCATATAAAGTCTTCCAACCAAAAAGCACAGGACCAGGTGGTTTTAGTGCAGAATTCTATCAGACCTTCAAAGAAGATCTAACAGCAATACTCTTCAAGTTATTCCACAAAATATAAACAGAAGAAACACTACCCAACTCATTCTTCCAAGCCACAATTATGCTAATACCAAAACCACACAAAGATCCAACAAAGAAAGAGAACTTCAGACCAATCTCCCTTATGAACATCGATGCACAAATACTCAATAAAATTCTTGCCAACTGAATCCAAGAACCCATCAAAACGATCAGTCACCATGATCAAGTAGGCTTCATCCCAGGGATGCAGGGATGGTTCAATATATGGATATCCATCTATTCAATCCACTACATAAACAAACTCAAAGAAAAAAAAAAACAACATGATCATTTCATTAGATGCTGAAAAAGCATTTAACAAACTTCAGCATCCTCTCATGATAAAAGTCTTGGAATGAACAGAAACTCAAGACCCATACCTAAACATTGTAAAAGCAAAAAACAAAAACAAAAACAAAAACAAAAAAACAAAACAAAAAACAAAAAAACAAAAATACCAGCAGGCAACATCAAACTAAATGGAAACTCGAAGTAATCCCTCTAAAATCAGGGATTAGACAAGGCTGCCCCCTCTCACCATATCTTTTCAATATAGTACTTGAGGTACTAGCTAGAGCAATTCTACAACATAAGGAATTCAACAGGATATAAATTGGAAAGGAAGAACTCAAACTATGACTATCTGCAGATGATATGATAGTATACTTAAGTGACCCCAAAAACTCCACCAGTTGATAAACAACTTAAGCAAAGTGGCTGGTTATAAAATCAACTAAGCAAATCAGTAGCCTTCCTATACTCAAAGGATAAGCAGGCTGAGAAAGAAATTAGGGAAATGACACCCTTCACAATAACCACAAACAATATAAAGTATCTTGGGGTGACTCTAACCAAACAAGTGATCGATCTGTATGAAAAGGACTTCAGGTCTCTGAAGAAGGATATTGAAGACCTCAGAAAATGGAAAAATCTTCCATGTTCATAGATTGGCAGGATTAATATAGTTAAAATGGCCATCTTGCCAAAGGCAATCTACAGATTCAATGCAATCCCCATCAAAATCCCAAACTCAGTTCTTCATAGAGGTAGAAAGAGCAATTCTGAAATTCATCTGGAATAGCAAAAAAAAAAAAAAAACAAACCAAAACAACAACAACAACAACAACAAAAAACCAACCAAACAAACAAACAACAACAACAAAAAACAAAAAACAAAAAAAACCCCACCAGGATAGCTAAAACTATTTTCAACAGTAAAAGAACTTCTGGGCACGTTGCTGGCCTCCTGCCCTCCTCAGCTCTGGTGGGCCGGACTCAGGTCTCCTGGTTTGCTGCTGGGCACATAGCTGGCCTCCTGCCCTGCTTGACCAGAGGAATGGATAAAAAAATTTAGTATATATACACAATGGAGTACTATTCAGCCATTAGAAGCAATGAATTCATGAAATTCTTAGACAAATGGATGGAGCTAGAGAACATCATACTAAGTGAGGTAACCCAATCTCAAAAGAATATGCATGGTATGCACTCACTGATAAGGGAAATGAAATGTAAATAAAGAATATATCCAATAAAAAAAGAACTTCTGGGGGAATCATTATCCCAGACCTCAAGCAATACTACAGAGCAATAGTGTTAAAAACTGCATGGTGTTGGTACAGTGACAGGCAGGTGGATCAATGGAATAGGATTGAAGACCCAGAAATGAACTGACGCACCTATGGTCACTTGATCTTCGACAAAGGAGCTTAAAACATCCAGGGGAAAAAAGATAGTCTTTTCAACAAATGGTGCTGGTTTAATTCGAGGTCAGCATGCTGAAGAATGTGAATTGATCCATTCTTATCTCCTTGTACTTAGCGAAACTCCAAGTGGATCAAGGACCTCCACATAAAGCCAGATACACTGAAACTAATAGGAAAGAAACTGGGCAAGACCCTTGAGGACATCAGCACAGGGGGAAAGTTCCTGAACAGAACACCAATAGCTTATGCTCTAAGATCAAGAACTGACAAATGGGACTTCCTAAAATTACAAAGTTTCTGTAAGGCAAAAGACATGGTCAAAAGGACCAATTGGCAACCAACAAATTGGGAAAAGATCTTCACCAACCCTACATCTGAAAGAGGGCTAATATCCAGTAAATACAAAGAACTCAAAAAGTTAGACCCCAGAAAACCAAATATCCCTATCAAAAAATGGGGTACAGAGTTAAACAAAGAATTTTCATCTGAAGAACTACAGTTGACTGAGAAGCACCTTAAGAAATGTTCAACATCATTAGTCATTAGGGAAATGTAAATCAAAACAACCCTGAGATTTCACCTCACACCAGTCAGAATGACTAAGATTAAAAACTCAAGAAACATCAAGTGTTGCGAGGATGTGGAGAAAGAGGAACACTCCTCCACTGCTGGTGAGATTGCAAGCTGGTACATCCACTATGGAAATCAGTCTGGCACTTCCTCAGAAAACTGGGCACAACACTTCTGGAGGACCCTGCTATACAACTCCTGGGCATATACCCAGAGGATTCCCTAGCATATAATCAGGATACCTGCTCCACTATGTTCATAGCAGCCCTATTTATAATAGCCAGAAGCTGGAAAGATCCCAGATGTCCCTCAAGAGAGGAATGGATACAAAAATTGTGGTACATATACACAATGGAATACTACTCAGCCATTAGAAACAATGACTTAATGAAATTCTTAGGCAAATGGATGGAGCTGGAAAACATCATACTAAATGAGGTAACCCTCACTTAGTCTCAAAAGAACACTCATGGTATTCACTCACTGATAAGTGGATATTAGCCTAGAAGCTTGGAATACCCAAGACACAATCCACATATCAAATGATGTCCAAGAAGGAAGGAGTTGCCCCTCGTTCTGGAAAGGCTCAGTGCATCAGTGTAGGGGAATACCAGAACAGGGAAATGGGAAGGGGTGAATGGGGGAACAGGGAGATGGAAAAGGGCTTATGGGACTTTCGGGGAGCAGGGAGCCAGGAAAGGGGAAATCATTTGAAATGTAAATAAAGAATATATCAAACAAAAAAGCACCCCTTCCCCAAAAAGTTATTATGATAGATTAAAAAATTTCCCAACAATAAAATTTCATATGGCTAGATGTGTGTCATTGGAGGAGGGTTTGGTATATGGTAAAGAAAGCCTTAATTTAAAAGACTTAAAATAGTTTAAATGTATGCTTTGAAGATTTACAAAAATTCAGGCATTAGATGTCAAGCAATAATTAATCATAGGGGCTGGAAAGTTAGTTCAGCAGTTAAGAGCATTGATCATAAAGATTTATCAACCTGTTCCTGGGACTATGTCGCTAGCCTTGGATGATTGCCCTATTGAACATATTCTTTTAGAATTGTTATATTTTTGATTATGACGTTACCTGTTCTGTTTGTGATTCACTGAACATGTAGTTCAGAGTTGTAAGGCTTAGATGATTTTTGTATTTTACTCTGCCAAATGGTTCTTGTTGGTATTCATGATTGTTTCACTGGATTTGGTTTCTAAGAATTGTGTCATGTTTGATGTAATGTATAAAATCCCCTGCTTGAGAACTGAAAAATACAGTGAGACTCAAACTGCCTCTGTGTTTGTTTCTGTTTGTCACTGCTAAATCCTTATCCACCTGGACTTTGAGAATGCTCATCCTAGGGACCCCTATACCCTGCTGGGGTGGTCCGTGGCACCTCCCTTTTTTATCTGATTTTCATAATTTGGATACTGTCTTCATTTTTTATTTAAATTGGCTAAGGGTTTGTCTATCTTTTGATTTTCTGAAGCAATAAGCTCTTGTTTTCGTTCTTTCATTTTATTTTTGTCTTTGTTTCTAATGTACTTATATCAGCCTTGGGTTTGATTATTTCATTTCTTCTATTCTTTTAAGTGTGGTTACTTCTTTTTTATTCCCTAAAGCTTTCAAGCATACTTTTAAATTGCTATTATAAGGACTCTCTAATTTCGTTATGGAGGCACTTAGTGCTATGAACTTAGCACTGTTTTCCTTATGTCCCACAACTTTGGGTATGCTCTGCCTTCACTTTCATTGACATTTAGAACGTCTCTCTTTTTATTTCTTCCCTGATTCAGTGATCATTGAGTAAAGTGTTGCTCAGTTTCCACTAGTTTTTAGGCTTTTCATTGTTTCCATTGGTATTGAAGTGTAGCTTTAATCTACTGTGGTCTGATAGGATACATGATATTGTTTCATTTTCTTGTATGTGTTGAAGCTTGCTTTGTGATCAACTATATGGTCAATTTTGCAGAAAGTTCAATGGGTTGCTGAGACTAGGTATATTCTTTTCTGGTTGTGTAAAATGTGTAGTAGATATCTGTTAGGTTCATTTGATTCACAATGTTTGTTAGTTTCATTATTTCCTTGTTTAGTTTGTGTCTCAATTGCCTGTCCATTGATGAGCATTGGGTGGTAAAGCTTCACACTATAAACATGTAGGGCTTGATGTGTGGTTTAAGCTTCAGTAATATTTCTTTTATGAATGTGGGCTCCCTTGCATGTGGGGCATAGATGTTCATAATTGATATATCATCTTGATGAATTTTTCCTTTGATGTATATGATGTTTCCTTCCCCATATCTTTTGATTAATTTTGGTTGAATGTGTATTTTATTAAATATTTGAATGGCTGCTTCAGCTTATATCTCGAGCCAAAAAATAGGTTTTCTTGGAAAAATTTTTTCCAGACCTTTATTCTGAGGTAACGTCTATTCTTCTTGCTGCAGTGTGTTTCTTGCATGCAATAGAATGATGGATCCTGTTAATGCACCCACTCTCTTGGCTTGTGTCTTTTTACTGAGGAATTTACTGTCCACTGATGTTGAGGAAGATAAATGACCAATGAGTGTTAATTCTTGCAGTGTTGATGTTGGTAGTGGTAGTGTGCCTGGATGAGTTTCTCTTTTGGTTTTGTTGGCGTGGAATTATTTATTTCTTGTATTATCTTGGTAAAGTTACCTTCTTTGTGCTGGGACTTTTTTCTAATATCCTCTGTAGCACTAGATTAATGGAAAAATGTTTGAATTTGGTTTTTCATGGAATATCTTGTTCTCTCTGTCTATGTTGATTGAAGGTTTTCCAGGGTATAGTATCCTGGCCTGTCAACTGTGATCTCTTAGAAAACTGTCAGACATCTGCCCAGGCTCTGCTGGCTTTTAAAGTTTTTGATGAAAAGTCTGGTGTTTTTCTGATAGGTATAATTTTTTTATGCTACTTGGCCTTTATCCCTTGTGTCTTTTAATATTTTTCTTTGTTTTATACATTAATGTTTTGGTTATTTTATGGTGGGAGGATGTTCTTCTTGATCCAATCTATTTAGTGATTTGTAAGCTTCTGGTACATTTATAGACATCACTTTCTCTAGGTCAGGGAAATTGTCTATGATTTATTTGAAGGTATTTTCTGGGCCTTTGAGTGGCAATAGTCTCCTTCTTTTGTTCCTATTATTTTTAGGTTTAGTCTTTCCATTGTGTTCCAAATATCTTGAATATTTTGTTGTAGAAACATTTTAGATTTAGCATTTTCTTTGACCAATGTATCAATTTCTTTTATCCTGTTTTCCATACCTGAGATTTTCCCTTCTGTTTCTTATATTTTGTTAGTGATGCTTGTGTTAGTAGTTCCTGTTCTCTTACCTAGTTTTTCATCTCCAGGTTTGATACAGTTTGTGGTTTCTTTTATTGTTTCTATATTCATTTTCAGACCTTGAACAAATTTATTCATTTCCTTTACCCATTTGATTGTATTTTTCTGTATATCTTTATATTTACTTATTCTTTTAGGGTATCTACCTATTTGACTCTATTTTCTTTTATTTCTTTAAGGGATTTTTTTTCTGATTCATCTTTAAAGGCCTCTAAAATCTTCATAAGATTATGTTTCAGGTCATTTCTTACTCTTCAGGTGTGTTAGGATATTCATGTCTTTGTGTAGCTGGATAGCTGCATTCTTGTGGAGCTCTATCCACTTTGCTTTTGTGAGTTGTGATCTAGCACTGAAGTTTAGGCATATGGTTGTCGATTAGCACTACCCTGGTAGTGCCTGAGGGTAGCAGGCCTCTAGGATTGCTTTTGGAGCTGGTGGCCATGGTGGCAGGAGGCTTCTAGAGATGCAAGCAGAGCTAGTGGTCACTGATGGCTGGAGGCATCTGCTTCTCCCAGGTGACAGCAGTCTTCCATTAATATAGGCAGAGCTATGCCCTGGAAAATGAGTGCTGAGGAGATAGCAAAGACCTCCCTGTTGCTGCCCAGATGGGCCTGCAGCAGAAAATTGGAGTAAAAATCTCACTGATGGTGAGATCTCTGATGGTGGTCTCTGATGACAGGAGGCCTCTGGTTTTTTCAGGTAGATGTGAGAATTGGAAGGTGGAATGCACATGAGACAGGGCAGACCTCAGGGCAGCTTGGCTTGCTGGGGGACTCAGTGACCTGTGGCTTTAGGCTTAGAGCTTGGGGCTCGGGGATCTACCTTATTCCAGGAAGCCTGAAGCAGCAGGCCTCCAGAGCTGTAGTAGAAACTATGGTCAGGAAATTCAATGCACAGACACCAGGTGAGAACTCACTGCTGCTGAGTTTGAAAAGGGCTTGGCAAGTAGGCAGCTGTGGTCCTTACCTAGTGGCCCCTGAAGGGTATAAGACTCTGGAATTGCAGGTAGAGGTGTGGACCAGAAGATGATGCATAAAGGGGAGAGGGGAGAATGCCCAGAGGATGAAGTCCAGAGGGAACAGGGAGAAATGTGTGACTGCTGTGTTTGTCCAAAGGGGTGGCAAATGGGGAGTTGGAGTAGGCCGCCTCTCCTGGTGGTCCCTAAAGCCTGCAGGTCTCTAGGCTTGCAGGTAGAGGTGTGTACTGGAAGGTGGATGACAGAGGGAATAGGGCTGACCTTATTATGCTTGCAGTCTTGCCAGGGGACCTAGTGGATAGGGGCTTGGGGCTTGGAGATCTCACCTCCTTGTTTCTCCTGGTAGCAGGTCTAGGAGGAGTAAAGGGAGGAAGACTCAAATCATAATCAGGATGTATCATGTGAGAAAAGAATGTATTTTCAATAAAAGGGAAAAGAGATTGAAAAATTAAGTTTGAAAGTGAAATATATATCTTTGTATATGTGCAAAAAACTGTGACTTAAATCATGAAAAACAATGACTTATACTTCCCTGCTCCAAAACCTTTGAGAACTATGCTAGCTTACTTTCTCTGGCAATATCAACCCATTGTCACTCAAACCTATGGACAAGAGTAGTCTGTCTATAGACTCTGTTGAGTTTTTCTTTGTGTAATGCAGAACCCACTTACTGAAAACAGAAAAACAAAACAAAACTAAAAAACAAAACAAAACAAAAAAACTTTATTTTGCCATGAAGTCATTAATGTCTCTGCTATCAACAAATTATACATTGAGCATGCATAAAGCAAATGAATAAATATTTAGATTTCATACTGATCATACATAGTGTGAGACCGATTGCCAGTAATGATATTAACAGATGAAATGAACTCAGAAAGCCTCAGAAAACAAGCAATGGGTCCTTTGAGGACAAGTATTACTTGAATGATAATAGGTCATATTTCAGATGCTACCTTCTAAGACAATGACATTAAAATTAAATCCCAACTACAGCAATAAATATCTATTTAACATATTTAAAATGTCCTAAGAAGAGATTATTCAATTCATCTTGGTTTTACTTCTTTTACTACTTTTTAATAATTTGAACATTTATATTAATGAATTTGAAACATGAGGCATACAATGCTGGCTTTAATCAGTATCTATGTCAATAGGATTGTAGTGATAGTTATTTTGCTTTATCCAAATACTTTTAGACCACAAAAAATATCTTCCTTATTTACTATTAGTGAAATACTATGAGAGATAATGACAGTACAGGTGAGAAAACAACCTTCCCTATCTACGCAGCTACTGTTTAGAGAGTGTCCTTATGTTACCAGCACTGAGGATATTAGGGATAAAATCAGGAACACAGACAGATTCCCAATATAGAAGTTTCTTCTAGACAAAAATAAAGAAAATATAATAGTGAATATAACTATACTTATAAGATAATGAGCTCTTCGGGCTTTGGTTCTGGCGACATGGTGAAATGCACCAAGAAGGTTGGGATCGTCGGGAAATACGAGACCTGCTATGGTGCCTCTCTCCGGAAAATGGTGAAGAAAATTGAAATCAGCCAGCACGCCAAGTACACTTGCTCCTTCTGTGGCAAGACCAAGATGAAGAGACGAGCCGTTGGCATCTGGCACTGTGGTTCCTGCATGAAAACGGTGGTGGGCGGGGCCTGGACCTACAATACCACCTCTGCAGTCACAGTGAAGTCCACCATCAGAAGATTGAAGGAGCTGAAAGACCAGTAGAATCCCTGCCATCTGAGACTCAGCTAGCCTGCAATAAATGGGTTATTTATTGAACAGTTTAAAAAAAAGATATTGATGAAAATAATTCAGTTCGATCTTGCCTCAGGACACCACACGAACTGCGGGGCGGCTGGAGTCAGGTGCGTGGACAGAGACCTTAGCTTAGCTCTGCAGGAGATCTTGGCACCTACAGCTCAGCTGCGGTTGCAGACCACTGCGAACCAGCTCTCCGGGCTGGCAGTGAGGTGCCATCTTGCCTTGGGGTACCATGCAGAATGCTAGCAGCTGGAGTCAGGTGTGTGGACTGAGACCTAGCTTAGCTTAGCATAGACAACACCGTCAGGCTTGGCCGGCACCCAGAGTCAGAGGAGATTTGCAGATCCGTGCACCTACAGCTCAGCAGAGGTTACTAACCTCTGGGGACAGGCTCGCTGTGCTTTCAGCGGGGATAGCATAGACAACACCTTCAGGCACTGGCCGGAGGCCAGAGTCAGAGGAGATCAGCAGATCTGTGTACATACAGCTCAGCTGTGGTTGCAGACCACTGCGGACTGCCACGGACCGACTCAGTCGGAACACACACTCTCGTGGGGAATCAAGGTCTTTGGTATGTAGGAAGGTACAGGTCCGAATGACAGACAGACACACACAAGATCTGAATGCGTCTGAATGCACTTTACTGTTTTGAGGAGGGAACTTTTATATACCCTCAAGTTGGTATTACATTACTAAAGAAAAAATGTATCCAGTGAAATGTTTACAAAGAATGGTTATCATGAGTATGAACGTTAGAGATTACACACAAGGCCATCGTGTCCCTCTATAGTCAAAATTCAAGAGTCAGAGATTATACTATGTTTGCTATCTTCTTGTGAGACTCCCTCAGGCTTACTTTGAAACTTTACTTAACTGAAGGTTTCCATTTCAGAGTGCCAAAGCCAGCTAACCATACAAATAATATAAATTGTTGGGAGGTTAATTCTTTAATGTATCTAGGTAATAACTGTACAGCTGATTAAAAGCAAAGCAATGGATCTCTAGAAGATAAATCATGGCCAGTGCTGTAGCTCAAAGAATAAACTCTCAGTGAACCATCACGCCTGGATGCTCGCACCTTCGGCTGGTAGGGACATCTTGTAAGTAAAAGAACAGGTCAGAAACAAGGGTCACACAGCTTGCCATGAGAAATTTTAGCTCAGCCCTATCTGCAGCCAAGGAGGCCCACAGCGGCATTCACCTTGAACAGCCCTGCCAAACAAGGCTTTTCCCAATAAATATCACACAGCTTCTGCCTGGTGCAGCTTGGCTGCGTGAAATCACGGTGTTCAAGAGATGCGCGTGATAGCGGACCTCTTGCAGGAGGTGCCATCTTGCCTCGAGACACAGACACAGTGGACTGCTGGCTGCTGGGTTCAGGTCATGGTGGACAACTGGAGGCTGGGCCCAGGAGCACAGACACCCTCTACTACAGTAGTGCCAAAGGCCAGGCTCATAGGAGCTTCAATCTCCAACCAGTAACAATAAGACCAACTAACTCCAGAGATAAACAGATGGCAAAAGGCAAACATAGGAATGTTACTAACAGAAACCAAGGCAATATGGCACCATCTGAACCCAATTCGCCAACCATAGCAAGTCCTGGATACTCCAGCACACCAGAGTTGGATATAAAAGCATTGGTCAAGATGCTGCTAGAGGAACACAAAAAAGACATAAACAAATTTCTTAAAGAAATGCAGGGGAACATCAATAGGGTAGAAGCTCTTACAATGCAAACACAAAAATCACTTAAAGAACTCCAGGAGATTATGGGCCAACAGACAGAAACCAATAAAGAGGAAATGAGAAAATCAGTTAAAGAAATGCAGGAGAACCTGAAACAACAGGCAGAAGTCATGAAAGAGGGAACACAAAAATCTCTTAAAGGTCCCCAGGACCCCGGACCAGCAATAGCGGCAGGCCTCCATATTGCAACCAGGACACAGCTGGAAAGGTGCAGGTACACAGACTCCATCTGGGGCTACCGCGCAGGGAGATCTGCTAGGCTCTCGCCCCCAGGCAGGCCCAGTGATGCCCGCCTAGGCTCTGCTGCACTTCCCAGCGACCTTAGGCCATGCACCGAGGCAGCCAGAGGCACCCAGCTCCCAGGACCCCAGACCAGCGATAGCAGCAGGCCTCCATATTGCAATCAGGACACAGCTGGAAAGGCGCAGGTAGAAAGATTCCATCTGGGGCTACCATGCAGAGGGATCTGCTAGGCTATCACCACCAGGCAGGCCCAGCGGTGCCCGCCAAGGCTCTGCTGCACTTCCCCGCACTTCCCCATGACCTCAGGCCTTGCACCAAGGCAGCGGGTGGCAGCCAGCTCGTGATCCCCTTGAGCAGCAATCACGCATAACCACCAGTAGAGAAACAACAGGTGAGCCCAGCCTCATGGGAGATTCAAACACCAGCCAGTGACAACAAGGTCAACTAACACCAGAAATAACCAGATGGCAAAAGGTAAACTAAGGAACATCACTAACAGAAATCAAGGCAACATGACAGCATCTGAACCCAGTTCGCCAACAACAGGATGCCCTGGATACCCCAAAACACCAGAAAAACAAGACTTGGATATAAAATCACTGGTCAGGATGCTGGTAGCTGAACACATAGAAAAATCTCATAAAGAAATAGAGGAGAAAATGGATCAAAAGTTAGAAGCCTTTACAAGGCAAATACAAAAATCACTTCAAGAATTTCAGGAGAAGATGGATCAAAAAGAAGAAGACAATAAGGAAGAAAGACAAAAATCACTTAAAGAAATACAGAAGAACATGGGCCAACAAGTAGAAGCTATGAAAGAGGAAGCACAAAAATCTATTAAAGAAATACACGAAAACACAATCAAGCAAGCAAAAGATCTGAGCATATCCATGCAGGTACTAAAAGTCCCAAAAAACTCTTGGGAAGATCCTCCAGGCTCACCCCACTAACCAGGACAAGGGCGGCAGCTGGAGAGACATCTCCATGCCCACAGGCCTTGCACCGACTAGGTTGGGAACCGCCCTCCCTGAGGTCCCCTCGCAGTACTCGCAGAGGGAGTCTCTATCTTGCAGCATAGCCACCAGTAGAGTAACAACAGGTGAGCCCAGCCTCGCGGGAGGTTCAAACACCAGCCAATGACAACAAGTCCAACTAATGCCAGAGATAACCAGAAGGCAAAAGGAAAATGAAAGAATGTTACTAACAGAAATCAAAGCAGCATGACAGCATCTGAACCCAGATCGCCGACAACAGGAAGCCCTGGATACCCCAACACACCAGAAAAACAAGACTCAAATCTAAAAGCACTGGTCAGGATGCTGGTAGCAGAATACATAGATAAATCTCTTAAAGAAATACAGGAGAAATTGGATCAAAGGTTAGAAGCCTTTACAAGGCAAACACAAAAATCACTTAAAGAAATTCAGGAGAATATGGATCAAAAAACAGAAGGCAATAAGGAGAAAACACAATTATCACTTAAAGAAATATAGAAGAACGTGGGTCAACAAGTAGAAGCTATGAAAGAGGAAACACAAAAATCTATTAAAGAAATACATGAAAACACCATCAACCAAACAAAAGATCTGAGCACATCCATCCAGGTTCTAAAAACAGAAGTAGAAACAACTAAGAAATCGCAGAGGGAGACAACATTGGAGATAGAAAACCTTGGGAAGAAATCAGGGGCCATAGATGCAAATATCAACAATAGAATACAAGAAATAGAAGACAGAATCTCAGATGCCGAAGATACCATAGGAACCATTGATTCAACAGTCCAAGAAAATACTAAATGCAAAAAGGTTGTAACCCAAAACATCCAGGAAATCCAGGACACAATGAGAAGACCAAACCTAAGGATTATAGGTATAGATGAGAGTGAAGATTTACAAGTTAAAGGGCCAGCAAATATCTTCTACAAAATTATGGAAGAAAACTTCCCCAACCTAAAGAGAGAGATGCCCATGAATATACAAGAAGCCTACAGAACTCCAAACAGACTGGACCAGAACAGAAATACATCCCATCACATAATAATCAAAACCTCAAATGTACTAAACAAAGAAAGAATATTAAAGGCAGGAAGAGAAAATGGCCAAGTAACATATAAAGAAAGACATATCAGAATAACACCAGACTTCTCACCTGAGACCATGAAGGCTAGAAGATCCTGGGCAGATATCATGCAAACTCTAAGACAACACAAATTTCAGCCAAAACTACTTTACCCAGCAAAACTCTCAATCACCATAAATGGAGACATCAAGGTATTCCATGTCAAAACCAAATTTGCACGTTATCTTTCCACAAATCCAGCCCTACAAAGGATAATAGGGGGAAAACATCAACACAAGCAAGGAAACTACACCCTGGAAGAAGCAAGATAGAAACCTCCTCTCATCAAACCCAAAATAAGATAACCTCTCAAATATGAAAACATAATTTCAAAAATGTCGGGAGGTAATAATTACTATTCCTTAATATCGATGAACATCAATGGACTCAATTCTAAACTCTATGTCTAAAAAGACATAGACTAACAGACTGGATACGGAAACAGAACCCTACATTTTGCTGCATACAGAAAACACACCTCAGAGTTAAAGACAAACACTACCTTAGAGTAAAAGGCTGGAGGACAATCTTGCAAGCAAATGGTCGCAGGAAGAGAGCTGGAATAGCCATTCTAATATCAGATAAAATTGACTTTCAACCCAAAGCCATCAATAGAGACACAGAAGGTTACTTCTTGCTAGTCAAAGGAAGAATCCACCAAGAAGAACTCACAATTCTAAACATCTGTACTCCAAATACAAGGGAACCCTCATTTGTAAAAGAAACTTTACTAAAGCTCAAGGCACACAATGCACCTAACACAATAATTGTGGGGGACCTCAACACCCCACTATCCTCAATGGACCGATCAGGAAAACAGAAACTAAACAGAGACACAGGGAAACTCATTGAAACGTTGGACCAATTGGATTAACAGACATATATAGAACATTTCATCCTAAAGCAAAAGACTATAACTTTTTCTCAGCGCCTCATGGTACCTTCTCCAAAATCGACCATATAATTGGTCACAAGACAGACCTCAACAAATATAAAAAGATTGAACTAATAGCATGCCACCTATCGGATCACCATGGAGTAAGAGTGTAATTCAATAGCAACAAAAACAACAGAAAATCCTCATACACGTGTAGGCTGAACAATATTCTACTCAATGATACCTTAGTCAAGGAAGAAATAAAGAAAGAAATCAAAGACTTTTTAGAATGTAATGAAAATGAAGGCACAACATACCCAAATCTATGGGACACAATGAAAGCAGTGCTAAGAGGAAAACTCATAGCCCTGAGTGTCTCCAAAAAGAAACAGGATAACCTCTCAAATATAAAAAAATAATTTCAAAAATGTTGGGAGGTAATAATAACTATTCCTTAATATCTCTTAACATCAATGGACTCAATTCCCCATTAAAAAGACATATGCTAACAGACTGGATATGGAAACAGGAACCTACATTTTGCTGCATACAGGAAACACATACAGGAAATGGACAATTTCCTAGACAGATACCAAATACCTAAATTAAATCAGGATCAATTAGATCAGCTAAATAGTCCCATAACCTCTAAAAAATAGAAGGGGTTATAGAAAGCCTCCCAACCAAAAAAGATATGGGACCAGATGGTTTTAGTGAAGAATTCTACCAGACATTCAAAGAAGACTTAACACCAATACTCTTCAAACTATTCCACAAAATAGAAACAGAAGGAACACTACCCAACTCATTCTTTGAAGCCACAATTATGCTGATACCAAAACCAAACAAAGATCCAACAAAGAAAGAGAACTACAGGCCAATTTCCCTTATGAATATCGATGCAAAAATACTAAATAAAATACTTGCCAATCGAATCCAAGAGCACATCAAAACGATCATTCACCATGATCAAATAGGCTTCATCCCTGGGATTCAGGGATGGTTCAATATATGGAAATCCATCAATGTAATCCACTACATAAACAAACTAAAAGAAATAAACCACATGGTCATCTCATTAGATGCTGAAAAAGCATTCAACAATATTCAGCATCCTTTCATGCTAAAAGTCTTGGAAAGAGCAGGAATTCGAGGTCCATACCTTAACATAGTAAAAGCAATCTACAGCAAACCAGTAGCCAACATCAAACTAAATGGAGAGAAACTTGAAGCAATCCCACTAAAATCAGGGACTAGACAAGGCTGCCCTCTCTCTCCATATCTTTTCAATATAGTACTTGAAGTTCTAGCAAGAGCAGTTAGACAACATAAGTAAGTCAAAGGGATACAAATTGGAAAGGAAGAAGTCAAACTATCATTATTTGAGACAATATGATAGTTTACTTAAGCGACCCAAAAATCTGCACCAGAGAACTTCTCCAGCTGATAAACAATAGCTTATGTTCTATGATCAAGAATTGACAAATGGGACCTCATAAAATTACAAAGTTTCTGTAAGGCAAAGGACACTGTCAGAAGGACAAAACCACAACCAACAAATTGGAAAAAGATTTTCACCAACCCCACATCCGACAGAGGGCTAATATCCAATATATATATATATATAACGAACTCAAGAAGTTAGACCCCAAAGAACCTAATAACCCTATCAAAAATGGGGTACAGAGCTAAACAAAGAATTTTCACCAGAAGAAATTCAGATGGCCGAGAAACACCTTAAGAGATATTCAACATCATTAGTCATCAGGGAAATGCAAATCAAAACAACCCTGAGATTCCACTCACCCCAGTCAGAATGGCTAAGATTAAAAACTCAAGAGACAACAAGTGCTGGCAAGGATGTGGAGAAAGTGGAACATTCCTCCACTCTTGGTGGGATTGCAAAATGGTAAAACCACTCTGGAAATTAGTTTGGCAGTTCCTCAGAAAATTGGGCATGTCACTTCCAGAGGACCCTGGCATACCACTCCTGGACATATACCCAGAGGATTCCCCTGAATACCATAAAGACACATGCTCCACTATGTTCATAGCAGCCTTGTTTATAATAGCCAGAAATTGGAAGGAGCCCAGATATCCCTCAAAGGAGGAATGGATACACAAAATGTGGTATATTTATACAATGGAATACTACTCAACAATTAAAAACAATGAATTCATGCAATTTGTAGGTAAATGGTTAGATCTGGAAAATATCTTCCTGAGTGAGTTAACCCAATCACAAAAGAATACACATGAAATGCGATCACTGATAAGTGGATATTAATGAGCCCAGAAGCCCTAAATACTCAAGGCCCAATTAGCAATTCAAATGATTCCCAAGAATAAGAAAGGAGAGGACCCTGGGCCTGAAAAGATTGGATCCAGTTTTGTAGATCCAGAACATTGAAATGGTGGGGGGTATGATTGGGGAATAGTTGGGGGGAGAGGACTTATGGGACATATGGTGGGGGGAAACTGGGAAAGGGGTAAGCCTCTTTAATGTAAACAAAGAATATAGAACATAAAAAAATTTTCAAAAAAAGAAAAATAAAATACAATAAATTTTATATATAAAAATAAAACAAAATAAAATAGGCATATTCACATAAGTATAATAAAAAACTAATATATGACATATAGTTAATTACAAAAATATATTCATATTATATATATTAAATAAATATATATAAATAATATAAAATTATATCAATATTTATTTGTTATTTAAAATGTTCATAACATTTTTTATCCCATATTTATATTCCCAAGTATAATAAGAAACAGTGTGACACCTGTTCAGATTAGGTTATTGGATTCTGCTTGATTTGTGTTATAAGTATAGCTGGATTTATACATCTTTGTTTCATCTTTCTGAAACAAATATTAAAAATGTACTTTGCTTCCTAGACCTACAAATAAATAGTGATCTCTCTTACATACTCAATACTAACTTCCAACTATTGGGAAAAATATGGACATAAATTATGTCCTCATTTTTAGTAAATTAACACATATCACAATATAGATATTATTGAAGCTCATCCTTGAAATACACATATACAAACACAAAACTAGAAAAATTAAGAAAAACAGGATTATATAATGCTTTATAGTGACAGTATATGATAATATGCCTAACTAAATATCTGTGTTTTCTTTGTTTCACCAAAATTTCTGAAGTTCTACTTTCTAATACAATAGCCATTAGGATGAACTAGCTGCTGAATCACATGAAAGGGGAAGAAATTCCACTAAAATCAAGAAAAAGAAAAAAGTGTCCCCTATCTCTATAACTGTTCAATACAGTATGCAAATATTTAACTGGAGCAATAAAAAAAAAACTGAAGGAGATCAAGAGGATCAAAGTTAGAATGGAAGAAATCAAAGAGTCAGTAATCAGAGATGATATGACAGAATAAGCAAGTGAATGGAAAAAAAATTCACAGGCTGGAGAGATGGCTCAGCAGTTAAGAGCACTGGCTGCTCTTCCAGAAGTCCTGAGTTCAAATCCCAGCAACCACATGGAAGCTCACAACCATCTATAATAAGATCTGATATCCTCTTCTGGTGTGTCTTAAGACAGCTACAGTGAACTTATATGTAATAAGTAAATAAATCTTTTTAAAAAATTCCACTAAGGAACTTCTAAAGCTGATAACCATTTTCATTGGGATAAATTTGGTCAACCAAGTAAATGACTTATATGACAAAAGCTTCAACTTATTGAGACAGGAAATTAAAGGATGTATCAGAAAATGGAAAATATGCTATGCACATGTATTGGTAGGGTTATCTTAGTAAAAATGGCAATCCTGCCAGAAAACTATCTAAAGATTCAGTGAAATCCTTATTAAAAAAAAAAGAAAAACTCCAGCATAATCCTTTAAAAGGACAACTCTCAACTTATTATTGGAAATCACAAACCTGGGAGAGCAAAAACAATCCTTAACAATAAAAGAACTGATGGCTGTCCCATCATTCCCAATTTCAAGTTGCACTGCATAGCAATAGTAATAAAAACTTTATGATATTGGTATGAAAACAAAAGAGGTCAATCAGGTTGATGAAATTGAAGACACAGACATAAATTCACAGACATGTGAAATACGATTTTTAATAAAGAAGCTGGGCAGACACAATGCACCAATGACAATATCCTCAAAGCCTGATGTTCATCAAACTAGATATCTGCATATAGAAGAATGCAAATAGATACTTATTTATCATCGTCTATGAAATTCTAGTCCCCATATATAAAAGACCTCAGCATAAAACCAGATTCACTTAGTATGTTTGAAAAGAAAGTCAGGAATAACTTTAACACATAGGCACAGAAGATGAGTTTCTGAAAAAATCATTCAACCTAGGTACTTACATGAGACCACAAGAAACTGAAAAGGTTCTGTAAGACAAAGGACACCATCAAGTGCACAAATTGGCAGCCAACAAAATGTGACAACACTTTTACATCTGATAGAGGACTAATGTTCAAAATATATAAATACCTAAAGCTAATAAATATTAAAAAGCAATCCAATTTTAAGAATGGAAAAATAAATTAGGAAAATATCATTCTTTACAAGTTATATAAAATGTCTTGGTATAACTCTAACAAAGCAAGTGAAAGACCCATATGACAAGAAATTCAATTCATTGAAGAAAGTGAGAAAGCTATCAGAAGTTGAAAAGATCTCCCATGCTCTTGTATAGGTAGGATTAACATAGTTTAAAAAAATCACCTTCTTAACAAAAGCAATTTTAAGATCCAATGCAATTCCCATCAATATTCCAACATAATTCTTTACAGACATTGACAGAGCAATTACCAACATCATGTGGACAAACAAAAAACCTAGGATAGCTAAAACAATCCTGAACAATGATAGAACTTCTGGAGGTAACACTATTACTGACCTCAAGCTGAACTACAAAACAATAGTAGTAAAACTGTATTGTATGGTTAAAGGAGCAGATAGGTTGATCAATGGATTCAGACTGAAAACACTAGGATAAACCCACACACCTATGGACATTTGATTTTTCACAAAGAAGGCAAAACCATGCAATGATAATAAGAAAGTAATTTCAACAAAAGTGTGGTGATATAACTGGGTAATTTTATGTAGAATACAAATAGATCCACACTTACCACCCCCCCCCAAACCTCAAGACCAAGTGGTTCAAGGACCTCAATGTGGAGCTAGATGCACTAAATCTAGAACAGAAAGTGAAGAATAGCCTTGAACTCATTGGTGTAGGATCAACTTCCTAAACAGAGCACCAATAGTTCAGACTTAAGATCAAAATTTGATAAACGGGTCCTCATGAAACTGCAAAGCTTCTGTAAAATGGCACCCTGCAGATTGGGAAAGGACCTTTACCAACCTTACATCTGACAGAGGGCTAATATCCAAAGTTTATAAAGAGCTCAATATGTTAGATTCTGACAATCCAGCCCCCAAAAATAATTTTTAAAAGGGGCATCTAGAGGTAAAAAAGGAATTCTCAACTGAGTTATCTCAACTCTCAGAGAAACACTTAAAGAAATGAACAAAATTCCTAGTCATCAGGAAATGCAAACCAAAACAACTGTGAGATTTCATCTCCTATCCACCAGAATGGTTCTATCACATCAAGAGATAGAACATGCTGATAAGGATGTGGAACAAGGGGAACAGTCCTGCATTGCTGTTGGGAGTGCAAACTGTACAATCAGTTTGGAAATCAATTTGGCAGTTTCTTAGAAAACTGGGAATAGTTCCACCCCAAGACCCAAATATACCACTCCTAGGCTTATACCCAATAGATGCTCCACCATTCCATAAAGACACTTGGTCAACTATGTTCCTAACAGCTTTATTTCTTGCCACCAACTACTCTTTTGTGATACAATTACTTTTTTTTTCTATACCTTCCAGGTGTGCTGTTAAGTTGATCGAATGAGATCGCTCCAAATGTTTTATGTAGGCACTTAGTGCTCTAAACTTTTTCTTAGCTGCCCTTTCGTTGTGGTTGACAAGTTTGGGTCTGTTGTGTATGAATTTTCATTGAATTCTAAGAAGTTTTTAATTTCCTTGTTTATTTTAATCTTTGACCCAGCTGTCATTCCATGGAAAAATATTAGTTTCCATGAGTTTGTACAGTTTCTGTTGGTTCTGTTGGTTCAATACATGTTTGGCAGATGGGGAGATTTCAACACTCTAGTACTTTGTATCTGACAATACGGTCAGTTTTGAAGAAATTTCCATAAAGTGCAGAGTAGAAGGCATACTATTTATGTTTTGGTATAATGTTCTATAAATATCTCTTAGATCTATTTCTTTTATAATCTATTTTAGCTCCAGTATTTCTCTGATGAATTTTTGTCTAGATGACCCGATCATTAATGAGATTGTGATTTTAAAGCCTCACACTGAGGCAAAGGGAAGGGTGCATGGGGTGAAGAACTCTTGAGGGGGACCAGGAAGAGTGGAAATATTTGGAATGTGAATAAATAAAACAAATTTAAAAAGAATAAAAAAGAAATAAAAATCCCCTATAATAACCTTTATGAATATGATAGACATCTTTATAGAGGAAATGTATAAACCCCTTAAACAATTTAAGAAAAAACAGTATATGGAAATAAATAAAAATGTTCAAGATGTGAAATTGTAAATTGAATCAATAAAGAAACCAAACTGAGGGAATTCAGGAAGTTAACAATTTAAGAATTTTAAAAGTAACTAGAGGCAAGCTTCACCAACAGAATACAAGAGGTGAAAGAAAAGAATCTTAGGTATTGTAGATACAATAAAAGAAATGGATACATTGGCCAAAGAAAATTTTATATTTTAAAGACTTCTGACGCAAAACATCCAGTAAATTTGGTTCAAGACCAAATTTGGTGAAAAGACCATACCTAAAAACAATATCTATAGAGGAAGAATAAACATAGATTATCACCAGAGAATGTTTCAACAAAATTAAAGAAGAAAAATTTCCTTATCTAAAGAAGGTGATTCCTATAAAGGTACAAGAAACTTACAGAACTCAAAAAATGGATTGGACCAGAAATGAAAATCCCTTTCAACATAATAATCAAAACCCAAGATTACAGAACAGGGAAAGAATATTAAAACTGAAAAGGAAAAGGAAAATGAACAAATGGCATATAAAGGCAGACTTTAGAGAAAAGCATCAGACTTCTGAATGGAGACTCTAAAATCCAGAAGGAACTAGAGAGATGTCTTTCAGATTCTAAGAGACCACAGATGCAAACCCAGTCTACTACACCCAGAAAAACTTTCATTTACCATAGATGGTGAAAATAAGATATTCCACAATAAAGCCAAATTTAAACATTTATCTACAAATCCACTTCCACAGAATGAGCTAGGAGAAAAACTTCAACCTAAGAAGTTTAACTAGACACATAAAGACAGTAATTAATCTTACATCAGCAAAATTAAAAGACAATAACACACACACACACACACACACACACACACATACACACTCACTCATTCACACCCCAACATCACAACAACCACCATAAGCACCACTATTAAAATTATTGGAATCAGTAATCTTTAATATCTCTCAGTGCAAGTGATCTCAATGCCCCAATAATAAGATACAGACTAAGAAAATTCAGCATCCTTTCATGCTAAAGGTCTTGGAAAGAACAGGAATTCAATGCCCATATCTAAACATAGTAAAAGCAATATACATCAGACCAGTAGCCAACATCAAGGTAAACGGAGAAAAACTTGAAGCAATCCCACTAAAATCAGGGACTAGACAAGGCTGTCCCTCTCACCATATCTCTTCAATATAGTACTTGAGGTACTAGCTAGAGCAATTCGAAAACAGAGGGAAGTCAAAGGGATGCAAATCAGAAAGGAAGAAGTCAAACTATCACTATTCGCAGATATGATAGTATACTTAAGTGACCCAAAAAACTCCACCAACTGATAAACAACCTCAGCAAAGTGGCTGGTTAAAAAATCAACTCAAGCAAATCATTAGCCTTCCTATACTCGAAGGATAAGCAGGCCGAGAAAGAAATTAGGGAAATGACACCCTTCACAATAGCCACAAATGATATAAAGTATTTTGGAGTGACTCTAACCAAACATGTGAAAGATTTATATGACAAAAACTTCAGGACTCTAAAGAGGGAAATTGAAGAAGACATCAGAAAATGGGAAAATCTTCCATGCTCAGGTTGGCAGGATTAATATAGTTAAAATGGCAATCTTACCAAAAACAATATACAGATTCAATGCAATCCCCATCAAAATCCCAACTCAGTTCTTCATAGAGTTAGAAAGAGCAATTCTCAAATTCATCTGGAATAACAAAAAACCCAGGATAGCTAAAACTATCATCAACAGCAAAAGAACTTCTGGGGGAATCAATATCCCAGATCTCAAGCAATACTACAGAGCAGTAGTGTTAAAAACTGCATGGTAGTGGTTCAGTGACAGGGAGGCGGATCAATGGAATAGGAACAAAGACCCAGAATTGAACCCACACATCTATGGCCAATTGATCTTCAACAAAGGAGCTGAAAACATCCAGTGGAAAAAAGATAGCCTTTTCAACAGATGGTGCTGGCTCAACTGGAGGTCAACATGCAGAAGAATGAGAATTGATCCACTCTTATCTCCTTGCACTAAGCTCAACTCCAAGTGGATCAAGGACCTCCACATAAAACCAGTCACACTAAAACTAATAGAAAAGAAACTGGGGAAGACCCTTGAGGACATTGGCTCAGGGGAAAAATTCCTGAACAGAACATCAATTGCTTATGCTCTAAGAGCAAGAATAGACAAATGGGACCTGATAAAATTACAAAGTTTCTGTAAGGCAAAAGACACTGTCAAAAGGATAAATCGGCAACCAACAAATTGGGAAAAGATCTTCACCAACCCCACATCTGACAGAGGGCTAATATCCAATGTATACAAAGAACTCAAGAGGTTAGACCCCAGAAAACCAAATAACCCTATCCAAAAATAGGGTACAGAGCTAAACACAGACTTTTCACCTGAAGAAATTCGGATGGCTGAGAAACACGTTAAAAAATGTTCAACATCATTAGCCATTAGAGAAATGCAAATCAAAACAACCCTGAGATTTCACCTCACACCAGTCAGAATGGCTAAGATTAAAAACTCAGAAGACATCAGGTGTTGGCGAGGATGTGGAGAAAGAGGAACACTCCTCCACTGCTGGTGGGAATGCAAGCTGGTACAACCACTCTGGAAATCAGTATGGCGGTTCCTCAGAAAACTGGGCGTGATACTTCCGGGGGACCCAGCCATACCACTCCTGGGAATATACCCAGAAGATTCCCCAGCATGCAATAAGGATACATGCTCCACTATGTTTATAGCAGCCTTATATATAATAGCCAGAAGCTGGAAAGAACCCAGATGTCCCTCAACAGAGGAATGGATAAAAAAAAATGTGGTATATATACACAATGGAGTACTATTCTGCCATTAGAAACAATGAATTCATGAACTTCTTAGAGAAATGGATGGAGCTGGAGAACGTCATACTAAATGAGGTGACCCAGTCTCAAAAGAATACCCATGGTATGCAGTCACTGAAAAGTGAATATTAACCTAGAATCTTGGAACACCAAAACATAAATCACATACCAAGTGATGTCTGACAAGAAGAAAGGAGTGGACACTGGTGCTAGAATGGACCAAAGCATCATTGTGGGGGAGTAGAAGAACAGTGAGGTGGGAGGTGGTGGATGATGGAGCAGGGGGAGGGAAAAGAGCATGTGGGACCTTTGGGGGAGGGGAACCAGAAAAAGGGAAATGAATTGTAAATATAGAATATATTCAATACAAAAAAAAAGAAAATAAAAATGAAAAAAAGAAAAAGAAAGTCAATGAGGGTGATCTTAATCAAAATGTGCAACAGTGGGGATTTGGTACCTGAAGAGAATACTCTAGTAGACAGACAGGACCTCCAGAGAAAGGATAAAAAGAGACTGGGTGTGTGTGTGTGTGTGGAGAACGAAGGCAAAACAAGGTTCTGATCAAGGCTCCTGTCTTTCATTTCCAGAGTCCCCCTTTCTGGTAAACCCAGATCATCCATGGCCACTTCACAGCTACAATTAAGGAAAACCATGGGGGACAGAAAATTTTACAGGAGTCAGAGAGGATATAGGACACCATGAGAACATAGCTCAGCAAATCAACTAGGCAGGAACCCATATGGACTACAGCAACAAGCATGGGACCTGCATGGGTCTGCACTAAGTCCTTCATTTATACACCATGACTGTTTGCTTGGTGTTTTTGCAGGACTTCTAAGAGCAGGAGCAGGTTTTCTGACCCTTTTGCCTGTTCCTTGGTCTCTTTTCCTCCTATTGGGTTGCTTTGTTCAGTCTTGATATGAGAACTTTAACTTGTCTTATTCTATCTTGTTTTGTCATATTTGGCTGTTGTTTTTGGAAACAGAAGGGGAGTGTATCTGAGGTAAAGGGATAGTAAATAAGAGCTGAGAAAAGTGGAGGGAGGATAAACTGTGGTCAGAATGTATTGTACAAGAGAAAAATCTATTTTCAACAAAATAAATGAAAATAGTCTTACACATGAGCACTTATTAGTGCAACTTAGCGCTTTATATATCCTCTTTGATTACTGACCTATTGTTACACAGCAATATTTTAACTTGTGTTTTACACTCAGGGTCATCATTGTGTACATTGAAATGTATTCATTGTACTGACCTAGAAAGGAATTTTCAATAAACCTATCTAGCCCTAACATAATACAGTACCACTGAGTTCACAATCACCAACCATTCTTTTCTTTTCAGGAAAAGATGCTAAAATAAACTTGGTGTTTATTGGGGAAAAAAAAGATACAGACTAAGAGAATGGATGTAAAAATAGGATTCACCTACTGCTGCATACAAGAAATACACTGCAACATCCAGAATAGATATTATCTCAGAGAAAAGTGTTGAAAGAAGATAGTCTAAGCAAATAGACTTAAGAAGCTAGCTGGGTTAAATGTCCCAAACAATAGACTTCAAACCAAAATTACTAAAAGAGATAGAAAGGGCACTTCATACTCATCAAAGGAACATCTACCAAGATTATGTTTCAATTTTTATCTTCCATGCTCCAAACACAAAAGCATCCAAGTTTGTAAAAGAAACACTAGTAGAGCTTAGCTCACATACTAAGAGGGTACTTCCTACCACCCCTTCATCCTCCACCTTCTCCGGGGCATCAAGTCTCCACAGGAATTGGTGAACTTTTCAACTGAGACCACAAAAACTCCTCTGCTATATATGTGCCAGGGGCCACTGACCATCTCATGTATGCTCTTTGGTTGGTGGCTTAGTCTTAAGACTAATAAAGAATAATAAAGTGTAATAAATAATAATAAACTTAGCTTAAGTTTCCAACTATAGAGCTGGGGATGAGACTTGAGAGATTATATCTCAGGAGCACTAGGAAAAGTGTGGGTCTGTCCTCAACCTTTTTTGTTTCCCTAGGAAACGTTCCTAGGTTAGTATGAAGTACTTGGTGGACTTGCAGTTAGGAATGAAGGGGGGAGTATTTTTTCATTTTTATTGGTTAATTTATTCATTTAGATTTCAAATTTCCCTTTCTTGGTTTCCCCTCCACAAACTCCTATCCCATCCCCGCTCCTGCTGTTTCTATGTGGGTGCTCACCCACCCACCCACTCACTCCCACCCTACTGCACTAGCAGTCTCCTAAACTGGGGTATCTAGCTTTCACAGGACCAAGCACCTCCCTTCCCATTGATGCCAGATAAAGCCATCCTTTGCTACATATGCATTTGGAGCCATGGGACCCTCCATGTCTTCACTTTGGTTGGTGGTTTAGTCCCTGGGAGCTATCGGGATGTGGTTGGTTGATATTGTTGTTCTTCCAATGGGGTTGCAAACCCCTTCAGCTATTTTAGCCCTTCCTCTAACTTCTCTTTTGGGGGTACCAGTGTTCAGTCTAATGATTAACTGCAAGCATCCACATCTGTATTGATCAAGTTCTGGCGTAGTCTCTCAGGAGACAGCTATATCGGGATCCTGTCAGCAAGCACTTTTGGCATCAGCAATAGTGTCTGGGTTTGGTGACTGTATGGGATGGATCCCCAGATGGGGTAGTCTCTGGATGCCCTTTCCTTCAGAGCCTGCTCCACTCTTTCTCCCTACATTTCCTTTATACAGGAGCAATTCCAGGTTAAAATTTTGGAGATGGCTGGGTGGCCCCACCCCTCAAACAGGGGACTGTGTCTAACCTCTGGATATGTTCTCTACAGGTTCTCTATCTGCTTTGTTGGATAGTTCAGCTAATGTCATCCCATTGACTCCTGGGAGCCTCCTACTCTTTTGGCATTTGGGACTTTCTGGCAGCTACCCACAGTTACCCATCAGAGGGGGGATATATATTAAGAGGGATAATATGTGATATTCACAGGAGTTGTGAGCAGAGAGGAGAGAAGGTGGCAGCTAGTATTCTGTTGTGGCAATAGGGACAAATCAACAGGATTTCATCTGGGGGCCCAGACAGCCAAAATAATCTTTCCATTATTATCATGAAAAGATTTCTAAGGAATCTCTCATTGATCTTCCAGGAACATGAAAATCAATCTTGATATTTTTAAGTCACTGAAAAATTAAAGGGCCTTTTTATAACTAAAACATAATATTTTCTCTATTGTTTAATAAAGATGTGGTTCCTGAGCATAGTGTAATTCACATAATGTTAGAGCACTCATTTCTCAAGGGATTCATGATGCCAAAACAGGAATAAATCAAATTGTTGTAAAATATTAAGAGTGAAAGAAAGCATTGGAATAAACTAACTTGATTTCTAGACTGTAAAAGAGAACTGATAGGAATATCCATATGTATCCATCTCCCCATTTTTATTGCCCTGGAGATTTTTCAGGAACTTTTTTCTTTTCTTTTCTTTTCTTTTCTTTTCTTTTCTTTTCTTTTCTTTTCTTTTCTTTTCTTTTCTTTCTTTCTTTCTTTCTTTCTTTCTTTCTTTCTTTCTTTCTTTCTTTGTCTCCCTCCCTTCCTTCCTTCCTTCCTTCCTTCTTTCCTTCCTTCCTTCCTTCCTTCCTTTCTTTTTGTGTTTCTACAGTTCATTGTACTTAGAGTTTTGTCACTCCAAGGGAAGCATGTCGCCACAGTCTGCATTGGGTGATCTATTTATCTGAAGTGTTGACACTGCTTCACCTATCATTCGGCAGACTGTAGCCCACCTTGCTAACAGCACACTAGATTTTTTATGGTGGGAAGGAATTATTGAATATATAAAAAACGCACTAATGCTTTATATGAAGAAATCATACAGAGAAGGAAGAAAGACCACAGCATCTTTTTGACGGTCCCCATCACAGGCTCTGCCAAGAGTTCTGGTTGCAAAACATTGCTTTTACAAGAACAATCAACTTCATAAATGACAAAAACATGTTTGCTCCTGGGAGATTTCATTATTCATGCAGACTTATAGTCAAATACAGAGGCTCCAAGAATACTTGAGAAGAAAATATCCCAAGGAGAGACAACCAATAGAAGTGATTTTGCAAAATGAAATTAAAGGATTCTTATTCTTAGATTCACAGACTGGGTCTGGTGAATATAATGAAGAATTTGCATTTCCCCCCAGGCCTGAATGAAAGGCAAAGTCCTATCAGGACCGTTGTGACTAAAGAAAATGGAAGAAGGGAGGCTACTTTAAGAGTTCTCTTATACCCAGCTGTGTTATTTGCACCAACAGAAGCTTCCAGAGTCCCAGCATAAAACTGACAGTAGCAAGCCAGTCCAGCCTAGTGACTCATTCTCCATTGGAGGGTCTTTGAATCCAACTGTCAGAAAGAGCCTACTCAATGTGTGGCTTCTTGTTGCTGCTTTCTCTTGAGATCTTGGGTATCACCGTTCCTGGTTTGGACTCAACACAAAAACAAAATCTCTGTGCTTCATAGCCACAGGGAGATTCTTACCAGGTTACTTCCCCTCAGTAGGCTTTTCTTTCTCTTTCTTTCTTTCTTCTTTCTTCTTTCTTTCTTTCTTTCTTTCTTTCTTTCTTTCTTTATTGAAAAGGGAAGTAAAAACACTTTATGATAAATTAAAGATTGATGTGGAAATTAGTTCAGATAAAAAGAAGAGATACATAGAAAACCATGTTAAAATTGACAATATTCATGGAAAATTAAAAAGTGGTACACATAAAAATGGCTAAATTAATTGAAATATGAAACAGAAACATTTTATGATAGAATTGATTTATGTGGAAAATATTTCTGATAAAATTGAAGAAAAATGTAGAACAGCATGTTAGAATTGAAGATTATCAACTCCCTGCAGACAGCTCCATCTTGCCTGCAGTTTCCCATCCAGCTGGTGGCAGGGAAGCCAGCCCTGGCCACCATCCCAGGTGCTCAGACCCAGCCTGCAGAACCAGGTACCCAAGATATCCCGAGTTTAAGACCTTCGGGGACTCAGGCCTGGAGTGGGAGTTGTGCACAGAATAGCTGTTTGGGGGACAATGGCCGAGCCTGCACTCTGCGCTCGCAGGGCGGACCCCAAACTCCCTGCAGACAGCGCCATCTTGCCTGCAGCTTCCCATCCAGCCGGCAGTGGGGAGCCAGCCTCAGCCAGCTTCCCAGCAGCTTTGGACCAGCAGGCGGAACCAGATAACTGAGATATCCCGACTTTAAGACCTCTGGGGAATCAGGACACTAGACAGAAAATCCCTGAGCAGGAGCAGTGCGGAGCAGCTGCCCAACAGGTGGAACCAAGTACCTGGGATATCCTGAGTTTAAGACCTCGGGGGACTCAGGCCACCTGTCAGCAATCTGTGAGCAGGAGCCCTGCAGGACAGTGGTTCAGGTGTCCCAGTCGCGGGGAAATAGCCTTATGAGCCCACAGGAGGGTCAAGCACCAACTAGTAACTACAGGACCAACTAACACCAGAGTTAACCAGATGGCAAAAGGCAAACGTAAGATCGTTACTAACAGAAATCAAGGCAGTATGGCAGCATCCGAACCCAGTTCCCTGACAGCAATAAATCTTGGATACCCCGAAACACCAGAAAAACAAGACTCAGATCTAAAATCACTAGTCAGGATGCTGATAGAGGAACACTTAGATAAATCTCTTAAAGTAATACATGAGAAAATAGATCAAAAGCTAGAAGCCCTTACAAGGCAAATACAATTAAATCTCGGATATCTCAACACACCAGAAAAACAAGACTCAGATCTAAAATCACTGGTAAAGATGCAGACAGAGGATCACTTAGATAAATTTCTTAAAGTAATAGAGGAGAAAATAGAAAAAAGCTAGAAGCCCATACAAGGCAAACACAAAAATTACTTAAAGAAATCCAGGAGAATATAGAGCAAAAAATGAATCCCAATAAGGGGGAGAAACAAAAATCACTTAAAGAAATACAAGAGAACATGGGTCAACAAGTAGAAGTCATAAAAGAGGAAACACAAAAAATCCCTTAAAGAATTACAGGAAAACACAAACAAGCAATTGAAAGATCTGAGCAAAACCATACAGAATCTAAAAACAGAAGTAGAAACAACTAAGAAATCGCAAAGGGAGACAACGTTGGAGATAGAAAACCTTGGGAAGAAATCAGGAGTCATAGATGCAAATATCAACAATAGAATACAAGAGATAGAAGACAGAATCTCAGATGCTGAAGATACCATAGGAACCATGGATTCAACAATTAAAGAAAATGCAAAATGCAAAAAGCTGGTAACCCAAAACATTCATGAAATCCAGGACACAATGAGAAGACCAAACCTAAGGATTATAGGGATAGATGAGAATGAAGATCTACAACTTAAAGGGCCAGCAAATATCTTCTACAAAATTATGGAAGAAAACTTCCCCAACCTAAAGAGAGAGATGCCCATGAATATACAAGAAGCCTATAGAACCCCAAATAGACTGGACCAGAACAGAAATATTTCCCGTCACATAATTATCAAAATCCCAAACGTACTAAACAAAGAAAGAATATTAAAGGCAGTAAGAGAAAAAGGACAAGTAACATATAAAGGAAGAGCTATCAGGATTACACCAGACTTCTCACCTGAGACCATGAAAGCTAGAAGATCCTGGGCAGACCTCATGCAGACTCTAAGAGAACACAAACTTCAGCCAAAACTACTATATCCAACAAAACTCTCAATTGCCATAGATGGGGAAACCAAGGTATTCCACGACAAAAACCAAATTTGCATGATAATTATCTACAAACCAAGCCCTACAAAGGATAATAGGGGAAAAATACCAACACAAGGGGGGGAAACTGCACCCCAGAAGAAACAAGATAGAAACCCCATCACATCCAACCCAAAAGAAGAGAACCAATCAAATACAATAATAATAATAATAATAATAATAATAATAATAATGCCCAAAATGTGAGGAAGTAATAATTACTATTCTTAATATCTCTTAATATCACAGAAGGTCACTTCCTGCTTGTCAAAGGGAAAATCCACCAAGAAGAATTCTCAATACTGAACATCTATGCGCCAAATGTAAGGGCACCCTCATTCGTAAAAGAAACTTTACTAAACCTAAAGTACACATCGCACCTAACACAATAATTGTAGGTGACTTCAACACTCCACTCTCCTCAATGGACCGATCAGGAAAGCAGAAATTAAACAGGGATACAGTGAAACTAATTGAAGCTTTGAACCAACTGGATTTAACAGATATATATAGAACATTCCATCCTAAAGCAAAAGAGTATACCTTTTTCTCAGGACCACAAGGTACCTTCTCCAAAATTGATCATATAATTGGTCACAAGACAGACCTCAACAAATACAAGAAGACCGAACTAATCCCATGTCTCCTATCGGATCACTATGGAGTAAAAGTGGTCTTCAATAGCAAGAAGAACAACAGAAAGCCCACATACACATGGAAACTGAACAATACCCTACTCAATGACACCTTGGTCAAGGAAGAAATAAAGAAAGAAATCAAAGACTTTTTAGACTTCAATGAAAATGAAGGTATGACCTACCCAAATCTTTGGGACACAATGAAAGCAGTGCTAAGAGGAAAACTCATAGCCCTGAGTGCCTCCAAAAAGAAACTGGAGAGAGCATACACTAGCAACTTAACAGCATACCTGAAGGACCTGGAACAAAAAGAAGCTAATTCACACAGGAGTAGTAGAAGAGAGGAAATCATCAAACTAAGGGCTGAAACCAATCAAGCAGAAACAAAGAGAACCATACAAAGAATCAACAAAACCAAGAGCTGGTTCTTTGAGAAAATTAACAAGATAGGTAAACCCTTAGCTAGACTAACCAAAGGGCACAGAGACAGTATCCAAATTAACAAAATTAGAAATGAAAAGGGAGACATAACAACAGAAACTGAGGAAATTCAAAAGATCATCAGATCCTACTACAAAGGCCTATACTCAAAACAACTGGAGAATCTGGAGGAAATGGACAATTTCCTAGACAGATACCAAATACCAAAATTAAATCAGCATCAAGTAGATCAGCTAAACAGTCCCATAACCCCTAAAGAAATAGAAGGGGTTATAGAAAGCCTCCCAACTAAAAAAAGTACGGGACCAGATGGTTTTAGTGCAGAATTCTACCAGACCTTCAAAGAAGACTTAACACCAATACTCTTCAAACTATTCCACAAAATAGAGACAGAAGGGATACTGCCCAACTCATTATCCGAAACCACAATTACACTGATACCTACACCACAAAAAGATCCAACAAAGAAAAAGAACTACAGGCCAATTTCCCTTATGAATATCGATGCAAAAATACTAAATAAAATTCTTGCCAACCGAATCCAAGAGCACATCAAAACGATCATTCACCATGATCAAGTAGGCTTCATTCCAGGGATGCAGGGATGGTTCAATATATGGAAATCCATCAATGTAATCTACTACATAAACAAACTAAAAGAAAAAAACCACATGGTCATCTCATTAGATGCTGAAAAAGCATTCAACAAAATTCAGCATCCTTTCATGCTAAAAGTCTTGGAAAGAGCAGGAATTCAAGGCCCATACCTAAACATAGTAAAAGCAATCTACAGCAAACCAGTAACCAACATCAAAATAAATGGAGAGAAACTTGAAGCATTCCCACTAAAATCAGGGACTAGACAAGGCTGCCCTCTCTCTCCATATCTTTTCAATATAGTACTTGAAGTTCTAGCGAGAGCAATTAAACAACATAAGGAAGTCAAAGGGATACAAATTGGAAAGGAAGCAGTCAAAGTATCATTATTTGCAGACGATATGATAGTCTACTTAAGCGATCCAAAAAACTCCACCAGAGAACTTCTACAGCTGATAAACAACTTCAGCAAAGTGGCAGGTTATAAAATTAACTCAAGCAAATCAGTAGCCTTCTTGTACTCAAAGGACAAGCAGGCTGAGAAAGAAGTTAGGGAAATAACACCCTTCACAATAGCCACAAACAACATAAAGTACCTTGGCGTAACTCTAACCAAACAACCGAAAGATCTATATGACAGGAACTTCAAGTCTTTGAAGAAAGAAATTGAAGACCTCAGAAGATGGAAAAATATTTCTTGCTCCTGGATTGGCAAGATCAATATAGCAAAAATGGCCATCTTGCCAAAAGCAATATACAGATTGGATGCAATCCCCATCAAAATCCCAACTCAATTCTTCATAGATCTAGAAAGAGCAATTCTCAAATTCATCTGGAGCAACAAAAAACCCAGGATAGCTAAAACTATTCTCAACAATAAAAGGACTTCTGGGGAAATCAATATCCCTGACCTCAAGCAGTACTACAGAGCAATTGTGTTAAAAACTGCATGGTACTGGTACAGCAACAGGCAGGTAGATCAATGGAATAGGATTTAAGACCCAGAAATTAACCCACAGACTTATGGTCACTTGATCTTTGATAAAGGAGCCACAACCATCCAGTGGAAAAAAGATAGCCTTTTCAAGAAATGGTGCTGGTTCAACTGGAGGTCAACATGCAGAAGAATGCGAATTGACCCACTCTTATCTCCTTGTACTATGATCACCTCCAAGTGGATCAAGGACCTCCACATAAAACCAGACACACTGAAACTATTAGAAAAGAAACTTGGGAAGACCCTGGAGGGCATGGGCACAGGGGGAAAATTCCTGAATAGAACACCAATAGGTTATGCTCTAAGATCAAGAATTGACAAATGGGACCTCATAAAATTACAAAGTTTCTGTAAGGAAAAGGACACCATCAGAAGGACAAAATGGCAACCAACAAAGTGGGAAATGATCTTCACCAACCCCACATCCGACAGAGGGCTAATATCCAATATATACAAAGAACTCAAGAAGTTAGACCCCTAAGAACCAAATAACCCTATCCAAAAATGGGGTACAGAGCTAAACAAAGAATTTTCACCAGAAGAAATTCGGATGGCTGAGAAACACCTTAAGAGATGTTCAACATCATTAGTCATCAGGGAAATGCAAATCAAAACAACCCTGAGATTCCACCTCACACCAGTCAGAATGGCTAAGATTAAAAACTCAAGAGACAACAAGTGCTGGCGAGGATGTGGAGAAAGAGGAACACTCCTTCACTGTTGGTGGGATTGCAAAATGGTAAAACCACTCTGGAAATCAGTTTGGCGGTTCCTCAGAAAATTGGGCATATCACTTCCAGAGGACCCTGGCATACCACTCCTGGGCATATACCCAGAGGATTCCCCTGCATGCAATAAGGACACATGCTCCACTATGTTCATAGCAGCCTTGTTTATAATAGCCAGAAATTGGAAGGAGCCCAGATATCCCTCAAAAGAGGAATGGATACAGAAAATGTTGTATATTTATACAATGGAGTACTACTCAGCAATTAAAAATAATGAACTCATGCAATTTGTAGGTAAATGGTTAGATCTGGAAAATATCATCCTAAGTGAGCTAACCCAATCACAAAAGAATACACATGAAATGCAATCACTGATAAGTGGATATTAATGAGCCCAGAAGCCGTAAATACTCAAGGCACAATTAGCAAGTCAAATGATTCCCAAGAAGAAGAAAGGAGAGGACCCTGGGCCTGTAAAGATTGGATGCAATATTGTAGACCCAGAACAGAGAAATCGTGGGGGGGGGGAGAATGATTGGGGAATAGCTGGGGGGATAGGAATTATGGGACATATGGTGGGGGGGACTGGGAAAGGGGAAAGCCTTTGGAATATAAACATAGAATATAGAAAATAAAAATTAAAAAAAAGAATTTAAGATTATCAAAATTTTATATAGGTATAATAATGGTAGGCATAAAATTATTCCTAAGTTGAGTGAACGTTCAATTATAAACATTTTCTGATAGACTTGAAGATTTACATGGAACATATTTCTGATGAAATTGAAAAATATATAGAAAAACATGTTAAAATTAAAGATTACCATGGAAATTCTATAGATAAAATGATAGGCCTGAAGATACTTCTAAGTTGATGGAAGACGGAATTAGAAACATTTTCAGATAAATGAAGATTTACATGGAAAATATTTCTGGTAAAATTCAAGAAATATATAGGCAAACAAGTTAAAATTGACTAATTCATGGAAAATCTTACATATAAAATGGTAGATATAAAAACTCTTTCTAAATTAATTGAATGTGGAATTAGAAACATTTGTGATAAAATCAAAGATTTTCATTGAAACATTTCTGATAAAATAGAAATGTATAGAAAGATACTAAAATTGATGATTATCATGAAAAATAATGCAGATAAAATGGTAGACAAAAAACATTAATAAATTAATTAAAATGGGAATTGCAAACATTTTCTGATAAAATTGAAGTTACATGAGAAATATTTCGTTAGTCTATGTTTTTCATTGGATAGTTGATCCACTGTTGTTAAAAGACATTAAGGAATAGTGATTGTTGCTTCCTGTTATTTATGATGTTATTTTTATGTTTGTTTGGGTATCTTCTTTTGGGTTTGTTGGAAGAAGATTACTTTCTTGCTTTTTCTAGGGTGTAGTTTCCCTCCTTGTTTTGGTATTTTCCATCTATTATCCTTTGTAGGGCTGAATTTGTAGACAGATATTATACAAATTTGGTTTTATCATGGAATATCTTGGTTTCTCCATCTATGATGATTGAGAGCTTTGCTGGGTATAGTAGCCAGGGATGGTATTTGTGTTCTCTTAGGGTCTGTATGAGATCTACCCAGGATCTTCTAGCTTTCCTTGTCTCTGGTGAGAAGTCTGATGTGATTCTGATAGGTCTGCCTTTGTAAGTTACTTGCCCTTTTCCCCTTATTGCTTTTAATATTTTTTCTTTGTTTAGTGAATTTGGTGTTTTGATTATTATGTGCCAGGAGGACTTTCTGTTCTGGTCCAGTCTGTTTGGAGTTCTAAAGGCTTCTTGTATGTTCATGGGCATCTTTTTCTCTAGGTTAGGGGAGTTTTCTTCTACAATTTTGTTGAAGATATTTTACTGGGCCTTTAAGATGTAAATCCTTGCTCTTATCTATACCTATAATCCTTAGGTTTGGTCTATTCATTCTGTCCTCGAGTTCCTGGATGCTTTGGGTTACCAGCTTTATGCATTTTGCATTTTGACTGCTGAGTCAATGTTTTCTATGCTATCTTCAGCACCCGAGGTTCTTTCTTCTATCTCTTGTATTCAGTTGTTGATGCTTGCATCTATCACTCCTGAACTCTTTCCAAGGTTTTCTATCACCAGAGATGTCTAACTTTGTCATTTCTTTATTGTTTCTACTTGCACTTTTAGATCCTGGATTGTTTTGTTCAGTTCCTTCACTTAATTGTTTGTGTTTTCCTATAATTCTTTAAGGGATTTTTGTGTTTCTTTTTTAAGGGCTTCTGCCTGTTGTCCCATGATCTCCTGTATTTCTTTAAGGTATTTTTGTGTTTCCTCTTTAAGGGCTTTTACCTGCTGACCGATGTTTTCCTGTATTTATTTAAGGGAGTTATTTAAGTCTTTCTTGAAGCCCTCTATCAGCATCATGAGAAACGATTTTACATCCAACTCTTGCTTTTCCTGTATGTATTCTGGACTTGCTGTGGTGGGAGAACTGGGTTTTGATGTTGCCATGTGGCCTTTGTTTCTGTTGGTAGGGTTGTTGTGATTGCCTTTCACCATCTAGTTATCTCTGGTGCTAGTTGGTATTGTTGTCTCTGGCTGGTGTTTGTTCCTCCTGTGGGTCTGTAACTCTGTGTCCTTACTCCTCTGAGCCCAAAAGTGAAATCACTCCTGGGGGATCTCTCTATCCTGGTGGGAAGGCTTCAGTCCCAGCTGCTCCACTGATCTTGTGCCCTGTGTGCTCCTAGCTGGTCCCGTCCAGAGAGAAGGTGGAGATCTTACCTCTGTGCTCAGAAGTGAAAGTGCTGCTGGAAGATCTCTCTATCCTGGTGGGCTATGCACAGAAGACTGTGGAGTTTCCCGGCTCCCTGGTGCAAATGGCAGCAGGAAGACTTCAGTCCTAGCTGCTTCACTGATCTTATGCCTTGTGTGCTCCTAGCTCTTCCCCTCCAGAGAGAAGGTGGAGATCTAACCTCTGTGCTCAGAAGTGAAAGCACTGCTGGGAGATCACTCTCTCCTGGTGGTCTCTGCATAGAAGAGCAGGAAGACTTCTGTCCCAGGTGCTCCACTTTCTGGGACTTTTTCAATGCTTGAAAATCACAGTAGCATTGGGATACAGCTCTAGCCTAATTTTCAAAAACATTGTACAACGTCTTTCTACATTAATAAAACTATCATTAGTACATTTGCTTTTTCTTAAACATTATTTTTACTTACATAAAGTCACTTATGTACATCCAATCTTAATCATCTTCTATGGAAGTTACTATACACTTATGGTCACTTGATCTTTGACAAAGGAGCTAAAACCATCCAATTGGAAAAAAGACAGCATTTTCAACAAATGGTGCTAGTTCAAATAATGGTTAGCATGTAGAAGAATGCAAATCAATCCATTCTTATCTCCTTGTACAAAACTCAAGTCCAATTAGATCAAGTATCCCCACATAAAACCAGATACAATGAACTAATAGAAGAGAAAGTGATGAGCCTCGATTACATGGGCACAGAGGGAAAATTCCTGAAAACAAAACAAAACAAAACAAAACAAAACAAAACAAAACAACAATGGCTTATGCTCTAAAATCAAGAACTGACAGATGAGACCTCATAAAATTGCAAAGCTTTTGTGTGCAAAGTAGTGTCAATAGGACAAAATGGCAACTAACAGATTGGGAAAAGATCTTTATTAATCCTGTATCTGATAGAGAGATAATACTCAATATAAACAAAGAAGTTAAACTCCAGACAATCAAATAATCCTATTAAAAATGGAATATAGAGCTAAACAAAGAATTCTGAATTGAGGAATTCCAGATGGCTAAGAAACACCTAAAGAATTGCTCGACATCCTTAATCATCTAGAAATGTAAAGCAAAACAACACTGAGATTCCACTGCACACCAGTCAGAATGGCTAAGATCAAAATCTCAGGTGACAGTAAATGTTGTTGAGGATGTAGAAAAAGAGGAACACTCCTCCATTTTCGGTATGATCGAAAGCAGGTACAACCACTCTGGAAATCATTTTGGTGGTTTCTGAGAATACTGGGCACAGTATTACCTGAGGACCCAGCTATACCACTCTTGGGTATATACCCAAAACATTTCCAACATGTAAAAAGGACACATGCTCCACTATGTTCATAGCAGTCTTATTTATAATAGCCAGATGCTGGAAAGAATCCAAATGTCCTTCAACAGAATTATGGATTAAGAAAATGTAGTACATTTACACAATGGAGTACTACTCAGCTATTAAAAAACAATGACTTCATAAAATTCTTACGCAAAACGATGGTACTAGAAAATACCATCTTAAGTGAGGTAACCCAATTACAAAAGAACACACATGTTATGTACTCACTGATAAGTGGATATTAGTCCAAAAGCTCGAATACCTAAGATAAAATTCACAGACCACATGAAGCTCAAAAAGAAGGAAGACGGAAGTGTGGGTGCTTCAGTTCTTAGAAGGGAGAACAAAATATTCACAGGAGTAAATATGGAGACAAAGTGTCAGAGACTGAAGGAAGGGCCATCCAGAGACTGCCCCACCTGGGATCTATCCCACATACAGTCACCAAAAGCAAACACTATTGTGGCTGCCAAGATGTGCGTGCATGCTGACAGGAGTCTGATATAGCTGTCTTCTGAGATGCTCTGCCAGAGCCTGACAAATATAGAGGCGGATGCTCAAAGCCGACCATTGAACTTACCACAGGGTCCCCAGTGGAGGAGTTAGAGAAAGGACTAAAGGAGTTGACAGGGTTTGCAACCCATAGGAAAAACAACAATATCAACCAACCAGAGCTCCCATCCCATGTTCTAAACCACCAACCAAAGAGTACACATTGAGGGACCCATGGCTCCAGCCTTGTATATATAGCAGAGGATGGGCTTGTTTTCCCATCAGTTCGAGAGGAGGTCCTTAGTCCTGGGAAGGCTGGATGCCCCAGTGTAGGGGAATGTGAGGGCGCAGAAGTGGGAGAGGGTGCATGGTTCTACCCTCTTAGAAGCAGGAGGAAATTAGGCTGGGATAGGGGTATCAGGAGGGGAAATCGGAAAAGGGGATAACATTTGAAATGTAAATAAAAAATCCAATAAAAAAGATGTAAAAATAATCAAGTGGTATATGCTTAAGTAATGAATTGAAAATTTAACAGCTGTTTTACAAAGTAAATTGTTGTAGTAAATATTTAACCTCAATCAGGGGTTTCTCCCCTGCCTTTGATTATTCAATTCCCAGATAAAAAACACAAAACTTTTACATTTATAGTAACCTTTTAATCAGCACTAGAGCTGAGCAGATATCTGCCATCTAAGCTATTCACGTCTACTTCCCTATCAATGACCCCCAGTTATATCTTGCTGTGGTTCTTCTGTACTGCTCTTAACTCTAATTGGCCAGCCCTCATGGCTACCCCATGGTGTCTTCTCTATCAACCTTCTCTTCCTCTCCTTCCCTCTCAAGATCCTGCCTCAGATCTCAAGACTGGGAACAACCTCACCTATCTCTCTTTTGCCAAAATAAATGGTGTCAGCATCTTTAGTCAACCAATAGTGGTAAATTAAGCAGCAAGACCATCACTTGTTTATGTGTAGATTCTCTTAAATAGATCTTACGATCCTATATTTAGCACCATAATACACAGCAAAATACCAAACCTTAGCAGTAAATATTTCAAAAATAATTCTAAGATACTTATGATACTACCCAAATTAGAAATTTGTAATTACAAAAACTTTTAGTGTTATTATCATCATCATCATTATTATTACCATTATCACTATTATTTAGATTCCTATTTCTTTATAACAAAGGTGAAAAAGAAAGAGTAGAAGTGAGTTTGTAGTGCTAAGGGAAGGATCTGGGTAGGGAGGACAAATGATGATCAAAATATATTTTATGAAACAAAATCTATTTCAATTAAAAAACAAATACAATGAAGGCATCTACCTGTGTTCTGGGGTTACTGCTCTTGATTCTCCATAAAACATACATTTGGAATATCAAACCTGGTGATACAGAATTATACACTAAAATCTGCTACCAGTTGTACTCCATGAGATTGCAGAAAACAAACTTTGTATCAAAGGTGATGAATATTAAACTAGATGAAAATACAGTGAAATTTACCCTGAAAGCTGCATAAAGTATGAACATTGAGTATGATGCGGTCAAGAGATTCAGGAACCTGAGGCAGCATTCTCAACTGGGGACCAGGAAGAATGTGCAGGAGTGTAAGCAGATCAGATACCCTGCCCATGAAGCATTGCAATTGTAATGTAATAATATAAAAGACATCACATAAGGACAAATCAGGGAAGTGATGTGTCAGTGTACAGGCAGGACACATGCTTAAACTCATTTGCAAAAGGAAGGCTTTCTGAATGTGATTGCAATTGCTCATACAATAACAGGAATTCATGACACTAAAATGCTTCTGTATACCACACAAAGAATGCCATCAACTGAGTAAAGAGATAGGTTACAAAATAGAGTATATATGTGCTGTGAGTGTTGCTAGTATTGTGGAATTAAAAAAAGTAAAATTTTTCTTGAAATAACTGTAAGACAAATTTTATGAAAATGGCCACTAGAGGGAATGGAGCAATGATGAGATTTAAAGTAACCAAAGAATGTTAAATAAGTGAGTGAATTTTTATTGAAAATAAGTTTTCATAAAATATATATAGGAAAACATGAAGGAAATCATATTAATAGTAAAAAAAATATTTCTCAGGGTGTTATCCAAAGTTCTGAGTATTTTCTTGGAAAAAATTCAGGTTTTCTACTAATGTATAGTAAAATTTGGATGAAGTTATCTAATGATTATATGTGCAATTTATCATTCCTACCTATTCAAATTAATTGTGTCAGGCTATTAGTAAAAAAAAATGAACTTTAAGAGTTAAGGTACATATGAACTGGCAACAGAGCACACAGGTACAAATACTTGCTTCCAAGTCTCCATATCCTGACCCACAACTCCAGCAGAATCACTCCATTCTACCAGAGGCCATGCTGGCATCCAGAACCACAGAGGAGGCCCTGAGGCAGACCGCCAACATTTCCTCAGAGTCTGTCGAACTTTTCCCAACCATGGCCCCTTCACTCATCACCATGTCCCAGATCACAACTCTGGCAGAAGCTCCTCGATTCTACCAGAAACCATGATTTATCCAGAATCCCAGAGGCCATGCCAGTTCCTAGAATCCCAGTATTCCCAGCCAAAGCCAGTGCCCTAAACACCAGAGGTCATGCAAACTGCCACGTCCCCATCAGAAGCACCCTGCTGAACAAGACGACTACCAGGGCACAAGAACCACAGGCCACTCATACAGAAGGCCATAAAAGGAACATGTGTGAGTATTGTGAAATGAGGACATTTTTTCTGTGGGATATTGATCATGAAGGAACTTTGAAGAAAAAGAATCACAAGATGAAACTGAGCAATGGTGGATTTACAGCCAAAAGCATGCTTAATAAATAACTAGATTGTCAATAAAATTAATTGAAAATAAATTTTCATACTTTAAACAGAGCTGTGAAGTGGTGGTGCATGTCTTTAATCTCAGCACTTGGGAGGCAGAGGCACGCAGATTTCTCAGTTTGAGGCCAGCCTGGTCTACAGTGTGAGTTCCAGGACAGCCAGGGCTATACAGAGAAACACTGGCAGGAAAAACCAAAAAGAAAAATTAAAGAAGAATATATGAAAGAATTTATATTTGCCAGGACACTATTTATTAAGAGATTGGAGAATTTATTAGGAAAACATTTAGACTTTCTGCTAATGCTTAAGATATTTAGGATGTTGTTATCAGATGACTCTGTGAGTGTTAATATTTCTGCCTATTCAAGTTTATAGTTTATGTTTTTTAATACCAAGAAACAAACTTCAACAATTAAGGGACATGTGAGATAGCAACATAGAATAGCAGCTAAAAGTGAATTCCAGGGAAGCTTGATGAATTCAGTTTGATCAGCAGAGCTCATGGGAAAAGGCAGAGAGGTTATGCCACAGCACAGAATTGTTCAAACATCCTACATACATTCCAGTGCTCAGACACTGCACACATACACTCATGATAATAAAGAAACAAAACAGAAATTTAAAATATAGTATGGTGCATATGAAAAAGATGCAGACTCAGTTGATGTGTGCTCTACATGTCTTTAATGTGATTCTTACAATTTTGAGTTGGCATGGATTGCAATGAATGGGTCTTCAGCAGAGTTACTAATGGAAAACTGAGCTTTGCCATCACTGCCAACATTGACTCTAAGTCCAGTGCAATTGCCATCCACTTTGTCTCCAGAAATGACATCACAGTATGTGCCAGCAGGAAGACCAGTCTGTAAAGTTGCTGACAAAGCCCTGGGGGAAAAAGAGTGAGTATTTAATTGGAATTCAACCCAGTGAAATGCAGGAAGATCCATTATGTATTCTCCACAGTGCCCCAACCTTGTGCTATAGAACAATAAGAACTCGGAGCTCAGGAAGAGAATCAAAACAGACAAACAAACAAAAAACATGTCAGGGGGAGCAAGTGAATTCTCTATACCAAAAACATTGTTTTAAATGTGTGTTAGTTTTATGGCCTGTAGTGACCAGAAAGATAAACAAAGAGAACCCAATGATAATTAGCACTAAATCTCTTGTGAGAACCGTCATAGTTTCCAGTTTGTCCTCTGCTGGACTTAAACTCTGATGATTCCTTGTAATTTAAATAGAATTAAATCTTCAAAACTTCTTCATTTACATGATGCCACAGATATTTTTCTCTAGAATTAAGCATAATGTAGCATTTCTACAGATACATATAAGTTTATACTAGAAAAGTGTCTGCATCAAGTAATTCTAGTTTTCCTAAACAACCAACCATGTGCTCTTTCAAATAAAACTTACATATGTCAATCATTTTGTTGTAGTCAATAAAGTAGACATTATGGAAAAGACCCTCAACCTGATAAAAAGTTGATTTTAAATTGAGATAGTTACCTAGCTATCAAAGAGATTCTCTAAGCTAGAATTCAGTTTTGTTTTGATTTGTTTTGTTTTGTTTTGTTTTGTTTGTGAGACAGGGTCTCTATGCATATCTATTGCTATACTGAAACTCATGATGCAGATCAAAGTGGCCTCAAATGCCCAGCAATATGGATGCTTCTCCCTTTTCAGTACTCAGATGGAAGGCATCAGATGGAGAAGTGAGCATCACTTTTCCAATTCCACCTAGATTTGAAAAAACCATAAAGGAAGACTCAAAAGTACTACAGGTTAAAAGACAATATTGAAGGCTTTAAAAGCAGAATAAGCAACCTCATGAAGAAACTCATAAACCAGAGGCAAGTACACATATGCCTTAAAAATATTTAAAGCACATAGATAGGGAATTGAAGACTCTAGAAAATGGATAAATATAGAAGTAATAATCAAACTTACTAGGAAAAATCTCCAGTACTAATATGGTACATTGTATTATGATGTTAAGATGTATGTTTACCATTTATATGCTTTGTGAAATATTTCACATGATTGTTTAAATATGAATGTATGCTATGTCATTATAGGCTGTAGTTAAAGATCACAAAAAAAAAAAAACCAAAATGTTATTAACACAAGGGAAAATAGGAAAACATACCATTCTTCTTATGTACACTGAACACTTATTTTGTCTTAAATTCCTTGTTTAATAGATTTTTCCCATACGAAGAAAATAAATGAACAAGGAAAGAAAAGAAGCGTCTTGGAGTTTAATATTACACAATCCTTCTTTAATCACTATGCACTTACCAGTCATCATTGTTAAAGACAATGAATCCTCTGTTTCCTCTGCCAAAAGCTACTTGGTTGCTGCCATTATCCCACCAGTTGGCAAAAGGCTGACCATTGACAACATTCCGGAAGTCAACCATGTTCCTACAAGCACAGGATCATGAGAAATGCTGGTACCCTTTAACTCAACAGTTTAAAATAAAAGGTTCAAGAACTTCCTTATTAGACAAGATCTGAAGGGGACATCCTACCTGATTTGACGCCATCTATGTTCACAGACCCAGTCATTGCCACAAGTGGTATCTGGATTAATGGTCACTTCTTTTATTACTCCATTGTTATTAGGTGGTCCAATCCAGTCATTCTGATCCTTAATTATTAAAAGAATCACATCATTTGAATGTCTGTAGCTCCCTGACCCTTGCCAAAACCAAGCCCACTGGGCTAATTCTGTCTCGGCAGTAGATAATTGTTATCTAAGTTCTTCATTATTTTCACAGACTTCTTAATTTCCATGAAAATTGAGGTTCTCTTGGACTATATTAAGAGACTCCAGTTCATCTCTGAAATATTTCCAACTCTATACACTTCGTGAATGTGCCTCAATATATACATAAAAGAGACACAGAGTTCTTGGCTATTATAAAAATTAAAATCATCTATGAGAATTCTTTTATTATAAAAATTTTTAGGTTACTATTAGTTGATTTCTTACCAACAGTTTATAAAATGTACTAAAATGTTTTGACATTATTAAGTTTACCAAAGTAAAGTGAGCATATTATGATGGCAAAATATTTGAATATACCTCTAAAAGAAGACCACTCTACTCATGAAAGCACGTCAAAAAGAGAATAAATTTCAACATACAACAAAGAGATTATGTTCAATGAAAATAAAAAGTAATTGGCAAAATTATACAATAGTAAAATTAATATGTATGTATATTTACTGTTTCTTTTTAAGGCTAGTATTTTTCACTGAGATATGATATTTCCCATAGGGTATAAGACACCTGTTAGTCTCATTGCTTGGTTAAATTCTGAAGTTATTTATCTGTATGCAACTAATAAACACATGTGTATTGGATATAATTCAAGGCACCTGTGGATTTCTTCATCAATTTACTGTTTTGTGATTCTCATATGCTCCTGTCTATTGTAATTTCCATAATTATCCTCAAGTCAGATGCTTTCTAATTCCACAGGAAAAATAAAAGTATTTTATAGCATGACATTAATTGTATGTACCAAGGGCCGAAAGAATTTGAAAATCTTTTCAGTGTTAACAGGCATAATTCAATGTTAAATCTATGAGTCAGGGATTTAAAAGGCATAACTGTTTTCATTCTGTACTTTGTTAGTATTTCAACTATTCCATTTTCATTGTCAGGGATTTCTTCATTGCCCTCAATTTAGAAAACTTCAGTGAATGAACTCTTTTTTTTTTTTAATTTTTATTTTCTATATTCTATGTTTACATTCCAAAGGCTTTCCCCTTTCCCAGTTCCCACCCACCATACTTCCCATAGTTCCTTTCACCCCCAACTATTCCCCAATCATTCCCCCTCCTCCTTCGGTTTCTTTACTAAACTGGATGCAATCTTTACAGGCCCAGGGTCCTCTCCTTTCTTCTTCTTGGGAATCATTTGACTTGCTAATTGTGTCTTGAGTATTTAGGGCTTCTGGGCTCATTAATATCCACTTATCAGTGATTGCATTTCATGTGTATTCTTTTGTGATTGTGTTAACTCACTCAGGATGATATTTTCCAGGTCTAATCATTTACCTACAAATTGCATGAATTCATTATTTTTAATTGCTGAGTAGTATTCCATTGTATATGAACTCTTAATGATAATTCCATATGCTCTAATTTCACGTGAACTTAAAACAGAACCACTTTCTTTTCTAGATTAAAATATGCTTCAAAAAACTCCAAGACTTACTTGTCCATTCTGGAAATTTCTTGTCCAACGGTAACTTGACATTACTCTTGTGAATCCATAAGGATGAGCCAACATAAATCCAACAGCCATTTTATACATTCTGAAATGTTCAATATAGTATTAAAGCAGAAGTATACAGTGCGTTGCTGTCAATAAAGGTTACACAGCAAGAAAGAATGATCTCCGACCTTGCATCCCAGAATGTCAGGATGGATGATCCCCCAGCACCATGTCCTCTCTGATTGTCATGGTTGTCTACAAACACGAGGGCTCTGTCAGTAGGCATGAATCCCCAACCTTCTCCCCAGTTCCTGCATTGGAAAAACAGTGCATGATTCTTTCACAATGCTTAGCATAACATTGCATATGGTATTCTCAACTATCTAAATAAATGACAATTTAAAAAGAAGACTTTAATAAGAGATGCATATATATGTATATAATTTTCTATGATAACATACATGAGAATTTTATCCACTTTTCGGTCTTAGTACATATACATTTCTGATGAAATTTTGCTATTTAAATCCTTTTTTACTGTATTGTGGTATTATGGACTTGAAAACTAAGATATCCATATTATATAATATAGAATGAAAATGAATTTGTAACTGTGCTTATAATTATACACTTTGAAATTTTCAATTAATTCTTTAATTTAGCATAAGCAAATTCCACATTGTGATCACATTATACGAATCATTTCTGAGTAAAACTATTCTTGGGATACTAATCTATCTATAGTAGGCCATGAACAAACATTCTTAGAATCTATTGGGCTTATCAGAAACAAACAAAAATCACTAAGTGATACTTTGGATTACCACTGCTATGAGGTGATTGATGTACCAAATGAAAAACGTAATTAATTGAGGGTTAGTTAGCAACAAGCCTAACTAATAATCAACGTCATAGTTGTATAAGTTTAGCCATTTGAAGATATATTTTATTGATACCAAATGACAACAGATGTATGGAAGAATAGCTGATGAAATGGTATATATTTACTTTAAATAGGCCATCTTCTCGCCATTCCACTTGCGGATAACTGTGCCAAGTTTTGCACCATACTTGAATTCTGTCACGCGTCCATTTCCAAAGTACTCACTTGCAGTAATTGCCTCACCACCCAGATCAATGACCTATGAGAGACATTGGACAAGTATATTTTTAAATCATATTACTGAAAGATAATATCATGTAGAATTATTTGAAATAATTCTGTTATTTGAAATGTTACAAATGGCTTTCTGTATACCTACATTCTGATTTTATTCATAAACTATATATCACTATATTGAAGGAAGCAAAGCAAATCACAGTGCAAATTACAAAAGGCTCATTTTTATCCTCCAAGATGCCTGCTAGAAGGGAAAATTCACTGGTTCACAATCAGGTAACTCTTGCAGTCTTGTCTACATTAGAAACTCTTATAAACTTTTCTAAAGAAATGAGAGATACAAAGTTGTCATCCTCAGTACATGTCCTCTGACATTATTGCTGAAGAAAAGGCTTCATCCATTTGCCTTAAACACCTACAACACTAATAACATGAGACAAAACTCAAAATCAGAAAAATTGTCTTGAGACAGTGAGCATTATGATATCTCTGTCTTGGAAAATGTTATCTTTGAATATAAGATATTGATTAATGAAGTTAGCACTGCCATGAAACACTATTGCTGATGCCAAGAAAGGCTTGCTGACAGGAGCCTGGCAAAGCTATCCTCCAAGAGGCTCTGTCAGCACCTGACTCATACAGATGCAGATATTCCCTGTCCTATACAAAGCTATACAAAACAGAGGAAAGGTGGATATAGGGAGTCTTCCTGAGGGACGAAGACAACAATTGGTTGTCTAGTTCCAATAAGTCAACCTTTAAAACATACATATGTGGAACAATATCTGAACTGAATTACTTAAATATGATGCAATATGAACTATATCAGTGTTACATGTCTGAGTACATATACACATATATGTGTTTATATATATTTATATATATGTATATATTTGTGCATACATACATACATACACATACATATATAATAACATTAAGTAAAAAACAGAAGGCATGAACTTGAACAAAAGTATGAAGGCTACGTACATAGATGTATTTGGAGGTAGGAAACAGAGGAAAGAAATATTGTAATTAAACTATAATATCAATTTTTAAAAAAAATCTATATATTGTTCTACCTCTTGGAAAATGAAAGGTCTGCTTCCTTGGGAGAACCATTGTGTATTTAGATTATGTAGTTTGTCCAAAACTGCCTTTATGTCTCCAGGCCACATATGTTTAGCAGCATCAAGTCTGAACCCTGCTACACCAATGTCAATGAGCCGGTTCATGTAGTCAGCCACCATGGTACGAACATAGTCTTTATCCAGGGCGAGATCCAGAAGGCCAACCAGACGACAATTTCTGACCTGTTGGGGAAAAATTTATTGATTTATAAAAAGCCATTTGTGCCTGAGAATTCATTTCCACATCCAGTCATTTACACATTTATCAATAGCAAAATTTTATATGGATTTTACTTGGGATGTGGAATGTATTGATGTTCTAATGTGGACACAAACTCTAAAATCCTCTGTTGTAAATATCAAGAATATTGGAGATTAAAATTGGTCTATTCTCATTCCTAATCCTCTTTCTCCCCACCCCTTCACTCACTCTCTTGTTCTCTCTACACCTCCTTTTCCATTTCTCTTTTATTCTTTCCTCATTTCTCTTTTATTTTACATAGGTCAAAAAATCAAAGCCAAGAAGTTGCTTATATTAAGCAAACTGCTACAAAATTAAGACTGTAACTCAGTCATTGAAGATTGTTTCTATATATGATTTGCATTCCTAATATTTTCCATTTTATCATATTTATATAATTGATTAAACCAAACTTTTAATTTTTTCACACAATTTTTTGAGCAAGCACTCCTGCCTTTGTCATTGACTTTAGTATATCCTTACAAAATAATGTAAACATACAGGACATTTTTCCTTTTTATTGTTTTTAGCATGCTGTATTAGTAACATTTTTCCCATGTCCAATGGCATTTCATAAATTTCTGTGCATATGTAGCAACATATACTATTCTTTATATCTATCACTGTTTCTTTCATTACCTGATTAGCATCATTGTAGTTATAAATGTCTCCATTGCATTTATTATCATTAAAATCCCAAGAAGAGTATGGAACTGCTGAGAATTCCCTGTTATTAGGATTGAAGTAACTTCCACAGGTACTGCTTGTTCCTGCAGGATTGCCTACGCCACACATGTGATTAATGACAGCATCCACATAAATACGGACCTACCAAAGAAAAATGCATACTTGAATAGGACTCAAGAATCTATAGTTACATTACAATCTCACAGCAAAGCTACAAAACATTTCATCTGTTGCTTTGTAGATTCAATTTAGAAAAGTTAGTCAAGTGATAAAGGAAACTAGTGTAAAATAAGATCTACTATAGTCATACTGTCTGAAAAAGAATATGGAGCTCTTAAGTAAAGAGAAGAAGACACTGCCAGAACTATAAATTTTTGTTCAGTTTTGGAAGAAATAGGATATGTTATAAATTTGAGAGATGATTATGTTTGACATTTTATAGGATTACAAGGAGAAAATAACTTTACTTAATCTATATACAACATGGCCAAAGACCATGTAATATATATCTATACATTATAGAACAAAGCATATATTGACCACTTAAAATAATGATGGGGAAGAAAACTTAAAAATTTTGGTTAGAAAGAGAAATGACATAAAAATGACCTAATCCTCACATATGAACCAGTGCCCATGAAAATACATTAGGATGTTTTAATAGTTATTAATTTTAAAAGTCAACATTTTACTTTATAAGTACTATTCTTTCAACCTCAAATGGTATATATTCAAGGATTTCAACAATGAGAGGTCCCAGAGCTCCCAAGGACTAAACCATCAACCAAAGACTACCCATGACTCCAGCTGCATATGTAACACAAAATACCACTGCTGGGCATCAAGGGAGGAGAGGCCCTTGGTCCTGTGAAGGATTATGTCCTAGTGTAAGGAAATTCACAGGCAGGGACACAGGAGTGGGTAAGTGGATGGGGGAGCACTCTCATAGCAGCAGGTACTCAGGACTGGGTAAGTGGATGGGGGAGGGATGATGGGATAGGGGGTTGCCAGGAAAGGAGAAACCAGGAAAGGAGATAGTATTTGGAAAGTTTCTGTAAGGCAAAGGACACTGTCAATCAGACAAAACAGCAAACAACAAATTGGGAAAAGATCTTCACCAACCCTACATCTGACAGAGAGCTAATATCAAATATATATCCAGAGAGACAAATAAACCTATTAAAAATGGGGTACAGAGCTAAACAAAGAATTTTCACCTGAAGAATTTCAAATGGCTGAGAAGCACCTTAAGAAATGTTCATCATCATTAATCATTAGGGAAGTGCAGATCAAAACAACACTGAGATTTCACCTCACAGCAGTCAGAATGGCTAAGATTAAAAACTCAGGAAAGAGCAGGTATTGGCAAGGATGTGGAGAAAGAGGAACACTCCTCCACTGCTGGTGGGATTGCAAGTTGGTACAACCACTCTGGAAATCAGTCTGGTGGTTCCTCAGAAAATGGCATGACAGTTCTGGAAGACCCTGTAATACCATTCTTGGGCATAAACCCAGAGAATTCCTGGCATTCAATAAGGACATATGCTCTGTTATGCTCATAGCAGCCTTATTTATAATAGCCAGAAGCTGGAAAGAACCCAGTCGTCCCTCAATGTAGGAATGGACACAGAAAATGTGTTATATTTAAACAATGGAATACTTCTCAGCAATAAAAAACAATGAATTCATGAAACTATTAGGCAAATGGTTGTAACTGGAAAATATCATTGTGAGGTAACCCAATCACAGAAGACCACACATGGAATGCAGTCACTGATAAGTGGACATTAGCCCAGAAGCTCCGAATACCCAAGACACAATTTACATACCAAATCATTCCCATGAAGAAGAAAGGAGAGGGCCCTGGTACTGGAAAGGCTTGATGCAGCAATGTAAGAGATTACCAGGACAGAGAAGTCGGAAGGGTTTAATTGGGGAATTGGCAGAGGGAAGGGGGCTTATGGGACTTATAAGTAGGGGGGAACCAGGAAAAGGGAAATCATTTGGAATGTAAACAAAGAATGTAGAAAATAAAATTAAGAAAGAAAGAAAGAAAGAAAGAAAGAAAGAAAGAAAGATGAAAGAAAAAAGAAAGATGAAAGAAAGGAAGGAAGGAAGGAAGGAAGGAAGGAAGGAAGGAAGGAAGGAATTAAACAGGTAGAAAACAAAACAAAAAATCCTGTTACCCTGCCAAAAAAAAAAAAATAGAAATGTAAATAACAAAAATATCCAATAGAAAAAGTTGACAATAAGACAGAACTAACAGTAAAGTGGAAAGTAAACTTTTAGAAATTAAAAACTTGCTTAAACAAAAAGAAAGACACAAAAGAGTAATACTTTCATGTATGATACTTTTAAAGTAAACGTGTCTTCACTTACACCAACATTGTTGCATCTTGTCACCATGTCTCTGAATTCATCTTCATTTCCAGACCTTGTGCAAATTTTGTAGCTAATTGGTTGGTATCTTTCCCACCAAGGCCTTGATGGGTTATAAACTATAACGTTTTCATTGGGTGGAGACACCTACAAATAAAATAGTTATCATTAGTACCGGATTATGGCTTACTTTACAGACCTAAATCTTGTAGAAAACCATCAGTACTCTGAAGTTACTTCTCAGCTTATAAGCATTCACTTCTGTTGATTAACCATCACCAGATATTATGGAAGGACATTGCAGAGGTCCTCTTGATATTCTACAGCAAGTATAAAGGGGCAACGACTACCAAACTTTTTCATTTCTCAGCAAAGTTATGTGTGAAATGAAGTTGTGCTCTAAAGTCCCTAGGCTTGATTAGAACATTAGGTGAACACAGTAGGTTTACATTTAATTTGTGAAATGATCTTACCTGCACCCCTCCAAATCCCTTAGGAGCTAAGTATCTCTCACATTCCTTGGCAATATCAACCCAGCGCCACTCGAACAAGTGGACAATAGACGTCCTCCCATTTGTAGTTTGTGGGTCATATTGAGCCCAGCAGAACCCAATGAGGGAAAGCAGCAGGATGAACTTCATTTTGCTTTGAAGTTGTCAGTGTTCTTTCTAGAGCCTATTTATATTTCTGCAAAAAGGACGTTTTCCAAAGTAAATGTTCATGAGTAAATATTTAAAGTACAGTCTATCATCAAACGAGATCAGCAGCAATGATGTGCACAGCTGAAGGTTCTTCAGAAACTCCCATGGAGAAAAATTTAATTCTTCAAATTATCAATTATTAATTTACTGATGTTAGATCTTACTTTTTATGACCTCCACCAGCCAGTACAAAGAGAATTACAACTGAAAACAAATATATCTGGGACTTTCCATTTCTAAATCTTTGTATTGCACCATTTCAAATAGCAACAGGATAAGCAATTCATTTCTTTTTGTTTCCCTCACTTACATTCTTTTTGATTTTTCAGTTTTTTCACTGAATTTTAAGATGCTGCAAAGTATTGTGGCATGCACCTACTATTTTATTAAAAAGAATGAAAAAAGTTAAGACTTTGCGCAGCCACCAATTTATAAAAAGTATTCTAAATAAAAGTCATTGTTTAAGGGGGATACCATTAAATTTAAATGGCTCTAGAATTGTGAAATGTCATTTGCTTGAGTTTATTTTATAATCAGCCACTTTGCTGAAGTTGTTTTTCAGTTGTAGGAGTTCTCTGGTGGAGTTTTTTGGGTCACTTAAGTATACTATCATATCATCTACAAATAGTGATAGTTTGATTTCTTCATTTCCAATTTGTATCCCTTTGACTTCCTTATGTTGCCGAATTGCTCTAGCTAGTACCTCAAGTACTATATTGAAGAGATATGGTGAGAGGGGGCACCTTGTCTACACCCTGATTTTAGTGGAATTGCTTTCAAGTTTCTCTCCGTTTACTTTGATATTGGCTACTGGTCTGCTGTAGATTGCTTTTACTATGTTTAGGTAAGGGCCTTGAATTCCTGTTCTTTCCAAGTTTTTTTCCTTGAGTTTGTTTATGTAGTGGATTATGTTAATGGATTTCTGTATATTGAACCATCCCTGCACCCTTGGGATGAAGCCAACTTGATTATGGTGAATGATCGTTTTGATGGATTCAGTTGGCAAGAATTTTATTCAGTATTTTTGCATCGATGTTCATAAGGGAGATTGGTGATTGGGAATAGTATCTGATGATTTTTTTTAATTTCCTCACTTTCATTTCTAATTTTGTTAATTTGAATACTGTCTCTGTGACCTTTGGCATGTCTGGCTAGAGGTTTATATATCTTGTTGATTTTCTCAAAGAACCAGCTCCTGGTTTTGTTGATTCTTTGTATGGTTCTCTTTGTTTCAACTTGATTGATTTCAGCCCTGAGTTTGATGATTTCCTGTCTTCTACTCCTCCTGGGTGAAATAGCTTCTTTTTGTTCCAGAGCTTTCAGGTGTGCCATTAAGTTGCTAGTATATGCTTTCTCCTGTTTCTTTTTGGAGACACTCAGGGCTATGAGTTTTCCTCTTAGCCCTGCTTTCATTGTGTCTCATAGATTTGGGTATCTTGTGTCTTCATGTTCATTAAATTCTAAAAAGCCTTTGATTTCTTTATTTCTTCCTTGACTAAGGTATCATTGAGTAGAATATTGTTCAGCATTCATATGTATGAGGATTTTCTGTTGTTTTTGTTGCTATTAAAGAACACTCTTACTCCATGGTGATTCGATAGGAGGCATGGGATTAGTTCAATCTTTTTATATTTGTTGAGGTCTGTCTTGTGACCAATTACATATATATCTGTTAAATCCAATTGGTCCAAAGTTTCAATGAGTTTCCCTGTGTCCCTATTTAGCTTCTGTTTTCCTGATCAGTCCATTGAGGATAGTGGAGTGTTGAGGTCCCCCACAATTATTGTGTTAGGTCCAATGTGTGCTTTGAGCTTTAGTAAAGTTTCTTTTACAAATGAGGGTGCCCTTGCATTTGGAGCATAGATGTTTAGAATTGTGAGTTCTTCTTGGTGGATTCTTCCTTTGACTAGCAAGAAGTGACCTTCTGTGTCTCTTTTGATAACTTTGGGTTGAAAGTCAATTTTATCTGATATTAGAATGGCTATTCCAGCTCACTTCCTGTGACCATTTGCTTGCAAAATTGTTTTCCAGCCTTTTACTCTAAGGTAGTGTTTGTCTTTTGACTCTGAGGTGTGTTTCCTGTATGCAGCAAAATGTAGTGTCCTGTTTCAGTATCCAGTCTCTTAATCTATGTCTTTTTATTGGGGAATTGAGTCCATTGATGATGAGATATTAAGGAATAGTGATTATTTTCTTCCTGTCATTTTTGATGTTATTTTTGTTTTTGAGTGGCTATCTTCTTTTGAGTTTGGTGGAAGAAGGTTATTATCTTGCTTTTTCTAGGGTGCAGTTTCCCTCCTTGTATTGGAGTTTTCCTCCTATTATCCTTTGTAGAGCTGGGTTAATGGAAAGATATTGTGTAAATTTGGTCTTGTCATGGAATATTTTGATTTCTCCATCTATGTTGATTGAGAGTTTTGCTGTGTGTAGTAGTCTTGACTGACATTTGTGTGCTCTTAGAGTCTGCATGTGATCCACCCAGGATCTTCTAGCTTTCATGGTCTCTGGAGAGAAGTCTGGTGTGATTCTGATAGGTCTTCCTTTATATGTTACTTGACCCTTTTCTCTTACTGCCTTTAATATTCTTTCTTTGTTTCGTACATTTGGAGTTTTGATTATTATGGGATGGGAGGTATTTCTGTTATGGTTCAGTCTGTTTGGAGTTCTGTAGGCTTCTTGTATATTCATGGGCATCTTTCTCTTTAGGTTAGGGAAGTTTTCCTACATAATTTTATTGAAGATATTTGCTGGCCCTTTAAATTGTAGATCTTCACTTTCATCTATCCCTATAATCCTTAGGTTTGGTCTTCTCATTGTGTCCTGGATTTCCTGGATGTTTTGGGTTACAAGTCTTTTGCATTTTGCATTTTCTTTGACTGTGGAGTCAATGGTTACCTTGGTATCTTCAGCATCCGAGATTCTTACCTCTATCTCCTGTATTCTGTCGTTATTTGTATCTATGACCCCTGATTTTTTCCCAAGGTTTTCTATCTCCATAGTTGTCTCTCTTCGTGATTTCTTAGTTGTTTCTACCTCTGTGTTCAGATCTTGGATGGTTTTGCTCAGTTCCTTCATTTGTTTGTGTTTTCTTGCAATTCTTTAAGAGATTTTTGTGTTTCCTCTTTCATGACTTCTGCCTGTTGATTCAATTTCTCCTGCATTTCTTTAAGTGATTTTTTCATTTCCTCTTTATTGGCTTCTGTTTGTTGACCCAAATCTGCCGCAGACCGCGGCTGCTCTTGGCAGCTTTGGTTGCAGCCTTTTGTAAGCCGTAGCTCCTCGTGGGAGTTCGGTTACAGGGGAGACCAAGATCCCGGGGTCAGGAAGGCACGAATCGGCGAGAATGACGACACAGACGCAGGATACTTCATATTATAGAAAAATCTATATTTCCTCTAATGAGGAGCCCTGTTTTATGGCTCCCTACTCAGAGCATCAGGTTCTAACAATTACATAATAAAAATGAGGCATGCTAGCTTACATAGGTAGCGCCCTTAGGTTACAAACTAAAACATTTTAAGCCATTTCTGTCTAAGCTAGAGATCTTGCCTAAGTTAGCAAGATTCTTCTCTGAACTAGCAAGCTTTCCTCAGAGCCAGGGATCTTGCCTGACTCTGAGAATCTTTTCTCTCTAGCCTAACCCATTCTCTCACTAGCAAACTCATGTTCCCACCACCTAAGAAGCTCTCTTCAGGGCCGGGCAATGCCCGGCCCTGGAAACTCTGCTTTCTAGACTAAACTCATCTTCTTCACTCACTAACTTTCTTCTAAGTCTTAAGTCTTGTCTGCTCCGAGGACATCTCTGTTCTAGGTAGACAATTGCTTGACATTAACATAGTAAAGGATGTAGCTAGCTAAGCAGGGATAATTTACATGACCATACCTTACAGTCTCCTATGTTGGGAAGGCCTGGACTTGTTTTCCACTTAACCTCATTAATAATTCATGAGTCTCACCTGGGACCGAGGGCTACAGGTGTCTGAATAGCCCGTGAATACCTTGGCTTAGCAAGACAAAGGATGGCAGCTCAGTAAGCTGTTTTGAGGAAGTCTGGGCTCAGGTACTACTTCCTATGTAGATACACAGCAAGCTCGAGGACTAGGCAGGATCTGAATTATAGCATATTATGAGAGCTATGAAACACTTTCCTTAAATTTTACATGGTCGTGGCTACCAGAAATAAACAGGTTAGAAAAGGTGCCAAAGGAACATTTATGGCTTCCTGTAGTAGGCTTTATGCGTAGCACAAATCCTGCTGGAATTCTTTAAGAGATCTTTGTGTTTCCATTGTAAGGGTTTCTAACCTATTCATATTCCCCTGCATTTCTTTAAGGGATTTGTTTATGTCTTTTTTGTGTTCCTCTAGCAGCATCATGACCAGTGCTTTTAAATTCAACTCTTGTTTTTCTGGTGTGTTGGGGTATCCAGGACTTGCTGTGGTTTGCAAGTTGGGTTCAGATGCTGCCATAATGCTTTGATTTCTGTTAGTAACATTCCTACGTTTGCCTTTTGCCATCTGTTTATCTCTGGAGTTAGTTGGTCTTGTTACTGGTTGGAATTTGAAGCTTCTGTGAGCCTGGTGTTTGGTGCTGCTGTCGTAGAAGGCATCTGAGCTCCCTAGGTGGAGACTGGGAGGTTTCCCCTACTGGACTCTGGATTACCTCCTCAGCTCGGCTGGGCCAGACCCAAGTCTTCCCCAAGCTCGCTGCTGGACCTACAATTGACCTCCTGCTGTCTCCTCCTGGCCTGCCTAGTTTGCCAGCTCTTAAGAATCAGATCTTTTTTTTTTTTTTTTTTTCTCCACCAATCTGGGCTCATCTGTTAGATCTTTATGGTGACCTCGGCTCCTCTGTTGGTTCTCTATGTTGACCTGTTCAGGCCACCAGCTCCAAGATGGTGGTGGGTCTCAGGGCTCAGTCTAACCATGGGATTCCCTGCAGGACCAGAAGTTCCCTGGTTGGACTGCTAGAACCTAGATGGTGGTGCTCTCAGTCCACAGGGCTCTGTCTGGTTAGCTGACTGTGGTATCCTGAGGCAAGATGTCGGCCTCTGTCTGTACTCTAGGCACAGACCCACTAGCAGGTTGGTGTCCACTCAAGTCAGCACAGAGACCACGCCGAGCTGATCTGGCTCTGGGTGCACTGCCGAGCTGTTGGTGCACGGACCTCCCGTCGAGCTGCTTTGGGTCTGGGCGCAAGCAAGAGCCTGACAAGGTAGTTCATGCTAGGCTAGGTTCTGTCCACCCACCTGACCCGAGCCGCCGTCCGTCCACAGTGACCGGAGGCAAGATGACTGCCTGGCTGCAGTCCCAGGAAGACTGGCCACAGTGGTTGGCAACAGCTGCTGAGTTGTGTGTGCATAGACCTCCCGCCAACCTGCTCTGTCTCTGAATGCAAGCAAGAGCCTGCCCGGGTAGTTGATGCTAGGCTAGGTCTCTGTCCATGCACCAAAAACAAACAAACAAACAAACAAACAAACAAAAAACCCAGCTGCTGGCAGCCCGCAGTGACCAGAGGAAAGATGGCGGCCTGGCTGCAAGCCTGCAAGCCTGTCCCCAGCAGTTGGCGACAGCCGCCTATCTGTAGGTGCACAGACCTGCTCTGGCTCTGGGCGCAAGCAAGTACCTGCCAGGGTAGTTGATGCTAGGATAGGTCTCTGTCCACGCACCTGAACCCAGCTGCCGGCAGTCTGCAGTGACCCTAGGGAAGATGGCAGCCTGGCTGCAAGCCAGCAAGCCGGTCCTGCTGTTATTCTATGATAACATTAAAACCTATAATAATTGTAGATTGGAGACCATTGGCTCTCCATAAATTTGGTGATCAATTAAGACTGCTCAGGCATTTCCATGCATACTGATAAACTGCTGATTCTCCAGTGTGAAGGTAGCCACTGCTCCAATACCCAGACTGAATCATGAAGGACAAGTTCATAAAGATCTATTCCCTTCATAAATATTAGTGACTTCTTGGCTCTAGAAAATCTGAACTAACTCACCATGAGAGCAGGGGAGATTGGGAAGACAATAGAGAGGGTGGAGATGGGTAAGAAATTCAAAGGGATAGAGGGGAAGAAGGCTTACAAATTTGGTAAAGGTTGAGTACAGAAAAAAATCTAATTAGATTCAGAGGAATAGTATGAATACGGAAAGTCAAAAAGGAATCTGCTACTTAAGTATTTGCTAAGCAGAAAAATGATGCTGACCTTATATCACAAATTAATCTAGGAAAGACCGAGAGCTACTATGGCATATCCTGATATTCAGGTTCAGTGCTAAACCATGGAGTTATAAAAACAAAATTTGAAGATGAATATGAAGAGATATGAAATGCTTGCCCAAGAAGTAGCACCTTCTATAAAGCATGAGGATAGGAATCGAATGTTTAGCTTTCATATAGTTGCTGTTGTACTCATGTTGTCTGTAAGACAATTAAGAGGCTGTGACTGGATGATCGATCCTAGGAAATCCTGGTTTACAAGACTGTCCAGAATGGTAAGTTTCAAGTTAATTCATTCATTCACAATTACTGCCTTCTCTGGCATTCATGATGGGTGATCCTACAGATACATTTGAATACATATAACACCACACCCATATATATCCCCAAATAGCTAGATATGATGAATAAGGCAGATACAGTTGTGAATTTTTAGCACAGCAATGATAATTTGAGGAACTGTATACAAAATATATAATCTTAATTTGTCAGTTGTCTGAACATAACAGACACCACCTTTGGCATTTGCTATGCACAGACAAATGAACATTGGCTGTCTTATCAGGCTTTCAGTTCCTCATCCTGACAGTTTACTGGATACCAAAATGAAGTTCTAAAAGGTTAGCAATGATATTATCCAATTTTGATCTTAGTGTACCATGATTAAGACCTGCTAGCCGTTATGTATCTACAAGTACAAACTTTCTATGACAGTTGCCACTTTCCTATCGGATCTTATGTTTGATCTATTGCAGTCAATTTGTGCTTGGCACTGTAAACCTTCCTAAAATGATATGACTTTCTAGGTCACTGGCTAAAATCTACTACCAATATTTTTGCTAAATGGAGATGTTAATATGTCTTATAAATACACATGTTTATACACATATACTGAAGAAATTCTGACTTTAGAGAAGCCTCATAGAGAAGTGGGTGATAATCAAGTCATCAAAATACTGAGAATAAGAGAATAATAAGTGTTCATCCCTAAGTAGGATACCTATACATCTCACACCAATGTCCTTTGGGACATAGTAGAAGAGAAATAATGATAATATGACAGCTAGCACGCGGGGAGAAGCAATATATAATGCTGCCTTCTATATGCCTTGGCAAAATAAAGAAGCATCAGCTGAGACTCACATAGAAGCAGGTAAGGACACTAGAAATTAAAAACTTGACTACTCAGAAATAATGGAGTCAACAAGTATGAGAAGAAGGAAATTTGAAGGGAAGTATGAGGTGATATTATATATAGCCTGGCCAAAAATTTTAAAACATAAAATAGCACTAAGCATGTAGGTGAGTGACAAAATTTCTGCTAAGCATTTAGGAGGCTTTAGGTGCATTTACTAGCAACACACACATATAATGGGAGATTTGATAAGATTTTAATCAGGAAGTAATTCTCTTCTGGGATAAATATATATTCCTATGCATTCACACATATATATGCATATACAATAAATCTACTATGTCATTTGACAGTACTCATACAGAGCACATAATTATCAATACAGATTACATAACGTGTCTTAGTTCATATCATAACTTTATTAGAGCCTTTGTTCTTCATGTAGAAATTCATAAAATATTTGATAGAAAAATGATAACAATAATTACATGTTTATAATTTTAATGGAAAAGCTAATTACCTTGTTGTGAGCGTTATTTATTTTGTAACTACTGAATTGTCACATTGTAAGCCGTAGATGTGTATAATTAAAATAAAATATATAAAAGGAAAAAGTTAAAAAATAATATCTAATGTTAAGAAGAAAATTCAATCTCAAAATTACAGTGTTACTCAAAGTATTTTTCTAATCAATATTAGAGAAAAAATTTCTATATTTTTATTTAAAGCCTACAATATAAATAACGTTACAGAGGAATGACACTTCAATAAAGCCAGGATTTCTCTTAACATGTCAAGTACCATGATCTAAACATTTAACTCACAGTTAAATACAAAAGAATTGTATAATTGTAGATCTATGTAGACATAAAGGAAAAGGTAGTTTTACTATTTTTTGTAGCTTCCTCTTTGCATGTGTATGTTTCTAATTTGTTTACAAAATTGTTTCTGTGTGTGTAGACCATTTCTTTGTTGTATACTAAGTTTTTATATATGCAAATGAATTAACTAACAATGGCCCATAAGGCACAATGTTCTTCCCATTGCATTTATTGCCCTAGAAGACTCATAGTTAATTCTCTTTCTATCTTTAATAAGACACATGACTTACTAAAACTTTATGAAATTATTTGTTGTTACAATTTTGTATACAATATTTTATTATTATTATTATTTATTTATATTCCAAATGTTTCCCTATTTCTGGTCTCCCCTCCATGAGTGCTTCACCCCCATTCCATCCCCTTTGATTCTGAGAGGGTTCTTCTCTACCCACCCACCCAATTCCCACCTCACCATTGTAGCATCCCCCTTCCCTGGGGCATTACGTTTCTACAGGATTTAGCACATCCTTTCCAACTGATGACAGGCAAGGCAGTCCTCAGCTACCTCTGTAGTCAGGGTCATGGACCAGCCCAAGTATGTTCTTTGGTTGGTGTCTTAGCCTCTGGGAGCTCTGGTTAATTGATACTGCTGTTCTCCCTATAGTATTATAATCCCCTTTAGTTCCTTCCAGCCTGCCCTTAATGCTTCGATAGGGGTACCCGACCTCAGTGCAAAGGTTGGCTGTAAGCATGTACATCTCTATTTGCATTACCAGCTATTGGTAGAGTCAGATGACAGCCATCCATCCTAGATTCCTGTCTGCAAGCACAACATGGCAATAGTGTCTGGGTTTGGTGCCTGCTCATGGGAAGGATCACAAGTTTGGCCAGTCTCTGGGTGGCCTTTGAAAAGGCAGTCTTTTTTTTTTTTTTTATTGGATGTATTCTATATTTACAGTTCATTTCCCTTTTTCTGGTTCCCCACCCCCAAAGGTCCCACATGCCCTTTTCCATCCCCCCTGCTCCCTCATCCACCCCCTCCCACCTCACTGTTCTTGTACTCCCCCACAATGATGTTTTGGTCCATTCTAGCACCAGTGTCCACTCCTTTCTTCTTGTGAGACATCACTTGATATGTGATTTGTGTCTTTGATGTTCTAAGCTTCTAGGCTAATATCCACTTATCAGTGACTGTATACCATGGGTATTCTTTTGAGACTGGGTCACCTCACTTAGTATAACATTCTCCAGCTCCATCCATTTTTCTAAGAATTTCATGAATTCATTGTTTCTAATGGCTGAATAGTACTCCATTGTGTATATATACCACATTTTTGTATCCATTCCTCTGTTGAGGGACATCTGGGTTCTTTCCAGCTTCTGGCTATTATAAATAAGGCTGCTATGAACATAGTGGAGCATGTATCCTTATTGCATGCTGGGGAATCTTCTGGGTATATTCCCAGGAGTGGTATGGCTGGGTCCTCCAGAAGTATCACGTCCAGTTTTCTGAGGAACCGGGAAAAGGCAGTCTTTTAAATCACTCACTGAATAGTCCATACCTTAGGTACCAATAAAGGAAATGGTATTCTAGGCTATAAAGAGGCCATTGGCTGAATGATTTTAATGGCTCTCATATGAATTAACATGTTACATTTTTCCTATTTATCTTTAAATGTATTTTATTCTTTTTCATTACTTTTAATTTTTTCACATTCCAGTCATACTTTTTACATTCATTATTAAATGCTGAGTCCTTTCATTTTCTCAACTTCACTTTTCAATATCTTAAAGCTTTAGATAGCAATGTTATGTAGAAGTTAGTCAAGTTAATAATTGCTCTTAGTGTAACACAAGGTTTCTCTAAATTATCATTGAATTATGCACAATTGCTTCAAATCAATAAATGTTCACTTGCCAGCGAGTCATATAAAAAAATGATATGAACTTAAGTTTTGCATAGTCTCATGAGAAGGTTAGAAACAAGTAACAAAGATAAAGTTTTTCAAGTCTGCCAACAGGATGCCTGACAATATTGACACATTTTGAACCAAGAGTCGATAGTGTGTCCAATGTAAATAGAACATTCTGTGCTCGGGGCCATGCTAACATAATCTGTAAACAACCCCCCCCCCGCCAAAAAAAAAGAAAAAAACATTTCAAAGGTTGTCCCGCTTCCAGGTTTCCCCTCATAAAACCCTCAATCCCTTTGCTTCTAAGATGGTACTCTCCCACCCACATACACACCAACTCCTGTGTCAGCACACCCCCTAACTTCTCCCTTTTGCTGGGGCAACAAGTCTCTGCAGGCTTCTTCCCTCTTTATTACTTAAAAAACATATATAAGCTCATGGGAGGAGATTAGGTGGGAAGAGGAGGAGAGGTGAATAGAAGAGAGAAAAGTCTTTTCTTAATGTTCATTGTCAACAAGAAAATCTGAAATGAGGGATTATAGACATAGCTGTGTGGGATTTTCTTAAGTATTACACATTAAAATAGGAAAATCTACCCTACATCCAAGGAAGTCCAAGAAAAGAATTTTGGTTTTGACTGCTTTTTTGTTTTGTGTTGGTTGTTGTTGTTCTTTTGTTTTTTTTTTTTTTTTTTGTCTTGCTATTGAGTTCATTGAACTTGTTGCAACTGGCAGTGCAGCTACAGCTGTTAATGTTGCTCAGTGCTGATTTCAAAACCTAAATTCCCAGGACATGATCCAAGCACTTGGGAGTTAGAGGCAGACATATCTCTGTGTGTTCAAGTGCATCCAGGGCTACATAGTGAGAGACTGTCCCAAACAAACAATCCTAGATTCCTGAGCCTTCCAACAAGGCATGAAGACCAATGACTCTCTAAAATCCCTCAATACATTTACTGCTCAATTGGAAGTAATAGCATTGTAAGACTCTGGATCAAGCAGCAAACACTTTCCAGATTTTCAGAGTGAAGACAAGCACTGAGGCACTATCACACTATCAAAGCTGCATCAGATAAGTCAATCTAATAAATCTCCTTTGAGTATCTACTGTTTATTAATTGTATTCTTGTAGCAAACCCTGACCAAATAGAAAGAGTGTGAAATAAGGAGAAAGGAAGAGAAGGGAGAGGTGAGAAAGAAAATGAAGACAAGGGAAGAGAAAGAGAAGTGAGAGGAGAGAGGAATGCAGAGGAGAGGAAAAGTGATAAAGATGGGGTGGAGGTTGCCTTCAGAATAGAGAGAGCTAATTAAATTCAAGGGTTCAGTTTTAGAAAAAATTAATCAAAGAACACTATGTGACTTAAAGGTTTGATAAGTGGAATATCTTTTATCATGTCTAGTGCTTATAGAAGAATGCTGGGTAAAGAAAACAGAACTATGCCAGGATATCCTAAGTTTGAGGCATCAATATTAAATTAGATGAAAATTTAAAAAAAATATTTAAGGTAGATATGAAAACTTAGGGATATAGCTCAGTAAAAAATGCAATTGTCAACATAGTCTCACACACACACTCACACACACACCCCTCTTAAATCCAGCAATTGGAGACACAAATTTTCAGGTCCTAGGAGATATTTTGTTTACCCGTATTTCAAAAATGGGTTTGGTGAAAGATCCTAATGTGGACAAATTTTATAATGATAAATAATAACATTAATTTTATCTCGGCCCTCGAAGTGTATACACAAGTATGTCCACTGCAGACAGATGGATACATACATACAATACTCTTTTTTTTTTAATTTTCTATATTCTATGTTTACATTCCAAAGGCTTTCCCCTTTCCCAGTTCCCACCCACCATAGTTCCCATAGTTCCTCTCCCTCCATCTGTTCCCCAATAATTCCCCCTCCCCACTCGGTTTCTTTACTAAACTGGATGCAATCTTTACAGGCCCAGGGTCCTCTCCTTTCTTCTTCTTGGGAATCATTTGACTTGCTATTTGTGTCTTGAGTATTTAGGGCTTCTGGGCTCATTAATATCCACTTATCAGTGATTGCATTTCATGTGCATTCTTTTGTGATTGGGTTAATTCACTCAGGATGATATTTTCCAGGTCTAACCATTTACCTACAAATTGCATGAATTCATTATTTTTAATTGCTGAGTAGTATTCCATTGTATAAATATACCACATTTTCTGTATCCATTCCTCCTTTGAGGGATATTTGGGCTCCTTCCAATTTCTGGCGATTATAAACAAGGCTGCTATAAACATAGTGGAACATGTGTCCTTATTGCATGCAGGGGAATCCTCTGGGTATATGCCCAGGAGTGGTATGCCAGGGTCCTCTGGAAGTGACATGCCCAATTTTCTGAGGAACCGCCAAACTGATTTCCAGAGCGGTTTTACCATTTTGCAATCCCACCAACAGTGGAGGAGTGTTCCTCTTTCTCCACATCCTCGCCAGCACTTGTTGTCTCTTGAGTTTTTAATCTTAGCCATTCTGACTGGTGTGAGGTGGAATCTCAGGGTTGTTTTGATTTGCATTTCCCTGATGACTAATGATGTTGAACATCTCTTAAGGTGTTTCTCGGCCATCCGAATTTCTGGTGAAAATTCTTTGTTTAGCTCTGTGCCCCATTTTTTGATAGGGTTATTTGTTTCTTTGCGGTCTAACTTCTTGAGTTCTTTGTATATATTGGATATTAGCCCTCTGTCGGATGTGGGGTTGGTGAAGATCTTTTCCCACTTTGTTGGTTGCCGTTTTGTCCTTCTGACAGTGTCCTTTGCTTTGCAGAAACTTTGTAATTTTATGAGGTCCCATTTGTCGATTCTTGATCTTAGAGCATAAGCTATTGGTGTTCTGTTCAGGAACTTTTCCCCTGTGCCCAAGTCCTCCAGGGTCTTCCCAAGTTTCTTTTCTAATAGTTTCAGTGTGTCTGGTTTTATGTGGAGGTCCTTGATCCACTTGGAGTTGATCTTAGTGCAAAGAGATAAGATTGGATCAATTCACATTCTTCTGCATGTTGACTTCCAGTTGAACCAGCACCATTTGTTAAAAAGGCTATCTTTATTCCACCGGATGGTTGTGGCTCCTTTATCAAAGATCAAGTGACCATAAGTCTGTGGGTTAACCTCTGGGTCTTCAATCCTGTTCCATTGATCTGCTTGCCTGTTGCTATACCAATACCATGCAGTTTTTAACACAATTGCCCTGTAGTACTGCTTGAGGTCAGGGATATTGATTCCCCCAGAAGTCCTTTTATTGTTGAGAATAGTTTTAGCTATCCTGGGTTTTTTGTTGCTCCAGATGAATTTGAGAATTGCTCTTTCTAGATCTATGAAGAATTGAGTTGGGATTTTGATGGGGATCGCATTGAATCTGTATATTGCTTTTGGCAAGATGGCCATTTTTACTATATTGATCCTGCCAATCCAGGAGCAAGAAATATTTTTCCATCTTCTGAGGTCTTCTTCGATTTCTTTCTTCAAGGACTTGAAGTTCCTGTTGTACAGATCTTTCGCTTGTTTGGTTAGAGTTACGCCAAGATATTTTATGTTGTTTGTGGCTATTGTGAAGGGTGTTATTTCCCTAATTTCTTTCTCTGCCTGCTTGTCCTTTGAGTACAAGAAGGCCACTGACTTGCTTGAGTTAATTTTATAACCTGCCACTTTGCTGAAGTTGTTTATCAGCTGTAGAAGTTCTCTGGTGGAGTTTTTTGGGTCGCTTAGGTAAACTATCATATCGTCTGCAAATAATGATAGTTTCACTTCTTCCTTTCCAATTTGTATCCCTTTGACTTCCTTATGTTGTCTAATTGCTCTTGCTAGAACTTCAAGTACTATATTGAAAAGATATGGAGAGAGAGGGCAGCCTTGTCTAGTCCCTGATTTTAGTGGGAATGCTTCAAGTTTCTCTCCATTTATTTTGATGTTGGCTACTGGTTTGCTGTAGATTGCTTTTACTATGTTTAGGTATGGGCCTTGAATTCCTGCTCTTTCCAAGACTTTTAGCATGAAAGGATGCTGAATTTTGTCGAATGCTTTTTCGGCATCTAATGAGATGACCATGTGTTTTTTTTCTTTCAGTTTGTTTATGTAGTGGATTACATTGATGGATTTCCATATATTGAACCATCCCTGCATCCCTGGGATGAAGCCTACTTGATCATGGTGGATGATCGTTTTGATGTGCTCTTGGATTCGGTTAGCAAGAATTTTATTTAGTATTTTTGCATCTATATTCATAAGAGAAATTGGCCTGTAGTTCTCTTTCTTTGTTGGATCTTTTTGTGGTTTAGGTATTAGCATAATTGTGGCTTCGAAGAATGAGTTGGGCAGTGTCCCTTCTGTCTCTATTTTGTGGAATAGTTTGGAGAGTATTGGTGTTAAGTCTTCTTTGAAGGTCTGGTAGAATTCTGCACTAAAACCATCTGGTCCCGTACTTTTTTTGGTTGGGAGGCTTTCTATAACCCCTTCTATTTCTTTAGGGGTTATGGGACTATTTAGCTGATCTACTTGATGCTGATTTTATTTTGGTATTTGATATCTGTCTAGGAAATTGTCCATTTCCTCCAGGTTCTCCAGTTGTTTTGAGTATAGACCTTTGTAGTAGGATCTGATGATGTTTTGAATTTCCTCAGTTTCTGTTGTTATGTCTCCCTTTTCATTTCTAATTTTGTTAATTTGTATACTGTCTCTGTGTCCTTTGGTTAGTCTGGCTAAGGGTTTATCTATCTTGTTGATTTTCTCAAAGAACCAGCTCCTGGTCTTGTTGATTCTTTGTATGGTTCTCTTTGTTTCTATTTGATTGATTTCAGCCCTGAGTTTGATGATTTCTTGTCTTCTACTCCTCCTGGGTGAATTAACTTGTTTTTCTTCCAGGGCTTTAAGGTGTGCCATTAAGCTGCTAGTATATGCTCTCTCCAGTTTCTTTTTGGATGCACTTAGAGCTATGAGTTTTCCTCTTAGCACTGCTTTCATTGTGTCCCATAGATTTGGGTAGGTTGTACCTTCATTTTCATTGAATTCTAAAAAGTCTTTGATTTCTTTTTTTATTTCTTCCTTGACCAAGGTGTCATTGAGTAGAGTATTGTTCAGTTTCCATGTGTATGTGGGCTTTCTGTTGTTTTTGTTGTTATTGAAGACCACTCTTACTCTATGGTGATCTGATAGAAGGCATGGGATTAGCTCGATCTTCTTGTATTTGTTGACATCTGTCTTGTGACCAATTATATGGTCTATTTTGGAGAAGGTCCCATGTGGAGCTGAGAAAAAGGTATATTCTTTAGCTTTAGGATAAAATGTCCTATATATATCTGTTAAATCCAATTGGTCCAGAGTTTCAATTAGTTTCACTGTGTCCCTGTTTAGTTTCTGCTTTCCTGATCGGTCCATTGAGGAGAGTGGAGTGTTGAAGTCACCCACAATTATTGTGTTAGGTGTAATGTGTGCTTTAAGCTTTAGTAAGGTTTCTTTTACGAATGAGGCTGCCCTTGCATTTGGAGCATAGATGTTCAGTATTGAGAGCTCTTCTTGGTGGATTTTTCCTTTGGCCAGAAAGAAGTGACCTTCTGAGTCTCTTTTGATGATTTTAGGTTGGAAGTCAATTTTATCTGATATTAGAATGGCTACTCCAGCTTGTTTCCTGAGACCATTTGCTTGTAAAATTGTCTTCCAGCCTTTTACTCTAAGGCAGTGTTTGTCTTTGACACTGAGATGTGTTTCCTGTATGCAGCAAAATGTAGGGTCCTGTTTCCGTATCCAGTCTGTTAATCTATGTCTTTTTATTGGGGAATTGAGTCCATTGATGTTAAGAGATATTAAGGAATAGTAATTATTTCCTCCAGACATTTTTGAAATTATATTTATTTATTTTATTTATTTTTTATATTCGAGAGGTTACCTTCTTTTGGGTTTGATGAGAGGAGGTTTCTATCTTTCTTCTTCCCGGGTGTAGTTTCCGTCCTTGTCTTGGTGTTTTCCCCCTATTATCCTTTGTAGGGCTGGATTTGTGGAAAGATATCGTGCAAATTTGGTTTTGTCATGGAATACCTTGATGTCTCCATCTATGGTGATTGAGATCTTTGCTGGGTAAAGTAGTTTTGGCTGAAGTTTGTGTTCTCTTAGAGTTTGCATGATATCTGCCCAGGATCTTCTAGCTCTCATTGTCTCAGGTGAGAAGTCTGGTGTTATTCTGATAGGTCTTCCTTTATAAGTTACTTGGCCTTTTTCTCTTGCTGCCTTTAATATTCTTTCTTTGTTTAGTACATTTGGAGTTTTGATTATTATGTAACGGGATGTATTTCTGTTCTGATCCAGTCTGTTTGGGGTTCTGTATGCTTCTTGTATATTCATGGGCATCTCTCTCTTTAGGTTGGGGAAGTTTTCTTCCATAATTTTGTAGAAGATATTTGCTGGCCCTTTAACTTGTACATCTTCATTCTCGTCTATACCTATAATCCTTAGGTTTGGTCTTCTCATTGTGTCCTGGATTTCCTGGATGTTTTGGGTTACAGCCTTTTTGCATTTAGTATTTTCTTTGACTGTTGAATCAATGGTTCCTATGGTATCTTCGGCTTCTGATATTCTGTCTTCTATCTCTTGTATTCTATTGTTGATATTTGCATCTATGGCTCCTGATTTCTTCCCAAGGTTTTCTATCTCCAATGTTGTCTCCCTCTGCGATTTCTTAGTTGTTTCTACTTCTGTTTTTAGTGCCTGGATGGATGTGCTCAGATCTTTCGCTTGCTTGATTGTGTTTTCATGTATTTCTTTAATAGATTTTTGTGTTTCCTCTTTCATAGCTTCTACTTGTTGGCCCACGTTCTTCTGTATTTCTTTAAGTGATTTTTGTCTTTCCTCCTTATTGTCTTCTTCTTTTTGATCCATCTTCTCCTGCATTTCTTGAAGTGATTTTTGTATTTGCCTTGTAAAGGCTTCTGACTTTTGATCCATTTTCTCTTCTATTTCTTTACAAGATTTTTCTATGTGTTCAGCTACCAGCATCCTGACCAGTGATTTTATATCCAAGTCTTGTTTTTCTGGTGTTTTGGGGTATCCAGGGCTTCCTGTTGTTGGCGAACTGGGTTCAGATGCTGTCATGTTGTCTTGTTTCTGTTAGTGACATTCCTTCGTTTACCTTTTGCCATCTGGTTATTTCTGGTGTTAGTTGACCTTGTTGTCACTGGCTGGTGTTTGAATCTCCTATGAGGCTGGGCTTACCTGTTGTTTCTCTACTGGTGGTTATGCATGATTGCTGCTCAACGGGATCACGAGCTGGCTGCCACCCGCTGACTTTGTGCATGGCCTGAGGTCTCCGGGAAGTGTGGGGGAGTGCAGCAGAGCCTCGGCAGGTGCTGCTGGGCCTGCCTAGTAGCAAGAGCCTAGCAGATCCCCCCACGTGGTAGCCCCTGATGGAATCTGTCTACCTGTTCCTTTCCAGCTGTGTTCTGGTTGCAGTATGGAGGCCTGCCGCTATCGCTGGACCGGGCTCCTGGGGAGCTGGGTGGTTCCGGCTGCCCTGGTGCACGGCCTAAGCTCGCAGGGACGTGCTGCAGAGCCTAGGCGCCTGGGCCCGCCTGTGGGCAAGAGCTTAGCAGCTCTCCCTGCTCTAGCCCCAGGCGGAGTCTCTATCTGCACCTTTCCAGCTGTGTCCTGGTTGCAATATGGAGGCCTGCCGCTATAGCTGGTCCTCACTCTTCTTAATAAACAAGAATTGTTGCTTATCCTGGTTCTGTGGGCAGGGTCTGAGCACCTGGCAAGCTGGCTAGGTCTGGCTGACCTGCTACCGGCTGGATGGGAAGCTGCAGACAAGATGGAGCTGCCTGCAGGGGGTTTGGGGTCTGGCCTGCGAGCGCAGAGCGCAGGCACAGCTGCTGTACTCCAAACCGCTAGGCTGTGCGCAGTTCCTGCCCCAGACCTGAGTCCCCGGAGGTCTTAAACTCGGGCTGTCTCTGGTACCTGGTTCCGCCGGCAGGGTCTCAGCACCTGGCAGGTTGGCTAGGTATGGCTGACCTGCTACCGGCTGGATGGGAAGCTGCAGACAATATGGCGCTGCCTGCAGGGGGTTCGGGGGTCTGGCCTGAGCGCGCAGAGCTCAGGCACGGCTGCTGTACTCCAAGCCGCTAGGCTGTGCGCAGTTCCTGTCCCAGACCTGAGTCCCCGGAGGTCTTAAACTCGGGCTGTCTCTGGTACCTGGTTCCACCAGCAGGGTCTCAGCACCTGGCAGGCTGGCTATGTATGGCTGACCTGCTACCGGCTGGATGGGAAGCTGCAGACAAGATGGCGCTGCCTGCAGGGGGTTTAGGGGTCTCTACATACAATACTCTTATCACACAACAAAAGCAAAGAAAGGATGAAGAATCAGATGGTATTCATGTTTAAAAATAAAACAATAATACTTTTTTTAAATTTTTATTTTCTATATTCTTTGTTTACATTCCAAAGGCTTTCGACTTTCCCAGTCCCCCCCACCATACATCCCATAATTCTTCTCCCCCCAACTATTCCCCAATCATACCCCCCCCCCACGATTTCTCTGTTCTGGTTCTACAAAACTGGATCCCATCTTTTCAGGCCCAGGGTCCTCTCCTTTCTTCTTCTTGGGAATCATTTGACTTGCTAATTGTGCCTTGAGTATTTAGGGCTTCTGGACTCATTAATATCCACTTATCAGTGATTGCATTTCATGTGTATTCTTTTGTGATTGGGTAAACTCACTCAGGATGATATTTTCCAGGTCTAACCATTTACCTACAAATTGCATGAATTCATTATTTTTAATTGCTGAGTAGTATTCCATTGTATAAATATACCACATTTTCTGTATCCATTCCTCCTTTGAGGGATATCTGGGCTCCTTCCAATTTCTGGCTATTATAAACAAGGTTGCTATGAACATAGTGGAGCATGTGTCTTTATTGCATGCAGGGGAATCCTCTGGGTATATGCCCAGGAGTGGTATGCCAGGGTCCTCTGTTATTGACATGCCCAATTTTCTGAGGAACCGCCAAACTGATTTCCAGAGCGGGTTTTAACATTTTGCAATCACACCAACAGTGGAGTAGTGTTCCTCTTTCTCCACATCCTCACAATAATACTTTTTAAATTGACAAATAAAACTTTTAGCTAGCAAACAGAAGTAGAGACTGAACAGAACAAATTCCACGTCCCCCCACCCCAGGGCATTTTTGTGTACAGACCAGGGAAAGTTGCTTTATTTTAGGATATGCAAGTTTGGATTTTGAGTGCTGAAAATGCACCAAAGCAAGTTTTGTGTAAATCTATGAGGTGAGAAAATCCCAGGAGTTATACCAATGGGGATAGAAGAATAGGAAAGAGACAGTAAAATGATGATTTAAGTATTGAGAAGCCATTCATTAAAAGGGAAGCAGTTAAGAGTAAGAAGGAAGAAGTATGTTTAAATACAGTAGACTAACTGGAAGTCACAATGTATTCAATTCAGAAGAGAAAAATGATAGCTAGATGGGGGTAAGAATGGTGCTTTATCTATAAAGCACTTAGAGAATTATAAACTCAACACTAGAACTTCACTATTGATTGAAGTATGCAAATGCTTAACATCAAAGACTAACCTTAACATTAAGCCAAGTTGTACTTTCAAACACTGTATTTCCTAAGCAAGACCTGGGAAATTTCTTGAAGAGTAACTATTTTATGGTGGAAAAATAATTCCTGTGAAGTAACATTTTAAAATTCTTTAATTTTGAAATTACACTGTAATTGAATAATTTTGCTCTTCCCTTCTTCCAAACCCATGCATATACCCTCACTTGCTTTCTTTTCAAATTTGTGATCTATTTTTTTTTTAGTAACTGCTAGTTTTTCAGTAAGCATAGGTATACACCAATAAATGACTAAGTACAACTTGCTCAGCCTATATAGTGCTAATTCTGTGTACGTTTTCAGAGCTGATTGTGTGATACTATATGACCAGTTGATGTGCTTCTCCCTGGGGGGGGGGATGTTCCACCTTCCCTCAAAATGTTTTCTTGCCTATAGCTCTTCGTGTAGGCTTGAGGCCCAGTGGACTCTCCCCATTCTACTGTCTTGTGTATTGTTGGTATTCTTGTTCAGTTCATGATCAGGAAGTCATGTTGATGAGATTTTTATGGATATTGCTTCTAAAATTACAAGAGACATAATTTCTTACCAAACTGTTTGATCATCTTTGATCTTTCTATGCCCTGTTCTGCAAAGTTCCACGATTTTTTGAATTTTTAATCACTCCATTCCTTTACATCTCAAATGATATCCCACTTTCTGGTCATTCCTCTACAAAGCCCCATCCCTCATCCATCCTATTCCCAACCCTTTGCCTCAATGAGAGTGTTCACCTACCTTCTCCCACCCCACTGCTCCAGTATCAACCCTCCACAGGACCAAGCACTTCCACTCCCATTGTTGTCAGGCAAGGTCATCCTCTGATACATGTGTATCTGGAGTTATGGATCTCTTCATGTAAGCTCCATGGTTGGTGATCTAGTCTCTAAGAGCACTGGGTTGTCTGGCCAGCAGATGTTGTTCTGCCTAATGGGTTAAAATCCCCTATCCTACCCCTATCTCTACTGTTCCAGTTCTTCTGACAGTTGCCCCACAGGGTCCCTGAGCTCAATCTAATGGTTGGCTCCAAGCATCCACATCTGCATTGGTGAGTTGCTGACTGGATCTCACATGAAGCAGTCACACTTGGTTCCTATCAGCAAGTGCCTCTAGACCACTTGGCAACAGTGTAGGGTTTGGTGTTTGCAGACAGGATGGATCCCCAGGTGGGAAAGTCTCCATATGGCCCTTCCTTCAGTCTCTGCTCCATTTTTTGTCTCCTTTCTTCCTTTGGACAGAAACATTTCTGGGTGAAAACCTTTGAGATGGGCGGGTGCTCCCATCCCTCCATCAAAGGCCGTGCATATCTACTGTAAGTGGTCTCAACAGTTTCTATCTCCCCCTTCTCTGCACATTACTGCTAAAGCCATCCCCATCAGATCCTAGGACTGTCTTTTCCAAGAGAGAGAGAGAGAGAGAGAGAGAGAGAGAGAGAGAGAGAAAGGTGGGGTCACACAGTCCCTTTTAAAGTGGTAAAGTGGGCCGGGCTACCTGCAGGTAATTGTGGGGTGGGAAAACCTGCCTGTAGCCAGGTGGCACCTGTAGTAGTGGAGTCCAGCCAGAACACTAGAGGCCTGGGGTGTCTAGTGTATACTTAACTGAAGGCCACAGGATTATGTCCAACAACCAAGGACTTTGAACATTTCTTTGGGTGCTTCTCAGCAATTTGAGATTCCTCAGTTGTGAAATTTCGGTTTAGCTCTACACCCCATGTTTTCATTGGGTTGTTTGGCGTCTTGATGATTAGTTTCTTGAGTTCTTTATATATTTTGGATATTAGCCCTCTACCAGATGTGGGGTTAGTGAAGATTGTTTCCCAATCTGTAGTTTGCCAATTTGTCTTATTGGCTATTCCTTTTGTCTTACAGAAACATTCATGGAACCAGTTTCATGAGGTCCCATTTATCAATATCAATTCTTCTTAGAGCATGAGCCATTGGGGTTCTGTTTAGGAAATTTCACCCTGAGCTAATGAGTTCAAGTCTTTTTCTTACTTTATTTTCTATTAGATTCAGTGTATATTGGTTTTTTTTTTGAGGTCATTGTTCCAATTGGACTTTGAGCTTTGTACAAGGGAACGAATATGGATCTATTTTCTTTTTTTCTATCTATCGACAGCCAGTTAGACCAGCACTATTTATTGAACATGCTTTATTTTTTCAATTGTATATTTTTGGTTTCTTTGTCAAATATTATATGTCCATAAGTATGTGGGTTTTTTTCCCAGGTCTTCAGTTCCATTCCATTGATCAACGTGTCTATCTCTGTAACCAATACCTTGCAGTTTTTATCACTATTGCTCTGTAATACAGCTTGAAGTCAGGTATGGTGATTCCTCCTGAAGTTCTTTTATTATTGAGAATTGTTTTCACTTTCCTGATGAATTTGAGAATTGTGCTTTCAATTTCTTTGAAAACTTGTATTGGGATTTTGATGGGGATTGCATTGAATCTATTGATATCCTTTGGTAGGATGGCCAATTTTAATATGTTAATTCTGCCAATCCATGAGCATGGGAGATCTCTCCATTTTCTGAGGTCTTCTTTGAATTCTTTCTTGAGAGACTTGAAGTTATTGTCATATAGGTCTTTCACTTGTTTGGTTAGAGTCACTCCAAGATATTTTATATTATTTGTGGCTATTGTGAAGGAAGTTGCTTCCTAATTTCTTTCTCAGACTGTTTACCATTTTTATAAAGGAAGGCCAGTGATTTATTTGAGCTAATTTTATATCCGGGTACTTTCATGAAGTTGTTTATCAGCTAGAGAAGTTCTCTAGTAGAATTTTTGGGGTTGATCATATATACTATCATATCATCTGCAAACAGTGATATCTTTATTTCTTCTTTGTCAATTTGTATCCATTGATCTCTTTTTGTTTTCTTATTGTTCCAGCTAACACTTTGAGTACTATATTGAATAGATATGGGGAGAATAAACATCCTTTTCTTGTCCCCGATTTCAGTAGGATTGCTTCAAGCCTATCTCCATTTAATTTGATATTGGCTGTTGGTTTGCAGTAAATTGCTTTTACAATGTTTAGGTATGGGTCTTCAATTCCTGATCTCTCCAATACTTTAAAAATGAAGGGGTGTTGTATTTTTTCATATGCTTTTTCTGCATCAAAGGAGATGATAATGTGATTTTTTTCTTTGAGTTTGTTTATATAGTAGATTAGTTTCCCCTAGCAAAACTAACTAAAGGTAAGAGAGCAGTATCCAAATTATCAAAATCAGAAATGGAAAGGAAGACAGAAACATTTCTGGGATAAAAGCATTGATATGGGCAGGAGCCCCATCCCTCGACCGAAGGCCTTGCCTATCTACTGGAAATGGTCTCAACAGTTTCTATCTCCCTCCTTTCTGCACATTTCTGCTAAAGTCATCCCCATCAGGTCCAGGGACCCTCTCTTTTCCCTGGTTTCTGGCACCCTCTAGTGGCTATCACCAGTTCTTCATCAGCCCCTGCTACATTTTTTTTTAATTTCCTTGCCCTCTGTACCTGTCTCCCACACCCTCCAGTACCTGATAAGGCTCTGTTATTTCCTTCCCCTTTTTGGTCCCTTCCAGAGCCCCCTCAGCCTCCTTTGATGATCCTGTTCCCCCTCAAGGCAGGACTGAAGCATACACACCCTGGTCTTCCTCACTCCTAAGCTCCATATGGTCTGTGGGTTGAATCATGTGCATTGTGAGCTTCTGAGCTCACATGATCCACTTATCAGTGAGTGCATACTGTGTTCTTTTGTTACTGGGTTAGCCCAATCAAGATGTTTTCTAGTTCTGTCCATTTGCCTACAAAACTCAGAATGTCCTCATTCTTAATAGCTGAGTATTATTCCATTATGTAAATTAACCACATCGTCTGTATCGATTCTTCTATCCTCGGACATGTGGGTTTCTTCTGGCTATCACAAATAAGGCCACTAAGAACATAGTGGAACAACTGCCCCTGTGGCATGTTAGGGCATCTTTTGGGTATATTCCCAAGAGCGGCATAGTTAGGTCTTCAGGTAGATGTATTTGCAAATTTCTGAGGAACCTACAGATTGACTTCCAGAGTGGTTGTACCAGTTTGCAATCCCACAAACAATGGAGGACTGTTCCTCCTTTTCCTACATACTCTCCAACATGTGTTGTCACTTGTGGTTTTGATCTTAGCCATTCTGACTGGTGATCAATCTAAGAGATGCATACCTCACTGTCTCACAGCTTACATCGCAAGGGAGAAGAAATAATTATATCTCACAAGGAAAATCTCCAAAAATATCCTTTATGCCTTGATATCATAACTAAAATAAAAAAGAATGAACTGAAATAGATTTCTATTTATTTCCTAGAATAGCTTTCCAAAATTTTAGGAGCTATTCCAATATTAATATTAACAATTCCTTGCCCATTTTCTTTTATTGCTTTACAAGTAAGAAAATTTCTTCTTCTTAAAGGTGTATAGATACAATTACAGTTCTTATTGTACCCATAGACTAACCAAGGTTTTCACTCTTTCACCACATATATTTCTCCATTGTGAAACAGTGTTTTATCAACAAAATCAGAGAAAAGGAAGAACTTTCAAGAACAGCCTATGTTCAGATCACAGTGAGATAAAACAACATGAACAACTAGACACTGTGTCTCCTTGAAAATCTACAAATATTAGAGGAAATGATCGCAGAGACTATGACTTAATTGAAACTACAAACAAATAATCTGAAAGAAAATAATATCTATGCTCAAATAACCCAGTCTCAAAAGAATACCCATGGTATGCACTCACTGATAAGTGGATATTAGCCTAGACTCTGGGGAAACCAAAGACACAATCCATATATCAAATAATATCTGACAATAAGGAAGGAGTGGACACTGGTGCTGGAAAGGATCAAAACATCAGTGTAGGGGAATACCAGAACAGGGAAGTGGGAAGGGGTGGATGGGGGAACAGGGGGAGGGAAAAGGGCATGTGAGACCTTTGGGGGATGGGGAACCAGAAAAGGGGAAATGAAATGTAACTATAGAATATATCCAATAAAAATATGCATACTGAAAAAATATCTATGCTCAAATAAATGAATAAATTATTGTACAAATTCCAAGTGATTACAAAGCAAAAAGTTTAATGTTATGTGTATCACTGAAGAATAGCAAACAAAATTCAATAAGAAAATAGAAATACTGAAGAATATACAAACTGAATTGATACTGCAAAGAAAAGCTTTAATAAGTTAAATAAACAACTCATTGAATTGTTCCAACAATAGAAAAAATATTACCTTAAGAGAAAATCCTACAGACAAGGTATATAGAATATCATATTCAGCTATGGACAAAAATGAACTTAACAAACTAATGAACATATCATGTAAGATCTCTGGGACAACTTGTAAAGACCAACCTTATGAACTAATGATGAACGAAAACAAGAATGATGTGCAAAAAACAAAAACAAGAAAATGTTTTTTTAATATGATCATAGCAAAATCTCCCAAAATCTAGGAGACTATCCAACTACAGAGACATATGATATATAAAATAGGTAACATCAGAGATTTTCCCTACAATGTCTTAAAATTAAAATACTATGTACATAGTGCAAATGAGAATTAAGAGTAGCAAGAGAGAAAAAATCCAGTCATAAATAAGGCAAACCACTCATAATAACTAACCTCTCAACAGAAAATGACTCTTTGATCTTAGCCATTCTAACTTGTGTAAAATGGAATCTCAGAATCATTTAGATTTGTATTTTCCTGATGACTCAGGACTTTGAGCACGTCTTTAAACATTTCTTGGTCTTTAGAGAGTTCTTTATTGAGAATTCTCTATTCTTCTCTGAACCCATTTTTTAAATTGGGTTATTTGGTTTTGTGGTGTATGATTTCTTGGGTTTTTAATATATTTTGGATATTAGTTATCTGTGATATGGAGGGTTGGTGAAGATCTCTTTCCATTGTGTAGGATTCTTTTTTAACACATTGATGGTGTCTTTAGCCAAGCAAAAGCTTGTCAGTTTCATGAGGTCCCATTTACTAATTGTTAATCTTAGTGGCTGAGTTATTGTTGTTCTGTTTAGGAATTTGTCTCCTGTGTTAATAAGTTCAAGGCTATTCTGTACTTTCTCATCATCTGTAACTCTCTCGGAGTTAGTGTTTCTGATTATATGTTGTGGTCTTTAATCCATTTGGACTTGAGTTTTGCTCAGCATGAGAGACATAGATCTATTCCCATTCTACTCATAACATCAAGTTAGAGCAGTGTCAATTATTGAAAATGCTTTCAGTTTTCCAGTATATCGTTTTGAACTTTTGGAAAAAGTCAAGTGTCCATAGGTGTGCGGCTTTATTTCTTGGTCTTGATTCTATTTCATTGATAAACTGTCTGATTTTAAGCCAATATCATGCAGTTTTTGTTACTATTGATCTGTAGAGCACCTAAAAGTCAGGGATGGTCCTATCTCCAGAAGTCTTTTTATTATACAGGATTGTTTTAGCTGTCTTGGTTTTTTTGCTTTCCCTTATGAAGTATGGAATTACTCTTTCATAGTCTGAAAATAAGTGATTTGAAATTTTGGTCAGAACTGCATTGAATCTGTAGATTGCTTTTGGGAAGATGAACATTTTTTCCTGTGTTAATACTACTGATCCACAAGCATGGGAGATCTTTCAATCTTCTGAGGTCTTCTTCAGTGTTTTTCTTCAGGGACTTGAATTTCTTCTCATATAGGTTTTTCACTTGCTTTGTTAGAATTACACCAAGATATTTTATATTATGTGTGGCTATTGAAATTGTGTGGTTTCCCTAATTTCTTTCTAAGCCCATTTATCATTTGTATAAAGGAGGGATATTTGAATTAAATTTGTATCCATCCAAATTGCTGGAGTTGTTTATCAAATATAGAAGTTCTCTTGTAGAACTTTCGGGATTGCTCATATATACGATCATATCATCTGCAAATAAAGAGACTTTTACTTCTTCCCTTCAAATTTGTACTCCCTTGATCTGCTTTAGTTGTATTATTGCTCTAGCTAAAACTTCAAGTAGTATGTTAAATAGATATTGAGAGAGTGGCCATTCTTGTCTTCTCCCTGATTTTAGTGGAATTGCTAAGACTCTCTCTCCATTTAATTCAATGTTGACTGTTGGCTCGGTGTATATCCTTTTCTTACAGTTAGGTATGACCCTTGTATCCCTGATCTCTCCAAAAATTTTAACAATGAAGGGTTTTTGATTTTGTCAAAGGTATTTTCAGCATCTAATTCGATGATCATGTCGAGTTTTTTTGTTGTTGTTGTTTCAGTTTGTTTATATAGTAGATTGCATTGATGGATTTTTGTATATTGAACCATCTCTGTATCTCTGGGATAACTTTTCTTGATCATGGTAGATGGTGTTCTAGATGCATGCTTAATTCAGTTTGCAAATATTTTATTGTATATTTTTCATAAATATTTGTAGTGGTCTTGTCTAGTGTTGCTATATCTTCAAATATTAAATTCTGTACTCCAATATCTGATTGCTCCAAGACAAAGAGTATACCAACTATTGTTGTGTAAACCTTACTCCCCAAGTTATTCCTAGTTGGTTTATATATGTGAGAGCTTTTTGGGGCTGCTTGCTTCTAGATTGGCAGGAATTTGACATGTGGCTAGGACAAGAGAATTAAACTCATGGTGGGAATCTGACTTTGGGCCAGGACTCAGGAAATAGGCCCAGATTAAGAAACATTTACATTCAGAGCTTCTGGACTAATATCCACTTATCACTGACCTCATTCCCTGTGTGGTCTTTTGTGATTGGGTTACCTCACTTGGGATGGTATTTTCCAGATCTAACCATTTGCGTAAGAATTTCATGAATTCATTATTTTTAATTGCTGAGTAGTATTCCATTGTGTAAATATACCACATTTTCTGTATCCATTCCTCCATTGAGTGACATCTGGCCTCTTTCCAGCTTTTGGCTATTAAAAATACAGCTGCTATGAACACAGTGGAGCATGTGTCCTTATTGCATGCCATGGAATCCTCTGAGTATATGCCCAGGAGTGATATAGCATCCTCTGGAAGTGTCATGCCAAGTTTTCTGAGGAACCACCAGACTTATTTCCAGAGTAGTTGTACCAACTTGCAATCCCACCAGCAGTGAAGGAGTGTTCCTCTTTTTCCACATCCTTGCCAATACCTGCTGTTTCCTGAGTTTTTTTTTAATTTTATTTTCTATATTCTGTGTTTACATTCCAAAGGCTTTCCCCTTTCCCAGTTCCCACCCACCATAGTTCCCATAGTTCCTCTCCCCCCCCATCTGTTCCCCAATAATTCCCCCTCCCCCCTCGGTTTCTTTACTAAACTGGATGCAATCTTTACAGGCCCAGGGTCCTCTCCTTTCTTCTTCTTGGGAATCATTTGACTTGCTATTTGTGTCTCAAGTATTTAGGGCTTCTGTGCTCATTAATATCCACTTATCAGTGATTGCATTTCATGTGCATTCTTTTGTGATTGGGTTAATTCACTCAGGATGATATTTTCCAGGTCTAACCATTTACCTACAAATTGAATGAATTCATTATTTTTAATTGCTGAGTAGTATTCCATTGTATAAATATACCACATTTTCTGTATCCATTCCTCCTTTGAGGGATATTTGGGCTGCTTCCAATTTCTGGCTATTATAAACAAGGCTACTATAAACATAGTGGAGCATGTGTCCTTATTGCATGCAGGGGAATCCTCTGGGTATATGCCCAGGAGTGGTATGCCAGGGTCCTCTGGAAGTAATATGCCCAATTTTCTGAGGAACCGCCAAACTGATTTCCAGAGCGGTTTTACCATTTTGCAATCCCACCAACAGTGGAGGAGTGTTCCTCTTTCTCCACATCCTCGCCAGCACTTGTTGTCTCTTGAGTTTTTAATCTTAGCCATTCTGACTGGTGTGAGGTGGAATCTCAGGGTTGTTTTGATTTGCATTTCCCTGATGACTAATGATGTTGAACATCTTTTAAGGTGTTTCTCGGCCATCCGAATTTCTTCTGGTGAAAATTCTTTGTTTAGCTCTGTGCCCCATTTTTTGATAGGGTTATTTGTTTCTTTGCGGTCTAACTTCTTGAGTTCTTTGTATATATTGGATATTAGCCCTCTGTCGGATGTGGAGTTGGTGAAGATCTTTTCCCACTTTGTTGGTTGCCGTTTTGTCCTTCTGACAGTGTCCTTTGCTTTGCAGAAACTTTGTAATTTTATGAGGTCCCATTTGTCGATTCTTGATCTTAGAGCATAAGCTATTGGTGTTCTGTTCAGGAACTTTTCCCCTGTGCCCAAGTCCTCCAGGGTCTTCCCAAGTTTCTTTTCTAATAGTTTCAGTGTGTCTGGTTTTATGTGGAGGTCCTTGATCCACTTGGAGTTGATCTTAGTGCAAAGAGATAAGATTGGATCAATTCGCATTCTTCTGCATGTTGACTTCCAGTTGAACCAGCACCATTTGTTAAAAAGGCTATCTTTTTTCCACCGGATGGTTGTGGCTCCTTTATCAAAGATCAAGTGACCATAAGTCTGTGGGTTAACCTCTGGGTCTTCAATCCTGTTCCATTGATCTGCTTGCCTGTTGCTATACCAATACCATGCAGTTTTTAACACAATTGCTCTGTAGTACTGCTTGAGGTCAGGGATATTGATTCCCCCAGAAGTCCTTTTATTGTTGAGAATAGTTTTAGCTATCCTGGGTTTTTTGTTGCTCCAGATGAATTTGAGAATTGCTCTTTCTAGATCTATGAAGAATTGAGTTGGGATTTTGATGGGGATCGCATTGAATCTGTATATTGCTTTTGGCAAGATGGCCATTTTTACTATATTGATCCTGCCAATCCAGGAGCAAGAAATATTTTTCCATCTTCTGAGGTCTTCTTCGATTTCTTTCTTCAAGGACTTGAAGTTCCTGTTGTACAGATCTTTCGCTTGTTTGGTTAGAGTTACGCCAAGATATTTTATGTTGTTTGTGGCTATTGTGAAGGGTGTTATTTCCCTAATTTCTTTCTCTGCCTGCTTGTGCTTTGAGTACAAGAAGGCCACTGACTTGCTTGAGTTAATTTTATAACCTGCCACTTTGCTGAAGTTGTTTATCAGCTGTAGAAGTTCTCTGGTGGAGTTTTTTGGGTCGCTTAGGTAAACTATCATATCGTCTGCAAATAATGATAGTTTCACTTCTTCCTTTCCAATTTGTATCCCTTTGACTTCCTTATGTTGTCTAATTGCTCTTGCTAGAACTTCAAGTACTATATTGAAAAGATATGGAGAGAGAGGGCAGCCTTGTCTAGTCCCTGATTTTAGTGGGAATGCTTCAAGTTTCTCTCCATTTATTTTGATGTTGGCTACTGGTTTGCTGTAGATTGCTTTTACTATGTTTAGGTATGGGCCTTGAATTCCTGCTCTTTCCAAGACTTTAAGCATGAAAGGATGATGAATTTTGTCGAATGCTTTTTCGGCATCTAATGAGATGACCATGTGGTTTTTTTCTTTCAGTCTGTTTATGTAGTGGATTACATTGATGGATTTCCGTATATTGAACCATCCCTGCATCCCTGGGATGAAGCCTACTTGATCATGGTGGATGATCGTTTTGATGTGCTCTTGGATTTGGGTAGCAAGAATTTTATTTAGTATTTTTGCATCTATATTCATAAGAGAAATTGGCCTGTAGTTCTCTTTCTTTGTTGGATCTTTTTGTGGTTTAGGTATTAGCGTAATTGTGGCTTCGAAGAATGAGTTGGGCAGTGTCCCTTCTGTCTCTATTTTGTGGAATAGTTTGGAGAGTATTGGTGTTAAGTCTTCTTTGAAGGTCTGGTAGAATTCTGCACTAAAACCATCTGGTCCCGTACTTTTTTTGGTTGGGAGGCTTTCTATAACCCCTTCTATTTCTTTAGGGGTTATGGGACTATTTAGCTGATCTACTTGATGCTGATTTTATTTTGGTATTTGATATCTGTCTAGGAAATTGTCCATTTCCTCCAGGTTCTCCAGTTGTTTTGAGTATAGACCTTTGTAGTAGGATCTGATGATGTTTTGAATTTCCTCAGTTTCTGTTGTTATGTCTCCCTTTTCATTTCTAATTTTGTTAATTTGTATACTGTCTCTGTGTCCTTTGGTTAGTCTGGCTAAGGGTTTATCTATCTTGTTGATTTTCTCAAAGAACCAGCTCCTGGTCTTGTTGATTCTTTGTATGGTTCTCTTTGTTTCTATTTGATTGATTTCAGCCCTGAGTTTGATGATTTCTTGTCTTCTACTCCTCCTGGGTGAATTAACTTGTTTTTCTTCTAGGGCTTTAAGGTGTGCCATTAAGCTGCTAGTATATGCTCTCTCCAGTTTCTTTTTGGATGCACTTAGAGCTATGAGTTTTCCTCTTAGCACTGCTTTCATTGTGTCCCATAGATTTGGGTAGGTTGTACCTTCATTTTCATTGAATTCTAAAAAGTCTTTGATTTCTTTTTTTATTTCTTCCTTGACCAAGGTGTCATTGAGTAGAGTATTGTTCAGTTTCCATGTGTATGTGGGCTTTCTGTTGTTTTTGTTGTTATTGAAGACCACTCTTACTCTATGGTGATCTGATAGAAGGCATGGGATTAGCTCGATCTTCTTGTATTTGTTGACATCTGTCTTGTGACCAATTATATGGTCTATTTTGGAGAAGGTCCCATGTGGAGCTGAGAAAAAGGTATATTCTTTAGCTTTAGGATGAAATGTCCTATATATATCTGTTAAATCCAATTGGTCCAGAGTTTCAATTAGTTTCACTGTGTCCCTGTTTAGTTTCTGCTTTCCTGATCGGTCCATTGAGGAGAGTGGAGTGTTGAAGTCACCCACAATTATTGTGTTAGGTGTAATGTGTGCTTTAAGCTTTAGTAAGGTTTCTTTTACGAATGAGGCTGCCCTTGCATTTGGAGCATAGATGTTCAGTATTGAGAGTTCTTCTTGGTGGATTTTTCCTTTGGCCAGCAAGAAGTGACCTTCTGAGTCTCTTTTGATGATTTTAGGTTGGAAGTCAATTTTATCTGATATTAGAATGGCTACTCCAGCTTGTTTCCTGAGACCATTTGCTTGTAAAATTGTCTTCCAGCCTTTTACTCTAAGGCAGTGTTTGTCTTTGACACTGAGATGTGTTTCCTGTATGCAGCAAAATGTAGGGTCCTGTTTCCGTATCCAGTCTGTTAATCTATGTCTTTTTATTGGGGAATTGAGTCCATTGATGTTAAGAGATATTAAGGAATAGTAATTATTTCCTCCAGACATTTTTGAAATTATATTTATTTATTTTATTTATTTTTTATATTCGAGAGGTTACCTTCTTTTGGGTTTGATGAGAGGAGGTTTCTATCTTGCTTCTTCCCGGGTGTAGTTTCCGTCCTTGTCTTGGTGTTTTCCCCCTATTATCCTTTGTAGGGCTGGATTTGTGGAAAGATATCGTGCAAATTTGGTTTTGTCATGGAATACCTTGATGTCTCCATCTATGGTAATTGAGAGCTTTGCTGGGTAAAGTAGTTTTGGCTGAAGTTTGTGTTCTCTTAGAGTTTGCATGATATCTGCCCAGGATCTTCTAGCTTTCATGGTCTCAGGTGAGAAGTCTGGTGTTATTCTGATAGGTCTTCCTTTATAAGTTACTTGGCCTTTTTCTCTTGCTGCCTTTAATATTCTTTCTTTGTTTAGTACATTTGGAGTTTTGATTATTATGTGACGGGATGTATTTCTGTTCTGATCCAGTCTGTTTGGGGTTCTGTATGCTTCTTGTATATTCATGGGCATCTCTCTCTTTAGGTTGGGGAAGTTTTCTTCCATAATTTTGTAGAAGATATTTGCTGGCCCTTTAACTTGTACATCTTCATTCTCGTCTATACCTATAATCCTTAGGTTTGGTCTTCTCATTGTGTCCTGGATTTCCTGGATGTTTTGGGTTACAGCCTTTTTGCATTTAGTATTTTCTTTGACTGTTGAATCAATGGTTCCTATGGTATCTTCGGCTTCTGATATTCTGTCTTCTATCTCTTGTATTCTATTGTTGATATTTGCATCTATGGCCCCTGATTTCTTCCCAAGGTTTTCTATCTCCAATGTTGTCTCCCTCTGTGATTTCTTAGTTGTTTCTACTTCTGTTTTTAGTACCTGGATGGATGTGCTCAGATCTTTCACTTGCTTGATTGTGTTTTCATGTATTTCTTTAAGAGATTTTTGTGTTTCCTCTTTCATAGCTTCTACTTGTTGGCCCACGTTCTTCTGTATTTCTTTAAGTGATTTTTGTCTTTCCTCCTTATTGTCTTCTTCTTTTTGATCCATCTTCTCCTGCATTTCTTGAAGTGATTTTTGTATTTGCCTTGTAAAGGCTTCTAACTTTTGGTCCATTTTCTCTTCTATTTCTTTACAAGATTTTTCTATGTGTTCAGCTACCAGCATCCTGACCAGTGATTTTATATCCAAGTCTTGTTTTTCTGGTGTTTTGGGGTATCCAGGGCTTCCTGTTGTTGGCGAACTGGGTTCAGATGCTGTCATGTTGTCTTGATTTCTGTTAGTGACATTCCTTCGTTTACCTTTTGCCATCTGGTTATTTCTGGTGTTAGTTGACCTTGTTGTCACTGGCTGGTGTTTGAATCTCCTATGAGGCTGGGCTTACCTGTTGTTTCTCTACTGGTGGTTATGCATGATTGCTGCTCAATGGGATCACGAGCTGGCTGCCACCCACTGACTTTGTGCACGGCCTGAGGTGTCCGGGAAGTGTGGGGGAGTGCAGCAGAGCCTCGGCAGGTGCTGCTGGGCCTGCCTAGTAGCGAGAGCCTAGCAGATCCCCCCACGTGGTAGTCCCTGATGGAATCTGTCTACCTGTTCCTTTCCAGCTGTGTTCTGGTTGCAGTATGGAGGCCTGCCGCTATCGCTGGTCCGGGCTCCTGGGGAGCTGGGTGGTGCCGGCTGCCTAGGTGCATGGCCTAAGCTCGCAGGGACGTGCTGCAGAGCCTAGGCGCCTGGGCCCGCCTGTGGGCAAGAGCTTAGCAGCTCTCCCTGCTCTAGCCCCAGGCGGAGTCTCTATCTGCACCTTTCCAGCTGTGTCCTGGTTGCAATATGGAGGCCTGCCACTATAGCTGGTCCTCACTCTTCTTAATAAACAAGAATTGTTGCTTATCCTGGTTCCGTGGGCAGGGTCTGAGCACCTGGCAAGCTGGCTAGGTCTGGCTGACCTGCTACCGGCTGGATGGGAAGCTGCAGACAAGATGGAGCTGCCTGCAGGGGGTTCGGGGGTCTGGCCTGCGAGTGCAGAGCTCAGGCACGGCTGCCGGACTCCAAACCGCTAGGCTGTGCGCAGTTCCTGCCCCAGACCTGAGTCCCCGGAGGTCTTAAACTCGGGCTGTCTCTGGTACCTGGTTCTGCCGGCAGGGTCTCAGCACCTGGCAGGTTGGCTAGGTATGGCTGACCTGCTACCGGCTGGATGGGATGCTGCAGACAAGATGGCGCTGCCTGCAGGGGGTTCGGGGGTCTGGCCTGCGAGCGCAGAGTTCAGGCACGGCCACTGGACTCCAAACCGCTAGGCTGTGCGCAGTTCCTGCCCCAGACCTGAGTCCCCGGAGGTCTTAAACTCGGGCTGTCTCTGGTACCTGGTTCCGCTGGCAGGGTCTGAGCACCTGGTAAGCTGGCTACGTATGGCTGACCTGCTACCGGCTGGATGGGGAGCTGCAGACAAGATGGCATTGCCTGCAGGGGGTTCGGGTCTGGCCTGTGAGCGCAGAGCTCAGGCAAGGCCGCTGGACTCCAAACCGCTAGGCTGTGCGCAGTTCCTGCCCCAGACCTGAGTCCCCGGAGGTCTTAAACTCGGGCTGTCTCTGGTACCTGGTTCCGCCGGCAGGGTCTCAGCACCTGGCAGGTTGGCTAGGTATGGCTGACCTGCTACCGGCTGGATGGGATCTGTTTCCTGAGTTTTTAATCTTAGCCATTCTGACTGGCGTGAGGTGAAATCTCAGGGTTGTTTTGATTTGCATTTCCCTTATGACTAGTGATGCTGAACATTTCTTAAGGTGTTTCTCAGCCATTCGAAGTTCTTGAGGTGAAAATTCTTTGTTTAGCTCTGTACCCCATTTTTAACGGGTTATTTGGCTCTCTGGAGTCTAACTTCTTGAGTTCTTTGTATATATTGGAGATTAGCCCTCTGTCAGATATAGGGTTGGCGAAGATCTTTCCCCAATTTGTTGTTTGCTGTTTTGTCTGATTGACAGTGTCCTTTGCCTTACAGAATCTTTGTAATTTTATGAGGTCCCATTTGTCAATTCTTGATCTTAGAGCTTTAGCTATTGGTGTTCTGTTCAGGAAATTTTCCTCTGTGCCCATGTCCTCAAGGGTCTTCCCTGCTTTCTTTTCTATTAGTTTCATTGTGTCTGGCTGTATGTAGAGGACCTTGATCCACTTGGAGTTGAGCTTAGTACAAGGAGATAAGAATGGATCAATTCACATTATTCTGCATGCTGACCTTCAGTTGAGCCAGCACCATTTATTGAAAAGGCTATCTTTTTTCCCACTAGATGGTTTCAGTTCGTTTGCCAAAAATCAAGTGACCATACCCAAGACACAACCCATATCAAATCATTCCCAAGAAGAAGGAAGGAGAGGGCCCTGGTCCAGGAAAGGCTTGATGCAGCACTGTAGGGGATTACCAAGACAGAGAAATAGGAGGAGATTGATTGGGGAAAGGGCAGAGGGAAGAGGGCTTATGGGACATATGGGGAGGAGGGAACTGGGAAAGGGAAAAATATTTGGAATGTAAACAATGACTACAGAAAAGAAAAAAAAGAAACATTTACATTTGAGTTAATGCAAAGATCAGAGTGGGCTCAGGTTGTGTGGCATTCCTTTTGTCTTAATTTTTCTGACTCTTCCCTAGAAAGGTGTTTACCAGATTTTGTTTATTGCCTTGATTGTTCCTTGACCCAGAACAGATCTTTTCATTTTTCATGTACTTAAAGTAGTATAATAGCAGACTGGAAAAAAAATAAACTTGCTTCAGCCTCAGAACTGGCTGGGGTTGATATGTTTATAAAAATATAAAGAGGTTTAACAATAGGTTTTATAGGGATGTGGTTAGATCTGGGTAAGAGGGGATGTCTCAGAATGCCCATGCAGAGGCATCCCTTCCCCTGAGGGACATTAATATAGAATAGAGTTTATTCAGTGTATGGAGAGGGGAGTTAAGAGGGTAGTAGAGGCAGCAAAAGTCAGGAAGAAGGAGAGTGCAGAGAAGTAGAAGCCAACCATGACCACATGGAGATAGGGGAGAAGAGAATGGGAAAAGAGGCAGAGAAAGAGGGAGAAAGATGGAGCAAGAGGCAAGAGAGAGAGAGAGAGAGAGAGAGAGAGAGAGAGAGAGAAGAGAAGAGAAGAGAAGAGAAGAGAAGAGAAGAGAAGAGAAGAGAAGAGAAGAGAAGAGAAGAGAAGAGACAAGAGAGAAGGGAGGAGGAAAGCAGCCCTTTATATAGTGGGCCAGGCTTACCTAGCTGTTACTAGTTAATAGTGGGGAGGACCATACCTAGATGTTTCCAGGTGATTGTGGGGTGGGGCTTGGACAAAATGCTAACAGGGCTCATGCTACAACATTGTATCAGGTATTGTACAGCATTGTATAATTGTCTTTTTTCTTTTTAATCCTTACTTCTGCTCTGGAGAACCTGTTGACTGACTGAGCAGGCTTGGTCAAATATAGATGCTTACAACCAGGGATGGGCAGAAGATAGACAGCAAAGTTCCCTGGCTTGGGGTCTGAGGCAGGGACAAGGAAGAGAGAAGAAAGGACACAGGGGAAGAAGAAAGCCACCATGAGGTAGATGGATCATGAGTCCATGGCCATGAGAGGCAGCCAGCTGGAGTAGGAGCAGTCAAGGCAGACTATGACAAGTGATGAGTCAGGGTTATTGACAGGGAATAGTCAAAATAGCATAGAGGAATTATATTTGTCCAGCTCTAGTGCTTTAAGACTTATTACCATTATAAAGGTTTCACATCTTTTATTTGGGAGCTAAGTAATCTAAGGTGTAGAAATCTGCAAATAATATTTACCACATCAGATGTTCATAGGGAAATTGATCAAATAGTCCTTCTTGGTTGAGTTTTTGTGTGGTTTAGGTATCAGGGTTACTGTGGCCTCATAGAATGAGTTTGGCAGTGGTCCTTCTGTTTCTATTTTGTGGAGTAGCCTAAGGAGTGCTAGTATTAGGTCTTCTGAAAAAATTATGCTCTGCCTTCTGAGCGGCTCCACCCAGCAGCTGACTCAGACAGATACAGACACCCAGAGCCAAACATTGGATTGAGCTTGGAGATTCTTATGGAAGAATAGGAGGAAGGATTGTGAGACCCGAAGAGAATAGGAACTCCACAGAGAAACCAACAGAGACAACTAGCATGGACCCTTGGAGCTCACACAGTCTAAATCACCAATCAAAAAACATACAGGGGCTAGACTTAGGCTCTCCTGATTGTATGTAGCAGTCATGCAGTTTGATCTTCATGTACATCCCAAACAACTGCAGTGGGGGCTATCTGAAAACCTGTTGCCTGTGTGGGGGATATATTCTTCTAACTGGGCTGCCTTGTCTAACCTCAGTGGGAGAGGATGCACCTAGCTTTGCAGAAATTTGAAGTACCAGGATGCGAGAAATACCCAGGGTGGGCCCCACCTACCCAAAGGTGAACAGGAGGGGGGAATTGAAGTATTATAGAAAGGGGTGTCTAGGAGTGGGTAATGAACTGGATGCAAAGTGAGTAAGTAAAAGAAATAAAATAAAATAAAATAAAATAAAATAAAATAAAATAAAATAAAATAAAATAAAATAAAATAAAATAAAATAAAATTTTAAAAAATATTTGGTCTTGGACTTTGTGTTGGTTAGGAGACTTTTAATGCCTGCTTCTATTTCCTTATGTTTATAGCACTATTTTAGTTTGCCTGATCTTGATTTAACACTGATAAGTGGTATATAATAATCCAATTCATTTAGATTTGAAAATTTTGTGGACAGCAGTCTTTTGAATTAAGATCTAATGATTCTTTGAACTTCCCCAGAGTTTGTTGTTAATTCTCCCTTTTCATTTCTGATTTTTTAAATTTGGGTACTGTTTCTCTGCCTTTTAGTTAGTTTGGTGAAGGATTTGTTTATCTTGTTGATTTTGTCAAAGAGCCAGTTCTTGGTTTCACCGAGTCTTTGTAGAGTTCTCTCTGCTTCTAATTTATTGGTTTCAGTTCTAAGTTTGATTATTTCTTGCTCTCTATGCCAATTGGGTGTATTCACTTCTTTTTCTTTCTAGAGTGCTAAGGTGTACTTTTAAATTGCTAGTAAGAGAATTCTCCAACTTCATTAGAAGGCACTTTGGGTATGTTAAATAGTCATTGTCATTGAATACTAGAAAGCTTTTAATTTCTTTATTTTCTTGCCCAATACATTGATCATTGAGGAGAGTGTTGTTTAGTTTCCATGAGTTTGTAGGCTTTCTGTTGTTTCTGTTGTTGAAGCCCAGCTTTAATCTATGGTGGTCTGATAATATATATAGGGTTATTTCAATTATATTGTATTGTTACCTTGCTTGAGACCTTGAGGCTTGCTTTGTGACCAGCATATATGGTCAGTTTGGAAGAAGGTTCCATGAGTGGCTAAGACTAAAGGTATATTCTTTTTTTGTTTGTTTGTTTGTTTTGCTATGTCCATATGATACATAATGTAAATTTGTTTCCTTATTTCTCTGTTTAGTTCTATTTCAAGGTCTGGTCTCTTGTTGAAAGTAGAGTGTTGAAATCTATTACTATTTACGTGAGGATTTGATGTGTGACTTAAGCTTTAGCAATGTTTCTTATACAAATGTGGGTGCCCTTGTGTCTGGGGGGTAGTTTTTCAGAATTGAGATATGATCTTGGTAGTTTTTCCTTTGCTGAGTATTTAGTGTTCTTCCCTGTCTCTTTTCATTAATTTTTGTTGAAAATCTATTATTAGTTATTGGAATGGCTACTTCAGCTTGTTTCCTGGGTCTGTTTTCTTGGAAAACTTTTTTCTTAACTGTTTTCTCTGAAGTGATGTCTATCATTATTGCTGTAGTATGTTTCTTGTATGCAGCATAATATTGGATCCTGTTTTCATATCCATTCTGTTAGCCTCTGTCTTTTTATTTGGGAATTGAGTCCATTCATGTTGAGGAGGGACAGGGTTATTATTTTATTTTGGCATGTTTGTTTCGGTTTGTTTGGTTGTGATTCTTTGGTGGTGAGGAATTATTTATTTCCTATACATTTTTAAAGTGTAGTTAACCTCATTGGTTTGGAATTTTCCTTCTAGAATATTCTGTAATGCTGGATTTGTGAAGAGGTATTGTTTAAGTTTGATTTGTCCTGAAATATCTTCTTTTATTCATCTATGGAGATTATGAGTTTTGCTGGTCATCTAGGTTAGTATCTTTGGTCTCTTAGGATCTGCAAGACATATATATATGCAGGCCCTTTTTGCTTTTAGAATCTCTATTGAGAAGATGGGTATCATTCTGATAATTCTGGCTGTGTATGTCAATAAATTTCAAGGTTCATTCTTTGTTCTGTAGGTACAGTATTTTGCTTATTATATGGTAGAAGAATTTTCTCTTCTAGCCCAGTCTAATTGGTGTTCTGTAAGCTTGTTATATGTTTATAGGCATCTATCTGTTTATGTTGAGGAATTTTATTGAATGATTTGTAGAAAATATTTTCTGTTCTTTGAGTTGGTACTCCTCAGCTTCTTTTGTTATGTTCATTCTTTTTGTTTTACTATCGTCTTCATTTACATTGCCAATGTTAGACCTTTCCTGATTTACCCCCTCCCCAAAGACTCCCCAATCCCTCCTCCCATGCCCTGCCTCCATGTATATGTCTCTCCAACTGACGCACTCCCAATTCCCCCTCCCCCTAAGTTTCCCTTTGCTGGAGCCTCTATTGAGCCTTTACACAACCAAGGACCACTCCTCCCACTGATGACCAACAAGGCCTTCTGCCACATTTTTGGCTGGAACCATGTGTAAGCCTTGGTTGATGGTTCAGTCCCTGGGAGTCTTGGGGCATCTGGGTGGCCAAAATCATTGTTCTTCCCATGGGGCTGTAAACCCCTTCAGCTCCTCCAGAACATCCTTCAGCTCCTCCATTGGGGACCCCACACCCAGTCCAATAGTTGGTTGCTAGCATCTGCCTCTGTATTTGTAAGGCTCTGGCAGGGCCCCTCCAGAGACAACCATGGCATGCTCCTTTTGGTATACACTTCTTGTTGTATAGTAGTGTTGGGGTTTGGTGACTGTTATAGGATGAATCCCCGGGTAGGGCAGTCTCTGGATGGCCTTTACTTCAGTCTCTGCTCCACACATTGTCTCCCTTATTGCTCCTGTGAGTATTTTGTTACCTTTCTCAGAGGATCCAAAGCACCCTCACTTAAGTCCTCCTCCTACTACTATGCTGGGTGAATTGAAACTTAATTACTTTGAGCTTTTGGGCTAACATCTGCTTATTAGTGAGTGCATACCATGGCTTTCTTTTGTGATTGGGTTACCTCACTCAGGATGACACTTTCTAGTTCCATTCATTTGCCTAAGTATTTCATGAATTCATTGTTTTTAATAGCTGAATACTCCATTGTGTATATATACCACAGTTTCTGTATCCTTTCCTCTGTTGAGGGACATCTGGGTTCTTTCCAGCTTCTGGCTATTAAAAATAAGGCAGCTTTGAACATAGTGGAGCATGTGTCCATATTACATGTAAGAGCATCTTCTGGGTACAAACCCAAGAGTTGCATAGCTGGGTCCACAGGTAGTACTATGTCTAATTTTCTGAGAAATCGCCAAACTGATTTCCAGAGTGGTTTTACCAGCTTGCAATCCCACCAACAATGGAGAAGTGTTCCTTTTCCCCACATCCTGCCCAGCAACTACTGTCCCCTGAGTTTTTCATTTTAGCCATTCTGACCATTGTAAAGTGGAATCCCAGTGTTGTTTTAATTTGCATTTCCCTGATAACTAAAGATGCTGAACATTTCTTTAGATGCTTTAGAGCCATTGAGTTTCCTCACTTAAGAATTCCCTGTTTAGCACTGTACCCCACTTTTAATGGGTTATTTGACTCTCTGGAGACTAACTTCTTGAGTTCTTTGTATACATTGGATATTAGCCTTCTATGGGATGTAGGGTTGTTAAAGATCTTTTCCCAATTTGTTGGTTGCCATTTTGTCCTATTGACTGTCTCCTTTGCTTTACAGAAGCTTTACAGTTTTATGAGGTCCCATTTGTCAATTTTGTTTTTATTGTATAAGTGATTTGTATTCGGTTCAGCAACTTTCCCCCTGTGCCCATGTGTTCAAGATTTGTCCCCATTTTCTCCTCTATAAGCTTGGAGTTGAGCTTTGTATAAGGAGATAAGAATGGGTTAATTTGCATTTTTCTGCATGCAGACTACCAGTCAATCCAGCACCATTTGTTAAAAATGCTGTCTTTTTTCCACTGGATGTTTTTAGCTCCTTTATCAAATATCAACTGACCATACGTGTGTGGATTCTTTTCTGGATCTTCAATTCTATTCCATTGATCTTCTTACCTGTCTGCATACCAATACCAAACAGTTTTTATCACTATTGCTCTGTAGTACTGCTTGAGGTCAGGGATGGCGATTCCCCCAGATCTTTTGTTGTGCAGAATAGTTTTTGCTATCATGGGTTTTTTTGTTATTCCTGATGAATTTTAGAATTGCTCTTTCTAGATCTATGAAGAATTGATTTGAAATATTGATGGGGAATGCATTGAATCTGTAGATTGCTTTCGGCAAGATGGCCATTTTTACTATATTGATCCTGCCAATCTATGAATGTGAGAGATCTTTGCATCTTCTGAGACCTTTGATTTCTTTCTTCAGAGGCTTGAAGTTTTGTCATTATAAATCTTTCACTTGCTTCATTAGGGTCACACCTAGGTATGAAATGTTATTTGGGACTATTGTGAAGGGTGTCATTTCCCTACTTTCTTTCTCATCTTGTTTATCCTTTGAGTAAAGGAAGGCTCCTGATTTGCTTAAGTTAATTTTATATCCAGCCACTTTACTGAAGTTGTTTATCAGCCTTAGGAGTTCTTTTTTTTTAAAGTAAATAATCTTATTTTTTTAATTATAAAATATAATATATAATATGATATAATATAATATGAAAAAACAAACTACTCAGACTAGGGCAAAACAAGGAGAAGGGAAAAGGCCAAAGAGAAACACCAGAAACATATACAGATGCAGAGACACATACATTGGCACCCACAAAAATCCTGTAAAAACATAAAACAGGAAGCCATAATATGTACACAAAGGACTTTTAGGGTTAAAAAAAATGCCCTGACACAACATTATAAGATGCCGTTGAGTTTGTTTTCTGTTAGTTGTCTATAGCAAGGCACAGGGAGTAGTTTGTTTGCCCAGTCAGACTGACTCCTTGGAGAAAACTAATTTTTTCATTTGCATGTAGTTACCGATTGGAGATAGCTTCTGGGTTAGGAATGGGGACATGCGTCTCCTTCTCCTTTCAGCTCCAGACCTCTGCAGGCCCCGTACGCAGTGCCACTATGCCTGTGCGTTCACGTGTGTGCCAGCCCTGCTGTGCTGACAGGGCCTTGTTTCCTTGGTGTCCTCTATTCCCTCTGACTCTCACACCCTTCCTGCTTCCTCTTCCATGGGGTCCCCTGAGCCCTGAGGAGAGGAATTAGATGGAGCCATCTTCTTTAGGGCTGAGCATGCCAAGCCTTAGGAGTTCTCTGGTGGAAGTGTTGGGGTTGCTTAAGTATACTAGCATATCATCTACAAATAGTGATATTTTGACTTCTTCCTTTCCAATTTGTTTACCTTTGATCTCCTTTTGCTGAATAATTGCTCTGGCTAGGACTTCAAGTATTATATTGAATAGGTAGGGAGATAGTGGGCAGCCTTGTCTGCTCCCTTTTTTAGTGGGATTGCTTCAAGTTTCTCACCATTTAACTTGATGTTGGCTACTCATTTGCAATATAGTGCTTTCACTATGTCTAAGTATGGGCCTTGGATTCCCAATCTCTCCAAGACTTTTATCATGAAGGGATGCTGGATTTTGTCAAAAGCCTTTTCAGCATCTAATGAAATGACCATGTGTTTTTTTACCTTCAGTTTGATTATGTAGTGGATTACTTTGATGGATTTCCATGTATTGTACAATCCCTGCATTCATGGGATAAAGCCTACCTGCTCATGGTGAATGATAGTTTTGATGCATTCTTAGATTTGGTTGGCCATCTATGGTAATTGAAAGTTTTGCTGGGTATAGTAGTCTGGACTGACATGTATGTTCTCTGAGGATCTGTATGACATCTGTCCACACTCTTCTGGTTTTCATAGTCTCTGGTGAGAAATCTGGTATAATTCTGATAGGTCTGCCTTTATATATTACTTGACCTTTTTCTCTCACTGATTTTAATATTCTTTCTTTGTTTAGTTCATTTCGTGTTTTGATTATTATGTGACAGAAGGAATTTCTCCTCTGGTCCAATCTCTTTGGTGTTCTGTAGGCTTCTTGTATGTTCATGGGCATCTCTTTTAGTTTAGGGAAGTTTTCATCTATAATTTGGTTGATGACATTTACTGGGCCTTTAAGATGTAAATCCTTGCTTTCTTTTATACCTATATTCCTTAGGTTTGGTCTTTGCATTGTGTCCTAGATTTCCTAGATGTTTTGTGTTACAAGCTTTTTACATTTTGCATTTTCTTTCACTGTTGAGTCAATGTTGTCTATGGAATTTCAGCATCTAAGATTGTTTCTTCCATCTCTTGTATTCTGTTGTTGATGCTTGCACCTTGACTCCTGAATTCTCCCCCAAGGTTTTCTATCTTCAGAGATGTCTCTCTTTGCAATTTCTTTATTGATTCTATTTCCAGTTTTAGATCCTGTATAGTTTTGTTCAGTTCCTCCACTGGCTTTGTAGTTGCCAGCAGCTACTCTGAACTGGGTTCTGGAAGAGAGGCAGAGGGATCGATGGGGAGACGGTGAAAAGAACAAAGGCCAGGACAACAGTTTACTGATCAAGGGCCCAAGTTTAATGGAGGTCAGATAATATAACAGCTTGGGTGAGCCCCTCCTCCCAGACTCCAGGGTGAGTTTCAGGAATTGATCTGGGTGTTCTCTGGGCATTGGCTCCACTACTCAGGCAGCTGGGTAGGTCACCTGCTTAATTCAGGAATTTGAAGACCTGGAGGAACAATGAACTTCACCTTCACTCAGAGCACTTCACCCTAGGTGGAGCAGGATCCTGACTAGAACAGGAATCCCTGCTCAACAAAGACTGGGGGAAGAAGATCACCTTGACCAATGTCAAGTTCCTCTCAGCACACAACCGTAGGTGGAGCAGAATCCTGACTAGCACAGGAATCTCTGCTCAAGAAAAGGCTGGGGGAAGAAGATCACCTTGACCAATGTCAAGTTCCTACCATGTGGCATGACACCCCAATATGGCTCTGTACATTGCTTGTCTGTTTTTTCCTGAAATTCTTTAAGGAATTTTTTTGTGTTTCCTCATTAAGGGCTTCTACATGTTGACCCATGTTCTCCTGTGTTTCTTTTAGGGATCTTTGTGATTCCTCTTTAAGGACTTCTGCATGTTGACCTATTTCTCCCATAAATCCCTATGGGATTTTTATATTGCCTTTTAAAAAGCTTCTACCTATTGACCCATGTTCTTTCATATTTAAGAGAGTTTTGTGTTTCCTCATTAAGGGCTTCTATCATTTGATCCATATTCTCTTGTATTTTTTAAGGGATTTTTGTTCTTCTACCTGTTAACCCATGTTCTCCTATATTTCTTTAAGCAAGTTATTTAGGTCTTTCTTGAAGTCCTCCATCAGCAATATGAGATGTGATTTTAAATCTAGTGCTTGCTTTTCTGTTGTGATGGAGTATGCAGGATTTGCTGTTGTGGGAGAACTGGGTTCTAACGGTGCCATATTGCTTTGGTTTCTGTTGTTAATGATCTTACATTTGCCTTTGGCCATCTAGTTAATTCCTGTGTTAGCTGGTCTTGCTGTCTCTATCTTCTCTGTCCTGCAGGCCTGTTTCTGTACTTCTTGGATTCCCTTTCTCTCCAATGCTCTGCAAACAGCTGGTTCTCCAGGAAGTATCAAGTGATGAGGTCTCTCCTATGGCAGACTTCGCAAGGGTCAAATGCCCAAAAGGCTGCTACTTCTCAAATGATCTCCTGCTGCTGGATCTCGAATGCTCTGCTGATGCTTGTTCTTGAATACCTCCCTTCTACAAGTTTGAATGCCCTACTGGTGCCAGTTCTCTGTAACTGCCTGCAGTTACATCGAATGAGTTACCTGGAAAGGAAGCTGGGAATGTATGGGAAGGTGGCAAAAAAGAGATGGAGACCAAGATAACACCTGCTATTCAAGGACTCAAAGTTTAATGAAGAACTCCCAATGTGTATAGGCAGGGGAAAAGCCTGGAAGCGTCTTAGCAAAATCAGTTCAGTTGCTCCACAGGTGGCTAGTGTTTTTCAGGTAACTGCAGGTCCTTGAAGAATAGGCTTCACCTTTGTCTGAGTACTCCACCTAGGTGGAGGGGATCATAGCTGACACTCAAAGACTGGGAGAGCAACTTCACATATGGTCAATATCAAGTTCCTGCCAGGTGGCATGGCACCTCAATAAAGCTCTCTACATCTCTTCCCTTTTTATTAATTTTAAGATGAGAAGATAACCAAGTGGACAGTCATTGTTAAAGGATGGTGGGCATTAACCACAGTGGGGGGAAATAGTGACCTGGTCCTCCTAAATACTTTATGGTATCTTTTTATGGAGGAGAGGGCTTAGGCTTCCTTGTCATTTGTTAGTCTAAGGAACTGCTTTAAACACCAACCTCTATAAAACCAGGTGTGCTTCACAAGGGACTCAGAGGCAGAAAACATGATCCTCCCCTTGCCCTCCTACTGGTGCCCATGTCTACACATAAGCAAACACACATAGATCTGAGTTCTATGTAGCTCTTGTAAGAGGTCCACTTGTATTGGTTTTGATGTCAGAGAGTCTATTTCCAAACACCCTGCAAGTGCCTTTAATAGTCACCAATTTTCAATCCAGGTGAGCCTGAGTGGAGACAAACAATCTGCTTAAAATGTAAGGTAAAGAGTTAAAAGCAAAACCAAATTTACTTGCAAGTTAGCAACTTTCAGACATAAAGCCTGGCTTCCCAGTGTGGGGGAAGTGGCTTTGAGAATCAACAAAGAGGCTATTTTTTTCAGGTAAACACCAGATAAGCTGGCTAATAGGTTTTTTGTTTGTTTGTTTGTTTGTTTTTTGTTTATTTTTTAACTATCCTTAGTAATTGGAATCATACTTACTAGAAGATCCAAGAACTTTGTCCACTTGACAAATCAATCTTTCTGGTAGCCACCTGGCTCCGTCTTCTTTTTGTGAAAAAAATGCAAACAGACCCTTTTCCCCATATTAAACCCTATTCCCCATTCCATGTATTAGTTAAAGGGTCCTGCCTTTTAACCATGGCATAAGAATTGAAAGTGATTGGATGTCAGTGGTGATTCGCTGCAGACTGACCTTTAGCATCAGTTTGCAAAAAATTTAAAACAAATAAGACAAAAGCAAATTGTGCCATTGGTGATCTTGGAGGGTATAACTCCCCATTTTTTATTTTAAAATCCAATTTTTCAGAGCGTGATGTACACACTCAACATTTCCTTGTCCCATTGGATTATAAGGAATTCCAATTTTATGTTCAATACCAAATTCTTTACAAAATGATAGAAAATTGTTGCCAGTAAAGGTGACCCATTATCTGTCTTAATGACTTTAGGTAATCCCATAGTATTGAAGGCTTGTAAACAATGATCAATTACATTTCTAGAAGTCTCTACCATATGTAGAGAAGCAAAAAGCAATCCTGAACTATCAATACAAACATGTATATTTTTTAATTTTCCAAATTCTGCATAGTGAGTTACATCCATTTGCCAAATATGATTGAGCATAAGGCCTCATGAATTAACCCCTAAATGAGGAACTGAAGATAATGTAAGGCAGTTAGGGCATTGTTTCACAATCATTCTTGCTTGTTCTTTAGTGATCTTATGCCTGTGCCTTATGGTATGATTAGAAAGATGAAACTTATTATGGTCACTTCTAGCCAACTCAACAGGATCTGAAACTAAGGCCTCTCCTATTAGAGCTCTATCAATGCAATCATTGCCTGAAGTTAAAGGTCCAGGAAGATTGGAGTTAGCTTGTATATGGCTAATATAAATGGGATTTTTTTTCTAGCAAGAATGATGCTTTGCAATTGTGAAAACAAAGATCCTGATGCTGTATTAAAATTAAATGTGCCACAAACTTCCAACAGAGGAATAGATTCAGCAACATATAAACTGACGGGAAAAAAAAACAAACATGTACCTTGGTTAGCAGGTACAGTTATAATGCCATGAGGGGAAGCAGCCATAATTTTAATTTCTCCCTCATAATCATTATCTATGACACCTGGATAAATCTGCAGTCCTTTTACAATAGTACTGCTTTGCCCTAGAAATAATCCCCAACTTTCTGCGGGCACAGGTCCAAAAACTCCTGTAGGCTGGGTTTGAACTCCCTTTTTTGGGGGTTAATACTGCATGGAAGGTAGAACAGATGTCCAATCCTGTGCTTACTGGTATTGCCCCGATAAGTTCAAAAATGGATTTCCCTGGCCTGGCAGCAGCTTCATGGCCCCATAAGCTTCTTGCTGTGGGAGTCTTTGGGCATGAGGCTGGCCCCTCTGCCCATCTTCTGACACAGGATGACCCTGAATATCTAATTTACATTTACAATCTCTAGCCCAGTGATTACCTTTCCTACACTTAGGACAAACTCCTGGGGCATAACTTGATTGCGCATTTATAGCACCTCTGTTCCTAGGGCAATCACTTCTAAAATGACCAAAACCTCCACATTTAAAACACATTTTATTCCTTTGTCTCTGTGAAAGTATCCCCTGTTCCTTGCAAAGCTGCAGCCATGCCTAGACCTTGAATGTATGAAGACCCAAACTCTGCACAAAGATGAATATACCCAGCTAAGTCTCTCTGTCCCTTTGTAAGGTCTAATGGTGGTGCAACAAGCTGCATTAGCATTCTCATAAGCCAATTGTATGACAAACAGATTTTCTGCTTGAGAATCTCCAAAAATTCTATTAGCTAATTTCAGTAACCTATCCACAAAATCCTGAAAAAGTTCATCAAGTTCCTGTCTAATGCTAGCTAAACTTCCATTGAGATCCCTTTTAATCAGAAATTGATTCCATGCAAGTCATGCAGCCATTGCAACCTGCACATACACTCCAACAGGAAATCCAGTCTGGTTAGCATTGCCTTCATATTGACCTTCTTCTAGTAGCATGTTAGTATCCCAATCTAGATTACCTCCCTGAGCATTCATTGCAGCAGTTCTCTTACTACACGCCATTCAGAATTCCAAAGCAAGAAGTCTCCTCCTGACAAAATAACCTTACATAGAATCTTCCAATCTTGTAGGGTTTAATTTGACTCCATCACAGTATCCAATAAAGCTTGTGTAAAAGGAGTCATAGGGCCATACTGTGCCACAGCTGTTTTTAATTCTTTTATCACTTTGAACTCCATGGTCTTTTATTGTCTAACTCTATTGTTCTGCTGATCCATGATCTCAACAACAGGGAAAGACAGCAGGTCAGATGTATCCTGTCCTTCCCTTTGAGCCTGATTTACAGCTCTTTCTAGCAGTGATTGGTGCATCTCAGGATCACTGCTCCTTCCTGTACTTGATACCCTTTTTAGCTCCTGTAGCTCATTAGTTAATTTCTGCAACTTAATTTCAAACTCCAATTCATGTAGTTGCATATTCATCTAAGTATCATCTTGTACAGTAAAGACCATAGGTGGAACAGAAGGTTCACTAGGAGGCCAATCCTCACCATAATATTTGACAGCTCCTTCTATTGAGTGAGCTTTCTCCTCTACTGTTAGCTCATCAGTAGTATCTCTATATCTTTCTAATTTAGGGTTGAGAGGACCCTTTTCTGAGAAAGTCCTCTCTGGCAGACTTCCTATTTGAGATTCCTCAAGTTGTCCCTGTGTGTTATCTGATTCCTGCAAGTTCTCTTCATCAATAATATCTTTTATAAGCATCTAGAGGCAGAGGGTATCTGCCTTGGTGGCTCTTTACAGTTTCCCAATTTTTCCCCAGGTTCTCTTATCTAAAGTTCTTTATCCATGGAACCATGGGAAAACAAGAATCTGATCCAAAAATTCCTTCTAACCATTGTTTTTCAAAGCCTTCTCCTTTCACCTGAAGCAGCTCTTGAAGGCTGCAGACAAACGCCTGTTTAGAAGTTTCCTTTCTCATTTTGCACTGTCAACCCCTAAGCAAGTTCAGCACTGGGTCAACACTGTCCCACTTAGCCTGTATCCTTCTGCACCTACAACAACAACTTAAAAAGATGAAATTTTAGACTAGCGCTAATATTTAACTCCTGTAGTTGCTCACTGTGCAGGATACCATCTTTTTCCATTTTCTGTGAAGCTTCACCAAGACAGGGTCACTGCAGGAGACCCTCCTGTATTCAGCCACAAGTTCGGGTGCCAGTCTATAACTGCCCGAGGTTACATCGAACGAGTTACCTGGAAGGGAAGCTGGGGATGTAAGAGAAGGTGGCAAAAAAAGAGATGGATATCAAGTTAATACCTGCTATTCAAAGTCTCAAAGTTTAATGAAGAACTCCCAATATATATAGGCAGGGGGGAAAGTCTGGAAGCTTCTCAGCAGAATCAGTTCAGTTATTTCACAGATGGTTAGTGATTTTCAGGAAACTGCAGGTTCTTGAAGAATAGGCTTCACCTTTGTCTGAGCAGTCCACCCTAGGTGGAGGGGATTATGGCTGACACAGGAGTTCCTGCTCAGAGGCTGGGAGAGGAACTTCACATATGGTTGATATCAAGTTCGTGCCAGGTTTCATGGCACCTCAATAAGGCTCTCTACAGTTCTCGAATGATCTGCTCCTGCCAATGCAGAGGCGGGAAGGGTATGAGGGAAGAAATTCATCATTTTTTTGTTTTGTTTTTTCAAGACAGGGTTTTTCTGTATAGTCCTGGCTGTCCTGGAACACACTCTGTAGACCAGGCTGGCCTCGAACTCAGAAATCCACCTGCCTTTGCCTCCCAAGTGATGCGATTAAAGGCGTGCACCCACCGCCTGGGAGAATTCATCATTCTTAATAGCTGAATAGTACACCATTGGGTAAAATATACCACATTTTCTATATCCATTCCTCTGTTGAATTACACCTGGGTTCTTTCCAGCTTCTGGCTATTATAAATAAGGCTGCTATGACATAGTAGAGCATGTGTCCTTATTACATGTTGGAGCATCTTCTAGGAATATACCCAGGAGTGGCATAGCTGGGTCCTCAGATAGTACTATGTCCAATTTTCTGAGGAGCCACAAAACTGATTTCCAGAGTGGTTGTACCAGCTTGCAATCCCACCAGAAATAGAGGAGCATTCCTATTTCTCCACATCCTCACCAGCATCGGTTGTCACCTGAGTTTTTGACTTTAACCATTCTGATGGATGTGAGGTTGAATCTCAGGGTTGTTTTGGTTTGCATTTCCATAATAACTAAGGATGTGGAACATTTCTTTAGGTGTTTTTCGGCCATTTGATATTCCTTAGTTGGGAATTTGTTTATCTATGTGGCCCATTTTTTAATAGGGTTATTTGATTCTCTGGAGTCTAACTTCTTGAAATATATATATATATATATATATATATATATATATATATATATATATATTAGTCCTTTATCAGAGGTAGGATTGGTAAAGATCTTTTCCCAATCTGTTGGTTTCCATTTTGTCCTATTGACTTTGGCTTACAGCAGCTTTGCAATTTTATGAGGTTCCATTTGATGATTTTTGATCTTAGAGCATAAGCCATTGATGTTCTGTTCTGGAAAATTTCCCCAATATCCATGTGTTCAAGGTTCTTCCCCATTTTCTCCTCTATAAGTTTCAGTGTATCTGGTTTTATGTAGAAGTCCTTTATCCACTTGGATTTGAGCTTAGTACAAGAAGATAAGAATGGGTCGATTTGCATATTTCTACTTTTGAAGCAGCACAAAAGATGCTGTCTTTTTTTCCGCTGGATGTTTTTTAGCTTCTTTGTCAAATATTAAGTGACCATTGGTAAATCAAGACCCATTCATTTCTGGGTCTTCAATTCTATTCCATTGATCTTCCTTCCTCTCTCTGTAGCAATACCATATATTTTTTATCACAATTGCTCTGTAATACAACTTGAGGTCAGGGATGGTGATTCCCCCAGGAAACATTTTATTGTTGAGAATAGTCTTTCCTATCGTGAGTTTTTTTGTTATTCCAAATGAACTTGCAAATTACTCTTTCTAACTCTATGTAGAATTGAATAGGAACTTTGATGGGGATTGCACTGAATCTGTAGATTGCTTTCTGCAAGATGGCCAGTTTTACTATATTAATACTGCCAATCATTGAACACGGGAGATCTTTCCATCTTCTGAGATCTTCTTCAACTTCTTTCTTCATAGACTTGAAATTCTTGTCATACAGATCTTTCAGTTGCTTGGTTAGAGTCACACCAAGGTATGCAGTATTATTTGTGACTATTGTGAAGGGTATCATTTCCCTAATTTCTTTCTCAGGATCTTTATCCTTTGAGTAGAGGAAGGCTACTGATTTGTTTGAGCTAATTTTATATCCAGCCACTGAAGTTTTTTTTTCTTTTAAATCAGGTTTAGGCGTTCTCTGGTGGAATTTTTGGGGTCACTTAAATATAAGATCATATCATCTACAAATAGTGATACCGTGACTTCTTCCTTTCCAATTTGTATTCCTTTGACCCCCCTTTATTGTTTGAATTGCTCTGGCTAGACCTTCAAGAACTATATTGAATATGTAGGGAGAGAGTAGGAAGCCTTTTCTAGTTCCTGATTTTAGTGGAATTGTTTCAAGTTTCTCTCCATTTAGTTTAATGTTGGTTAGAGGTTTGCTGTATGTTGCTTTTACTATGTTTTGGTATGGTGGGTCTTGAATTCCTGATCTTTCAAATACTTTTAACATGAAAGGATACTGAATATTGTTAAATGCTTTTTCAGCATCTAATGAGATGATCCTGTGGTTTCTTTCTTTGAGTTTGTTTATGTAGTGGAGTATGTTGATGGTTTTCTGTATATTGAACCATCCCTTTATCCATGTGATAAAGCCTACTTGATAGTGGTGAATGAGCATTTTGATGTGTTCTTGGATTCAGTTGGCAAGAATTTTATTGAGCATTTCTGCATCAATGCTTATAAGGGAAATTAATCTGAAGTTCTCTTTCTTTGTATGGTCATTGATAGTTTAAAGTGTAATTGTGGCTTCAGAGAATGAATTGGGTAGTGTTCCTTTGTATGCATTTTTTGGAATAGTTTGAAGAGTATTGATATAATGTCTTCTTTGAAGGTGTGATAAAATTTTCCACTAAACCCATCTGGTCCTGGGCTTTTTTTTTTTTTTTTGGTTTGAAGACTATTAATGACTGCTTCTATTTCTTTAGGGGTTATGGGACTGTTTAGATGATTTTTCTGATCCTGTTTTATCTTTACCACCTGGTATGTGTCTAGAAAATTATTCATTTCTTCCAGTTTCAAATTTTGTTGAGTATAAGCTTTTGCAGTAGGATCTGATGATTTTTCTGAATTTCCATAGTTTCCATTGTTATGTCTCCTTTTTCATTTCTGATTTTATTATTTTGGTTAGTGTCTCTGTGCCCTCTAGTTAGTCTGGCTAAGGGTTTATCTATCTTGTTGGTTTTCTCAAAAGAATCGGCTCTTGTTTTGTTGATTCTTTGTATAGTTCTTTTTGTTTCTGTTTGGTTGATTTCAGCCCTGAGTTTGATTATTTACTTATCTGGGGTGTATTTGCTTCTTCTTATTCTTGAGCTTTCAGGTGTGCTGTCAAGCTGCTAGTGTAAGCTCTCTCCAGCTTCTTTTTGGAAGCACTTCGAGCTATGAGTTTTCCTCTTACTACTACCTTCATTGTGTCCCATAAATTTTGGTACAATGTGTCTTCATTTTCATTAAATTCTAAAATGTCTTTAATATCTTTCTTTATATCTTCCTTGATCAAGTTGTCATTGAGTCGAGCATTGTTCATCTTCCATGTGTATGTTTTTTTTCTGTTGGTTTTGTTGGAATTTAAGACCAGCCTTAGACCATGGTGATTTGATAGGGAGCATGGAATTATTTCAATCTTCGTTTATCTATTGAGGCCTGTTTTTTGACCAATTATATGGTCAGTTTTAGAGAAAGTACCATGGGGTGCTGAAAAATAGGTATATTCTTTTGCTTTAGGATGAAATGTTCTATAAATATATGTTAGTTCCATTTGGTTCTTGATTTCTGTTAGTGTCACTGTGTCTCCATTTAGTTTCTGTTTCCATGAGAGTGGGGTGTTGAAGTCTCCCACTGTTATTGTATGGGGTGTGATGTGTGAATTTGAGCTTTAGCAAAGTTTCTTTGATGAATGTGGATGCCCTTACATGTGGAACATAGATGTTCAGAATTGAAAGATCATCTTAGTAGATTTTTCCTTTTATGAAGTGCCCTTCCTTGTCTTTTTTGACTAGTTTTGATGAAAGTCAATTTTATTCAATATTATAATGGTTAATCCAGCTTTTTTCTTGGGACCATTTGCTTGGAAAATTGTTTTCCAAACTTTTACTCTGAGGTACTGTCTGTCTTTGTGCCTGAGGTAAGTTTCCTGTATGCAGCAAAATGTTGCTATGTGTCTCCAGTCTGTTAGTCTATGTCTTTTTATTGGGGAAATAAGTCCATTGATGTTAAGAGATATTAAAGAAAAGTGATTGTTGCTTCCTCTTATTTTTGTTGTTAGCGGTAGAATTATGTTTGTGTGGCTATCTTCTTTTGGGTTTGCTGAAATATTACCTTCTTGCTTTTTATAGGATGTAGTTACCCTCCTTGTGTTGGTATTCTCCATCTGTTATAATTTGTAAAGCTGGATTTGTAGAAAGATATATAAATTTGGTTTTGTCATGGAATATCTTACTTTTTCTGTCCATGGTAATTGAGAGTTTTGCTGGGTATAGTAGCCTTGGCTGGCATTAATGTTCTCTTAGAGTCTGTATGACATCTGCCCAGGATCTTCTAGCTGTCATAGTTTCTAGTGAAAATTCTGGTATAATTCTGATTGGTCTGCCTTTATATGTTATTCAACCTTCTTCCCTTACTGCTTTTAGTTCTTCTTTGTTTAGTGCATTTGGTGTTTTGATTATTATGTGGTGTGAGGATGTTCTGTTCTTGTCCAGTTTATTTTGAATTCTGTAGGCTTCTTGTATATTCATGGGCATCTCTTTCTTTAGTTTGGGGACATTTTCCTCTATAATTTTGTTGAAGATATTTACTGACCCATTAAGCTGGAAATTTTTGCACTTGTCAGTACCTACTATCCTTAGGTTTGGTCTTCTCATTGTGTCCTGGATTTCCTGGATGTTTTGGGTTTGGAGCTTATTGCATTTTGCATTTTTTTGACTGTTGTGTCAATGTTTTCTATGGTATCTTCTGCACCTGAGACGCTCTCTTCTATTTCTTGTATTCTGTTGGTGATGCTTGCATCTATGGCTCCTGATCTTTTTCCTAGGTTTTCCAACTCCAGGGTTGTCTCCCTTTGTGATTTCTTTATTGTTTCTATTTCCATTTTTAAATATTGGATAGTTTTGTTCATTTCCTTTGCCTGTTTGTGTTTTCCTGTAATTCTTCAAGGGATTTTTGTCTTTCCTTTTTAAGGGCTTCTACCTGTTTATCTGTGTTTTCCTGTATTTTTTAAGGGAGTTATGTCCTTCTTAAAGATAGAGGTATCATCATCATGAGAACTGATTTTAGATCCAAATCTTGCTTTCCCAGTGTGTTGGTGTATCCAGATCTTGCTATGGTGGGAGAATTGGGTTCTGGTGATGCCATGTTCCCTTGATTTCTATTGATTTTATTCTTATGCTTGCCTCCCGGTATCTGGTTATCTCTAATGCTACCTGCCCTCACTATGTGACTATAGTCTGTCTTTCCTGTAATCCTAGTTGTGTCAGAACTCCTCAGAGTCCAGTTGTTTTTTGTGGTCCTATGATTCCAGGATCCTGTGATCCTGAGATCCTGGGTGTATCAGAGCTCCTGGGAATTGAGCTGCCTCTGGGGCCCTGTGCCCTTGGTGTGACCAAGCTCCCAGGATCCTGGGATTCTGGGATCCTTGGATCCTGAGATCCTGAGAGCTGAGGTTCCTCTGGGTATTTTAGGACTGACTGGGATGTTCACTCCCAAGATAAACTAGTCCAGACCTGGAAGAACCATGACATTGGTTAGGCAGGGTTCCTGTGTCCCTGGGTCCTGCAGGTCATAGTTACACCCAGTAGTGATGGAACAGATGGTAAGCCCTCCTCACCTCTGCTCCTATGATCCTGGGCTTTAGAGAACCTGGGAGCAGAAATCCCTCTGGGTGTTTTCTGGCCACCAATAGGATTTTTAAGCCACTTCACAGGAGGAATTCTTACCTATACTTTAAACCTGACCAAAAGCTCATAGCTCAGTATGTCAATGGACTTAGGTAGAATTGGTGCCATTTGAAGTAGGGACATAGGTGCAGTCAGTGCCATCTGTAACATCTTGTTTTTCCACCAGGCCACTTTGTTGCCAGAAATAATAAGTCTGAAATTCCTTATATGTGAATAAATAACTAGGTTAATAGTTTTGGCATTTTCCTCCAACTAATTCAAAACTTAATCACCTGTTGATTCCATTCTAAATCATGCCACATGCCTGGTTACCTGTTCCTCGGGTTTATGTCGACATCTTCCTTTATCATTCTCAGGCAAATCTACACACACACTCCTGCCCCCTTATCCCAGATTCTCTCTCTCTTTCTCTTTCTCTCTCTCTCTCTCTCTCTCTCTCTCTCTCTCTCTCTCTCTGCCATAAGTTCCACCTTCTAATCATTGTCCCTAGTCTTTGTATCAGTAGGTGAAATATCAATACATTGCACAAAAGATTCCCTGTACAATTAAGCAGAAATTTACTATGGTTCTTTTGCTAAATGGATATCATGGTATACAAATATTTTCTTTAAGATTTTGCTTATACTTAATGACTTGTATTGCTCTCTATTGACCAGTGTGGTTTTATTTTCTGTGGTTGACAACTAAAGCAGAGACTCATAACTGTTCAAGGTGCTAAAATTATGTGATTGTTGGATCCTCATTCCAAAAAGGGACATCTATGAACCCTAATCGAATATCAGAAAATGTCATAGAAGAAGTGGGAAGAATGCACAATCAGAAGATAGAAAGGAGTGCTGATAGATGCTATCTTTGGTAGATGAAAGGGATATTACATCTGTGAACTCACAAACCAATGGTCAGCTATTCAAGTTTTGTTTCAAATTTGGCATGTCAAGATTTCACCAGGAATTGGAGAAGATGCAAAGGGTCCCATTCCTTGAGAGCTAAAAACAAATAGGCTGTGAGGGTCAGAGGAATTATATTTCTCAGTGTATTATCTACTCTTAAGTGGACTTTGTTTAGATAATATCGTTCTACTCATGGTCATGCAGGTAACCCTACTTGAAAGTAGTGGGACACAGGAAAAAAAGACATGGGGAATGTTGGGATTTTGTTGTTGAGAAGATAGAATCTAGTGAAAAAAAGGAGGAACTAATAGAAGGCCAAAGTAATGAGAAATTAGGGTACTATGAAATAAATGCTATGTGTTTTAAAGCAATTTATTTGTCAGGATGATTTCATGAATCTGAGCATTTCCTTTAACAAATAATTGAAAGATGATTTTCTAGTACATGTATCTTAGCTACAATTTTCATGTAGCTATATATGATTTTAATGAGTACTTTTATACCTTTTCAGGTTTATTACTGATAGATTTGAGTGAATGAAGTATTAAAAATTTATACTGTGTAAAAAAAACTGGAAATATGAGTGATTAATTCTCTCAGTTAATCTCAGATGTACTTGGAGCACATTTTGTAGCTAATTGGTTAGTATCTTTCCCACCAAGGTCCTGAGGAGCTGTGGACTACAATATTTTCATTGGGTGTAGACACCTACAAATAAAAGTTAAGACTATTACAATTTTGCTTACTTTACTTAAATAAATCCTGTATAATGTTATAGATGATCCTACAGTTCCTAATGTATGCAGAATGGAAACAATTCACTTCCATTGCTTCAGAATCACTGCAAACATTGACAGCACAATAGAGAAGGCCTCTTTTAAAAAAGTGGATATTTTCTTTATTTACATTTCAAATATTATCCCATTCCTGGTTTCCCCTCCTAAAATACCCTATCCCATCCCCCCTCCTCCCTGCTCATCAACCCACCTATTCCACTTTCCTTGTCCTGGTATTCCCCTATTCCATTGAGCCTTCTCAGGACCAAGGGCCTTTCTTCCCTTTGATGTCCAACAAGGCTATCCTTTGCTACATATGCAGCTGGAGCCATGGGTCCATCCATGTGTACTCTTTCGTTGGTAGTTTAGTCTCTGGGAGCTCTGGGGGTACTGGTTGGTTCATATTGTTGAAGCTTGGAATACCCAAGCTACAATTCACAGACCAAATGTAGCTCAAGAAGAAAGAAAACCAAACTATGGATACTTTGGTCCTTCTTAGAAGTGGGGAACAAAATACCAATGGAAGGAGATACAGAGACAATATTTGGAGCAGAGACTGAAGGAAAGACCATCCAGAGACTGCCCTACCTGGAGATCCATCCCATATGCAGTCACCAAACCCAGACACTATTGTTGATGCCAACAAATGCTTGCTAACAGGAGCCTGATATTGCTGTCTCCTGAGAGTCTCTGCCAGTACCTAACAAATAAAGAGGCTCAGCCAACCATTATACTGAACACAAGGTTCCCAATGGAAGAGCTAGAGAAAAGGCCCAAGGAGCTGGAGGAGCTTGCAGAGAGGGCCTCTTGATGTCTGAAAGCAAAATATAAAAGTTGCCATCCCCGCCATTTATTTTTACTTCCACATGGGAGTAATATGTGAAGTATAATATTTCCTCAGACTAATTAAAAGATATTAGAAAACAATTTTATATTAATACATTAAACTCTGCATTTAAAATTTGAACAAATATTATCTGTATCCTTCCAAATCCATTAAGAGCTAGTTATTTCTCACATTCCTTTGTTATGTTTCCTTTCAACAATATACCAAGGTAATCAATTAATCTCTATTTTCTCCCCCTAAACAATTTTATGTTGCTATCAGAAATGTTTACAAATATAAAGTGCTTAAAATATGTAAGTTATACTAATAATGAGAACAAAACTATCAGTAAGACTAAAGCTTATCTGAAAAGTACAAAGGTACCATGAGATTATGTCACAGAGGCAAACAGACCAAGACTTTCCAGAAATTGAAGAAAGAGCTGCCAAAGCAATAAAGGGAACTTATGAAAAATATTTCATTGAAATGAACTCCTCAAAGTTGGGAAAAACCAGATTGAAGAGGTGCAAAATGGAAAATGGTAGATCATTAGAAAGTATTTTATAACTGTGCAGGAATGAGGTAAGTGACTTGTGACATGAACGGAGCAGGTTACTGTGAGACAAACAGTAGATGTGTGGGTTAACTACAGCCAAATAGCAAATAAAAAAGAAATGCTGAACATGAAGGTATTTGAAGGTGATATCACTTATTAATATAATAAAATGAGAAAGTACCAGGTCTGAGAGGTTTGTCAAGACTGTTAAGATCTTAATTATTTCTTTGCAAATTAAAATGCTCTCTTTTGCTCCGTCAACACTGCATGAATAAATCAATAAATCCTTAATAAAATTAGATTTTTTGTTTTTTGGTTTTTTAATTTATTTTTTTTATTTTCTATATTCTTGTTTACATTCCAAAGGCTTACCCCTTTCCCAGTTCCCCCCCACCATACATCCCATAAGTCCTCTCCCCCCCCACTTTCCCCCCCAACTATTCCCCAATCACCCCCCCCCCACCATTGGATCCAGTTTTGTAGATCCAGAACAGAGAAATTAGATTTTTCTTAATATTTGATATGTGATTTTATGCTTCTATGATATTCTGTGTTCACTCTATGACCCACCATCCTTCCTTAAATGGTACTTATTTAAGAATATCAAATTATGGCTCTTTTTTTATGTTATTCATTTATTTATTATTAAAACTATAAAGAATTATTTTATGTATAATGGATAAATACATATTTTATTGCATATATTTTGTATTATATATTATATATAAATATGTTATAAATTAATTTAAATTTTAATTGTAAAGAAACATAAAATAAAACAAATTTTATAAATAAAAACAAAACAAAATAAAATAACATAATTATATATACTCACATAATTACAATATATAACTAATATATAATATATAATTAATTACAACAATATATATTCATATTATGTATATATAATATAAAATTATAACAATATTTATTTATTATTTAAAATGTTCATAATATTTTTTATTCTATATTTATATTCCCAAGTATAATGAGTAACATTTTGATGTGACACCTGTTTAGATTAGGTTATTGGATTCTGCTTGATTTGTCTTATAAGTATAGCTGGATTTACACATCTTTGTTTCCTCATTCTGAAATATTAAAAATGTGTTTTGCTTCCTAGACCAACAAATGAATAGTGATATCTCTTACATGCTCAATACAGGGCTATAACATACTAGCTTCCAAGTATTGGGAAAGATATGGACATAAATTATGTCCTCATTTTTAGTAAATTAACACATATCACAAAATATATACTATCAATTTTCATCTTTGACATACACATAAACAAACACAAAACTAGAAAAACTAAGAAAAATAGGATTACATAATGTTTTAGAATGACAGAATATGATGACATGTCTAACTAAAAATCAGTGTTTTCTTTTTTTCACCAAAATTTCTGAAGTTCTACTTTCTAATACAATAGCTATTAGGATGAACTAGCTGTTGAATCACATGAAAGGGGAAGAAATTCCACTAAAATCAAGAAAAAGAAAAAAAAAGTCCCCTATCTCTATAACTGTTCAATATAGTACCTAGAGATTTAACTGGAACAATAAGAAAATAATCCAAAGGAGATCAAGAGGATCAAAGTCAGAATGGAAGAAGTCAAAGTATCAGCAGTCAGAAATGATATGAAGGTATACCTAAGTAAGTGAATGGAAAAAAATTCACAGGCTGGAGAGATGGCTCAGTGGTTAGGAGCACTGACAACTCTTCCAGAAGTCCTGAGTTCAAATCCCAGCAACCACATGGTAGCTCACAATCATCTATAATAAGATCTGATGCCCTCTTCTGGTGTGTCTGAAGACAGCTACAGTGTACTTATATGTAATAAGTAAATAAATCTGTAAAAAATATTCCACTAAGGAACTCCTAAAGCTCATAACCATTTTCCTTGGAATAACTCTGGTCAAGCAAGTAAAAGACTTACATGACAAAAGCTTCAACTTATTGAAAAAGCAAATTAAAGATATGCTATGCACATGGATTGGTAGGATTATCTTAGTAAATTGGCAATCCTGCCAAAAATGACCTACAGATTCAGTGAAATCCTTATAAAAAAAATTCCAGCATAATCCTTTAAAAGGACAATTCTCACCTTAATATAGAAAAATCACAAACCCAGGAGAGAAAAAACAATTCTTAACAATAAAAGAACTGATGGCTGTCCCATCATTCTCAAGTTCAAGTTGCACTGCATAGCAACAGTAATAAAAATCTTATGATATTGGTATGAAAACGAAGAGGTCAATTAGGCTGATCAAATTGTAGACACAGACAAAAATTCACAGACATATGAAATACGATTTTTAATAAAGAAGCTGGGCAGACACAATGGGCCAATGACAAAGTCCTCAAAGTCTGATGTTCATCAGACTAGATAACTGCATATAGAAGAACACAAATAGATACTTATTTATCATCTTCCACGAAATTCTAGTCCAAAATATAAAAGACCTCAACATAAAACCAGATTCACTTAGCATGTTTGTAAAGAAAGCCAGGAATAACTTTGAACACATAGGCACAGAAAATGAGTTTCTGAAAAGAGCATTCAAACCAGATACTTACATCAACATTAAATGAGACCTCATGAAATGGAAAAGGTTCTGTAAGACAAAGAACACCATCAAGTGCACAAATTGGTAGCCAACAAAATGTGAAAAGACTTTTTACCAATTCTCCATCTGATAGAGGAATAATGTCCAAAATATATAAATAACTAAAGCTAATAAATATAAAAAAGCAATCCAATTTTAAGAATGGAAAAATAAATTAGGAAAATATCATGCTTTACAAGTTATATAAAATGTCTTGTTATAACTCTAACAAAGCAAGTGAAAGACCCATACGACAAGAAACCCAATTCATTGAAGAAAGTGAGGAAGATATCAGAAGATGGAAAGATCTTCCATGCTCATGTATAGGTAAGATTAACATAGTGAAAATCACATTCTTACCAAAAGCAATTTACAGATCCAATGCAATTCCCATCAATACTCCAACATAATTCTTTACAGACCTTGACAGAGCAATTCCCAACATCCTGTGGACAAACACAAAACCTAGGATAGCTAAAACAATCCTGAACAATGAAAGAACTTCTGGAGGTATCACTATCACTGACCTCAAGTTGAACTACAAAACAATAGTAGTACTCTCCTGCAAAACTGGAACCAGTCTTTTCTGGACCAGTGTCCTCTCATTCCTTCTTCTTGGGAATCTTTTGATTTGCTAATTGTGCCTTGAGTATTCAGAGCTTCTGGGGGCGGGGAGGGGAGGACGTATGGGACCCACGGTGAGGGGGGAACTTGGAAAGAGGAAAGCCTTTGGAATGTAAACAAAGAATATAGAAAATAAAATAAAATAAAATAAACAATAGTAGTAAAACTGTATAGTATAGTTAAAGGAGCAGATAGGTTGATCAATGAATTCAGATTGAAAACCCTAGGATAAACCCACACACCTATGGACATTTGATTTTTCACAAAGAAAGCAAAACCATGCAATGATAAAAAGAAAGTAACTTCAACAAAGGTGTGCTGGTATAACTGGGTAATTTTATGTAGAATACAAATAGATTGATACTTATCACCTTCCCCAAACCTCAAGACCAAGTGGATCAAAGACCTCAATGTGAAACTAGATGCACTAAATCTAGAACAGAAAGTGAAGAATAGCCTTGAACTCATTGGTGTAGGATCAAATTCCTGAACAGAACACCAATAGCTTAGACTTGAGAAGAAAAATTGTGTTAGGTGCAATGTGTGCTTTAAGCTTTAGTAAGTTTTCTTTTACGAATGAGGGTGTCCTTGCATTTGGAACATAGATGTTCAGTATTGAGAGTTCTTCTTGGTGGATTTTTCCTTTGACCAGCAAGAAGTGACCTTCCGAGTCTCTTTTGATGACATTAGGTTGAAAGTCAATTTTATCTGATATTAGAATGGCTACTCCAGCTTGTTTCCTGAGACCATTTGCTTGTAAAATTATCTTCCAACCTTTTACCCTAAGGCAGTGTTTGTCTTTAACACTGAGATGTGTTTCCTGTATGCAGCAAAATGTAGGGTCCTGTTTCCATATCCAGTCTGTTAGTCTATATCTTTTTATTGGGGAATTGAGTCCATTGATGTTAAGAGATATTAAGGAATAGTAACTATTACCTCCCAACATTTTTGAAATTATTTTTTTATATTTGAGAGGTTATATTATTTTGGGTTTGATGAGAGGAGGTTTCTATCTTGCTTCTTCCAGGGTGTAGTTTCCTTCCTTGTGTTGGTGTTTTCCCCCTATAATCCTTTGTAGGGCTGGGTTTGTGAAAGATAACATGCAAATTTGGTTTTGTCATGGAATACCTTGATGTCTCCAGGGAAATGCAAGTCAAAACAACCCTGAGATTCCACCTCACACCAGTCAGAATGGCTAAGATTAAGAACTCAAGAGACAACAGGTGCTGGCGAGGATGTGGAGAAAGAGGAACACTCCTCCACTGTTGGTGGGATTGCAAGATGATACAGCCGCTCTGGAAATCAGTCTGGCGGTTCCTCAGAAAATTGGGCATGTCACTTCCAGAGGACCCTGGCATACCACTCCTGGGCATATACCCAGAGGATTCCCCTGCATACAATAAAGACATGCTCCACTATGTTCATAGCAGCCTTGTTTATAATAGCCAGAAGTTGGAAGGAGCCCAGATATCCCTCAAAGGAGGAATGGATACAGAAAATGTGGTATATATACACAATGGAATACTACTCAGCAATTAAAAATAATGAATTCATGCAATTTGTAGGCAAATGGTTAGATCTGGAAAATATCATCCTAAGCGAGTTAACCCAATCACAAAAGAATATACATGAAATGCAATCACTGATAAGTGGCTATTAATGAGCCCAGAAGCCCTAAATACTCAAGGCACAATGAGCAAGTCAAATAATTACCAAGAAGAAGAAAGGAGAGGACCCTGGGACTGAAAAGATTGGATCCAGTTTTGTAGGAGAATACCAGAACAGAGAAATGGTGGGGGGGGGGTGACTGGGGAATAGTTGGGTGGGAGAGGACTTATGGGACGTATTGGGGGGGGGACTGGGAAAGGGGAAAGCCTTTGGAATGTAAACAAAAATATAGAATTAAAAATGAAAAAAAAAGAAAAATTGATAAATGGGACCTCATGAAACTGCAAAGCTTCTGTAAAATGGCAGCCTGCAGATTGGGAAAGGACCTTTACCAATCTTACATCTGACAGAGGGCTAATATCCAAAGTTTATAAAGACCTCAATGTGTTCGATTCTGACAATCAACAAAAAAACAATTTTAAAGGGGGGATGTAGAGCTAAAAAATGGAATCCTCAATTGAGGAATCTCAAATGTCAGAGAAACACTTAAAGAAAGGATCAAAATTCCTAGTCATTAGGGAAATGGAAACCAAAACTGTGAAATTTCATCTTATATCCACCAAAATGGCTAACATCAAGAGATAGAACATGCTGATAAGGATGTGGAGCAAGGGGAACAGTCCTGCATTGCTGGTGGGAGTGCAAACTTGTACAATCACTTTGGAAATCAATTTGGCAGTTTCTCAGAAAACGGGGGAATAGTTCTACCACAAGACCCAAATATACCACTCCTAGGCATATACCCAATCCCATAAAGACACTTGGTCAACTATGTTCATAACAGCTTTATTTGTAATAGGCAGAATCTGGAAACAAATTAGATGTGCCCCAACAAAGAATGGATAAAGAAAATAATTACATCTACACAATGAAATACTATTCCTCTATTAAAAACAAAGACATCACAAACTTTGAAGGTAAATAAATTGAACTTGAGAATATTATCTTGTGTGAAGTAATCCAGTCCCAAAGGACATGCATAGTATGTACTCACTTATAAGAAGATATTAGCCATAAAATATTGGGAACCCATACAACACTCCACATACCCAAAGAAGCCAAATGAAAAGGAAGGCACAAGTGAGGATTTTTGAAACTCACTTAGAAGCAATAAAATAATTATAAGATGGAGATGGAGGGAAGAAACTGAGTGGGAGAGGGAGTGGGAAGCGGAAGTGGGGGTTTCAGGATAAGATATGTAGAGGTATATAAGAGATGGTCAGTTGGCCATGAGAGTGAATGAAAATCTATGACTAACAGGGATGGGGAGGTAGCATCCATCTTGTGGATGAGCTAGAGACCTGGGAGAGAGGTGCCCAAGGATCAGTAAGTGTAAACTGTGCTGTGATTCACAACATTGAGTATATGGAATCTGAAGAGGCCACCCCTTGTAGGCAGCCAGGAACCCCAGTGACATGTTAGGGACATCAACCCACCCACAAAACTTTCAACCCAAAATTTATCCTGTCTACAAGAAATTCATGGACTAGAAGAAATACAGAGACAAAGTATGAGCAGAGACTAAAGGAAAGGCCATCAAGAGACAGCCCCACCTGGGGATCCATCCCATATGCAGTTACCAAATCCAGACCCTATTGTGGATGTCAACAAGTGCTTGCTTGCTGACAGGAGCCTGGTACAGCTGTCTCCTAAGAGGCTTTGCCAGTGCCTGACAAATACAGAGGTGGATACTCACATCCAATCATTGGACTGAGCACAAGGTCCCAAGAGAGAAAGGATCAAAGGAGCTGAAGGAGTTTGCAGCAGCATCAGAGGAACAGAGGAACAACAATATTTACCAACCATTAACCCCAGGGCTCCCAGGAACTAAACCACCAACCAAAGAGTACACATGGCTTCAGCTGCACATGGAGCAGGAAATGGCCTGGTCGGACATCAGTGGGAGGAGAGGCCCATGGTCCTGTGATGGCTCAATTCCTGGTGCAGGGGAATTCCAGTACAGGAAAGCAGGAGCAGGTGGGTTGGTGAGGAGGGGGAGGGCAGATGGGATAGGGGATTTTCGGAGGAGAAAGAATAAATGGGGATATTTGAAATGTAAATATAGAAACTATAATTAAAAAATTTAAAGAAATAAAAAGAGGAATATGATTGTTTATTTTTGTTTTTCAGATGAGTAGTACCTGGTGTTACCCTACACCTCTGGATTAATTAATCTCTGCTTCTGGATTACACAAATCACATTAGGTATGAGTTCCATCTCATAGAATGGGCCTAGGTTGAATCAAATATTGGTTACTACTTTGTTGCATGGTACATTCTGCAAAATTATCCATTTATTTTTTTTTATTTTTCAATTTAATGTAGTACAGAATTTTAAATTATGTCCTTAAGATTGTCCAGATTTCTTCCATGTCTCTTTTTATGTCACTTGTGATTTTTCACTTGTGTATTTTCACTTGTGATTTTTAAGAATTACTTCATAAGATATCCTCTCTTTGCATTTTAGTTTGTTTGGATGGATGTTTGTTTATCATGTTGATGATTTTTCTCAAAGAAACAACATTTTTCATTGATTTTTATATTGTTTTCTTTGTTTCTATTTTATTGATTTCAGCCCTGAGGTTGATTATTTCTTGCCATCAACTATACTTTTGGGATATAATTACTTCTTTTTCTTAGACCTTTCAGATGTGCTGTTAATTGAGATCTCTCCAAATGATTTAGGGAGGCACTTAGTGTTCTAAACTTTTTTCTTAGCCCCTCTTTCATTGTGGTTCGTAAGGTTCGCTATGTTGTATATGAATTTTTATTGAATTCTAAGAAGATTTTAATTTCCTTGTTTATTTTATTATTTTACCCAGGTTTCATTCAGTGGGAAAATGTTCAGTTTCCATGAGTTTGCACAAATTTCTGTTGGTTCTGTTGGTTCAATATGTGGTTGGCAGACAGGGAAATATACCAACACTTTTGTACTTACTGAAGTTTGCTTTGTATCTGAGAATATGGTCAATTTTGGAGAAATTTCCATAAGGTGAAGAGTAGAAGACATATTCTTTATGTGTGGGTAAAATATTGTATAAATATCTGTTAGATCTATTTCTTTTATAATCTATTTTAGCTCCAGTATGTGTCTGATGAGTTTTTGTCTAGATAACTCCATCATTAATGAGATTGTGGCACTAAAGCCTCACACTCAGTGTGTGAAAGTCAATATGTGAGCTAAACTCTAGTAGTGTTTCTTTTACAAACTTGGATTCTTTCATGTTTGGAGCATAGAAGATAAAAAATGAAATCTAATCTCAGTAGATGTGCCTTTGATGAGTATGAAGTGCCCTTTCTATCACTTTCGAGTAATTTTTGTTTGAAGTCTATTGTTTTGGGACATTAAACCCAGCTAGCTTCTTAAGTCTATTTGCTTAGACTATCATTTTCCACACTTTCCTCTGAGATAATATCTATTCTTGATGTTGCAGTGTGTTTCTTGGATGCAGCAGTAGATGGATCCTATTTTTACATCCATTCTCTTAGTCTGTATCTTATTATTGGGACATTGAGACCACTGGTACTGAGAGATATTAATGAACAAAGATTACTGATTCCCATTATTTTAATAGTGGTGCTTATGGTGGTTGCTGTGGTGATGCAGTGTGGGTGAGTGTGTGTGTATGTGTGTGTGTGTGTGTGTGTGTGTGTGTGTCTGTGTTTATCATCTTTTAATTTTGCTGATGTAAGAATAATTTCTGTTTTTAATGTGTCTAGTTAAACTCCTTAGGTTGGAGTTTTTCTCCTAGCTCATTCTGTGGAACTGGATTTGTAGGTAGATGTTGTTTAAATTTGGCTTTATCATGAAATATCTTATTTTCATCATCCACGGTAATTGAAAGCTTTTCTGGGTGTAGTAGACAGGGTTTGCATCTGTGGCCTCTTAAAATCTGAAAGATAACTCTAGTTCCTTCTGGATTTTAGTCTCTATTCAGGAGACTGAATCAATTCTCTAAAGTGTCCCTATATATGTCACTTGGACATTTTCCTTTGCAATTTTAACTTATACTAATAGTAAAGCAAAATATTTGCCAGGACATTATTTATTAAGAGATTGGAGAATTTATTAGGAAAATATTTAGACTTTCTGCTAATGCTTAGGGTATTTATGATGTTATCCAATGAGTCTATGTGAGTTTTAAGATTTCTGTCTATTCAAGTTTATAATTCATGGTTTTTAAGACCAGGAAATAAACTCCAACAATTAAGGGACATGTGAGATAGCAACATAGAATAGCAGCTAAAAGTGAATTCCAGAGAAGCTTGATGAATTCAGTTTGATCAGCAGAGCTCATGGGAAAAGGCAGAGAGATTATGCCACAGCACAGGATTATTCAAACATCCTACATACATTCCAGTGCTCAGATAGACACTACACACATCCACTTATGATAATAAAGAAACAAACAGAAATTTAAAATATAGTATAGAGCATACAAAAAAGATGCAGACTCAGTTGATGTGTGCTCTACATGTCTTTAATGTGATTCTTACAATTTTGAGTCAGCATGGATTGCAATGAATGGATCTTCAGCAGAGTTACTAATGGAAAACTGAGCTTTGCCATCACTGCCAACATTGATTCTAAGTCCAGTGCAATTGCCATCGACTTTGTCTCCAGAAATGACATCACAGTATGTGCCAGCAGGAAGACCAGTCTGTAAAGTTGCTGACAAAGCCCTGAAAAAAGAGTTAGTATTTCATTTATATTCAAACCACTAAAATGTAGGAAGAGCCTATATAAATAATAAATGCCCCCAACCTTGTGCTATAAAACAGTAAGGACTCAGAGCTCAATAAGAGAATCAAAACAAAATGTGTCAGGGGGAGCAAGTGAATTTTCTATACCAAAGGCATTGTTTTAAATGTGTCTGAATTTTATGGCCTGTAGTGACCAGAAAGATAAACACAGAGAACCTGCTGATGCCTAAGCCCTAAATCGCTCCTATGAGAACCATAGTTTCCAGTCTGTTCTCTGATGGACTTAAACTCTGATGAATCTCTTTAACTTTAATAGCATTAAATTTTCAAAACTTCATTAGTTGTATGATGCAACAAATAATATTTTCCTAGAATTAAATATAATGTAGCATTTCTACAGATACATATAAGTTTATAGTAAAAAAGTGTCTGCATCAAGTAATTCTAGTTCTCCTAAACAACCAGTCATGTGCTCTTTCAAAAAAAAATTACATATGTCAATCTTTTTGTTGTAGTCGATCAAGTAGGCATTATGGAAAAGTATCCTCAACCTGATAAAAAGTTGACTTTAAATTGAGATAGTTAACTGGCTCCCAAAGAGATTCTCTAAGCTAGAATTCTGTTTTGTTTGTTTTGTATTGTTTTGTTTTGTTTGTGAGACAGGATGTCTATACATAGCTATTTATATACTGAAACTCATTATGCAGATCAAGGTGACCTCAAATGCCCAGCAAATATGGGTGCTTCTCCCTTTTCAGTACTCAGATGGAAGGCTTTGCACATCACTTCTCCCATCCCAACTAGATTTGAAGGAACCATAAAGGAAGAATCAAAAGTACTACAGGTCAAAAGACAATATAGAAGGTTTTAAAATTAGAATAAGCAACCTCTTGAAGAAACTCATAAACCAGAAGCAAGTACACATATGCTTTTAAAATATTTAAAACACATAGATAGGGAATTGAAGACTCTTGAAAGTGGATAAACATAGAAGTAATAATCAAACTTACTGGGAAAGCACTCCATTACTAATATGGCACATTGTAGTATGATGTTAAGATGTATGTTTATGATTTATATGCTTTGTGAAATATTTCACATGACTGTTTAAATATGAAATGTATGCTATGTCATTATAGACTGTAGTTAAAGATCACAAAAGAACAAAATTCTATTAAAACAAGGGAAAATAGGAAAAAATATCATTCTTATGTACACTGAACACTTATTTTGTCTTAAATTCCTTGTTTAACAGATGTTCACATATGAAAATATTAATAAAAACAAGGAAAGAAAAGAGGCGTCTGGGAGTTTAATATTATACAATCTTTCTTCAATCACTATGCACTTACCAGTCATCATTGTTAAAGACAATGAATCCTCTGTTTCCTCTGCCAAAAGCTACTTGGTTGCTGCCATTATCCCACCAGTTGGCAAAAGGTTGACCATTGACAACATTCCGGAAGTCAACCATGTTCCTACAAGCACAGGATCATGAGAAATGCTGGTACACTTTAACTCAACAATTTAAAATAACAGGTTGAACAACTTCTTTATTAGACAAGATCTGAAGGGGACATCCCACCTGATTTGACGCCATCTATGTTCACAGACCCAGTCATTGCCACAAGTGGTATCTGGATTAATGGTCACTTCTTTTGTTACTCCATTTTTATTAGGTGGTCCAATCCAGTCATTCTGATCCTTAATTATTAAAAGAATCACATCATTTGAATGCCTGTAGCTCCCTGACCCTTGCCACTACAGAAAACCAAAACCAAGCCCACTGGGATAATTCTGTCTCTGCAGTAGATAATTGTTATCTAAGTTCTTCATTGTTTTCACAGAGTTCTTAACTTCCATGAAAATTGAGGTTCTCTAGGACTATATTAAAACAGAATCCAGTTCCTCTCTGAAATATTTCCATCTCTACAACTTCATGAATGTGCGTCAGTATATACATAAAAGAGATACAGGGTTCTTGGCTACTATAAAAATTAAAATCATCTATAAGAGTAAGTGGATATTAATGAGCCCAGAAGCCCTAAATACTCAAGGCACAATTAGCAAGTCAAATGACTCCCAAGAAGAAGAAAGGAGAGGACCCTAGCCCTGTAAAGATTGGATCCAGTTTTGTAGACCCAGAACAGAGAAATCGTGGGGGGGGGAATGATTGGGGAATAGTTGGGGGGGAGAGGAATTATGGGACATATGGTGGGGGGGAACTGAGAAAGGGGAAAGCCTTTTGAATGTAAACATAGAATATAGAAAATAAAAATTAAATAAAAAAAGAATTATTTTAATATAAAATGTTTTAAGTTAATCTTAGTTTATTTCTTACCAACACTTTATAAACTGTACTAAAGTGTTCTGACATCATTATGTTTGCCAAAGTGTTAGTAAGTTTATTATGACAGCAAAATACTTCAATATACCGCTAAAAGAATATCATTCTACTCATGAAAGCACTTCAAAAAGAAAATAAATTTCAACACACAACAAAGGGATTATATTCCATGGAAATAAAAAGTACTTGGCAAAATTATACAAGAGTAAAATTAATATGTATGTATATCTGATGTTTCTCTATAAGGCTAGTATTGTCCACTGAGATATGATATTTCCCATAGCCTATAAGACACCTGTTAGTCTCATTGCTTAGTTAAATTTTGAAGTTATTTAACTGTATGCAACTAATAAATACATGTGTATTGGATATAATTCAAGGCACCTATAGATTCTTCATCAAATTACTGTTCTATGACTCTCATAAGCTCCTCTTTACTGTAATTTCCATAATCACCCTCAAATCAGATGCTTTGTAATTCCACAGAAAAATAAAAGTATTTTATAGAATGACACTTATTGTGTGAACGAAGGGCCGAAAGAATTTGACATTCCTTTCAGTGTTAACAGGCATAATTCAATGTTAAACCTGTAAGTCAGGGATTTATAAGGCATAACGGTTTTCAGCCTGTTTTTTGTTAGTATTTCAGCTACTTCATTTTCATTGTCAGGGATTTCTTCATTGCCCTCAATTTAGAAAACTGCAGTGAATGAACTCTTTTTTTTTCTTGGTTTTTCGAGACAGGGTTTCTCTATGTGGTCCTGGCTGTCCTGGAACTCACTCTGTAGACCAGGCTGGCCTCGAACTCAGAAATCCGCCTGCCTCTGCCTCCCAAGTGCTGGGATTACAGGCGTGCGCCACCATGCCCGGCTTATTTACTTATTTTATGTATGTACACTATTGCTCTATTCAGACACACCAGAAGAGGTCATCAGATCCCATTACAGATGGTTGTGAGCAACCATGTGTTTGCTGGGGATTGAACTCAGGACCTCTGGAAGAGCAGTCAGTGTTCTTAACCGTTGTACCATCTCTCCAGCCCGTGATTGAACTCCTAATGATAATTCCATAACTCTAATTTCACGTGAACTTAAAACAGAACCACTTTCTTTTCTAGATTAAAATATGCTTCAAAAAACTCCAAGACTTACTTGTCCATTCTGGAAATTTCTTGTCCAATGGTAACTTGACATTACTCTTGTGAATCCATAAGGATGAGCCAACATAAATCCAACAGCCATTTTATACATTCTGAAATGTTCAATATAGTATTAGAGGAGAAGTATATAGTGCATTGCTGTCAATAAAGGTTACACAGCAAGAAAGAATGATCTCCGACCTTGCATCCCAGAATGTCAGGATGGATGATCCCCCAGCACCATGCCCTCTCTGATTGTCATGGTTATCCACAAACACAAGGGCTCTGTCAGTAGGCACGAATCCCCAACCTTCTCCCTAGTTCCTGCATTGGAAAAACAGTGCATGATTCTTTCACAATGCTTAGCATAACATTGCATATGGTATTCTCAACTATCAAAATAAATGACAATTTCATAAGTAGACTTTCATAAGATATATATATATATATATACATATATATATGTATAATTTCCTATGCTAACATACATGAGAATTTTATCCATATTTAGGTCTTAGTATATATACATTTTATCTGGAATTTTGCTCTTTAGATCCTTTTTTACTATATGTGGTAATATGGACTTAAAAATTAACATCCATATTATATAATATAGAATGAAAATGAATTTGTAACTGTGCTTATAATTATTCTTTTATTTAGTATAAGCAAATTTCATACTGTGACCACATCATGCTGGTCATTTCTGAGTAAAAGTATTCCTGGGATACTAATCTATCTATAGTAGGCCATGAACAAACATTCTTAGAATCTATTGGGCTTATCAGAAACAAACAGAAATCACTAAGTGATGCTTTGGATTACCACTGCTATGAGGTGATTGATGTACCAAATAAAAAACATAATTAATTAAGGGTTAGTGAGCAATAAGCCTAACTAATAATCAACAACTTCATAATTGTATAAGTTTGGACATTTGAAGATATATTTTATTGATACCAAATGACAACAGATGTATGGAAGAATAGCTGACGAAATGGTATATATTTACTTTAAATAGGCCATCTTCTTGCCATTCCACTTGCGGATAACTGTGCCAAGTTTTGCACCATACTTGAATTCTGTCACACGTCCATTTCCAAAGTACTCACTCGCAGTAATTGCCTCACCACCCAGATCAATGACCTATGAGAGAAATTGGGACAAGTATATTTTTAAATCATATTACTGAAAGATAATATCATGTAGAATTATTTGAAATAATTCTGTTATTTGAAATGTTACAAATGGCTTTCTGTATACCTACATTCTGATTTTATTCATAAACCATATATCACTATATTGAAGGAAGCAAAGCAAATTACAGTGCAAATTACAAAAGGCTCATTTTTATCCTCCAGGATGACTGCTAGAAGGGAAAATTCACTGGTTCACAATAAGGTAACTCTTGCAGTCTTGTCTACATTAGAAACTCTTATAAACTCTTCTAAAGAAATGAGAGATACAAAGTTGTCATCCTCAGTACATGTCCTCTGACATTATTGCTGAAGAAAAGGCTTCATCCATTTGCCTTAAACACCTACAACACCAATAACATGGGACAAAACACAAAATCAGAAAAATTGTCTTGAGACAGTGAGCATTATGATATCTCTGTCTTGGAAAATGTTATCTTTGAATATAAGATATTGATTAATGAAGTTAGCACTGCCATGAAACACTAATGCTGATGCCAAGAAAGGCTTGCTGACAGGAGCCTGGCAAAGCTATCCTCCAAGAGGCTCTGCCAGTACCTGATTCATACAGATGCAGATATTCCCTGTCCTATACAAAGCTATACAAAACAGAGGAAAGGTGGATATAGGGGGTTTTCCTGAGGGACGAAGACAACAATTGGTTGTCTAGTACCAATAAGTCAACCTTTAAAACATACATATGTGGCACAATATCTGAACTGAATCACTTACATATGACGCAGTATGGACAATATCAGTGTTATGTGTCTGAGTACATATACACATATATGTGTTTGTATATATATTTACATATGTATATATTTGTACATACATACACATATACATATAATAACATTAAGTAAAAAAGAGAACGCATAAACTTGAATGAAAGTATGAAGGCTAGGTACATAGACGTATTTGGAGGTAGGAAACTGAGGGAAGAAATATTGTAATTAAACTATAATATCAATTTTTTTAAAAATCTATATATTGTTCTACCTCTTGGAAAATGAAAGGTCTGCTTCCTTGGGAGAACCATTGTGTATTTAGATTATGTAGTTTGTCCAAAACTGCCTTTATGTCTCCAGGCCACATATGTTTAGCAGCATCAAGTCTGAACACTGCTACAACAATGTCAATGAGACGGTTCATGTAGTCAGCCACCATGGTACGAACATAGTCTTTATCAAGGGCAAGATCCAGAAGGCCAGACAGACGACAATTTCTGACCTGTTGGGGAAAAATTGATTGATTTATAAAAAGTCATTTGTGCCTGAGAATTCATTTCCTCATTCAGTCATTCACACATTTATCAATAGCAAAATTTTATATGGATTTTACTTGGGACGTGTATTGATGTTCTAATGTGGACACAAACCCTAAATCCTCTGTTGTAAATATCAAGAATATCGGAGATTAAAATTGGTCTATTCTCATTCCTAATCCTCTTTCTTCCCACCCTGTCACTCACTCTCTTGTTCTCTCTCCACCTCCTTTTCCATTTCTCTTTTATTCTTTCCTCATTTCTCTTTATTTTACATAGGTCAAAAAATCAAAGCCAAGAAGCTGCTTATATTAAGTAAACTGCTACAAAATTGAGACTAAAACTCAGTCATTTAAGATTGTTTCTATATATGATTTGTATTCCTAATATTTTCCATTTTATCATATTTATATAATTGATTAAACCAAACTTTTAATTTTTCACACAAATTTTTTTTTTAATTTTATTTTCTATATTCTATGTTTACATTCCAAAGGCTTTCCCCTTTCCCAGTTCCCACCCACCATAGTTCCCATAGTTCCTCTCCCCCCCATCTGTTCCCCAATAATTCCCCCTCCCCCCTCGGTTTCTTTACTAAACTGGAAGCAATCTTTACAGGCCCAGGGTCCTCTCCTTTCTTCTTCTTGGGAATCATTTGACTTGCTATTTGTGTCTTGAGTATTTAGGGCTTCTGGGCTCATTAATATCCACTTATCAGTGATTGCATTTCAGGTGCATTCTTTTGTGATTGGGTTAATTCACTCAGGATGATATTTTCCAGGTCTAACCATTTACCTACAAATTGCATGAATTCATTATTTTTAATTGCTGTGTAGTATTCCATTGTATAAATATACCACATTTTCTGTATCCATTCCTCCTTTGAGGGATATTTGGGCTGCTTCCAATTTCTGGCTATTATAAACAAGGCTGCTATAAACATAGTGGAGCATGTGTCCTTATTGCATGCAGGGGAATCCTCTGGGTATATGCCCAGGAGTGGTATGCCAGGGTCCTCTGGAAGTAACATGCCCAATTTTCTGAGGAACCGCCAAACTGATTTCCATAGCGGTTTTACCATTTTGCAATCCCACCAACAGTGGAGGAGTGTTCCTCTTTCTCCACATCCTCGCCAGCACTTGTTGTCTCTTGAGTTTTTAATCTTAGCCATTCTGACTGGTGTGAGGTGGAATCTCAGGGTTGTTTTGATTTGCATTTCCCTGATGACTAATGATGTTGAACATCTTTTAAGGTGTTTCTCGGCCATCCGAATTTCTTCTGGTGAGAATTCTTTGTTTAGCTCTGTGCCCCATTTTTTGATAGGGTTATTTGGTTCTTTGCGGTCTAACTTCTTGAGTTCTTTGTATATATTGGATATTAGCCCTCTGTCGGATGTGGGGTTGGTGAAGATCTTTTCCCACTTTGTTGGTTGCCGTTTTGTCCTTCTGACAGTGTCCTTTGCTTTGCAGAAACTTTGTAATTTTATGAGGTCCCATTTGTCGATTCTTGATCTTAGAGCATAAGCTATTGGTGTTCTGTTCAGGAACTTTTCCCCTGTGCCCAAGTCCTCCAGGGTCTTCCCAAGTTTCTTTTCTAATAGTTTCAGTGTGTCTGGTTTTATGTGGAGGTCCTTGATCCACTTGGAGTTGATCTTAGTACAAGGAGATAAGAGTGGGTCAATTCGCATTCTTCTGCATGTTGACCTCCAGTTGAACCAGCACCATTTGTTGAAAAGGCTATCTTTTTTCCACCGGATGGTTGTGGCTCCTTTATCAAAGATCAAGTGACCATAAGTCTGTGGGTTAATTTCTGGGTCTTCAATCCTATTCCATTGATCTACCTGCCTGTTGCTGTACCAATACCATGCAGTTTTTAACACAATTGCTCTGTAGTACTGCTTGAGGTCAGGGATATTGATTCCCCCAGAAGTCCTTTTATTGTTGAGAATAGTTTTAGCTATCCTGGGTTTTTTGTTGCTCCAGATGAATTTGAGAATTGCTCTTTCTAGATCTATGAAGAATTGATTTGGGATTTTGATGGGGATTGCATTGAATCTGTAGATTGCTTTTGGCAAGATGGCCATTTTTACTATATTGATCCTGCCAATCCAGGAGCAAGAAATATTTTTCCATCTCCTGAGGTCTTCTTCGATTTCTTTCTTCAGGGACTTGAAGTTCCTGTCATACAGATCTTTCACTTGTTTGGTTAGAGTTACGCCAAGGTACTTTATGTTGTTTGTGGCTATTGTGAAGGGTGTTATTTCCCTAACTTCTTTCTCAGCCTGCTTGTCCTTTGAGTACAAGAAGGCTACTGATTTGCTTGAGTTAATTTTATAACCAGCCACGTTGCTGAAGTTGTTTATCAGCTGTAGAAGTTCTCTGGTGGAGTTTTTTGGATCGCTTAAGTAGACTATCATATCATCTGCAAATAATGATACTTTGACTTCTTCCTTTCCAATTTGTATCCCTTTGACTTCCTTATGTTGTCTGATTGCTCTCGCTAGAACTTCAAGTACTATATTGAAAAGATATGGAGAGAGAGGACAGCCTTGTCTAGTCCCTGATTTTAGTGGAATTGCTTCAAGTTTCTCTCCATTTATTTTGATGTTGGCTACTGGTTTGCTGTAGATTGCTTTTACTATGTTTAGGTATGGGCCTTGAATTCCTGCTCTTTCCAAGACTTTTAGCATGAAAGGATGCTGAATTTTGTCAAATGCTTTTTCAGCATCTAATGAGATGACCATGTGGTTTTTTTCTTTTAGTTTGTTTATGTAGTGGATTACATTGATGGATTTCCGTATATTGAACCATCCCTGCATTCCTGGAATGAAGCCTACTTGATCATGGTGAATGATCGTTTTGATATGCTCTTGGATTCGGTTGGCAAGGATTTTATTTAGTATTTTTGCATCTATATTCATAAGAGAAATTGGCCTGTAGTTCTCTTTCTTTGTTGGATCTTTTTGTGGTTTAGGTATCAGCGTAATTGTGGTTTCGAAGAATGAGTTGGGCAGTGTCCCTTCTGTCTCTATTTTGTGGAATAGTTTGAAGAGTATTGGTGTTAAGTCTTCTTTGAAGGTCTGGTAGAATTCTGCACTAAAACCATCTGGTCCCGTACTTTTTTTGGTTGGGAGGCTTTCTATAACCCCTTCTATTTCTTTAAGGGTTATGGGACTGTTTAGCTGGTCTACTTGATGCTGATTTAATTTTGGTATTTGGTATCTGTCTAGGAAATTGTCCATTTCCTCCAGATTCTCCAGTTGTTTTGAGTATAGGCCTTTGTAGTAGGATCTGATGATCTTTTGAATTTCCTCTGTTTCTGTTGTTATATCCCCCTTTTCATTTTTAATTTTGTTAATTTGGATACTATCTCTGTGCCCTTTGGTTAGTCTAGCTAAGGGCTTATCTATCTTGTTGATTTTCTCGAAGAACCAGCTCTTGGTTTTGTTGATTCTTTGTATGGTTCTCTTTGTTTCTGCTTGATTGATTTCAGCCCTTAGTTTGATGATTTCCTCTCTTCTACTCCTCCTGGGTGAGTTAGCTTCTTTTTGTTCCAGCGCCTTCAGGTGTGCTGTTAAGTTGCTAGTGTATGCTCTTTCCAGTTTCTTTTTGGAGGCACTCAGGGCTATGAGTTTTCCTCTTAGCACTGCTTTCATTGTATCCCAGAGATTTGGGTAGGTCGTACCTTCATTTTCATTGAAGTCTAAAAAGTCTTTGATTTCTTTCTTTATTTCTTCCTTGACCAGGGTGTCATTGAGTAGAGTATTGTTCAGTTTCCATGTGTATGTGGGCTTTCTGTAGTTCTTCTTGCTATTGAAGACCACTTTTACTCCATAGTGATCCGATAGGAGACATGGGATTAGTTCGGTCTTCTTGTATTTGTTGAGGTCTGTCTTGTGACCAATTATATGATCAATTTTTGAGAAGGTACCGTGCGGTGCTGAGAAAAAGGTATACTCTTTTGTTTTAGGATGGAATGTTCTATATATATCTGTTAAATCCAATTGGTCCAAAGCTTCAATTAGTTTCACTGTGTCCCTGTTTAGTTTCTGCTTTCCTGATCGGTCCATTGAGGAGAGTGGAGTGTTGAAGTCACCTACAATCATTGTGTTAGGTGCGATGTGTGCTTTAAGCTTTAGTAAAGTTTCTTTTACGAATGAGGGTGCCCTTGCATTTGGTGCATAGATGTTCAGTATTGAGAATTCTTCTTGGTGGATTTTCCCTTTGACAAGCAGGAAGTGACCTTCTGTGTCTCTTTTGATGACTTTAGGTTGAAAGTCGATTTTATCTGATATTAGAATGGCTACTCCAGCTTGTTTCCTGGGACCATTTGCTTGTAGAACTGTCTTCCAGCCTTTTACTCTAAGGAGGTGTTTGTCTTTGACACTGAGATGTGTTTCCTGTATGCAGCAAAATGTAGGGTCCTGTTTCCGTATCCAGTCTGTTAGTCTGTGTCTTTTGATTGGGGAATTGAGTCCATTGATATTAAGAGATATTAAGGAATAGTAATTATTACTTCCTGACATTTTGGGAATTGTTATTATTATTTGTATTTGAGTGGTTCTCTTCTTTTGGGTTGGATGAGATGGGGTTTCTATCTTGTTTCTTCTGGGGTGTTGTTTCCCCCCTTGTGTTGGTATTTTTCCCCTATTATCCTTTGTAGGGCTGGGTTTGTAGATAAGTATCTTGCAAATTTGGTTTTGTCGTGGAATATCTTGGTTTCCCCATCTATGGCAATTGAGAGTTTCGCTGGGTATAGTAGTCTTGGCTGAAGTTTGTGTTCTCTTAGGGTCTGCATAAGGTCTGCCCAGGATCTTCTAGCTTTCATGGTCTCAGGTGAGAAGTCTGGTGTAATTCTGATAGGTCTTCCTTTATATGTTACTTGTCCTTTTTCTCTTACTGCCTTTAATATTCTTTCTTTGTTTAGTACATTTGGGGTTTTGACTATTATGTGACGGGAAGTATTTCTGTTCTGGTCCAGTCTATTTGGGGTTCTAAAGGCTTCTTGTATATTCATGGGCATCTCTCTCTTTAGGTTGGGGAAATTTTCTTCCATAATTTTGTAGAAGATATTTGCTGGCCCTTTAAGTTGTAGATCTTCATTCTCATCTATCCCTATAATCCTTAGGTTTGGTCTTCTCATTGTGTCCTGGATTTCCTGAATGTTTTGGGTTACCAGCTTTTTGCATTTTGCATTTTCTTTAATTGTTGAATCCATGGTTCCTATGGTATCTTCAGCATCTGAGATTCTGTCTTCTATCTCTTGTATTCTATTGTTGATATTTGCATCTATGACTCCTGATTTCTTCCCAAGGTTTTCTATTTCCAACATTGTCTCCCTTTGCGATTGCTTAGTTGTTTCTACTTCTGTTTTTAGATTTTGTATGGTTTTGCTCAGATCTTTCAGTTGCTTGTTTGTGTTTTCCTGTAATTCTTTAAGGGATTTTTGTGTTTCCTCCTTTATGACTTCTACTCGTTGACCCATGTTCTCTTGTATTTCTTTGGGTGATTTTTGTTTCTCCCCCTTATTGGGATTCACTTTTTGCTCTATATTCTCCTGGATTTCTTTAAGTGATTTTTGTGTCTGCCTTGTATGGGCTTCTAGTTTTTGATCTATTTTCTCCTCTATTACTTTAAGAAATTTATCTAAGTGATCCTCAATCTGCATCTTTACCAGTGATTTTAGATCTGAGTCTTGTTTTTCTGGTGTGTTGAGATATCTGGGATTTAATTGTGTTTGTCTTGCAATGGCTTCTAGCTTTTGATCTATTTTCTCATGTATTACTTTAAGAGATTTATCTAAGTGTTCCTCTATCAGCATCCTGACCAGTGATTTTAGATCTGAGTCTTGTTTTTCTGGTGTTTCGGGGTATCCAATATTTATTGCTGTTGGGGAACTGGGTTCGGATGCCGCCATATTGCCTTGATTTTTGTTAGTAGCGATCTTACGTTTGCCTTTTGCCATCTGGTTAACTCTGGTGTTAGTTGGTCCTGTAGATACTAGCTGGTGCTTGACCCTCCTGTGGGGTTGTAAGGCTATTTCCCAGCGACTGGGATACCTGAATCACTGTCCTGCGGGGCTCTTGCTCACAGATTGCTGACAGGTGGCCTGAGTCCCCCGAGGTCTTAACCTCAGGATATCCCAGGTATTTGGTTCCGCCTGTTGGGCGGCTGCTCTGCACTGCTCCTGCTCAGGGTTCGCTGTCTGATATCCTGTTTCCCCAGGGGTCTTAAAGTTGGGATATCTCAGTTATCTGGTTCCGCCTGCTGGTCCCAAGCTGCTGGGAAGCTGGCTGGGTCCGGTTTCCAGCTTCCCTGCCACTGGCTGGATGGGAGGCTGGTTCGGCCTCCGGCTGGGTCTGGGTACCTGGCACACTGGCTGACTCTGGCTTCCTCACCACCAGCTGGACGGGAAGCTGCAGGCAATATGGCAGGTGCCTGCAGGGAGCTCGGGGTCCGCCCCGCGCGCGAGTGCAGAGTGCACCCGCTATTCTGTGCCCAATTCCCACTCCAGGCCTGAGTCCCCGAAGGTCTTAAGCTCGGGCTGTGTCGGGTACCTGGTTCTGCCGCCGCCGCCGGATGGTTCTGAGCACCTGGGACGCTGGGTGACCCTCCGGCTTCCCCACCGCCAGCTGGGCTGGAAGCTGCAGGCAATATGGCAGCTGCCTGCAGGGAGCTCGGGGTCCGCCCCGCGCGCGAGTGCAGAGTGCACCCGCTATTCTGTGCCCAACTCCCACTCCAGGCCTGAGTCCCCGAAGGTCTTAAGCTTGGGCTGTGTCGGGTACCTGGTTCTGCCGCCGCCGCCGGATGGTTCTGAGCACCTGGCACGCTGGGTGACCCTCCGGCTTCCCCACCGCCAGCTGGGCGGGAAGCTGCAGGCAATATGGCAGCTGCCTGCAGGGAGCTCGGGGTTCGCCCCGCGCGCGAGTGCAGAGTGCACCCGCTATTCTGTGCCCAATTCCCACTCCAGGCCTGAGTCCCCGAAGGTCTTAAGCTCGGGCTGTGTCGGGTACCTGGTTCTGCCGCCGCCGCCGGATGGTTCTGAGCACCTGGGACGCTGGGTGACCCTCCGGCTTCCCCACCGCCAGCTGGGCGGGAAGCTGCAGGCCTTTCACACAAATTTTTCAGAGAGCACTTCTGCCTTTGTCATTGACTTTAGTATATCCTTACAAAATAATGTAAAAAATATGGGACATTTTTCCTTTCTATTGTTTTTTGCATGCTGTATTACTAACATTTTCTCATGTCCAATGGCATTTCATAAATTTCTGTGCATATGTAGCAACATTTACTATTCTTTATTTCCATTACTCTTTCTCTCATTACCTGATTAGCATCATTGTAGTTATAAATGTCTCCATTGCATTTATTATCATTAAAATCCCAAGCAGAGTATGGAACTCCTGAGAATTCCCTATTATTAGGATTGAAGTAACTTCCACAGGTACTGCTTGTTCCTGCAGCATTGCCTACGCCACACATGTGATTAATGACAGCATCCACATAAATACGGACCTAACAAAGAAAAATGCATACTTGAGTAGGACTCAAGAATCTATAATTACATTACCATCTCACAGCAAAGCTACAAAACATTTCATCTGTTGCTTTGTAGATTCACTTTAGAAAAGTGAGTCAAGTGATAAAGGAAACTAGTGTAAAATAAGATCTACTACAGTCAGACTATCTGAAAAAGAATATGGAGCTCTTAGGCAAAGAGAAGCAGGATCTGCCAGAACTATAAATTTTGTTCAGTTTGGTAAGAAATAGGATATGTTATAAATTTGAGAGACAATTAAGTTTGACATTTTATAGGGTTACAAGGAGAAAAAACTTTACTTAATCTATATACTGCATGTCTAAAGACCATGTAATATATATCTCTTCATTATAGAACAAAGCAGATATTGACCACTTAAAATAATGATGGGAAAGAAAACCTAAAAGTTGCAGTTAGAAAGAGAAAAGACATAAAAATGACTTAATCCTCACACATGAACCAGTGCCCATGAAAATACATTAGGATGTTTTAATAGTTATTAATTTTAAAAGTCAACATTTTACTTTATGAATACTATTCTTTCAACCTCAAGTTGTATGTATTCAAAGATTTCAACAACGAGAGGCCCCTGAGCTCCCATGGACTAAACCACCAAACAAAGAATACACATGGAGGGACCCTTGGCTCCAGCTGCATATGTAACACAAAATAGCCTTGCTGGGCATCAAGGGAGGAGAGGCCCTTGGTCCTGTGAAGGATTATGTCCTAGTGTAGGGAAATTCTCAGGCAGGGACACAGGAGTAGGTAAGTGGATGGGGGAGCACTCTCATAGCAGCAGGTACTCAGAACTGGGTAAGTGGATGGGGGAGGGATGATGGGATGGGGGTTGCCAGGAAGGAAGAAACCAGGAAAGGGGATAGTATTTGAAAAGTTTCTGTAAGGCAAAGAACACTGTCAATCAGACAAAACGGCAACCAACAAATTGGGAAAAGATCTTCAACAACCCTACATCTGACAGAGGGCTAATATTCAATATATACAAAGAACTCAAGAAGTTAGACTCCAAAGAGCCAAATAACCCTATTAAAAATGGGGTACAGAGCTAAACAAAGAATTTTCACCTGAAGAATTCCGAATGGCTGAGAAGCATCTTAAGAAATGTTCAACATCATTAATCATTAGGGAAATGCATATCAATACAACCCTGAGATTTCACCTCATACCAGTCAGAATGTCTAAGATTAAAAACTCAGGAGACAGCAGGTATTGCAAAGGATGTGGAGAAAGAGGAAGACTCCTCTGCTGCTGGTAGGATTGCAAGCTGGTACAACCACTCTGGAAATCAGTCTGGCAGTTCCTCAGAAAACTGGGCATGACAGTTCTGGAAGACCCTGTTTTACCATTCCTGGACATAAACCCAGAGAATTCCTGGCATTCAATAAGAACATATGCTCTACTATGCTCATAGCAGCCTTATTTATAATAGCCAGAAGCCGGAAAGAACCCAGTTGTCCCTCAATGGAGGAATGGACACAGAAAATGTGATATATTTACAGAATGAAATACTTCTCAGCAATTATTTTTTATTTTTATTTTTATTTTTTATTTTTTTATTTAAATTTTTATTTTCTATATTCTATGTTTACATTCTAAAGGCTTTCCCCTTTCCCAGTTCCCCCCTACCTACGTCCCATAATTCCTCTCCCCCCCAACTATTCCCCAATCATACCCCCCCCCCCCAATTTCTCTGTTCTGGGTCTACAAAACTGGATCCAATCTTTTTAGGCCCAGGGTCCTCTCCTTTCTTCTTCTTGGAAATCATTTGACTTGCTAATTGTGCCTTGAGTATTTAGGGCTTCTGGGCTCATTAATAGCCACTTATCAGTGATTGCATTTCATGTGCATTCTTTTGTGATTGGGTTAGCTCACTTAGGATGATATTTTCCAGATCTAACCATTTACCTACAAATTGCATGAATTCATTATTTTTAATTGCTGAGTAGTATTCCATTGTATAAATATACCACATTTTCTGTATTCATTCCTCCTTTGAGGGATATTTGGGCTCCTTCCAATTTCTGGCTATTATAAATAAGGCTGCTATAAACATAGTGGAGCATGTGTCTTTATTGTATGCAGGGGAATCCTCTGGGTATATGCCCAGGAGTGGTATGCCAGGGTCCTCTGGAAGTGACATGCCCAATTTTCTGAGGAACTGCCAAACTGATTTCCAGAGTGGTTTTACCATTTTGCAATCCCACCAACAGTGGTAAGATTAAAAACTCAAGAGACTTCTCAGCAATTAAAAACAATGAATTCATGAAACTCTTAGGCAAATGGTTGTAACTGGAAAATATCATGCTAAGTGAGGTAACCCAATCACAAAAGACCACATATGGAATGCAGTCACTGATAAGTGGTTATTAGCCAGAAGCTCTAAATATCCAAGACACAATTCACATACCAAATCATTCCCATGAAGAAGAAAGGAGAGGGCCTTCGTCCTGGAAAGGCTTGATGCAGCAATGTAAAGGATTACCAGGACAGAGAAGTAAGAGAGGGTTAATTGGGGAATGGGTGGAGGGAAGGGGGCTTATGGGACGTATAGGGAGGGGGAACCAGGAAAAGGGAAATCATCTGGAATGTAAACAAAGAATGAAGAAAATAAAATTAAAGAAAGAAAGAAAGGAAAGACAGAAGGAAGGAAGGAAGGAAGGAAGAAGGAAAGAAAGAAAAAAGAAACAAAGAAACAAAGAAACAAACCAATTAAACAGACAGGTAGAAAGTAAAAACAAAACAAAAAATCCTGTTACGCTGAAAAAGGAAAAAAGAAATGTAAATAAAGAAAATATCCAATAGAAAATAGTTGACAATAAGACAGAACTAACAGTAAAGTGGAAAGTAAAGTTTTAGAAATTAAAAACTTGCTTAAACAAAAAGAAAGACACAAAAGAGAAATAATTTCATGTATGATAATTTTAAAGCAAACGTGTCTTCACTTACACCAACATTATTGCACCTCGTCACCATGTCTCTGAATTCATCTTCATTTCCAGACCTTGTACAAATTTTGTAGCTGATTGGTTGGTATCTTTCCCACCAAGGTCTTGATGGGTTATAAATTATAATATTTTCATTGGGTGGAGACACCTTCAAATAAAATAGTTATCATTAGTATCAAATTATGGCTTATGTTACAGACCTAAATTTTGTAGAAAGCTATCAATAATCTGAAGTTACTTCTCAGCCTATAAGCATTCACTTCTGTTGATTAACCATCACCAGATATTATGGAAGAACATTGCAGAGGTCCTCTTGATATTCTACAGCAAGTATAAAGGGGCAACGACTACCAAACTTTTTCATTTCTCAGCAAAGTTATGTGTGAAATGAAGTTGTGCTCTAAAGTCCCTAGTCTTGATTAGAACATTATGTGAACACAGTAAGTTTGCATTTAATTTGTGAAGTGATTTTACCTGCACCCCTCCAAATCCCTTAGGAGCTAAGTATCTCTCACATTCCTTGGCAATATCAACCCAGCGCCACTCGAACAGGTGGACAATAGAGGTCCTCCCATTAGTAGTTTGTGGGTCATATTGAGCCCAGCAGAACCCAATGAGGGAAAGCAGCAGGATGAACTTCATTTTACTTTGAAGTTGTCAGTGTTCTTTCTAGAGCCTATTTATATTTCTGCAAAAAGGACGTTTTCCAAAGTAAATGTTCATGAGTAAATATTTAAAGTACAGTCTATCATCAAACGAGATCAGCAGCAATGATGTGCACAGCTGAAGGTTCTTCAGAAACTCCCATGGAGAAAAATGTAATTCTTCAAATTATCAATTATTAATTTTCTGATGTTAGATCTTACTTTTTATGACCTCCACCAGCCAGTACAAGGAGAATTACAACTGAAAACAAATATATCTGGAACTTTCCATTTCTTTTATTTTTTTGAATTGTCACTTATCTTTTTTTTATTTTTATTTTCTATATTCTATGTTTACATTCCAAAGGCTTTCCCCTTTCCCAATTCCCCCCCACCATACGTCCCATAATTCCTCTCTCCCCCAACTATACCCCAATCATTCCCCCTCCCCCCACGGTTTCTCTGTATTGCACAATTCCAAATAGCAACAGGATAATCAATTCGTTTCTTTTTCTTTCCCCCACTTAAGTTTTTTTTGTTATTTCAGTATTTTCATTGAATTTTAAGATGCTGCAATTTATTGTGGCGTGCACCTACTATTTTATTAAAAAGAATGAAAAAATTTAAGACTTTGTGCAAGTTACCAATTTATAAAAAGTACTCTAAATAAAAATAGTTGTTTAAGGGGGATAGCATTAAATTTAAATGCCTCTAGAAATGTGAAATGTGCATTTCCTTTTCACCAGTCCTTAGACTGAAACCTCCGTGCTCAAAGCAGTAGAGTTCATTGTGTGTTATTTTTTCTCCTTAGCATTGTTTCTTTTCATTCTAATATAATACTCCATAAAAAGTAAAAACTCACTGCCTTTCCAATCTATGGAAAATCCTATGAATGAAAATTATAGTGTAGATAAAGAAGCAACATCCTCCTTTCTTTCAGTAAGTGATGAGTTACTGAAAAGTGTCCTATTTTACCAAGGACTGACTTTTAGAGATATAATGATGAACAAATCCACAGCTGAAATTAATGGAAACAAAAGTAAGCTTGCTCATGAATATGATTGAAGCATTAACAGGGTTAATAATATACACAGGAATATAAAAATAAGTGAAATTTACAAATGATAAATAGTGAGTTGAGTTCAACCTGGGTGTCTTTCCAACTCATTGTTTAGGGAATACTTTGCTAAGGAAGGGACCTTGCCACTGGTTTGAATGATGAAAGGCAAAAGATGCTGTGAAGATCAGAAAAACCAAACCATGGCATAGTAAAGCCTATAGATGAAATGACCATAGAGTATTGGAGAGGCATTAATAACAACAAAAATGTCAACAGAGCTAGTGCATGTATAAAAAAGGGAAGATGAAATCAGGTGAGGTCATTATGTAAGGCCAAGTTTCAGAACAGAAATCTGCCAAGAATCTATGAGGAATAGACAATAATACAATTACAATTATGTCTTCTGTTATCAAAAATAGCTGGGATAAAGAAATTCTAAGTTCCAAAATCCAGGTATTGCTTATGGTATTGAAATGAGTAATGTCCTCATTATTACATAAATAAACACTAAATGTGAAAGTGGGTGATATACTCAATTCTAATTCTTATAAAAAAAATCCATATACCTAAAAAACTATGGACCAGAAGAACTGAGGAATGCAATCATGTTCTTGTAGTAAATAACAAAGAAAGCATTTTTTCAATGTGTTTAATTAGACTTCATTTACTCTTTGTTATAATTTTCTACTTATATTGCTGTAATATTAAAGTTGTGCTTTCCAGTAAAAGAGCCACCAGAAATAATTGGCTATTAAGCTGTGCCATGTTAGCCTAAACACTGTTACTCTAAGCTAAATTGCTGTTTAGTATTAGTATACTAATAGAAGGGAATAATTATTTTATACTTTTTGAAACAGAAAAGGACATATCATGATACATTAGGTGAAATAAAACTATTTTATTAATGTTAAAACTTGTATATTTGCTACATTGTAATTGTCCATTATAAATGTTAGTTCATATGCAGGATTTATATTATAATCTATCAAAACTGTTCTATAGGCACTATTAAGTCTGAGCAGAGACACAGCACATATACAGAAACAAACAGCAACACAGTACAGGATAGTGTTATGATTTTAAGAAAATGGCTTTGGAATCTTATTAACTCAAAAATCAAATCTGATGGATAGGAATGAATAAGATATTTGATTTAAATAAATGGTTTAGATTGTAGTAATATATAAGATGAAATTTCTTTTTAGTAAGAAAAAATATAAAAAGTTATAACAGGATAGGTGAAACTGTAAGTAGTCAAAGTAGTACACTAGACCTTGGTGTGTGTGAGGGAGCAAAGGGGGTCAAAGTTGAAAAGTTGAATGGCTACACAAAAGTCAGTAAAAAAAAAGAAAGAACAAAGAAAAGAAAAAAGTAGTTGAATGCTTAAGAACTTTTTGACAATGTTGTTTTATTTTATTTTTACATTTATTTCTTTTAATTGAAAGCTCAATTCTTGAATACTTCATTTACATTATTTCAAGTCCATCCTGTCTCTCCTCCAACCTCTTCCCTCATGTTCCATCTTTCTAATTCATGAAGTCTTCTCTCTTATTTATTGCATATATGCATATATATGCAATATATATTTAGTGATCTGCATGTGTATATATATTTAGGTATGACGACTTACCATTTGATAAGATAATCTATCAGGGAGCTTGTTCAGTGAGAAGTCTGGTTGTCCCTTTCTTAGCAGTCATTTATTAGCATTAGTACTTATCTTACATGTGAATTCTCATAAGTGTCCCTTCAAAAACGATGGTTATTTTTTCATTTTAGAAAAGCATTTGTTTGATTTGAAGTTAGCTACAATGGAGAATAAACATTAAAACCTTGCATATTAGTAAACCAAAGAGTAATGAATTTCTGCAGTAAGGATGAAAATTATGAAAGTGAATAAAATTATTATGTCAAATGAGTAATGTTTCATAGTGTCCATATCTATGTGGAGATTCTTCCTACATAATCTATGAGATAGACTTTTAGTTTACCCTTTCTAGTGTTTTATCAGTCAATGGAAAATAAGTAGGAGTTTCATCTATATTTTTCCAGGAATATAGGGAAATTTATCTCTTGAATCTATATAACTGTTTTACCATGAGCAAAACTTGTACTTCAGGCAACATGAAGATATATAGTTGTCCCTCTTTGTACCAAAGATATGTGTTAGATGACCAGTTATCTACCATTGTGTGGTTTGCTCCGGCCAGCTCAGTATATTGCCTGCTCCACATAAAAACTTATGATACAGGAGGGGTTTTTTTGATACAGAAGTTTTTATTCATCAACAATTAAATAATGTGAAGAGAATTGAAAAAGAGGTAGAGTAGTGTTGAAGATGGGATGGGAGGTAAGGTGTTATGTTCTAAATGTAAATTGCAAAGTGTCCTTAATAGGGTCATGTGTTTGAACACTTGGCCCCAAGATGCTTGTGCCTTTGAGAAAGGTAGAACATTGCAGAGATGAAGCCCTACCTGCTGACCCTTGTATATTTTTCAAACTTTTATTTCCAGTATTTCTGCCACTGTTACTCATGGTGCTAATGTAGCTGCTGTTATTCTATGATAACATTAAAACCTATAATAATTGTAGATTGGAGACCATTAGCTCCCCAGAAACTTGGTGCTCAATTAAGACTGCTCAGGCATTTCCATGCAAACTGATAAACTGTTGATTCTCCAGTGTGAAGGTAGCCACTGGTCAAATGCCCAGACTGAATCATGAAGTTAGTAAAGATCTATTCCCTTCATAAATATTAGTGACTTCTTGGCTCTAGAAAATCTGGACTAACTCACCATGAGAGGAGGTAGACTGGGGAGACAATAGAGAGGGTGGAGATGGGTAAGAAATTCAAAGGGATAGAGGGGAAGAAGGCTTACAAATTTGGTAAAGGCTGAATACAGAAAAAAATCTAATTAGATCCAGAGGAATAGTATGAATACGGAAAGTCAAAAAGGAATCTGCTACTTAAGTATTTGCTAAGCAGAAAAATAATGCTGACCTTATATCACAAATTAATCTAGGAAAGACTGGGAGCTACTCTGGCATATCCTGATATTCAGGTTCAGTGCTAAACCCTGGAATTATAAAAACAAAATTTGAAGATGAATATGAAGAGATATGAAATGCTTGCCCAAGAAATAGCACCTTCTATAAAGCATGAGGATAGGAATTGAATGTTTAGCTTTCATATAGTTGCTGTTGTACTCATCTTGTCTGTAAGACAACAATTAACAGGCTGTGACTGGATGATCGATCCTAGGAAATCCTGGTTACAAGACTGTCCAGAATGGTAAGTTTCAAGTTAATTCATTCATTCATAATTACTCTGGCATTCATTATGGGTGATCCTACAGATACATTTGAATACATACAACACCGCACCCATATATATCCCCAAATAGCTAGATATGATGAATAAAGCAGATACAGTTGTGAATTTTTAGCACAGCAATGATAATTTGAGGAACTGTATACAAAATATGTAATCTTAACTTGTTATTTGTCTGAACATAACAGACAACCTTTGGCATTTGCTATGCACAGGCAAATGAACATTGGCTGTCTTATCAGACTTTCAGTTCCTCATCTTGACAGTTTACTGGATACCAAAATGAAGTTCTAAAAGGTTAGCAATGATATTATCCAATTTTGATCTTTGTGTACCATGATTAAGACCTGCTTGCTATTATGTATCTACAAGAACAAATTTTCTATGACAGTTGACACTTTCCTATCGGATCTTATGTTTGCTTTATTGCAGTCAATGTGTGCTTGGCACTGTAAACCTTCCTAAAATGATATGACTTTCTAGGTCACTGGCTAAAATCTACTACCAATATTTTTGCTAAATGGAGATGTTAAAATGTCTTATAAATATGCATGTTTATACTCGTACACTGAAGAAATTCTGACTTTAGAGAAGCCTCATAGAGAAGTGGGTAACAATCAAGTCATCAAAATACTGATAGTAAGTGTTCATCCCTAAGTAAGATACCTATACATCTCACACCAATGTCCTTTGGGACATAGTAGAAGAGGAATAATGATATATGTCAGCTAACACATGGGGAGAAGCAATATATAATACTGCCTTCTATATGCCTTTGCAAAAATAAAGAAGCATCAGCTGAGACTCACATAGAAGCAGGTAAGGACACTAGAAATTAAAAACTTGACTACTCAGAAATAATGGAGTCAACAAGTATGAGAAGAAGGAAATTGGAAGGGAACTATGAAGCGATATTATATATAGCTTGGCCAAAAATTTCAAATCATAAAATAGCACTAGGCATGTAGGTGAGTGACAAAATTTCTGCTGAGCATTTAGGAGGCTTTAGGTGCATTTACTAGCAACACACACATATAATGGGAGATTTGATAAGATTTTTATCAGGAAGTAATTCTCTTCTGGGATAAATATATATTCCTGTGTATTCACACATATATATGCATATCCAATATTTCTGTCTACTATGCCATTTGACAGTACTCATACAGAGCACATAATTATCAATACAGATTACATAACGTGTCTTAGTTAATATCATAACTTTATTAGAGCCTTTGTTCATCCTTCATGTAGTAATTCATAAAATATTTGATAGAAAAAAGGTTAACAATAATTACATGTTTATAATTTTAATGGAAAAGCTAATTACACTGGTTTGAGGTTTATTTATTTTATAACTACTGAATTGTCACATTGTAGGCCATAGATGTGTATAATTAAAATAAAATATATAAAAGGAAAAAAGTTAAAAAATAATATCTAATGTTAAGAAGAAAATTCAATCTCAAAATTACAGTGTTACTCAAAGTATTTTTCTAATCAATATTAGAGAAAAAAGATCTATATTTTTATTTAAAGCCTACAATATAAATAATATTACAGAGGAATGACACTTCAATAAAGCCAGGATTTCTCTTATATCAAGTACCATGATTTAAACATTTAACTCACAGTTAAATTACAGAAGAATTGTATAATTGTAGATCTATGTAGACATAAAGGAAAAGGTAGTTTTACTATTTTTGTAGCTTCCTCTTTGCATGTGTATGTTTCTAAATTGTTTACAAAATTGTTTCTCTGTGTATAGGCCTTTTCTTTGTTGTATGCTAAGTTTTTATAAATGCAAATGAATTAACTATCATTGACCCGTAAGGCACAATGTTCTTCTCATTGCATTTATTGCCCTAGAAGCCTCATAGCTAATTCTCTTTCTATCTTTAATAAGACACATGACTTACTAAAACTTTATGAAATTATTTGTTGTTACATTTTTGTATACAATATGTTATTATTACTTTATTTATGTACATTCCAAATGTTTCCCCATTCCTGGTCTCCCCTCCATGAGTGCTTCACTCCCATTCCATCCCCTTTGATTCTGAGGGGGTTCTCTTCTACCCACGCACCCAATTCCCCCCAAGCCCCTGTAGCATCCCCCTTCCCTGAGGCATCACATTTCTACAGAATTTAGCACATCCTTTCCAACTGATGACAGGCAAGTCAGTCCTCAGCTACCTCTGTAGTCAAGGTCATGAACCAGCCCATGTATGTTCTTTGGTTGGTGTCTTAGCATCTGGGAGTTCAGGTTAATTGATACTGTTGTTCTTCCTATAGTATTGTAATCCCCTTTTAGCTCCTTCCAGCCTTCCCTTAATTCTTCCATAGGGGTCCCTGACCTCAGCCCAAAGGTTGGCCGTAAGTATGTGCATCTCTATGTGCATTATCAGCTACTGGTAGAGTCTCTCAGAGGACAGCCATGCTAGATTCCTGTCTGCAAGCCCAACATGGCAATAGTGTCAGGGTTTGGTGCCTAATCGTGGGATGGATCACAAGTTTGGCCAGCCTCTGGGTGGCCTTTGACAAGGCAGTATTTTAAATCACTCACTGTCATACTTCATACCTTAGGTACCAATAAAGGCAATGGGATTCTAGGCTATATAGAGCCCATTGGCTGAATGATTTTAATTGCTCTCATATGTGTTAACATGTTACATTTTTCCTATTTATCTTTAAATATATTTTATTCTTTTTCATTACTTTTAATTTTTTCACATTCCAGTCATACTTTTTACATTCATTATTAAATGCTGAGTCCTTTCATTTTCTCAACTTCACTTTTCAATATCTTAAAGCTTTAGATAGCAATGTTATGTAGAAGTTAGTCAAGTTAATAATTGCTCTTAGTGTTAACTAAGGTTTCTCTAAATTGACATTGAATTATGCACAATTGCTTCAAATCAATAAATGTTCACTTGCCAGCGACTCATACCAAAAAAATGATATGAACTTAAGTTTTCATAGTCTCATGAGAAGGTTAGAAACAAATAACAAAGATAAAGTTTTTCAAGTCTGCCAACAGGATGCCTGACAATATTGACACATTTTGCACCAAGAGTCGATAGTGTTTCCAATGTAAATAGAACATTCTGTGTTCAGGGGCATGCTAACATAATCTGTAAACAAACCCCCCAAAAAAGAAAAAAAAGGAAGTATGAAACTTTTAATGACTTAATGGTGCCATATCGATACTACTTTATCTCAGTACAAAAAGGAGGAGGGAGGTCTGTCTTAAACTAGAAGAAAAGTAGATCTTTATTTCCTTACATTATTACTAACCTGGTTTATTTATTTATTTTACATTTATTTACTTACATTTCAAACTTTGTCCTGCTTCCAGGTTTCCCCTCAAAAAACCCTCAATCCCTTTGCTTCTAAGATGGCGCTCCCCCACCCACATACACACCAACTCCTGCCTCAGCTCCCTGCCTAACATCTCCCTTTGCAGGGGCAACAAATCTCTGCAGGCTTCTTCCCTCTTTATTACTTAAAAAACTAATATATAAGCTCATGGGAGGAGATTAGGTGGGAAGAGGAGGGGTGGTGAATAGAAGAGAGAAAAGTCTTTTCTTAATGTTCATTGTCAACAAGAAAATCTGAAATGAGGGATTATGGACATGGCTGTGAGGGGTTTTCTTAAGTAGACACATTAAAATAGGAAAATCCACCCTAAATACGAGGAAGTCCAAGAAAAGTGTTTTGGTTTTGACTGCTTTTTTTGTTTTGTGTTGTTTGTTGTTGTTCTTTTGTTTTTTTGTCTTGCTATTGAGTTCATTGAACTTGTTGCAACTGGCAGTGCAGCTACAGCTGTTAATGTTGCTCAGTGCTGATTTCAAAACCTAAATTCCCAGGACATGATCCAAGCACTTGGGAGTTAGAGGCAGACATATCTCTGTGTGTTCAAGTGCATCCAGGGCTACATAGTGAGAGACTGTCCCAAACAAACAAACCTAGATTCCTGAGCCTTCCAATAAGGAATGAAGACTAATGACTCTAAAATCCTTCAATACATTTACTGCTCAATTGGAAGTAATAGCATTGTAAGACTCTGGACCAAGCAGCAAACACTTTCCAGATTTTCAGAGTGAAGACAAGCACTGAGGCACTATCACAGCTGCATCAGATAAATCAATCTAATAAATTTCCTTTGAGTATCTATTGTCTATTAATTGTATTCTTGTAGCAAACCCTGAACAAATAGAAAGAGTGGGAAATAGGGAGAAAGGAAGAGAAGGGAGGGGTGAGAAGGAAAAGGAAGACAAGGGAAGAGAAAGAGAAGTGAGAGGAAAGAGGAATGCAGAGGAGAGAAAAAGTGATAAAGATGGGGTGGAAGCTGCCTTCAGAATAGAAAGAGAGCGCTAATTAAATTCAAGGGAACAGTTTTAGAAAAAATTAATCAAAGAACACTGTGACTTAAAGGTTTGATAAGTGGAATGTCTTTTATCTAGTGCATATAGAAGAGTGCTGGGTAAAGAAAACAGAACTATTCCAGGATATCCTAAGTTTGAAGCATCAAATTTAAATTGAATGAAAATTTAAAAAAATATTTAAGGAAGATATGAAAACTTAGGGATATAGCTCAGTAAAAAATGCAATTGTCAGCATAGTCACACACACACACACATACATACACACACACAAACACACACACACACACACACACACACACACACACCCCTTTTAAACCCAGCATTTGGAAACACAAAATTTCAGGTCCTATTTTGTTTACCAGTATTTCAAAAATGGGTTTGGTGAAAGGCTCTAATGTGGACAAATTTTATAATGATAAATAATATTAATTTTTGTCTCTGCCCTCGATGCATATACACAAGTATGTCCACTGCAGACAGATGGAAACATACATACAATACTATCATCACACACCAAAAGCAAAGAAGGGATGAAGAACCCGATAGTATTCATGTTTAAAAATAAAACAATAATACTTTTTATTTATTTTTTTTAATTTTTTATTAGATATATTCTATATTTACATTTCATTTCCCTTTTTTGGTTCCCCACCCCCCCAAAGGTCCCACATGCCCGGTTCCCTCCCCCGCTCTCCCATCCACACCTTCCCACTTCCCTGTTCTGGTATTCCCCTACACTGATACTTTGATTCTTTCCAGCACCAGTGTCCACTCCTTTCTTCTTGTCGGACATCATTTGGTATGTGGATTGTGTCTTTGGTGTCCCAAGATTCTAGGCTAATATCCACTTATCAGTGAGTGCATACCATGGGTACAATAATACTTTTTAAATCGACAAACAAAACTTTTAGCTAGCAAACAAAAGTAGAGACTAAACAGAACAAATTCCAAGTGCCCCCACCCCAGGGCATTTTTTGTGTACAGACCAGGGAAAGTTGCTTTATTTTAGGATATGCAAGCTTGGATTTTGAGTGCTGAAAATGCACCAAAGCAAGTTTTGTGTAAATCCATGAGGTGAGAAAAATCCCAGGAGTTATACCAATGGGGATAGAAGAATAGGAAAGAGACAGTAAAATGATGATTCAAGCATTGAGAAGCCATTCATTAAAAGGGAACCAGTTAAGAGTAAGAAGGAAGAAGTGTATTTAAATACAAGAGACTAACTGGAAGTCACAATGTATTCAATTCAGAAGAGAAAAGGATAGCTAGGTGGGTTAAGAATGGTGCTTTAGCTATAAGGCACTTAAAGAATTTTAAACTCAACACTAGAACTTCTCTATTGATTGAAGTATGCAAATGCTTAACATCAAAGACTAACCTTAACATTAAGCCAAGTTATACTTTCAAACACTGTATTTCCTAAGCAAGACCTGGGAAATTTCTTGAAGAGTAACTTTTTTATGATGGAAAATAATTCCTGTGACGTAATATTTTAAAATTCTTTTATTTTTGAAATTATAATTTAGTTGAATAATTTTGTTCATCTTCCCTTCTTCCAAACCCACGCATATACCCTCACTTGCTCTCTTTTCAAAATTGCGATCTACTTTTTTTTTTTAGTAACTACTAGTTTTTTCAGTAAGCATAGGTATAAACAAATAAATTCCTAAGTACAACTTGTTCAGCCTATATAGGGTTAATTCATTGTACATTTTCAGAGCTGATTGTGTGATATTGTATGACCAGTTGATGTGCTTCTTCCTGGGGAAAAAATGTTCCACCTTCCCTCAAAATGTTTTCTTGCCTATAGCTCTTCGTGTAGGCTTGAGGTCCAGTGGACTCTCCCCGTCCTACTGTCTTGTGCATTGCTGGTATTCTTGTTCATTTCATGATCAGCAAGTCATGTTGATGAGATTTTTATGGATATTGCCTCTAAAATTACAAGAGACATAATTTCTTACCAAACTCTTTGATCATCTTTGATTTTTCTATGCCCTTTTCTGCAAAGTTCCACGATTTTCTGATTTATTAATCACTCCATTCCTTTACATCTCAAATGATATCCCATTTTCTGGTCATTTCTCTACAAAGCCTCCATTCCACATCCATCCTGTACCCCACCCTTTGCTTCAATGAAAATGCTCACCCACCTTCTCCCATCCCACTGCTCCAGCATGAACCTTCCACAGGACCAAGCACTTCCCTCCCATTGTTGTCAGGCAAGGCCTTCCTCTGCTACATGTGTATTTGGAGTTATGGATCTCTTCATGTAAGCTCCCTGGTTGGTGGTCTAGTCTCTGAGAGCACTGAGTGGTCTGGCCAGCTGATGTTGTTCTTCCTATGGGGTTAAAATCCCCTCTCCTACTCCTATCTCTGCTGTTGCAGTTCTTCCAACAGCTGCCCCACAGGGTCCCTGAGCTCAATCTAATGGTTGGCTCCAAGCATCCACATCTGCATTGGTGAGTTGCTGGCTGGATCTCCCAGGAAGCAGCCACACTTGGTTCCTATCAGCAAGTGCCTCTTGACCACTTGGCAACAGTGTAGGGTTTGGTGTTTGCAGACAGGATGGATCCCCAGGTGGGACAGTCTCCATATGGCCCTTCCTTAAGTCTCTGCTCCATTTTTCGTCCCCTTTCTTCCTTTGTACAGAAACATTTCTGGGTGAAAACCTTTGAAATGGGTGGGTGCCCCCATCCTTCGACCAAAGGCCATGCATATCTACTGGAAGTGGCCTCAACAGTTTCTATCTCCCCCTTCTCTGCACATTACTGCTAAAGCCGTCCCCATCAGGTCCTGGGATCCTCTCTTTTACAGAGAGAGAGAGAGAGAGAGAGAGAGAGAGAGAGAGAGAGAGAGAGAGGTGGGGTCACACAGTCCCTTTTAAAGTGGGCCGGGCTACCTGCAGGTTATTGTGGGGCAGGAAAAACCTGCCTGTAGCCAGGTGACACCTGTAGTAGTGGAGTCCAGCCAGAACACTAGAGGCCTGGGATGTCTAGTTTATACTTAACTGAAGGCCACAGGATTATGTCCAACAACCAAGGACTTTGAACATTTCTTTGGGTGCTTCTCAGCAATTTGAGATTCCTCAGTTGTGAAATCTCGGTTTAGCTCTACACCCCATGTTTTCATTGGGTTGTTTGGCTTCTTGATGATTAGTTTCTTGAGTTCTTTATATATTTTGGATATTAGCCCTCTATCAGATGTGGGGTTAGTGAAGATTGTGTCCCAATCTGTAGGTTGCCAATTTGTCTTATTGGCTATTTCTTTTGTCTTACAGAAACATTCATGGGACCAGTTTCATGAGGTCTCATTTATCAATTCTTCATCTTAGGGCATGAGCAATTGGGTTCTGTTTAGGAAATTTTCCCCTGAGTTAAAGGCTTTTTCTTTCTTTATTTTCTATTAGATTCAGTGTATCTTGTTGTTGTTGTTGTTGTTGTTGTTTTGAGGTCCTTGTTCCACTTCGACTTTGAGCTTTGTATAAGGGGACGAATATGGGTCTATTTTCTTTTTTCTATCTACAGACAGCAGTTAGACCAGCACTATTTATTGAACATAAATGTAGAAGTTCTCTGGTAGAACTTTGCTGATTGCTCATATATACTATCATATCATTTGCAAATAGAGAGACTTTTACTTCTTCCATTCAAATTTGTACTCCCTTGATCTGCTTTAGTTGTATTATTGCTCTAGCTAGAACTTCAAGTAGTATGTTAAATAGATATTGAGAGAGCGGCCATTCTTGTCTTCTCCCTGATTTTAGTGGAATTGCTAAGACTCTCTCTCCATTTAATTCAATGTTGGCTGTTGGCTCGGTGTATATGCTTTTATTACAGTTAGGTATGACACTTGTTTCCCTGATCTCTCAAAAAAAATTTAACAATGAAGAGTTTTTGATTTTGTCAAAGGCATTTTTAGCATCTAACTGGATGATCATGTGGAGTTTTTTTTTTGTTTCAGTTTGTTTATATAGTAGATTGCATTAATGAATTTTTGTATATTTAACCATCTCTGCATCTCTGAGATAACCTTTCTTGATCATGGTGGATGGTGTTCTAGATGCATGCTTGAATTCTGCTTGCAAATATTTTATTGTATATTTTTCATAAATATTTGTAGTGGTCTTGTCTAGTGTTGCTATATCTTCAAATATTAAATTCTGTACTCCAATATCTGATTGCTCCAAGACAAAGAGTATACCAGCTATTGTTGTGTAAACCTTACTTCCCAAGTTATACCTAGTTGGTTTATATATGTAACAGCTTTTTGGGGCTGCTTGCTTCTAGATTGGCAGGAATTGTGACATGTGGCTAGGACAAGAGAAGTAAACTCATGGTGGGAATCTGACTTTGGGCCAGGACTCAGGAAATAGGCCCAAATTAAGACACATTTACATTCCGAGCTTCTGGGCTAATATCCACTTATCAGTGACCACATTCCCTGTGTGGTCTTTTGTGATTGGGTTACCTCACTTAGGAGTATTTTCCAGATCCAACCACTTGCCTAAGAATTTCATGAATTCATTATTTTTAATTGCTGAGTAGTATTCCATTGAGTAAATATACCACATTTTCTGTATCCATTCCTCCATTGAGCGACATCTGGGCTCTTTCCAGCTTTCAGCTATTAAAAATAAGGCTGCTATGAACACAGTGGAGCATGTGTCCTTATTGCATGACGGGGAATACTCTGAGTATATGCACAGGAGTGGTATAGCAGGGTCCTCTGGAAGTGTCATGCCCAGTTTTCTGAGGAACCACAAGACTGATTTCCAGAGTGGTTGTAGCAACTTGCATTCCTACCAGTAGTAGAGGAGTGTTCCTCTTTCTCCACATCCTTGCCAACACCTGCTGTTTCCTGAGCTTTTAATCTTAGCCATTCTGACTGGTGTGAGGTGAAATCTCAGGGTTGTTTTGATTTGCATTTCCCTTATGACTAATAATGCTGAACATTTCTTAAGGTGCTTCTCAGCCATTCAAAGTTCTTGAGGTGAAAATTCTTTATCTCTGTGCCCCATTTTCAATAGGGTTATTTGGCTCTCTGGAGTCTAACTTCTTGAGTTCTTTGTATATATTGGATAATAGCCCGCTGTCAGATGTAGGGTTGGTACAGATCTTAATTTGTTGTTTGCTGTTTTGTCCGATTGACAGTGTCCGTTGTCTTACAGAGTCTTTGTAATTTTATGAGGTCCCATTTGTCAATTCTTGATCTTAGAGCTTAAACTATTGGTGTTCTGTTCAGGAAATTTTCCCCTGTGCCCATGTCCTCAAGGGCCTCCCCACTTTCTTTTCTATTAGTTTCAGTGTGTCTGGTTTTATGTGGAGGTCCTTGATCCACTTGGAGTTGAGCTTAGTACAAGCAGATAAGAATGGATCAATTCAAATTCTTCTGCATGCTGACCTTCAGTTGAGCCAGCACCATTTATTGAAAAGGCTATCTTTTTTCCTCTAGATGATTTCAGCTCCTTTTCCAAAAATCAAGTGGCAAGACACAATGCACATATCAAATCATTCCCAAGAAGAAGGAAGGAGAGGGCTCTGGTCCAGGAAAGGCTTGATGCAGCATTGTAGGGGATTACCAAGACAGAGAAGTAGGAGGAGATTGATTGGAGAAAGGGTGGAGGGAAGAGGGCTTATGGGACATATGGGGAGGGGGTAACTGGGAAAGGGAAAAACGTTTGGAATGTAAATATAGAATATAGAAAAGAAAAAAGAGAGAAAAAAAGAAACATTTACATTTGAGTTAATGCAAAACTCAGAGTAAACTCAGGTTGTGTGGCATTCCTTTTGTCTTAATCTTTCTGACTATTCCCTAGAAAGGTGTTTACCAGATTTTGTTTATTGCCTTGATTGTTCCTTGACCCAGAACAGATCTTTTCATTTTTCATGTGCTTAAAGTAGTATAATAGCAGACTGGAAAAAAATAAACTTGCTTCAACCTCAGAACTGGCTAGGGTTGATATGTTTATAAAAAGATAAAGAGGTTTAACAATAGGTTTTATAGGGATGTGGTTAGGTCTGGGGAAGAGGGGATGTCTCAGAAGGCCCATACAGAGGAATCACTTTCCCTGAGGGACAATATTATAGAATAGAGTTTATTCAGGGTATGGAGAGGGGAGTTAAGAGGGTAGTAGAGGCAGTAAAAGTCAGAAAGAAGGAGAGTGCAGAGAAGTAGAAGCCAACCATGACCACATGGAGATAGGGGAGAAGAGAATGGGAAAAGAGGCAGAGAAAGAGGGAGCAAGAGGGAGCAAGAGGCAAGAGAGAGAGAGAGAGAGAGAGAGAGAGAGAGAGAAGAGAGAAGAGAGAAGGGAGGGGGAAAGCAGCCCCTTATATACTTATATAGTGGGCCAGGCTTACCTAGCTGTTACTAGTTAATTGTGGAGAGGACCATACCTAGCTGTTGCCAGGTGATTGTGGGGTGGGGCTTAGACAGAATGCTAACAGGGTTCATGCTACAACATTGTAGCAGGTATTGTACAGCATTATATAATTGTCTTTTTCCTTTTTAATCCTTACTTCTGCCCTGGAGAACCTGTTGACTGAGTAGGCTTGGTCAAATATACATGCCTACAACCAGAGATGGGCAGAAGATAAGCAGCAAAGTTCACTGGCTTGGGGTCTCAGGCAGGAACCAGGAAGAGAGAAGAAAGGACACAGCAGAAGAAGAAAGCCACCATGAGGTAGATGAATCATAAGCCCATGGCCATGAGGGGGAGCCAGCTGGATTAAGAGCAGCCAAGGCAGAATATGACAAGTAATTTCTCAGGATTATTGACAGGAATAGTCAAAATAGCATTGAGGAATTATATTTAGAGTAAAAGGCTGGAAGACAGTTTTACAAGCAAATGGTCCCAGGAAACAAGCCAGAGTAGCCATTCTAATATCAGATAAAATTGACTTTCAACCTAAAGTCATCAAGAGACACAGAAGGTCACTTCCTGCTTGTCAAAGGGAAAATCCACCAAGAAGAATTCTCAATACTGAACATCTATGCGCCAAATGTAAGGGCACCCTCATTCGTCAAAGAAACTTTACTAAAGCTTAAAGCACACATCGCACCTAACACAATGATTGTAGGTGACTTCAACACTCCACTCTCCTCAAAGGACCAATCAGGAAAGCAGAAATTAAACAGGGCTACAGTGAAACTAATTGAAGCTTTGGACCAATTGGATTTAACAGATATATATAGAACATTCCATCCTAAAGCAAAAGAGTATACCTTTTTCTCAGCACCGCATGGTACCTTCTCAAAAATTGATCATATAATTGGTCACAAGACAGACCTCAACAAATACAAGAAGACCGAACTAATCCCATGTCTCCTATCAGATCACTATGGAGTAAAAGTGGTCTTCAATAGCAAGAAGAACAACAGAAAGCCCACATACACATGGAAACTGAACAATACTCTACTCAATGACACCCTGGTCAAGGAAGAAATAAGGAAAGAAATCAATGACTTTTTAGACTTCAATGAAAATGAAGGTACGACCTACCCAAATCTCTGGGACACAATGAAAGCAGTGCTAAGAGGAAAACTCATAGCCCTGAGTGCCTCCAAAAAGAAACTGGAGAGAGCATACACTAGCAACTTAACAGCACACCTGAAGGCCCTGGAACAAAAAGAAGCTAACTCACCCAGGAGGAGTAGAAGAGAATGAAAAGGGGGATATAACAACAGAAACAGAGGAAATTCAAAAGATCATCAGATCCTACTACAAAGGCCTATACTCAAAACAACTGGAGAATCTTGAGGAAATGGACAATTTCCTAGACAGATACCAAATACCAAAATTAAATCAGCATCAAGTAGATCAGCTAAACAGTCCCATAACCCTTAAAGAAATAAAAGGGGTTATAGAAAGCCTCCCAACCAAAAAAAGTACGTGACCAGATGGTTTTAGTGCAGAATTCTACCAGACCTTCAAAGAAGACTTAACACCAATACTCTTCAAACTATTCCACAAAATAGAGACAGAAGGGACACTGCCCAACTCGTTCCTCGAAACCACAATTACACTGATACCTAAACCACAAAAAGATCCAGCAAAGAAAGAGAACTACAGGCCAATTTCTCTTATGAATATTGATGCAAAAATACTAAATAAAATTCTTGCCAACCGAATCCAAGAGCATATCAAAACGATCATTCACCATGATCAAGTAGGCTTCATCTACAGCAAACCAGTAGCCAACATCAAACTAAATGGAGAGAAACTTGAAGCAATCCCACTAAAATCAGGGACTAGACAAGGCTGCCCTCTCTCTCCATATCTTTTCAATATAGTACTTGAAGTTCTAGCGAGAGCAATTGGACAACATAAGGAAGTCAAAGGGATACAAATTGGAAAGGAAGAAGTCAAAGTATCATTATTTGCAGATGATATGATAGTCTACTTAAGCGATCTAAAAAACTCCACCAGAGAACTTCCACAGCTGATAAACAACTTCAGCAAAGTGGCTGGTTATAAAATTAACTCAAGCAAATCAGTAGCCTTCTTGTACTCAAAAGAACAAGCAGGCTGAGAAAGAAGTTAGGGAAATCGAAGAGAGACCTCAGAAGATGGAAAAATATTTCTTGCTCCTGGATTGGCAGGATCAATATAGTAAAAATGGCCATCTTGCCAAAAGCAATCTACAGATTCAATGCAATCCCCATCAAAATCCCAAATCAATTCTTCATAGATCTAGAAAGAGCAATTCTCAAATTCATCTGGAGCAACAAAAAACCCAGGATAGCTAAAACTATTCTCAACAATAAAAGGACTTCTGGGGGAATCAATATCCCTGACCTCAAGCAGTACTACAAAGCAATTGTGTTAAAAACTGCATGGTATTGGTACAGCAACAGGCAGGTAGATCAATGGAATAGGATTGAAGACCCAGAAATGAACCCACAGACTTATGGTCACTTGATCTTTGATAAAGGAGCCACAACCATCCAGTGGAAGAAGATTGACTTTTCAACAAATGGTGCTGGTTCAACTTGAGGTCTACATGCAGAAGAATGCGAATTGACCCACTCTTATCTCCTTGTACTAAGATCAACTCCAAGAAAACCAAGGACCTCCACATAAAACCAGACACACTGAAACTATTAGAAAAGAAACTTGGGAAGAACCTGGAGGACATGGGCACAGGGGGAAAGTTCCTGAACAGAACACCAATAGCTTATGCTCTAAGATCAAGAATTGACAAATGGGACCTCATAAAATTACAAAGTTTCTGTAAGGCAAAGGACACTGTCAGAAGGACAAAACGGCAACCAACAACGTGGGAAATGATCTTCACCAACCCCACATCCGACAGAGGGCTAATATCCAATATATACAAAGAACTCAAGAAGTTAGACCCCAAAGAACCAAATAACCCTATCAAAAAATGGAGTACAGAGCTAAACAAAGAATTTTCAACAGAAGAAATTTGGATGGCCGAGAAACACCTTAAGAGATGTTCAACATCATTAGTCATCAGGGAAATGCAAATCAAAACAACCCTGAGATTCCACCTCACTCCAGTCAGAATGGCTGAGATTAAAAACTCGAGAGACAACAAGTGCTGGCGAGGATGTGGAGAAAGAGGAACACTCCTCCACTGTTGGTGGGATTGCAAAATGGTAAAACCGCTCTGGAAATCAGTGTGGTGGTTCCTCAGAAAATTGGGCATGCCACTCCCAGAGGACCCTGGCATACCACTCCTGGCCATATACCCAGAGGATTCCTCTGCATACAACAAAGACACATGCTCCACTATGTTTATAGCAGCCTTGTTTATAATAGCCAGAAATTGGAAGGAGCCCAGATATCCCTCAAAAAAGGAATGGATACAGAAAATGTGGTATATTTATACAATGGAGTACTACTCAGCAATTAAAAATAATGAATTCATGCAATTTGTAGGTAAATGGTTAGATCTGGAAACTATCATCCTAAGTGAGCTAACCCAATCACAAAAGAATACACAGGAAATGCAATCACAGATAAGTGGATATTAATGAGCCCAGAAGCCCTAAATACTCAAGGCACAATTAGCAAGTCAAATGACTCTCAAGAAGAAAAAAAGGAGAGGACCCTGGGCCTGTAAAGATTGGATCCAGTATTGTAGACCCAGAACAGAGAAATCGTGGGGGGGGGGGAAGAGTGGGGAATAGCATGGGGGGAGAGAAGAATTATGGGACATATGGTGGGGGGTAACTGGGAAAGGGGAAAGCCTTTGGAATGTAAACAAAGAATATAGAAAATAAAAAAAATGTTTAAAAAAATTAGTTTTAGCGTTTCTGGTTTTATATTGAGGTCCTTGAACAACTTGGAGTTGATCTTGGTACAAGGAGATAAGAGTGGGTCAATTCGTATTCTTCTGCATGTTGACCTCCAGTTGAACCAGCACCACTTGTTAAAAAGGCTTTCTTTTTTCCACTGGATGGCTGTAGCTCCTTTATCAAAGATCAAGTGACCATAAGTCTGTGGGTTCATTTCTGGGTCTTCAATTCTATTCCATTGATCTACTTGCCTGTCGCTGTACCAATACCATGCAGTTTTTAGCACAATTGCTCTGTAGTACTGCTTGAGGTCAGGGATATTGATTCCCCCAGAAGTCCTTTTATTGTTGAGAATAGTTTTAGCTATCCTGGGTTTTTTGTTATTCCAGATGAATTTGAGAATTGCTCATTCTAGATCTATGAAGAATTGATTTGGCATTTTGATGGGGATTGCATTGAATCTGTAGATTGCTTTTTGCAAGATGGCCATTTTTACTATATTGATCCTCCCAATCCAAGAGCATGGAATATTTTTCCATCTCCTGATGTCTTCTTCGATTTCTTTCTTCAAGGACTTGAAGTTCCTGTCATACACATCTTTCACTTGTTTGGTTAAAGTCACGCCAAGATACTTTATATTATTTGTGGTTATTGTGAAGGGTGTTTTTTCGGTAATTCTTTCTCAGCCTGCTTGTGCTTTGAGTAAAAGAAGGCTACTGATTTGCTTGAGTTGATTTTATAACCAGCCACTTTGCTGAAGTTGTTTATCAGCTGTAGGAGTTCTCTGGTGGAATTTTTTGGATCACTTACATATACTATCATATCATCTGCAAAAAGTGATAGTTTGACTTCTTCCTTTCCAATTTGTATCCCTTAAGTTTCTTATGTTTTCTAATTGCTATGGGCACAGGGGGAAAGTTTAAGAACAGAACACCAATAGCTTATGCTTTAAGATCAAGAATTGACAAGTGGGACCTCATAAAATTACAGTTTCTGTAAGGCAAAGGACACTGTCAGAAGGACAAAATGGCAACCAACAAATTGAGAAAAGATCTTCACCAACCCCACATCTGACAGAGAGCTAATATCCAATATATACAAAGAACTCAAGAAGTTAAACCCCAAAGAACCAAATAACCCTATCAAAAATGGGGTAGAGAGCTAAACAAAGAATTGTCACCAGAAGAAATTAGGATGGCTGAGAAGCACCTTAAGAGATGTTCAATAGAGCTTCCCATCCAGCCGGTAGCAGGGAAGCCAGACCTAGCCAGCTTGCCAGGTGCTCAGACCCTGCCGGCGGAACCAGGATAAGCAACAATTCTTGTTTATTAAGAAGAGTGAGGACCAGTGATAGCGGCAGGCCTCCATATTGCAACCAGGACACAGCTGGAAAGGTGCAGGTAGAGACTCCGTCTGGGGCTAGAGCAGGGAGAGCTGCTAAGCTCTCGCCCACAGGCGGGCCCAGGCGCCTAGGCTCTGCAGCACGTCCCTGCGAGCTTAGGCCATGCACCAAGGCAGCCGGAACCACCCAGCTCCCCAGGACCCCAGACCAGTGATAGCGGCAGGCCTCCATATTGCAACCAGAACACAGCTGGAAAGGCACAGGTAGACAGATTCCATCAGGGGCTACCACGTGGGGGGATCTGCTAGGCTCTCACTACTAGGCAGGCCCAGCAGCACCTGCCGAGGCTCTGCTGCACTCCCCCACACTTCCTGGAGACCTCAGGCCATGCACAAAGTCAGCGGGTGGCAGCCAGCTCATGATCCCGTTGAGCAGCAATCACCAGTAGAGAAACAACAGGTAAGCCAGCCTCACAGGAGATTCAAACACCAGCCAGTGACAACAAGGTCAACTAACACCAGAAATAACCAGATGGCAAAAGGTAAATGAAGGAATGTCACTAACAGAAATCAAGGCAACATGACAGCATCTGAACCCAGTTCACCAACAACAGGAAGCCCTGGATACCCCAAAACACCAGAAAAACAAGACTTGGATATAAAATCACTGGTCAGGATGCTGGTAGCTGAACACATAGAAAAATCTCGTAAAGAAATAGAAGAGAAAATGGATCAAAAGTTAGAAGCCTTTACAAGGCAAATACAAAAATCACTTCAAGAAATGCAGGAGAAGATGGATCAAAAAGAAGAAGACAATAAGGAGGAAAGACAAAAATCACTTAAAGAAATAGAGAAGAACGTGGGCCAACAAGTAGAAGCTATGAAAGAGGAAACACAAAAATCTATTAAAGAAATACATGAAAACACAATCAAGCAAGCGAAAGATCTGAGCACATCCATCCAGGTACTAAAAACAGAAGTAGAAACAACTAAGAAATCGCAGAATACTCAAGACACAAATAGCAAGTCAAATGATTCCCAAGAAGAAGAAAGGAGAGGACCCTGGGCCTGTAAAGATTGCATCCAGTTTAGTAAAGAAACCGAGGGGGAGGGGGAATTATTGGGGAACAGATGGGGGGGGAGAGGAACTATGGGAACTATGGTGGCTGGGAACTGGGAAAGGGGAAAGCCTTTGGAATGTAAACATAGAATATATAAAATAAAAATAATAATAATAATAAAAAAGAGATGTTCAATATCATTAGTCATCAGGGAAATGCAAATGATACAACCCTGAGATTCCACCTCACACCAGTCAGAATGGCTAAGATTAAAAACTCAAGAGACAACAAGTGCTGGCGAGGATGTGGAGAAAGAGGAATACTCCTACACTGTTGGTGGTAGTGCAAGATGGTACAACCACTCTGGAAATCAGTCTGGTGGTTCCTCAGAAAATTGGGCATGACACTTCCAGAGGACCCTGTCATACCACTCCTGGGCATATACCCAGTGGATTCCCCTGCATACAATAAAGACTCATGCTCCTCTATGTTCATAGCAGCCTTATTTATAATAGCCAGAAGTTGGAAGGAGCCCAGATGTCCCTCAAAGGAGGAATGGATACAGAAAATGTGGTATATTTATACAATGGAATACTACTCACTGATAATGAATTCATGCAATTTGTAGGCAAATGGTTGGATCTGGAAAATATCATCCTAAGTGAGTTAACCCAATCACAAAAGAATATATATGAAATGCAATCACTGATAAGTGGATATTAATGAGCCCAAAAGCTCTGAATACTCAAGGCACAATTAGCAAATCAAAAGATTCCCAAGAAGAAGGACAGAGAGGATCCTTGTCCTGAAAAGACTGGATCCAGTTTTGTAGGAGAGTATTTGAACAGAGTAATGGGGTTTGGGGGTGGTTGGGGAATGGGCTGAGGGAAGAGGACTTATGGGACATATGGTGAGGGGGAGAACTGGGAAAGGAGAAAGCTTTTGGAATGTAAACAAAAAATATAGAAAATTTAAAAAAATATATCAAAAAAAAAAGAGAAGCCAAGAATTGTTTAAACAAAAGATCTTCTTGGTTTTTTTTATTATTAAAATTTTTCATACATTTGGAAAAAAGAAATAAAAATTAAATTAAATTAAATTTAAAAAAAATCTAGCACTATTTTACTTTGCCTGATCTTGATTTAACACTGATAAGTGGTATATATAATAATCCAATTCATTTAGATTTTAAAATTGTGTGGACAGCAGTCTTTTGATTTAAGACCTAATGATTCTTTGAACTTCCTCAGAGTTTGTTGTTAATTCTCCCTTTTCATTTCTGATTTTGTTAATTTGGATACTGTTTCTCTGCCTTCTAGTTACTTTGGTGAAGGGTTTGTTTATCTTGTTGATTTTGTCAAAGAGCCAGTTCTTGGTTTCACCGAGTCTTTGTAGAGTTCTCTCTGCTTCTAATTTATTGGTTTCAGTCCTAAGTTTGATTATTTCTTGCTGTCTATGCCAATTGGGTGTATTTACTTCTTTTTCTTTCTAGAGTGTTAAGGTGTACTTTTAAATTGCTAGTAAGTGAATTCTCCAACTTCATTATGAAGGCACTTTGGGTACATTACATAGTTGTTGTCATTGAATTCTAGAAAGCTTTTAATTTCTTTATTTTCTTGCCCAATTCTTGATCATTGCGGAGAGTGCTGTTCAGTTTCCATGAGTTTGTAGGTTTTCTGTTGTTTCTGTTACTGAAGTCCAGCTTTAATCTATGGTGGTCTGATAATATATATAGGGTTATTTCAATTATATTGGATTGTTACCTTGCTTGTGACCTTGAGGCTTGCTTTGTGACCAGCATCTATGTTCAGTTTGGGAGAAGGTTCCATGTGGGGCTAAGACTAAAGGTATATTCTTTTTTTGTTTGTTTGGGTTTTTTTTGTTATGTCCATATGATAAATAATGTAAATTCGTTTCCTTATTTCTCTGTTTAGTTCTATTTCAAGGTCTGATCTCTTGTTGAAAGTAGAGTGTTGAAATCAATTACTATTTACTTGAGGATTTGTTGTGTGACTTAAGCTTTAGGAATGTTTCTTTTACAAATGTGGGTGCCCTTGTGTCTGGAGGGTAGGTTTTCAGAATTGAGATATGATCTTGGTAGATTTTTCCTTTGCTGAGTATTTAGTGTTCTTCCCTGTCTCTTTTCATTAATTTTTGTTGAAAATCTATTATATTAGTTATTAGAATGGCTACTTAAGCTTGTTTCCTGGGTCTGTTTTCTAGGAAAAAATTTTTTCCTAACTGTTTTCTCTGAAGTAATGTCTATCATTACTGCTGTAGTATGTTTCTTTCTTTCTTCTCTTTTCTTTTCTTTTCTTTCTTTTTTTCTTTTCTTTTTTTCTTTCTTTCTTTTTTTTTTTTGAGACAGACTTTCTCTGTGTAGTTCAGGCTGTCCTGGAACTCACTCTGTAGACCAGGCTGGCCTCAAACTCAGAAATCCGCCTGCCTCTGCCTCCCAAGTGCTGGGATTACAGGCGTGTGCCACCACGCCCGGCTAGTATGTCTCTTGTATGCAGCATAATGATGGATCCTGTTTTCATATCCATTCTGCTAGCCTCTGTCTTTTTATTTGGAAATTGAGTCAATTCATGTTGAGGAGGGACAGGGTTATTGTTTTATTTTGGCATGGTTTGTTTCGGTTTGTTTGGTTGTGTTTCTTTGGTGGTGAGGAATTATTTCTTTCCTATACATTTTTTAAGTGTAGTTAACCTCATTGGTTTGGAATTTTCCTTCTAGAATATTCTGTAATGATGGATTTGTGAAGAGATATTGTTTAAATTTGATTTGTCCTGAAATATCTTCTTTTCTTCATCTATGGAGATTATGAGTTTTGCTGGGTATAGTAGTCTAGGTTAGCATCTTTGATCTCCTAGGATCTGCAAGACATATATATATATATATATATATATATGTACAGTATTTTGATTATTATATGGTAGAAGAATTTTCTTTTCTAGCCCAGTCTAATTGGTGTTCTGTAAGCCTGTTATATGTTTATAGGCATCTCTCTGTTTATGTTGAGGAAATTTTATTCAATGATTTATAGAAAATATTTTCTATTCTTTGAGTTGGTACTCTTTAGCTTCTTTTATTACTTTTATTGTTTTTTATTGAGTATCGTCATTTACATTGCCAATGTTAAGACCTTTCCCGATTTACCCCCTCCTCAAAGACTCCCCATCCCCTCTTCCCACGCCCTGCCTCCATTGTATATGTCTCTCCAATTGACTCACTCCCAATTCCCCTCCCCCTCGGTTTCCCTTTGCTGGAGCCTCTATTGAGCCTTTACCTGACCAAGGACCACTCCTCCCACTGATGACCAACAAGGCCTTCTTCTGCTACATTTTTGGCTGGAATCATGTGTACACCTTGCTTGATGGTTCATCCCTGGGAGTCTTGGGGCATCTGGGTGGCCAAAATCATTGTTCTTCCCATGGGGCTGTAAACCCCTTCAGTTCCTCCAGACCACCCTTCAGCTCCTCCATTGGGGACCCCACACCCAGTCCAATAGTTAGTTGCTAGCATCTGCCTCTGTATTTGTAAGGCTCTGGCAGGGCCCCTCCAGAGACAACCATGGCATGCTCCTTTTGGTATACACTCCTTGTTGTATAGTAGTGTTGGGGTTTGGTGACTGTTTATAGGATGAATCCCTGGGTAGGGCAGTCTCTGGATGGCCTTTACTTCATTCTCTGCTCCACACATTGTCTCCCTTATTGCTCCTATGAGTATTTTGTTACCTTTCTCAGTGGATCCAAAGCACCCTCACTTAAGTCCTCCTATTTCTTGAGCTTCCTATGCTGGGTGAATTGTAACTTATTATTTTGAGATTTTGGGCTAGCATCTGCTTATTATTGAGTGCTTACCATGGCTCTCTTTTGTGATTGGGTTACCTCACTCAGGATGACATTTTTAGTTCCATTCATTTGACTAAGAATTTCATGAATTCATTGTTTTTATTAGCTGAAAAGTACTCCATTGTGTATATATACCACAGTTTCTGTATTCTTTCCTCTATTGAGAGACATCTGGGTTCTTTCCAGCTTCTGGCTATTAAAAATAAGGCAGCTATGAACATAGTAGAGCATGTGTCCTTATTACATGTAAGAGCATCTTCTGGGTATTGCCTTTTTAAATGCATCTACCTATTGACCCACGTTCTTTCATATTTCTTAAAGAGATATTTGTGTTTCCTCATTAAGGTCTTCTACCTTTTGATCCATATTCTCTTGTATTTTTTAAGGTATTTTTGTGTTTCTACTTGTTAACCCATGTTCTCCTATATTTCTTTAAGAGAGTTTTTTAGGTCTTTCTTGAAGTCCTCCATCAGCAATATGAGATATGATTTTAAATCTAGTGCTTGCTTTTCTGATGTGATGGAGTATGCAGGATTTGCTGTTGTGGGAGAACTGGGTTCTGATGGTGCCATGTTGCCTTGGTTTCTGTTGGTAATGTTCTTGCATTTGCCTTTGACCATCTTGATATCTCCTGTCTTGCTGGTCTTGCTGTCTCTATCTTCTCTGTCCTGCAGGCCTATGTTTTTGTACCCCTGGAATTCCCTTTCTCTCCAATACTCTGCAAACAACTGTTTCTCAGGGAAGTATCAAGTGATGGGGTCTCTCCTATGGCAGACTCTCAAGGGTCAAATGCCCTGCAGGCTGCTACTTCTCAAATGTTCTGCTGCTGCTGGATCTTGAATGCTCTGCTGATGCCTGTTCTTGAATGCCCTGCTTCTACAAGTTCAGATGCCCTACTGGTGCCAGTTCTCTGTAACTGCCCGCAGTTACATCGAATGAGTTACCTGGAAAGGAAGCTGGGAATGTATGGGAAGGTGGCAAAAAAGAGATGGAGACCAAGATAACACCTGCTATTCAAGGACTCGAACTTTAATGAAGACCTCCCAAAATATATAGGCAGGAGAAAAGCCTGGAAGCTTCATAGCAGAATCAGTTCAGTTGCTCCACAAGTGGCTAGTGTTTTTCAGGTAAGTGCAGGTCCTTGAAGAATAGGCTTCAACTTTGTCTGAGTACTCCAGACCCTAGGTGGAGGGGACCATGGCTGACACTCAAAAACCAGGAGAGCAACTTCACATATGGTCAATATCAAGTTCCTGCCAGGTGGCACCTCAATAAAGCTCTCTACATCTCTTTCCTTTTTAGTAATTTTAAGATGAGAAGATAGCCAAGTGGACAGTCATTGTCAAAGGACGGTGGGCATTAATCACGGTAGGGGGCAGTAGTGACCTGGTCCTCCTAAATACTTAATGGTATCTTTTTATGGAGGGCTTAGGCTTCCTTATCATTTATTAGTCTCAGGAATGCCTTTAAACGCCAACCTCTATAAAACCAGGTGTGCTTCACAAGGGACTCAGAGGCAGAAAACATGATCCTCTCCTTGCAGTGCTATGTTTCACACCTCCTACTGGTGCCCCTGTCTGCCAATAAGCAAACACACATAGATCTGAGTTCTATGTTGCTCTTGTAAGAGGTCCACTTGTATTTTTTTTAATTTTTATTTTCTATATTCTATGTTTACATTCAAAAGGCTTTCCCCTTTCCCAGTTCCTCCCCACCATATGTCCCATAATTCCTCTCCCCCCAACTATTCCCCAATCTTCCCCCCCCCCACGATTACTCTATACTGGGTCTACAAAACTGGATCCAATCTTTACAGGCCCAGGGTCCTCTCCTTTCTTCTTCTTGGGAGTCATTTGACTTGATAATTGTGCCTTGAGCATTTAGGGCTTCTGGGATCATTAATATCCACATATCAGTGATTGCATTTCATGTGTATTCTTTTGAGATTGGGTTAATGCACTTAGGATGATATTTTCCAGATCTAACCATTTACCTACAAATTGCATGAGTTCATTATTTTTAATTGCTGGGTACTACTCCATTATATAAATATACCACATTTTCTGTATACATTCTGCTTTTGAGGGATATCTGCGCTCCTTCCAACTTCTGGCTATTATAAACAAGGCTGCTATAAACATAGTGGAGCATGTGTCTTTATTGTATGCAGGGGAATCCTCTGGGTATATGCCCAGGAGTGGTATGCCAGGATACTCTGGAAGTGACATGCCCAATTTTCTGAGGAAACGCCACACTGATTTCCAGAGCGGTTTTACCATTTTGCAATCCCACCAACAGTGAAGGAGTATTCCTCTTTCTCCACATCCTCGCCAGCACTTGTTGTCTCTTGAGTTTTTAATCTCAGCCATTCTGACTGGTGTGAGGTGGAATCTCAGGGTTGTTTTCATTTGCATTTCCCTGATGACTAATGATGTTGAACATCTCTTAAGGTGTTTCTCAGCTATCCGAATTTCTTCTGGTGAAAATTCTTTGTTTAGCTCTGTACCCCATTTTTTGATAGGGTTATTTGGTTCTTTGGGGTCTAACTTCTTGAGTTCTTTGTATATATTGGATATTAGCCCTCTGTCGGATGTGGGGTTGGTGAAGATCATTTCCCACTTTGTTGGCTGCTGTTTTGTCCTTCTGTCAGTGTCCTTAGCCTTACAGAAACTTTGTAATTTTATGAGGTCCCATTTGTCAATTCTTGATCCTAGAGCATAGGCTATTGGTGTTCTGTTCAGGAACTTTCCCCCTGTGCCCATGTCATCCAGGGTCTTCCCAAGTTTCTTTTCTAATAGTTTCAGTGTGTCTGGTTTATGTGGAGGTCCTTGATCCACTTGGAGCTGATCTTAGTACAAGGAGATAAGAGTGGGTCAATTCGCATTCTTCTGCATGTTGACCTCAGGTTGAACCAGCACCATTTGTTGAAAAGGCTATCTTTTTTCCACTGGATGGTTGTGGCTCCTTTATCAAAGATCAAGTGACCATAAGTCTGTGGGTTCATTTCTGGGTCTTCAATCCTATTCCATTGATCTACCTGCCTGTTGCTGTACCAATACCATGCAGTTTTTAACACAATTGCTTTGTAGTACTGCTTGAGGTCAGGGATATTGATTCCCCCAGAAGTCCTTTTATTGTTGAGAATAGTTTTAGCTATCCTGGGTTTTCTGTTGCTCCAGATGAATTTGAGAATTGCTCTTTCTAGATCTATGAAGAATTGATTTGGGATTTTGATAGGAATTGCATTGAATCTGTAGATTACTTTTGGCAATATGACCATTTTTACTATATTGATCCTGCCAATCCAGGAGCAAGAAATATTTTTCCATCTTCTGAGGTCTTCTTTGATTTCTTTCCTCAAGGACTTGAAATTCCTGTCATACAGATCTTTCACTTCTTAGATTAGAGATACGCCAAGGTACTTTATGTTGTTTGTGGCTATTGTGAAGGGTGTTATTTCCCTAACTTCTTTCTCAGCCTGCTTGTCCTTTGAGTACACGAAGGCTACTGATTTGCTTGAGTTAATTTTACAACCAGCCACTTTGCTGAAGTTGTTTATCAGCTGTAGAAGTTCTCTGGTGGAGTTTTTTTTTGGGTCACTTAAGTAAACTATCATATCATCTGCAAATAATGATACATTGACTTCTTCCTTTCCAATTTGTATCGCTGTGACTTCCTTATGTTGTCTAATTGCACTCTCGCTAGAATTTCAAGTACTATATTGAAAAGATATGGAGAGAGAGGGCAGCCTTGTCTAGTCCCTGATTTTAGTGGGATTGCTTCAAGTTTCTCTCGATTTATTTTGATGTTGGCTACTGGTTTGCTGTAGATTGCTTTAACTATGTTTAGGAATGGGCCTTCAATTTCTGCTCTTTCTAAGACTTTTAGCATGAAAGGATGCTGAATTTTGTGGAATGCTTTTTCAGCAACTAATGAGATGACCATGTGGTTTTTTTCTTTTAGTTTGTTTATGTAGTGGATTACATTGATGGATTTCCGTATATTGAACCATCCCTGCATCCCTGGGATGAAGCCTACTTGATCATGGTGAATGATCATTTTAATATGCTCTTGGATTCGGTTGGCAAGAATTTTATTTAGTATTTTTGCATCAATATTCATAAGAGAAATTGGCCTGTAGTTCTCTTTCTTTGTTGAATCTTTTTGTGGTTTAGTTATCAGCGTAATTGTGGTTTCGAAGAACGAGTTGGGCAGTGTCCCTTCTGTCTCTATTTTGTGGAATAGTTTGAAGAGTATTGGTGTTAAGTCTTCTTTGAAGGTCTAGTAGAATTCTGCACTAAAACCATCTGGTCCCATACATTTTTTGGTTGGGAGGCTTCTTTTAACCCCTTCTATTTCTTTAGGGGTTATGGGACTGTTTAGCTGATCTACTTGATGCTGATTTAATTTTGGTATTTGGTATCAAATTTCAAGAATTTCAAGTACTATATTGAAAAGATATGGAGAGAGAGGGCAGCCTTGTCTAGTCCCTGATTTTAGTGGGATTGCTTCAAGTTTCTCTCGATTTATTTTGATGTTGGCTACTGGTTTGCTGTAGATTGCTTTAACTATGTTTAGGAATGGGCCTTCAATGTCTAGGAAATTGTCCATTTCCTCCAGATTCTCCAGTTGTTTTGAGTATAGGCCTTTGTAGTAGGATCTGATGATCTTTTGAATTTCCTCAGTTTCTGTTGTTATATCCCCCTTTTCATTTCTAATTTTGTTAATTTGGATACTGTCTCTGTGCCCTTTGGTTAGTCTAGCTAAGGGTTTATCTATCTTGTTGATTTTCTCGAAGAACCAGCTCTTGGTTTTGTTGATTCTTTGTATGGGTCTCTTTGTTTCTACTTGATTGATTTCAGCCCTTAGTTTGATGATTTCCTCTCTTCTACTTCTCCTGGGTGAATTAGCTTCTTTTTGTTCCAGGACCTTCAGGTGTGCTATGCTCTCTCCAGTTTCTTTTTGGAGGCACTCAGGGCTATGAGTTTTCCTCTTAGCTCTGCTTTCATTGTGTCCCAAAGATTTGGGTAGGTCGTACCTTCATTTTCATTGAAGTCAAAAGTCGTTGATTTCTTTCTTTATTTCTTCCTTGACCAAGGTGTCATTGAGTAGAGTATTGTTCAGTTTCCATGTGTATGTGGGCTTTCTTTTGTTCTTCTCGCTATTGAAGACCACTTTTACTCCATAGTGATCCGATAGGAGACATGGGATTATTTCAATCTTCTTGTATTTGTTGAGGTCTGTCTTGTGACCAATTATATGATCAATTTTTGAGAAGGTACCTGCGGTGCTGAGAAAAAAGTATACTCTTTTGCATAAGGATGGAATGTTCTATATATATAACATATATATATATATATATATATATATATATATGTGTGTGTGTGTGTGTGTGTGTGTGTGTGTGTGTGTGTGTGTAAATCCAATTGGTCCAAAGCTTCAATTAGGTTTACTGTGTCCCTCTTTAGTTTCTGCTTTCCTGATAGGTCCATGGAGGAGAGTGGAGTGTTGAAGTCACCTACAATTATTGTGTTAGGTGCAATGTGTGCTTTAAGCTTTAGTAAAGTTTCTTTTACTAATGAGGGTGCCCTTACATTTGGGGCATAGATGTTCAGTATTGAGAATTCTTTTTGGTGGATTTTCCCTTTGACAAGCAAGAAGTGAATTTCTGAGTCTTTTGATGACTTTAGGTTGAAAGTCAATTTTATCTGATATTAGAATGGCTACTCCAGCTTGTTTCCTGAGACCATTTGCTTGTAAAACTGTCTTCCAGCCTTTTACTCTAAGGTGGTGTTTGTCTTTGACACTGAGATGTGTTTCCTGTGTGCAGCAAAATGTAGGGTCCTGTTTCTGTATCCAGTCTGTTAGTCTGTGTCTTTTTATTGAGGAATTGAGTCCATTGATATTAAGAGATATTAAGGAATAGTAATTATTACTTCCTGACAGTTTGGGCGTTATTTTTTTTTCCATTTGAGTGGTTCTCTTTTGGGTTGGATGAGATGGGGTTTCTATCTTGTTTCTACTGGGGTGTAGTTTCCCCCCTTGTGTTGGTATTTTTCTCTTATTATCCTTTGTAGGGCTGGGTTTGTAGATAAATATCATTCAAACTTGGTTTTGTTGTGGTATACCTTGGTTTCCCCATCTATGGCAATTGAGAGTTTTGCTGGGTATAGTAGATTTGGCTGAAGTTTGTGTTCTCTTAGAGTCTGCATGAGGTCTGCCCAGGATCTTCTAGCTTTCATGGTCTCATGTGAGAAGTCTGGTGTAATTCTGATAGGTCTTCCTTTATATGTTACTTGGCATTTTTCTCTTACTGCCTTTAATATTCTTTCTTTGTTTAGTACATTTGGGGGTTTGATTATTATGTGATGGGAAGTATTTATGTTCTGGTCCAGTCTATTTGGGGTTCTATAGGCTTCTTGTATATTCAAGGGCATCTCTCTTTAGGTTGGAGAAGTTTTCTTCCATAATTTTGTAGAAGATATTTGCTGGCCGTTTAAGTTGTAGATCTTCATTCTCATCTATCCCTATAATCCTTAGGTTTGGTCTTCTCATTGTGTCCTGGATTTCCTGAATGTTTTGGGTTACCAGCTTTTTGCATTTTGCATTTTCTTTAATTGTTGAATCCATGGTTCCTATGGTATCTTCAGCATCTGAGATTCTGTCTTCTATCTCTTGTATTCTATTGTTGATATTTGCATCTATGACTCCTGATTTCTTCCCAAGGTTTTCTATCTCCAAAGTTGTCTCCCTTTGCGATTTCTTAGTTGTTTCTACTTCTGTTTTTAGATTTTGTATGGTTTTGCTCAGATCTTTCAATTGCTTGTTTGTGTTTTCCTGTAATTCTTTAAGGGATTTTTGTGTTTCCTCTTTTATGACTTCTACTTGTTGACCCATGTTCTCTTGTATTTCTTTAAGTG